>CM064866.1:12395250-12995250 GCA_032719365.1 Prinsepia uniflora
AAGGACCAAAATGCCCCCCACAACCCGAAATGGCATACAAAACCCGATGCACGCATGCTATTTGTCTACAGACTCGTGAGTCTGAAACCTACACGTTAGTCCAAGAAAAATCACCAATGGTATCCCTGAACTAAAAATGGCTACCAGACCCTACTAACGAAGGATAAAATGGTAATTTCCCAAATTAAATAAGTCGGGGTCGTTACATGGGTACCGCATCAGTCGTGGATAATTAAAAGCTGGAATTTAAGTGGTGTATCTAACATTATTGATAGAATAATGCTATTTGGACCCTCTAAATAGACCACATTTAGTGATCATGTTGATGTGGCAATCAATTAATGGTATTATTTTAATAAATAAAAGTATTCTATATTTATATTAGGTCATTCATCACTAAATGTGGTTAATTTAGAGGGTCCAAATAGCATTGCCCTTATTGATATATAGAATTGGTGTGCTCTCTAGCTGCCATGTATATATTAACTCGTAATTGATTTTTTATAATTCAATTCAACAACACTTTTTCAACTTTCAATTGATAGGGTCATGGTTGCACTGTGGATACCACTTGACGACGTCCATAGTGGCTCCAGTGCTTCTAAGTCTTCCCTTTGCATTGAACTTGCTTGGATGGGTTGGGGGACTCATGTGCTTGGCATTGGCTGCTTTTGTCACTTTCTATTCTACAATCTCTTATCTCTCGTTTTGGAGCACCAAGAAAAGCTTGGAAACCGTCAGCTTCGCTTTCGAGACATGGCTCGAGACATTTTAGGTGCGTTTACGTATTCAAATTCGTTTATAATATACCTCCATAATATTCATGATATTTGCATATATGTGGTTGGCATGTGTTTCCAGGTCCTAGATGGGGCAAGTATTTTGTTGGTCCTCTGCAATTTTGGATATGCTATGGTGCTGTTATTGCTTGCACTCTACTTGGAGGCCAGAGCCCTAAGGTCAGTATTTGTAAATAACCATAGATAGTACGGTACTCTTTGTTAATCTTGTTTTGTTTCTTTAATTTGCAGTTCATTTACTTGCTCCTCAAGCCAGATGGGACAATGAAGTTGTACCAATTCATTACTATGTTTGGAGGTGCTACACTGGTTTTGGCGCAAATGCCATCCTTCCACTCCTTAAGGCACATCAACCTTGTCTCTCTTATCCTTTGCCTTGCCTTCAGCGCTTGTGTCACAGCTGGTTCCATACACGTTGGTACTAATATTTAACAAGTTAATCAAGAAACATGATTGAATACAATCTAGCTAGACATGAAATGCTAGTACAACTTTTTTGGTCAAAAAGGATATCTTAATACATTAACTCTCGAGTTAAAAAAAAAAAATGGCAGAAAGTTTTGCTAACAGTAGCCAATTTTTTCTTTTTTCTTAATTTTAAAAACAGGGCCTTATGCTACATTTTTTTGCACAGGACATTCTAACAAGGCTCCTACAAGGGACTATTCCGTGGAAGGAAGTGCAAAAGACAAAAGTTTTGGTACCTTCAACGCCATTTCAATCATTGCTACCACATATGCAAGTGGAATAATTCCTGAAATACAGGTACATTATATACTTTTCACTCATTTACTATATATTGTGTGCTAGTCAATGAATAAATTAGAGAAAGAATATTTTTGCCACGTAATAGTGTTGAAAATACAACTAATTAATTTGTTTATGTCATCGTTTAATAGAACTGTTATGTATTTCCGCCCCCCTTCATGATAGAAACAGTTTGATATATATAAAAATTTTATCAAGACTTTTGATCAATTGGATTTTTATTTGATGGCATGGGCACGTATAATTTCCAGAAAATAGTGTCATCATCAGTCCACCCTAGTGATTGGATATTTATCTCCACTTTTCAGGTGGGAATTTCATATTTGACTAATATGAAAAGCAAGAAGTGTTTATATATGAAAAGCAAGAAGTGTTTATATTTATATTGAATTTGATATTTATTTATATTTGTATTAAATTCGGCATTTATTTAATTATGATTGATTTATATATATATATATATATATATATATTATTGTGCTTATGCAGGCAACTTGGCACCTCCAGTAAAAGGCAAGATGTTGAAAGGGGCTTTGTGTATGCTATGGTGTGATTGTGACAACATATTTCAGTGTGGCAATCTCTGGCTACTGGGCCTTTGGCAATCAAGCTATGGGAACAGTTCTTTCGAATTTTATGGGTGCTGGCAAGCCTTTACTGCCTACCTGGTTTTTGCTAATGACCAATGTCTTCACCCTTCTACAAGTTTCTGCCGTCACTGTGGTAAAAACATATATACCTATATATTGTGCCAGCCAAAGACTTGTTATCAAGTTTATGGCCAACCATGGCTGATATTGGTTAATTTTCGCGCATGCCTTAATCCGAAATACGGTCACCATCACTAATTAATTAACATGTATGGTTCTTATACATATCTCCAGGTTTATTTGCAGCCAACAAATGAAGTGTTTGAGAAGAAATTTGCAGACCCAACGATGGATCAATTTTCGATTCGTAACGTGGTACCTAGATTGATTTTCAGGTCACTATCGGTTATCGTAGCAACAACATTTGCTGCAATGTTACCCTTCTTTGGAGATATCATGGCATTGTTTGGGGCATTTGGTTGCATTCCTCTAGATTTCATTTTGCCAATGGTGTTGTACAATGTGGCTTTCAAGCCCTCCAAACAAGGCCTTGTTTTTTGGGTTAATTGGTTCATAGCTGGAGTGTCCTTGTTGTTAGTTGGGGTTGGGGCAGTAGCATCTGTTCGGCAAATAGTTCTGGATGCCAAAGCCTATCGCCTATTTGCTAACATGTAATAGTATTTCTCAAAAAGTTTTCTCTTCAGCATTGGAATTAGAAGACATTCATAAAGAAAAAAAAACAAGTATATTATAACTGTCAAATATAATATCTTCAAGAATTTCTAGTATTTAGTTGTTAATTGATGTTGGAAATTTAATTAGATGATAATCGAAAGAATTGGAAACTAAGAAAAGTAAAGGTTCCTGTAAAAATGTGGAATAATCTTTTTATTAATTGAATAGATTTACAATAAACTAATGTATGTTTAAATACAATCACAACTAGTCTAGTCTAGGTAAGTAAAACTTTTGTTCTATATTAATTTCATCTGGATCCTGCAATCCCTCTAATCTGGTGATTCCTCTAATCTTGTTCGATGTAATCGTTAACTTTTAATACTCCCCTTCAAATTGAAACATGTAAGCCAATAATGTCCAACTTACCAAGATGAGAATGGAAGGACGGCGCTGGTAATGGCTTTGTAAAGATATCTGCAATTTGATTTCTGGCCGGAACATAGGCAATCTTGATTTCTCTCTTTTGAATCCGTTCACGCATAGTGTGACAATCCTACTCAATGTATTTTGTTCACTCATGATATACTGGGTTGGCAGCAATATAAAGCATTGCTTGGTTGTCACATAGCAAGGTTTTGGTTGTTGATGATCCACTCGTAAGTCTTGTAGGTGGTATCTCAGCCAGGTCAGTTTGCAAATGGTGATGGCCATAGAACGATACTCTATTTCGACAGATGATCTGGAAACAGTCACTTGTTTCTTACTTTTACAAGATATAAGTGAATGTCTAAGAAAAACGTAATACCTTGTTATTGATCGTCTAGTGAACTAACAACGCGCCCAATTTAAATCACAATATGCTATTAAATGCAATGAACTATTGGAGGGGAACAACAAACCTTGAGCAGGAGCTCATTTAAGGTCATGAAGAAGATGTCATGCTACACCAAAGTGATGCTTCTGTGGCTCCTGCATAAATTGATTGAGTGTATTTACAGCATATGTGATTTCGGGCCTAGTTATCGTTAGATAGATTAGCCTCCCTATCAGGGAGTCTTTGAGGGGGTAACTCGTAGTGAGCATTAGCTCTGTGTTAGCTTCCATGGAACCCTTGTAGGTTTAGCACTAAGACGGCTTGCATCCTCCAAAATTTCTAGAGTGTTTTCGTTGGCACATGGAGATATCCAGCCTGGACCTGGCAATTTCGACTCAGTGGAAGTATTTCAAAGTTTCTAGGTCCTTAATTTGGAACCGAGCTCCCAAGAAATCCTTAAGGCTGCTAATGGCGGCAGTATCATTCCTAGTGATGACCATGTCATCCACATATAATAAAATTATAGTGAAGGAAGTATCTCATGTCTGTGTAAACAAGGAATAATTTGCTTTAGATTGCACAAAGCCAATATCGATAACATCAAAAGAGAATTTATGAAACCCGCAATGGGATGCTTGTTTGAGGCTGCATAAGGACTTGAGCAGATGACAGCCGATGTTCTCCCCCTGTCGTCGAAATCTGAGAGGCGGCCATATGTAAACTTCCTCGTGCAAATCCCCATGGAGGAAAGCATTGTGGACATCCATCTGGTGTAAGGGCAAGCGGTGAGCGGAGGTAATTGCGAGAAGGTAACGAATGGTGATGAGCTTGGCTATGGGAGCAAATGTGTTAGTGTAATCAAGGCCCTTGTATTGAGTAAATCCCTATGCAGGCAACCTTGCCTTGTGGCACTAGAGTGAACCGTCGGAGTTGTATTTGAGTTTGAAGTTCCATTTGTAGCCAATGGGGTATTTTCTAGGAGGTAAAGGGTCAAGTGACCAAGTCTGATTGTCTTCAAGGGCCTGAAGTTCAAAATTCATGGCAGCAAGCAATTGTGGATGGTTCTTAGCCTCCTTATATGAGCTGGGTTCAATGAGCTTGGCGATGTTGTAAGCAAACGTACGGTGAAAAATCAGAAAAATTGTTTAAAGATGCATACTTGTGGATTGGGTAATAGGTGCTAGGCGTGGTTTGAGGAAGGACGCCAAGAGTGAGGAAGGAAGTGTGGCAAGCTGTATAATCATTGAAGGAAAGAGGTGGGTGAATGGGGAGATTGGACTTGCAAAGTGGTGGTAGGGGTGTTGTAGTGATGAATGGAGTAGTGGGAGAGTCTGCAGGAATATGGGTAAGGATAGAAGGGGAAGCAAATAAGGAAAAGGAAGGAGCGGCATCTCCGCCTTGAGGGATGGAAGCGTCGCTGGAGGGATGCGTGATAGCATGTACTATATATTCGAATGGAGAAGCGGGCTTGTGACTAGAATGGATATGGGGTTGTGTGGTACATATCAGAGAATGGCATAAAGTAGTCGAGTTTGGGGTTGGGTATGGATCTGGGTGTGGGCTGGAAATGGGTGCAGGATATGGAGTATGATTTTCGGTTGTTGGGTTGTGGGGCAGCAGAGATGGAGTGGGAGTATGTGTTGGGGTCGTGGAGTAGCAGAGAAGGTTGACATGTGTTTGGGTCGTGGGTTAGTAGAGAGGGTCGAGAGGTGTGTGGGCCGTGGGGTTGGGTTAATTATGGGGAGTCTGGTGTGTATTCTGATGTATGAGTGGGTATAACTTTGTGCATATCGTCTTGGTTTTCTGGTGGTGAAGCTGAAAAAGGGAAAAGGTTTCATGGAAAATAACATCTCGTGAGGAGAAGGATTTGTTGGTGGCTAAGTTGTAATGGAGATAGCCTTTCTATCTGAGTGGGTAACCAAAGAAAACATAACAACGAGCTTGGGCATTAAATTTGTGTTGAGGTACAGGGTTAGTTGCATAACACAAACGAAAAAACCCGTAATTGAGAATAAGTTGGGGGGCTTTTGTGTAACGACCTGGCCAGTAATCATGGGATTTCAAGGAGATTAGCGAGAATAATCTGGATTAGTCGAGATAAATGATGATTTTGCCCTTGGAGAGGGGAAAATGTTGACTTTTGACCCAGGAGACTTTTTTTCTCGTTAATCGAGGCCTGTTCCATAGATCCTGGGTTTGCGATTACGTAGACAGACGACACTTCAAATTTGGACGTCGTACGGTTATTTTATGAGTCAAGGAAGATTTAGTCAGAATTAACGATTGCACATTTTACGAGAAGGATGGATCGTTGCTTGTCTGTTGTGGGACCCAAAAATATCCAAGTAGGGACCACAGGATGAGTGACAAGTCTCACTCATCCTATGACCTTTATCCCTGCATCCATTTCTCTTCCTCACTCTCTCATTTTCCAAAGTCACATGAAACCCCACCGTCACCATTTCTTCATGGTTTTCACTAGCTGGCGTTGGTTGAGAGAAAGACAGAGAAAGGTTGTGAGACTGAAAGACTCTTAGGGATAGGGGAGGACGGAGGAGTTATGCAGGATGTTTAAAAACCCAAGAAAATAAGGTAAACCCTTGAACATTTAAAGGTTGGATTTTGGATTTTTATTTTTAAGCTTTAGAACCGTGCACTAAAGTTCTAGTCATGTTCTTCGAGCTCATACGAGCTTGTAGGTTCAAAAAGGGAAGAGTTTCGACGTTGGAATTGCATTGGGAGGAAGCTAGAAGGACGGTCGTGAAAGTTCGAGCTTCTCTAGAGGGTTTCAAGCATAGTTTCTTCATTTTCTAGCCATAGGATTGTTTCTGGGAGAGAAACGATCAGATTAGTGAAAGAATGGTGAATTTTGGTTGAGAAATGGCTGATTTAGAACCGGGTTTCTATTTGGGTTGAGTGACCCAATCGCAGGGCTGCGGGCTGACCCGCGAGAGGTAGGAGACAATGACGTGGCAGTCCACATCATCACTGTCAGGCCACGTGGCATATCAGATGATGCCACATGGCAACTTATCAAGTGGTTTTCACTGAAGACGTGGAAGAGGCTGACGTTAGCATGACATCATATTGATGTCAGCTGGGACACATAGCACTTGTCAGGTGGTGACACATGTCACCTGTCGGGTGGTGCCACGTGGCAAGTTATCAGAAAATGTCAAATGTCAGGTTGTCAGGCTAACGTTAGCGTTGAACATAGTTAACCAAACTTTGAACAATGCATGTGGGCTCATGGGCACGACTTTCGAGGTCAAATTGATCTTGTTTGAAAAGTTTCGACACCCTAAATCCAATGGTGGTGGTTTCAGGTCGCTCAGAGATCATTTGGTTGGGGTTTTGGAGGTTTTTCTCCTTGAGAAGCGTGTTCGTGGACGAGTATTCTATTCTGGCGTTTTTGGGGGTTTCTTATATGGATTTGTATAGATTGATAGTGACCCTTGAGTGTGATTTGGACAGGCTCAGTGTAATGACCCGTCCCGAGTGTCGGGATTGAATATTAATTAATTATAGTTTGGAATGACTAATCTGGGATTAGATTAGTGAAATCGGGCGAATTGTGCAAAATGACCGTTTTGCCCCTATCGTGGGCAAAATGTTGACTTTTAGTTCAGGCGGTCAAACGAACTTTGACCGATGACTGTGACGTAGTTCGGGACGTCACGAGTTCATAGACAGGTGGTACGTTCGATTCCGACATTCGAGGAAAAAGTTTTAACGTTCGGAAGTTGAGGGGTATTTTGGTGATTTGGCATATTAGGGGTCAAAAGTTGAATTTTGACCAGGGAAGTCCAATGGACGAGGGCCAAAGACCGTTACGTAGTTCTTGTTGATACGAATCCAACGACAGGCGGCACGTCGAAAACGGAGTTCGGGTGACCAAGTTACGGGTCACGGAAGTCTAGGGGCCAAATGGTAATTTGTCGAACGAAGGGCAAAATGGTCTTTTAACATTGATTCTTGCTGCCAGACAGTGACATCTGTCACTTTGTCACCTTCCTTGCCCCAGATAACATGGAATCGTGTATTAGGGAAAACACAATCATTCTTACTTTGGACATTAATTCCCTAAATTATGGTTTGTCTTAATCATTGTCCAAATTAACTACTAAATCAAATGTTTCAGTTTCATTGTGCAATTGTGAGACTGAGGAAGCCGAATTGAGAGAGAAACTCGAGTGACAGTGAGGCCCCTGGGTTAATTCTGAATTGAAAAATCTTGAAAATTGGGGGGACTTTCGAATTCGAGATTATGAGCTGTGAGGATCACAATTGTGGATTGAATTCGACTTCTGGGAACAAAACGAACATCTCTGCAACGAAAACGAAGAGAAATGGTGTCGAATTGAGGAAGAACAGAAGCTTCCATGGCAGCCTAAATTCGAGCTTGAGTTCAGCGAGTTAGAGGTAAGAATTCATCAAATTGATCTTGTAAAAACGTTCAATACACTCTCATGATGCTTACTCTATGAATTAACTTGAAAATCAGGGACAGAATCAGTAAACCCGAATTGAAAACCCGTCGAGGATCGATCGTGAGTTGTGAAGATTTAGACCCTAATTTGAGTAATTCAATTTACAGAACTGGAATTAAGTTGGAGTATTAGGGATCAGTTGAAAGAATGGATTGATTTGAGGTCGAATTGAGTGAGTTTGAATCGGGTTCTATCGCGGGTTTTCCAACCCGTTTACCAGACAAACGGGAGAAGAAGACAAATGTGCTGGTTATCGTAGAAGGCACGTGGTGGTCACGCGGAGCCGTTTTGCGGCGGCGCGTGGAGGCGCGTGAGTGAGAATCCCGAGGTGAGTTCAACATGACTTTTGTCCCATTCAGTGTAACGAACATTTTGACGTTGGTTTCGAGAAAATCGGATATCGTTTCGTTAATGTTCCGCGTATCCGAAGTTTTGTTTTACGTTTAAAATATGTATTTAAATTCCGGAAAAATTGGGGAAAATTATATGAAGTAATTTGAGATGTTAGTAACCCTCTATAATGATTTTGGATAGGAGTTGTGATTTCCAGAATTTACGGAAAAATGTGAAGCTCGGAAACGGACCGTTTTGGACGGTGTGTGTGAGTGGACTTTGTTTTCCAACCGTGATGCATGCATATATGATTTAAATGCTTTATTATATGATTTTATATGCTTTGGCATGATTGATGTTTCAATCCGTTGATTTCTCTGTTTTATGGATTATTATATTATATTTTGGCACGTTTTTCGAGAAATCACAAAATTGATGTTTTTGGGCTAGGCCCGGATTGAAAATGATGTTTTGACTCGGGTTATGAGTTAGGGAAATATAAAATGATATTTGGACTCGGATTATGAGTCAGTGATTGATTTTATGGATTTACGTGATCGTGGCAACTCGGGTTTACGGTTGCACGGATTTGCGTGAAAATGATATTTTGGGCTTGAGACCGAATGGAATTGTGATTTTGATTGGATTTGTATTTCCATGTGATTACATGATGATATTGATGACTTGCGGATTTATAAAGTAAATCGGGACTTGGGGCTGAGACCCTGTATTGTAAATGATTTGGTTTTCAATGCAACTATTTTCACTGGTTTTTGTGATGATGATTTGTTACGGATAATTAGGGCTTTCGGGCGGAAATATGTTTTTCCCCGGAGTGCACCCTGGAGATAACACTCGCCTTCGGGATGGAAGTGTTTACCCCGAAGAGGTCACGAAGCACGATCTTTGTCGAGCAGCCGAGGGAGGCTTGACTCAGATCAGATGTGCTGCATTATATATGGATCGGTAAGTGATGTGTTCACGAGATCCGGATTGCCAGCTGGTGATGTGTTCACAGCGGCGGATGCTCGGATTTTGAGCTGTCCTTGAGCCTATTGATTTGCACGCGTTGCAGAGATAAACGTGACTCTAAGCAACAGGATATGGAAATAAGTCCCGTGGTTTTATGGAAAATGATTTTGAGGAAACCGTGGTTTTAAATATAAATTGATTTAATGAAAATGAGTTTTAAGGAAAATGTGGACATGGAATTTAGAAACATGTTGTTTGTGATTACGTACCGGTTTTGAGTACGGGTTTTTGGTCTTTGTGGCCAGGTAATGGTGTTCACATGTTTTGGCCTGAGAGCCGGGATTTGATGTTTTATAACATGAGCTGATTTGGTGAACATGAGTTTTATGGACCATGGGAGAATATGTTTTGATTTTATCGGTCCACTGTTCATACTTGAATGATTTCATACTATTACTCATGTTTTATGATATGCATGCACGTTTGTGAAAACTGGAGGGTAAGAATGTATTTTGGCAAATGTATTTATCGAAGGTCATTTTTGTCCACTCGCACCTTTTCTGTTTTATTGACCCTTCAGGTCGTGGCGCGATGATCGAGGCTATTCGAGAGGTGGAGGTATGAGTGGGCACAGGCGCAAATATCCCTTGTCTGGCAGGTGTTGAAGGGTAGTTTCGGATTCTCAGTTGACTTGTCAGACGGGAGCAGGACCGGGCACGATTATCTATGTCCTTCGGGGACGGGTCCTGTCAAATTGGTATCAGAGCACTAGGTTGCTGATGTTCTTGCCACGCCATACCTCCGAAATGTGAGCCTCGTGCGCGACCTGTTAGTGAGATGGGTATATTAGGGTATTTGAGGCCTTGTGATAGATCTCGGAATGTAATTGACCTTAGTTTGAGGGTCAGATGTTAATTAGTGTAACTGGGACTTACTAATTGTCGAATCAGTATTTTTATGGGTTCCATGATGGAATGAACCCAGAGGCTAGAAGGGTAGCACAATTGGGTAGGTTGGACCCATGATGAGATTATTCTCAGTAAATTCCTTGAGCGGAATCTGAGTCCCAACGTCTAGGGTGTGTTGGGGTATTCCTACGCTTTGTAAGTGGTATAAGATCTGGTTCACTGTCGGTAATTTTCAAGGTGACCGAGTATGCCAGGGATGGCATGGATGATTGAGTCAAGACTTCGGTTAGGACTCGAGATTAGTCATGGTAATATCTTAGGACTCAGGAGCAGTCGGGTTTTGAGGAACCCTAGGTAGCGATCGTGGAACCCTAAGGTAGGGTGTAGGGTTTGGAAATGTGAGTTGATGAGTGGTTTGACTTTTAATGACTTTTCGAAGTCAAGATCGACTGACGGTTATGTCAGGTCTAGTCATGTCAGCTTTAGTGGTAGAACTACAATCCACAGTCGGGGTTGTACTTATCGGTTAAGCCTAGTTGGTTGTCGTGCTACTTAGTTGTGACAGATTGTTGGTGCAACTATGGTCATGGGCGACCTAGTAGACGACATTGGTTGAGTAGAGTTACGATTGGTTGGAGATGTGTTGGACAGGTTACCAGGGGTTGGTACTTGTCGACGGAATCCCAGAGTGGGGATACAGAGTGGTTGTACGGGTACTTGATTCCATTGGATGTGGAGTCTCTATAGCAGTGTCTGGTAGTTAGGTCTGCACAAGTCTGTGGCAGGCACTACTATCGAGAGTAGTTGTTGAGAATTGGGGGACGTTCATGGGACGTTTCCTTTTCTCATATGAGTTGTCAGGGTGACTGTACCCAGAGTTGTTGGGTACGAGGGAGGAAAAGTTTCTCCTATTCGAGCAGAGGTACGGGGTCGTCGTTCGTTATGAGCGGAGATCCAGGTTGTCAGTTTTGCACACGGTGTGCTCATACTGATGTCGTTGTTTGTGTGCTGATGTTGAAGTTAGTTCTAGGGTTGGTGCTGGTACTAGTGCTGGTATTGGTGCCGATGTTTGTGCTGACGATGAGCCACGAGTCGAGTTGTGACGTTGGGCATGTGTCAGTAACCAGTCTAAAAGAGACACGTGGTTGGTGTCCGAGTACGTTGGTTCCAACATGGTTGGACCTACGGAATCGTGAGAGGTTGTGTTTGAGATGATAAGAGGATTGCGGGTTTTCCGCATTGGGATTAGGTATTCTGGAGTCATTGGGGTTGACTTCTTGTTTTCTGCCCTGGCAGACGTTGATCGTAGTTACCAGTACGTTGAGCGTGTATTGGTTGGTGGGCCCATGTGTGTTTCCCATTTTCTGTTTGGTGGCAGACGATGTTGGGTTACATGGCATGGGGAGTGCATCGAGTTTTGTTTGCATCCACGTAGGATGAGTTTTGGTGTCATTGTTTTGGACCATCCTTGGTTTTTCCTAGGTGGAATGTCAGGGATCGATACAAGGTAAGTGGAGAAAACCCATAGTCTCGGCGTATCCCGTCGTTGACTGATCTGTTTAGATGAGGGGATTGGTTGACTCAGTGAACATGTGTGGATCCTAGGTGGATCGGGATTGTGATGTTGTGGACATTGGGCATTGTGACGATCTAGGATCGTGATGTTCATGGTCGGCTGACGTAGTGATGGATCTGGACCGTGATCCTGATGACCCAGTTGGGTAGAGAGTTTATCACTCTTACTTTGGTATGTGAGTCGTAAATGACGGGACTGAACTTCTTTTCGAAGTGGAGCCCGTATGGTATATTACTCGAGTGAGTAAGTTTCCGACGTGGTCGGATTTTGTTAACCTTAGACGTGTGGTTGTTGGATTGGCTTCCCTATGAAGTCAACCGAGTACAGTGAACTGGTGACCGATAGGTTCGGTTTTGGTGTGTCCGAGTGGACGTGAACGAGATTTTGGGTTTTGGAATCGACTTTCTGGGTGACGATTCAGGATTCGATTTTGGAACTTGAAAGTGGAATACTGGATTTGGGTGCGGAATGATTATTTCAAATGCTAGCTTACGGAATAATGATTTCGGATTCGGATTTGGACATGGATTAAAAATGTGATGTCTGGGTTTGGATTCGGGATTTCTTACAAAATTGCGGATTCAGGTTTGGAATTAGAACTAGATGATGGGTGGAGTTTCGATTTGTCTACTGCTGGTTTGGGCAAATGGACTCCATTATTGGAACGTGTTTGGCTATAACCTAGGTGGTTGTAGTCTGGTCAATGGTTAGATGTATGTACCTTGTACTTGGTTTGAGGTACGATACTTTGCAAACTTGTGGTGCCGGGTGCGGTATACGGGTTATACCAGTAGTGCGTTGGTGAACGTGTTGGTAATTGGCTTAATTTCGATATCATTGGTTTGATTGTGAAACGTGAACTGGACATTGAACACGATGCACTGGGCAGAGTGATTCTGACGCATTCAGTGATTGTTTGAGCAGGTGCTCTTAGCCATGGTTGGCTAGTGTAACTCTAGTGTTGAGTTGTGTGATCGCTGCTAGGCTGGTGTTCAATGTGTTCCAGTTACACTGTCAGATTGAGAGGGATGCCGGTATGTGTATACTCAGGATGAGTGAGTTGGTGGTTAGTGTGACTGCAAGTTGCTTTGCGGCGAGATGTTACCGTGTCGTGACCTTACCGGCATCTGGGATCGCTGAGGGGGTGACAGTTTTGGATACTGAGAAGTGGTATTTGTCGCAGGATTGAGATCGCCCTGCGAGGTGAGATCATGTGGTTGATCTTACGCTCCATTGACGGAGTTGTAGTCCGAGGTGGTGCCCCTGTTTTGTTGCTGATTGGAGCTTTACTAGGGTGGTAAAGCTTAGTGGTGACAGATTGGCTGGTAGTGTCAGCTTGGGCTGACAAGTGAGATTTGGTGACTCTCGATGAGAGCGGAGGTCAGGGCACATTAGTGATTGTGAGGAAACGTCAAGCTGAAGAAGTCAGCTTATTGATGACATTGTCAATTTCAGGTGATCAATTTCACTCGAGGTGGTCGAGTGTAGTCAGTACGATGTGAGTCTGTGATGAGATGTCTGGGTGCAGATGAGTTCTGCGTTGGTTAGTGGGTGTACAGGTGTACAAATATTGTGAAACCATTTGTTTTCCACGAGGTGGATGCGGATTAACGATAGTTGAAATTTCGGGGACGAAATTTTTTAAGGGGAGAAGGTTGTAATGACCCGTCCCGAGTGTCGGGATTGAATATTAATTAATTATAGTTTGGAATGCCTAATCTGGGATTAGATGAGTGAAATCGGACGAATTGTACAAAATGACTGTTTTGCCCCTAGCGTGGGCAAAATGTTGACTTTTAGTTCGGGCGGTCAAACGGACTTTGACCGATGACTGTGACGTAGTTCGGGACGTCACGAGTTCATAGACAGGTGGCACGTTCGATTCTGACATTCGAAGAAAAAGTTTTGACGTTCGGAAGTTGAGGGGTATTTTGGTAATTTGGCATATTAGGGGCCAAATGTTGACTTTTGACCCAGGAAGTCCAATGGACGAGGGCCAAAGACCGTTGCGTAGGTCTTGTTGATACGAATCCAACGACAGGCGGCACGTCGAAAACGGAGTTCGGGTGACCAAGTTACGGGTCACGGAAGTCTAGGGGCCAAATGGTAATTTGTCGAACGAAGGGCAAAATGGTCTTTTAACATTGATTCTTGCTGCCAGACAGTGACATCTGTCACTTTGTCACCTTCCTTGCCCCAGATAACATGGAATCGTGTATTAGGGAAAACACAATCATTCTTAACTTGGACATTAATTCCCTAAATTATGGTTTGTCTTAATCATTGTCCAAATTAACTGCTAAATCAAATGTTTCAGTTTCATTGTGCAATTGTGAGACTGAGGAAGCCGAATTGAGAGAGAAACTCGAGTGACAGTGAGGCCCCTGGGTTAATTCTGAATCGAAAAATCTTGAAAATTGGGGGGACTTTCGAATTCGAGATTATGAGCTGTGAAGATCACAATTGTGGATTGAATTCGACTTCTGGGATCAAAACGAACATCTCTGCAACGAAAACGAAGAGAAATGGTGTCGAATTGAGGAAGAACAGAAGCTTCCATGGCAGCCTAAATTCGAGCTTGAGTTCAGCGAGTTAGAGGTAAGAATTCATCAAATTGATCTTGTAAAAACGTTCAATACACTCTCACGATGCTTACTCTATGAATTAATTTGAAAATCAGGGACAGAATCAGTAAACCCGAATTGAAAACCCGTCGAGGATCGATCGTGAGTCGTGAAGATTTAGACCCTAATTTGAGTAATTCAATTTACAGAACTGGAATTAAGTTGGAGTATTAGGGATCAGTTGAAAGAATGGATTGATTTGAGGTCGAATTGAGTGAGTTTGAATCGGGTTCTATCGCGGGTTTTCCAACCCGTTTACCAGACAAATGGGCGAAGAAGACAACTGTGCTGGTTATTGTAGCAGGCGCGTGGTGGTCACGCGCAGTCGTTTGCGGCGGCGCGTGGAGGCGCGTGAGTGAGAATCCCGAGGTGAGGTCAACATGACTTTTGTCCCATTCAGTGTAACGATCATTTTGACGTTGGTTTCGAGAAAATCGGATATCGTTTCGTTAATGTTCCGCGTATCCGAAGTTTTGTTTTACGTTTAAAATATGTATTTAAATTCCGAAAAAATTGGGGAAAATTATATGAAGTAATTTGAGATGTTAGTAACCCTCTATAATGATTTTGGACAGGAGTTGTGATTTCCAGAATTTACGGAAAAACGTGCAGCTCGGAAACGGATCGTTTTGGACGGTGTGTGTGAGTGGACTTTGTTTTCCAACCGTGATGCATGCATATATGATTTAAATGCTTTATTATATGATTTTATATGCTTTGGCATGATTGATGTTTCAATCCGGTGATTTCTCGGTTTTATGGATTATTATATTATATTTTGGCACGTTTTTCGAGAAATGAAGAAATTGATGTTTTTGGGCTAGGCCCGGATTGAAAATGATGTTTTGACTCGGGTTATGAGTCAGGGAAATGGAAAATGATATTTGGACTCGGATTATGAGTCAGTGATTGATTTTATGGATTTACGTGATCGTGGTAACTCGGGTTTACGGTTGCACGGATTTGCGTGAAAATGATATTTTGGGCTTGAGACCGAATGGAATTGTGATTTTGATTGGATTTGTATTTCCATGTGATTACATTATGATATTGATGACTTGCGGATTTATAAAGTAAATCGGGACTTGGGGCTGAGACCCTGTATTGTAAATGATTTGGTTTTTCAATGCAACTATTTTCACTGGTTTTTGTAATGATGATTTGTTGCGGATAATTATGGTTTTCGGATGGAAATATGTTTTTCCCCGGAGTGCACCCTGGAGATAACGATCGCCTTCGGGATGGAAGTGTTTACCCGAAGAGGTCGCGTAGCACGATCTTTGTCGAGCAGCCGAGGGAGGCTTGACTCAGATTAGATGTGCTGCATTATATATGGATCGGTAAGTGATGTGTTCACGAGATCCGGATTGCCGGCTGGTGATGTGTTCACAGCGGCGGATGCTCGGATTTTGAGCGGTCCTTGAGCCTATTGATTTGCACGCGTTGTAGGGATAAACGTGACTCTAAGCAACAGGATATGGAAATAAGTCCCGTGATTTTATGGAAAATGATTTTGAGGAAACCGTGGTTTTAAATATAAATTGATTTAATGAAAATGAGTTTTAAGGAAAATGTGGACATGGAATTTAGAAACATGTTGTTTGTGATTACGTACTGGTTTTGAGTACGGGTTTTTGGTCTTTGTGGCCAGGTAATGGTGTTCACATGTTTTGCCCTGAGAGCCGGGATTTGATGTTTTATAACATGAGCTGATTTGGTGAACATGAGTTTTATGGACCATGGGAAAATATGTTTTGATTTTATCGGTCCACTGTTCATACTTGAATGATTTCATACTATTACTCATGTTTTATGATATGCATGCACGTTTGTGAAAACTGGAGGGTAAGAATGTATTTTGGCAAATGTATTTATCGAAGGTCATTTTTGTCCACTCGCACCTTTTCTGTTTTATTGACCCTTCAGGTCGTGGCGCGATGATCGAGGCTATTCGAGAGGTGGAGGTATGAGTGGGCACAGGCGCAAATATCCCTTGTCTGGCAGGTGCTGAAGGGTAGTTTCGGATTCTCAGTTGACTTGTCAGACGGGAGCAGGACCGGGCACGGTTATCTATGTCCTTCGAGGACGGGTCCTGTCACTCAGACTTCTCGGAGACTTCGGATTGGCTTACGGCTTGTGTTTTGAACTAGAAATAGTACAGTGAGTGGACTTTTGTCTTCCTATCTCTATGCATGCATTTTTATATGCTTTTTTATGAGTTTATAATAAGAATTGTTTGTTGGTTGGTTAGGTATGATTCATGTGGATTTCTTGGGAGTTTTTATGAATATTTAAGAAAAATGATATTAAAACGTTTTGTGAGGAAATTGGGTTTATTAAACCCCGGATCGTCAATGAGTTATAAGGAATGGTTTTATACTTGTGATGTCATGTTTATATGATTTTGACGATGTTTGCTAAAATGGGATTTGACATGATTTTATGACTATTTTAATGGCTCGTCTTACGAGGTTTGATGTGACTGTGATATGATGTGATTGTGATATGATGTGATTATGATATGATATGATTCTGAATATATGATTTATGTGAGATGTTATGATGATGGTGATGATTGTGATGATGTGAGATGTGATTGATGACCCACTCGAGATGCCGATTGTGATAGATAGTCTCAGACGTCAAGCTGAGTTCCGTCATTCCCGAGACTCGTACGTCGAGTCAAGGACTCCGTCATTCTTGAGAATAGGACCGTTCCTCATACGTCGAATTTGGGACTCCGTCATTCCTGAGTCGGTCCACACTCGAACGTTGAGCCTAGAACTCCATCTTTCCCTAGTGATATTAGCCTACCGGTAGTGCACCTTGATATGATGATTCAACAGCAGACATCGAGGTTGATTTGATATGTTGGTGCATGCAATGTGACTGATATGGCTACGTGTTGGTATGTTACATTGTGTTGGTACATGACATGAGTTTTAAATGGACAGGCTTTTAGTAAGACTACATATTTTGAAGTTCCTAGTTTTCAAGTTACTGCACGTATTTTGAGATTCATTTTTATTCGTAAATTTGATGCATGCATAGCTTTATTAAATGGAGAATTTAATGACTTATTTCGGAAAAGAGTTTTTCCACACCTATATTTTTGTCCACTCACAGTTTTTATTGGTTTTGGCACCCTCCAGGTTGAGCGTAGACGTGGACTGTATGAAGGCTGAGGCATCATGGTGAGTGTGTATTCTGATTATTCTGGTTAGTATGTGGTAGTATCCCTAGTCTGACACATGGTTAGGATGTTGATTTAATCCCGAGGGTAATAAGGTCTTTTTACAAGGTCGCGTTAGAAAAGATCAGGTCCTCCCATGCTAATCGAGGATGATTACGTGGAAGGTCCTGTCATTTTGTGTAAAAGTGCATATGAGGTAGTTTGTTGAAGGAAGGTGTGGATAATCGGTTAATGTGGTTACAGGCGATTTGAAGACTTTCTCCCAAAAATGTAAAGGGATGTTAGCTTGGAAATAGACGGCACAACCTATGTTGAGGTGGTGACGATATTTATGTTCAACGAGGCCATTTTGTTAAGGTGTGTATGGGAAAGAATGTTAGAAAAGGGTGCCTTGGGTGGTAAGAAAGGTGACAAGACCCACTCCTAAAATACTTTGATAATTGTTTCCGGTCTAGCTCCCATTTGACAACGATCCCAAAATACCAAAACTACCATCAACTCTTGTCAAATAAGGGATACTCGTACTGTCTTACTGTTCATGTCTCCCCTTCTTGATCAACCCCAATTTTCGTGTCACTTTACACAAAATCAAGATTCTGAGGCCTACATAATGCTCCTCACAAAAGGTCCAAAAAGTACCCTGAGCCAAAAGGTCAACTTTTGACCCCTAACGGTAAAATTGTCCATTCCCTTTTAAATTTCTCAAGATTACTTTTTCGAACTTTTGGGTTGTTACAATTTATCCTCCTTAAAGAATTTCGTCCTTGAAAGTCAAATATGTCGGTTCGTCACTGGATTTATTGGGCTTTCATTATTGTATCGGGTTCCTACATGAACCCTCATTCGATCTTCGTTACTATAACTAATTTTTACACGTTTTGACTCCTCCTGGGCCCTAGTTCCCAATTCTGATTCTTTCCAAGTCCTAGTCTGATAATCTGTGATCCATTCCACCACCGGCATGCCTAAACAAAACTTTACTAAACATACTACATTCTTTAGGGGATCTCTATTCACCTTAAACCTCAAATACTCACTTTAACCAAGGAACTTACTTATTTATCCTATCCGGGTCTCATTCACCCATAAACACTACGAACTTAGTCACTGGGCTAGCTCACTATCCAGACCCACACAATTCCTCATACACCGGAGCGTAGTATCCAACATGCGACCCAAATAATCCATGGTTTGTTCCAACCCTAAGTCTATTTGAGGCTCATATACTCGTCTCACTATCAGGTCGTACACGGGGCTCAGATCTTGGAGGCATGATATCAGAAAACACAATTCAGTACAAACCTTACTCTAATACCAATTTGAAAGGACCCACTCCTAAAACACTTTAATAGTCGTGTCTGGTCCTATTCCTATCAAATAATGATCCCATAATATTGAAACTGCCATCAACTCTTGTTCGACAAGAGATACTCGTATTGGCTTGCTGTTCATGCATCCTCCTCTCGATTAGCTCCAATTTTTGTGTCGCCTGTGGACAAACTCGGGATTCCAAGGCCTACATAACGCTCTTCACGAAAGGTCCAAAAAGTACCCGGAGCCAAAAAGTCAACTTTTGACTCCCAAGGGTAAAATCATCAATTCCCTTTTAAAATTTCTAGAATTTCTTTTTTTGCATTTCTAGGTCGTTAGAAAAGGTGTGTAGGGACAAGAATTCGCTGCCATTATCGGCGCGAAGTGTTTTGATGGTGGTTTGAAATTGTTTTTGGACCCAAGCAAAGAAAGATTTTAACACCCCTTGTGTTTTAGATTTTAAATTTTAAAAAATGAATCCATGTAAAATGAGAAGTCGTCTACGATGGATAAAAAAAATATCATGCATCGATGTGATTGTGAATTATGTGTGGTCCCCATATGTCACAATATGTCACAATGAATTAGATCAAAAAGTGTTTTAGATGACGCAAAAGTAGAGGGGGGAAAATAAACGTGTTTTCTTAGCTAAAGGGAAAATACCACAAACATGATTCTGTTCACAAGCAACATCGGGAACTTTATTGGAAAGGGATTGAAGTGGTGCGATAGATGCGTGGCCCGAACGTTGATGCCAAAGGGTTGAGTTGTGGTGGACTTGGTGTGCGAGATGGGAATTGTGAGTTATTGTGAGATAATAAAGCCCATTAAACTGCTTGCTCAAGCCAATCATCCTCCCAGTAGCCACGACCTGCACCAAACAACAAGTGTAAAAAAAATCACATTACACTTCAACCCACGTGCTCACTTGCTTACGGAGAACAAATTCACATTAAATTGAGGCATATGAAAAACACCATGTAACTTTAAGGCCTGTGTCAGGTTTATTGATCCAATAGCCTTAATTTCTTCCTGTCCTCCATTTGGTAAGCCAACGAAATCATGACCGAATGCATTTTTATTGTGTGTGGGCTCAAATTGTGAAATGTGATACGAAGCACCACTATCAATAATCCAATAGACGGAGGAATTTGGATTCGTTTATGCAAGATTGCATGTGGTAATAGATGTACCCGTCGCGTTTGCGAATGGGGGCACGTTACCATTTTGGCTGCGCAAAAATTGCCAGCAATTACCTGTGCACTTCGAGTGTGAAACTGAGATTCTCAGCAGTGGGCTTGTTGTCTTGTTCAGTGGCCTTTTCAGCATTATGGGCTGCTTTCCTGCTTTTGGACTTCACATTTTTTCCATTCAACTTGTGGCCCAAAGGGAACCCATTTAGGTAAAAACACGTACCTACGTGTGGGTCTCTCTCACACAGAAAGAAATCGCAGCTGTATTTGACCTCCATCAAAAGTGCCATGGTTGTGCGTGCCTATCGACGATTCGCTGGTGGTTTGCTGCTGGCATTGCGTGCGACTTGCACCTGCCCCTTTTTGCGACTCGCAACATTTAGGTGTTGCTTATGTTGACGACTGAAGAGCAAGACCATGTACTCTTCTCGTATCTGGCCGCAATGACATCACGAGGATGGAACCTAGTAAGATTTGTTTAATCCCATAAGGAATTGCATCAATTTTTCTTTTTCTTCTCTAGCTGCCCGTTTCTCCGACCCATCACAATTGCAAGTGATGGGTTCCTGATGTGTGTCTAATTCATCCCATAATGCTTTGAGTATGGTGTAGTATTCTGAAATTGAGAGATTTCCTTGTCGATATTCGGAAATTTCGTGGCAAATTCGGTAAATTCACGAGTCGTTGCGCTGTGAGAACCAATACTTACGATCGTTCTAAACAGCAGCGTTGGCATATTGGGTATTTTGCATTGGTGTTCGGTGCTGTCTTGATGGTGCCATCGATAAATCCAATTTTGTTTTTTCGCACTCAGTGCAATTTTCAACGATATACTCATTGGTCATAATTATAACCATCGAGTAGTTTAAAAACCAAGATGAGCCCAGGCAAGTTTGAGTGATGAACGGCAAGTGGGTTGGACATATTGATTGTAACACGCTAAAAATTCAAGAAAAATAAATTTAGAAACAATAAAAAGGAATTGACCATATTACCCATGCATGGTAAAAAAGTTGATTTTTTACTCTGGCTTCTTTTGTGGCTTTCCATGAATACGGCTGCGTACGTCTCGGGATCCTGAATAGACAGGTGACACAGTAAAATTAAAGATCAGGTGAAATTGTTACGGGTAAAAAATAATTAAGGGCATTTTGGTAATTATAGAACAAAGGGTATTTTGGTCAATTCACAATAAGATATTTTGTGAAACAGTACTTGTCCAAAGAATTATGGACCCTTCCCTCCATTTTCACCTCCACTGACCTACTCCCTTATTTATATGCATCGATGTGTGGTTTTATGCAATTCGATGGTCTTGGATCAAAAACCATAAATACCATGAACAAACCAAATAGGGAGGGGGAAGAACCAGAAAGACAGGGAGATAAGGGAGTGAACCAGGGAGAGATAAAACATGAGAAATATGAGGGGGGAAAACTGAGAAAGTAAGGAAGATTTGTTCGAACCCAACAAGCAACAAGAAAACCTGTGAAAGTTCAAGTGTGGTCATGGCGTATCAGGTGGTTCCAAGGCCATTTACCTTGGAACGAAGGATTCCAGAATGATATGTGAGTCCATATGGTTGATGCGAGTTAGAAAAACAAGGAATTGGACATTGGAAGTACCAGATTATGGAGCCCACGATTTGGCCAAAAGTATGAAGATTCATATAACAATTCCTGGTATGTTTTACTTCGTTTTGACACCACAGACATGTTCCTAGGTTTAAGACAAGTCAAGTCGACTCTTAAAACGTTAGAAATGGTCGAGAAACGAAGGTTTCTGGCGGAGTCAGGCCGTGGGTCGAATGACCCGGTTGCAAGAAAGATGGGTCTGAACCCCGAGGTTGAAGATGAATAGTGTGGCGCATGGCCACCACGCGCAGGGGAGTGTGGCGGCGCATGCCACCGTATCTCAACCTCCGGTCAACAAGAATATTCTTCGTCTCTAAATTATGAGTTCATTGGTGCAAAGGTCGATTTAATTGGATGAAGTTTGAAAATATTTTTGAATTCTTATGTTTATCTTTACCAAATAAGGAATTAAAGTAATTAACCTTTTAATTATGAAATTATGACTAACAAAGGATCTTTCATGAGTATTAATTACTTGAGAAGTAAGAAATTAGTTTTACATATTTATATGTATTTGTGAAATTATGGAATGTATTTGTGAAATTATGGAATGAATTTTGAAGAATATAATAAAAGAAGATTGATTGTGGATATTTTGAAGCTTTAATGAATTATAATTGGAAAACGTGAGAAGAGTGATTATGTAAAGAATATGCCTAAAGGACTTGATGTAAGGATTTGTTGATGAATTGACATGATATATATCTATGCATACTGCGGTCACACACGATACGGCGGTGCAGTGCTGTGACAATAAATACATGAATAATATGATAAAACTATGATGTAGTATATGATAATTTGTACTGGAAAATAAGTAGAGGTTATGGACTTGATTATAATTATATTTGAATACTAATGAATTTATAAACAAAATGGGGATAAGTGGGAAACCTATGAAGGTAAGGAAAACAAAGAGTTGCAATCGGTGAATTCTTTGTTTTGTCGGGGTAGTGGTTTGGATGTGAGCGGTAATCTCGTAAGGACAGATTAAGTTTGGTTAATTTAATAAGGTGTGGACATGGATAAATTGGTGTTATCCCTTATCTGATATGAATTGTCAGACAAGAGCTGAATCAGTATGTTTATCAAGAAAATTAGGAACGGGTCATGTTATTGATTTCTGATCCTGATGATTTCTCCTCACTCATGTTGGTTAGTTTTGTGTGTTTGATGGCGGCAGGAGTATTTGGGCAAAGATATTAAAGTTTAGTGCTCTAATACCATGTAAAAATGTGGAATAATCTTTTTATTAATTGAATAGATTTACAGTAAACCAATGTATGTTTAAATACAGTCACAATTAGTCCAGTCTAGGTAAGTAAGACTTTTGTTCTATATTGATTACATTCGGATAATGTGATCCCTCTAATCTTGTGATTCCTCTAATCTTGCTGGATGCAATCATTGACTTTTAACAGTTCCATTTTTATTTGTTTATTTTTTCCAGTGATTTTTTTACAATATCGTTAAGTGTAAATAAAAAAAAACTTTTGACAGCATTATATATGCATAATGGTGATTTTTTTACAACTTTCTCTACCTCTATCTTCACTGCCACAACCATTTGTGTCGTGACCACCACAACCTTTTCTACCTATACATTCATGGCTAATATCAACTCAATAACCACCATCACCACCACCGATGCCACCAACTCCTTTACCTTTTAATTCCATAAGTCCCCTACCTCTACCTTTATCTCGACATGTACCTCCACCTCCCGGGCCGGCCATTACGAGGGGCAAGAGGGGCCTAAGCCCTGGGCCCAAAATAATGGAGGCCCAAATTTTCCAAAAGTTCTTATATTGAAAGAAAATAAAGGGCCCAAATTTTATTGAAAAAAAATAATGAGAAAAAAAATGAGAACATATCAAATTTGAGATGCGGAATGTCGATTGTGATTCAATAAAGGGCCCTCTCAATCTGATTTCTTCCATAATGGTGGCATGGAGTCCAATGTTTCAATCAATTAGTGTTTCAATCCATTAATGTTTCAATCGATTTCTACTTTGTAGTCTCTCTCTACTGTTCTAGCTTGTGTCTCGCTCCGGTTCAAGTTTCAGAATCTACAGATAAATTTTATTTTTCCCTTTCCTCCTTTGATTTCCTTTGATCTTTCATATGCGGTCTGATGAATTTCTAATTTTCCCTTTCCAAATTCTGAGTTTTTTGGTCAAATTTCCATTAATTAATTGGGGTATTCCCTTCTTCATTCGATCACCTACATAATAGAAGATGAAGAAACTAAAATTTCGTTCAGAATTACCTTTATTCTCTTCTTAATAACAATATCTCTTGATTTATATTATTTAATATTAATAAGGAAACTGTATAAATACAGTTTCAGAAGGACGGTCTCACATATCACGCTTAAGCCATAAAAGCCGATATTACACTCACCATTTTCAACTCTAATCAACTTATTTACTTCTACTTCAAACATGACCTTAGTAGAGATGACCAGAAGATGTTCAATCAAATGCCCCAACGAAACATCTTCTCTTGGAATTCCATAATCTCCACTCATATCAAAGCTCAAAACTTGAGGCGTGTTATTCGATGTTGCTTCATACAAGGATCTGGTTACTTAAAATTCGATGTTATCTGGGTATATCAGCGCGGAAGGGTATGAGGATTTTGTCCTTGAGCTCTTTAGTGAAATGCAAAGTCTGGATGATCATATTAGAATTGATGAGGAGAGTCTCACAGCTATGCTTAATTTGATTGCCAAGTTAGCAGTATTTTCCTATGGAAAGCAATTGCATTGTTTTATGGTGAAAAATTCCAATGATTTAAGTGGGTTTGCGATGAGCTCAATGATTGATATGTATAGTAAATGTGGGTGGTTTGAAGAAGTGTGGCGGGTGTTTAGTGGATATAGAGGGGAGGTTGAATTAGTTTCAAAGAATGGTGTCTTGTTGCAGAGAAGGAAAATTGGAAATGACAGCTAATTTATTTTGGAAACAATTGGAGCGAAACGATCATGTGTCTTGGAACAAAATGATTGCAGTATATGACCATAATGGTTTTGAAGAAGAGGTATTGAATTTGTTTGTTTGTATTTCAGAGAATGGATTTAGGCGGAATGACCATACTTTTGCTAGTGTTTTGACTGCTTGTTTGTATGTTAGAGAATGGATTTAGGTGGAATGACCACACTTTTACTAGTGTTTTGATTGCTTGCTCTGGTTTGAGGAGCTCCGAACTTGCAAAGAAAGTCCATACTTGGGTCTTGAAGAATGGGATGACTTCAAATCTATTTATATGCAATGGAAATGTTGATGTCTACTGCAAGTGTGACAATATAAGGTATGCAAACTCAATCCATGCGGCAATGGGGTTATAAAATTACTTTTTTGTCACTTCAATGATTATGGTTTATGCCTCTCATGGTAACCTAGTCAAAGCACAAAGACTTTTTGATTCGTTGACTGAAAAGATTACTGTTATATGAGTAGTTTTGTTTTCTAGATATCAGATCACAGAAATACGAAGCTGTATTTGAACTCTTACGTGAATTAAGGGAAAAGGAACCAATAATTCTTGATGCTGCGATTCTTATCCATGTGCTTGCTTCTTGTGCAATACAAGTTACCTTAGATCCTTGGAAGCAAATTCATGCCTACATTTTATGGAAGATAATTAAGTCGAAAAGAAGTTGTTTAACAATTTGGTTGATATGTACTCATAAAAAAAATTTATTTTTAATAATTAAGTATATAAATTAAGGGCCCATTTTTTACTCTTGCCCTAGGCCCCTATATGTTTGGACCGGCATTGTCCACCTCCACATCCATCTCCATCACTTCCACTATGACCACCCTTTACCTCGACAACCACACATTCACCACCTCCATCGTCATAAGCGCCACATCTAACCCCCTACTTTCCCTTCCACCAACTCCTCCAGTGCTACATTTACCTCAACCTCTACTATTACAACGACCTCTACCTCTAACTTTACCCCTAATGTTGAAGGAAACAAAATAAGGCAATGATCTGGTAAATCAATGATTGTAATCTCTGTTGAGTGATTGAAGGAGTAAATTGTAATTAGTTCTAAGTTTACCTTGTATAGCTATTTGATTTTGTATATAACTCTTGTCTATGTATCGAGAGAAAATTAATTTAAACAGATATCAAAACTTTCATGGTACCAGATCAACCGATCAAGGTGACTTTGTAACTTTAAGCACCTTTCTCTACAAACAACACCACCATGAGCAACGAAAAAACCAACAGAGGCAGTGCCAATGACATTTGATGTTCATGTTCTATATCACTCTGACTCACCAGGACTAGTCTTAGCCTCAAAACTCCTAGAGGGCCACAACTACGAACAATGGAGTCATTCTATGCACATTACCTTCAGCACAAAGAAGAAACTCAGATTCATTGATGGAACTATTAATGTTCCTGCAAGCACTGATGCTAAACATCCTATGTGGCAGCGGTGCAATGCCATGGTGTTGTCTGGAATTTTACAATCAGTGCATGCTGGCATTGCTGGTAGCGTGCTCTATTGCAAAACTACCGATGTAGTTTGGAGTGACCTTGAGGATTGTTTTTCTCAAGGTAATGACTCAAGAGTCTATCAAATTCGAAAAGGAATTTCTGAGTACACACAAGGACAACAATCAATATTTTTCTACTACACAAAATTGAAAGAAAAATATAACGTAATGCAATTTCTCATGGGATTAAACGACTCCTACTCAACTGTTCAAGACTCAATTTTGATGATTAGTCTATTACTTAATACATGCAAGCTTCATGGTCTTGTTATTCAAGATGAAAAACAATTGGAGGTGACAAGCTATAGGGACAATTCCTTCATTCCACAAGCGATGCAAGCTGGGCACTCCACGGTTGCGATGTAGACTGTGCACTCCATAGCTGGGCGTTCCACGTCTACATGACTCTCATACTCACGCAAAACCCTCAAATGTATGTATAATGATGGGGAAGGAAGCCTTAAAGATCGATGCTCCTACATTATTGGCTTTTCTTGTGGGCCATAAATGGCATGGCAAAATGTCAAGCCCAAAAGTCAACGCCCAAGCCCAACGACCCCAATGCTAAAGTTGATCACCCATCTAACCCAAATCCAAACTCAGCACCCCCATGCACCACAACATGACCAACGTTCATCATTAAGGAGTACAATGAATTTATTGCCCTCCGTCAAAATGAAAAGGGTAATGGTCAACCAATAGCTCGAGCTACATGTATACTCAAACCCATTTGTCATTACACAATCTGTGTAACACCCCGGATATTTGAGAGAATGAAAAATGACCATTTTACCCTTGAAAGGCAAAGAGATGTCTTTGACCAAAGTCAAAATGTTGACGTTTGATCAAGACATCTTTTAGTGATTCCAAAAAGACTGTTATGAAGGTCTCAGCCTCTTGAGTACATAAACAGGCGGCATGTGGAAAAAAGAGTTCGGATAAGGTCGTTATGGGTAAAAAATAACTAAGGGCATTATGGTAATTTTGGCTTAGAGGGTAAAATGGTAATTTGAAATTTTGGGAATGTGATTCATGTGTTATTATCTAGAAGGTTCTTTAGAATTCTTCCCACACTCTCTCTCACCGACATCCTACACTTATATATATGGGGATGTTTGTGAAAAAAAGGTGTTTGGTGGAACATGGTCGAAGCCATGCACACTGTCCAGCGAGAGCCAAAAACCAGGAAGAAAAACACGAGAAAGAAGATAGGGAAACCAGGGAGGGAAGGAAAGAAGAAGAAGAAGAAGAAGAAGAAGAAGCAAAAAATGAGAGAAAGAAAGGAAGAAACTAGGGAAAAGGGGGCGTCTGTGCTGGCTACCATGATCAGACGGTGAGGTTAGTTATCAGGTTTTCTATTCCCAAGCCAGGATGTATAAACAGGGCTTGGTAACAACTCCCTTGTGGTCCTACAATCCTCTTACGCTTGAAAGAGTGAAGGCTGAACGCAGGACGACCCCATAAATGAACTTGTAACAATGGTCGAAACTTCAAGGTGAGTAATTCTGGTTTCTAGCCCGCTTTTGTTAGTTTTGAGGTTATAGATATGTTCCTAGGCTCGAGGAGACTTAATTTGACTATTAGAATGTAAGCAATGGACGTCAAATGAGCAATATAATCAGGTTGGGTCATCGGGTCAAACAACCCGAGTTGAAAACCAGGTAAGAGGAGGACGATGACTCTGAGGCAAGCGCGTGGCCCCCATGCGCAGATAGCCTCACCGGCGCGTGAGGGCACGTGCGGCAGTTTTCCGCCTTCCTTCCAATGTGAATGTCGTCTGGTTTTTTATGAAGAGTTCAACGGTATCTTGCTTGGATTATTTAGTGGTCTTTTGGGTGTAATTTCAAGCGTTCAAGCCAATATGATATATATTTTAATTTGGATAATTAATTTTTTGAGTTTAAATACTTAACCTTACTAGTTGAATAATTAACCTTATTATTTTAACTAGTTACTAAGAATTCTAGGATGGTAAATCAAAGTTAAGTAATGTGCATATGCTAAGGTTAAGTTAAGGTATGATAGTTTTATTAGTTGGTTTAACTAAGGATAAGGAAAAATAAAGGATATTTATTATTAATTAAACAGTAAATGTTTGGGAATATAATCAAGAGTGGATGTGATCACCTCCTTAAGTTTTATTATGAGATTAAGAGTTTGACGATACTTACAAAAGTTAATATCTAATTATATTTTTTTTATTTTGTTATTTCTATTTATTGGGAAAAAGGTATTACAATGTTTGTTTTAGTAGTTTAAGAAACCTTAGAAATTTACAAGGATTGTTTATAAGTGTGGTGTGACAGAATTAACTACCTTGTCTATAGTTAAGAGTGAAAATAGGTTATTAATAAATAAAGAATTTTCACCACCTGACGGGAAAGTGGGTTTGGAAGTAGGCGGTAACCCCGCATGGACGACTTTATTTTGGTATTTGACATGATTGAATTTACGATACTCCTTGTTTGCTAAGAAGTGTCAGACGGGAGCAGGATCGGTCAGGACCGGTCCTGTCAATTAGGTATCGGAGCTAGATTTTGCGAGTAATCCTGTTATTAAATCTTTAGTTCCGTCTCATATTTTAATCGTCTTTAGTATAAATTTTACATTAAGATGAGATGATTATATTTTTCAATTGATTTGTAGAAATTCTATGGAATTGTTTAAATTTGATGTTTATGAGACTTTTATAATCGGTGTTGGGAAACGTTGACGTGAATTAAGAAGCAAGGATAACATATCGATTGTGTGAGATTAATTGAAATAAATTGTAAATAGTTTGTGATGCTTTTAATTTTAACTTAGTTCAAATGCAAGTTTTCCTAGGTTCGTAAAAATTGTGTTGGGTTTACATACAAATTTCATCCTAAGTTTTGTTTTTATAGTTAATTTATGGAAAATTTTCCAAAAGTTATAATGTTCCTATGATAAATTATGACATGCTTATGATAAGGATGATAAGACGATGTGCGTGGATGGTTTCATAGCGCCACGGTAGAGATGATAACTAAACATGGTTATTCTTGCTTTATGAAGTTCTACTCGTATGATATATATATAAGGTAATGGTAAATTAAATTAGGATTTTGATTAATTTGTAAGATTTTTAAATGAAACTGACAATATGTGAATTTGAAATTGTCACTAAATTAATGTGGTATATCTGACAATTGTATGGAATTATTTGGAAATATTTTTTCCACATTGGGCTTGGGTTTGATTTGAAATACGAGCCTCGTGTTATTTTATAATTTATGTGACAATAATTCGATTCAAGCATAAATGATCAGAATTTTCAAGTAAGGTTTGGATTTTGAGGTTTGAATTTGGGTTATGAAAACAATATGTGATTTTAGTTATAGTTTTCGTATAAAATTTTGATTAAGCTTGCGGAAGAGTAAGTGGTACATGTTTACAAGGTTTATGAAAACTATGATTTGGGTTTTTGAGCCTGATACGTTTTATGAAAAGTATGATTTGGATTTTCAATGTTCAAGAATTGTTGTAAAGGATCAGTTAGACTTGGATGTGGGAATGCCCAGAAGTCCAGAGCACGGCTCTGTTTTCCTAGGCTAGATATGTACGTACTCTGTTTTCCTAGGCTAGATATGTGAGATACGCTCAGACATCTAGAGTATGGTTCTGTTTTCTTGAGCAATTGTTTAGTCTCAGACGTCGAGCATGGGGCTCCCGATCCTGAAACCAATATTATGTATGATTGTGGATTGGTTGTGTCTCAGACGTCCAGAGCTGAGCTCTATTTCCATAATACTTGGACTAGTACCCAGACGTCTAGAACCGAGTTCTTTTTTCTTGGGATCGGTCGACATCCAGACGTCCAGAGCTGGGCTTTATTTTCTCAAGTGATACTCAGGCGTCCAGAGCGGGGCTCTATTTTCCCGATTGAATGATTTGGCCTACCGGTAGTGCCATGTGATTATGTGTAAGATACCCGGACGTTCAGAAATGGGCTCTATTTCCTCGGGCACTCGGACGTCCAGAGTAGAGCTCAGAGCTCTACTTTCCCGAGTGATTATGTGATATGACGTGTAGTTTACGCATGGATGATGTATCCCCAAGCAATATGCTTGCCATTAGTATAGTAATAACCTAGAAAATGAGTTGAATGATGCACTACGTGTAGTGGGATTAGGCATGAAGTTGAATAGTTGAGTTGACAGGACCCGTCCTAAATTCCCCTGAGATTAACGCTGGACGTGCCTGCTCCCGTCTGACACGAAGTGTCAGACAAGGGATAATTCCAACCTTAGCCCCACCGGGCCTTCCAGAGTGTGCCAGGATCGGAGGAGGAGTGTGATGTCTCGGTCTCCGCTACAGCCCGCATCTGCGATCAACCTGAAAGACATTAAAACCATTTGAAAGCTGTGAGTGGACGAAACCAAATAATTTCATAATTGTACATTTCACGAAAAAGAAGACATTTATACCCTTCACTAAAAAGCATGCATGCATTCAAATATCAGTTAATTCAATCATCAAACTATTAGAGCCTTAGCCCAAAACCGTAAATCAAACCATATGAGAACTCAGCCCAAAACCAATCATGTGGGATTCAGCCCAAAACAATACGAGTGGGTCTCAGCCCAAATCCAAAACAGTAGGGACTCAGCCCAAAACCAATACTCGGCATCCCTGATGCCTGGCATCCGAGATGCCACAATCCACACCATTGTCACGGTTCTAAGCTACTCGTGCTACCCGGGGTCTCAAATCCCAAGTTTCCCCAAGGTCCACCCAAATCAATGACCCGCAGATCAATGACCCTCCTTGGGGAGGGGGGAGGTTTTAACCTCTGGCAATCCCTGCTCCTAAGTCACTATACGGACTGGTCACTCCATGTAATGACCTCTCGCAGGCAATTCCCCATGACTACTCCAGGATACTACGAGACGTCTGGAGGAGACAACCTGCCACTCCAGGATACTACGAGACGTCTGGAGGGCATTCGTTCATGAGGATGGTATACGGAAAACCGTTTCAAATCATTTAAAGGGCTACGCTCGGGTTTTCCATAAAACCATCACAAATCCAAATATGGGTCCCTGACTTGAAATCATGTTTATAAACCATAATTGGGCCTCATGCCCGATATCATAACCAACTGGGCCTCAAGCTCGAATTCGTAAACTAATGGGGCCTCTAGCCCGATCACATAACTCAAATGGGCCTCCAGCCCGATGTCTCATTAAGTCAAATGGACTCCATGTCCGATGGTTTCCAACCAAATGGGTATCATGCCCGATTCCATGTTTTCAAATCCAAAACCTTTCCATTAAACCCTCATAGAAATACTAGCACGTATAAGCACAATATAAAATTGAAAACCTTAAAATACGTGCAAATACAGAAAACCATAAGTACCATAATCATATGCACTCAAGGCATCTCAAAACATGTTCATAACTCATATGAAACATTTATGCATGCATAAATTTAGAAAATAAGGCCCACTCACAGACCGTCCAAATTGCGCCTCGAAACGTACGTCATAAGCCTCTCCTGAGCCAATCACTATCTCCGGGGTTCCTAAACCTGTCCAAATCATACTAGAGGATTACTAACTACTTAAGTAACCTCTCATTGAAGCCCCGTAATTTTCCCGAATTTTTAACTATTTTTAACTCGATCCTAAACCTTCGGACATCCCGAACTATATCGAAACGATGTCCGATCCAGTCCCAAAATATTCTTTACATCAAATAGATAATTTCACATGTTGGACACTTCCCCAATAGTTGGCCCACGAGCCCTCACGCGCAGCCCAAAGGGGCTGCACGTGGGGCTTCACGCGCATGCACCCAGTCATCTTCAACCTCTGTCGAACCGGCTGGTCCAGACCAGTTCTGCAACTCTGGTCTAGCTGAACTGGCAAAACTGGTTCAGGCTCACATCTCCCTAATTTTTTGTCTGATTTCTTCCTATCCACTTCCTATAGTTTCCTCTCTTCAATCACAACCCATCTATGTGTTTAGAATCAAGAAAAACTACATAGAACCTACCCGTTCAAAACTTCCCCTCACGGTCCAAACTCCTAGTCGTTCCCCCTCAACGTTTGATCACCATCCACCGTCCAAACCATTCCCTAGACGTCGCTACTAACCCAACAAGCACTTCCCAATCATCAAAAACAGCCCCCAACGTCCAAATCAAAAATTCAAATTTGAAATCTAATAGGGGGAGTTCGGGTTTTTACCTTCCTCCGCCGTCCACGGCGGTTCTGCCGCCTTCCTCACCGTCCCCTAGCTCCTCGGCCATCCTTTGCCACTCTCTCAGGTAGCCCAGCTGCAGGTTTCAATGGAAGGAAATGGGGAGGGGATTGGTTTGTTGGTTCGGGTTCGAATGAACGAAGAAGGTGGAGATGATATGCATGAATGTGGGGTGATAGGCAATGGATGAGTGACACTTGTCACTCATCCATTGGGCCTGGGAAATATCTGGGCCCACATAAGACAAAAGGCAAAAGTCAACTTGCCTCGTAAAATGTGCCACCATAAATAGTTCCTCGGAACTTTCGTGAACCATAACTTTCCCATCGAACGTCCGATTTTGACGTGCCGCCTGTCTACAAACTTGTGACGTCCCGATCTACGTCAAGGTCATCGGCTCTTGGCATCGGACCTCCCGGGTCAAAAGTTAACTTTTCGCCTTCGTTTAGGGGCAAAATCGTAATTTCGCCCTGAACATCCGATAATCCTTGGCCTCACTAATCCATAATTAGTCTTAATTAATCCTTAAAATCAGGGATGGGTCGTTACATGAGTACTTGATTAGTCAATATGGTCTTAAGGATGCAAAATGAGATAAGGTAATACGAAAGATTGGATAAAAGTAAGCTTGGAACCATTTGGGAGGGGTGGGATGATGAATTCTTATCGTTTTGAAAGTTCCCTTCATTATGAGAACCTCATTGAGATAACCTTTGTGTGGGAACTTGTGTGAAGTCTATCTCTTATGCTTGTGATATGTTTGATTTGAAACTAGATTCTCAATTCTATGTTATTTCATCTTCATGTTTTAGCGTTGTTTCCCCCATGTGTTCTTACTGTGATGATTGTGGATAACCTTCCTCGAGATACGTGTTGATTAGTAGTTTCAGACGTCGAGTCGTGGCTCTAGATCCCGAGTTATGTGCTTACTAGTAGTACAGTAGATATGGTAATTGATATTGTACATCGAGAATGGGTTAGATGAGAACATGTGTTATTGTGATTTGTGTACTGATGGTCATGACCACTGATGTTTGTTATACTATGGTTTATGGCCTGAGATTTTGTAATATTGGATCTTGGATGATTTTTATAAGTTTTGGATGTGTTTCTTTTCTTTTGAAATTATTCTGATGGTACACTTTGCAAGGTTGTGATTAAGTTGTGTTTTGGACTTAGGCTTGAGGCTCTGATTGTGAGTTGCTTGTGATATTGAGATGTGATGTGATATGAGTATGTGTTTCTCAGTATTCATGGTATGTGAAATATTGCAATAATTTTCCAGATAATATGTTGATGCTGTTTTTGAATTTGGATCAAACATATTTATGGTGATAGCATACGCATAATCCGGCTATATGAAGTGGTTGGTATCTGGGATAGTAATGGATGAATTGATTATGAATTGCTGGAATACGTAAGACCATAAGGGATTTCGATATTACTAATGTGATTTGATTTGTAAATATTTTATACGCATTTTGGGGTTTTGACGTTCAATCAATAATAACTCGGATTTGATAAATGATTGTGTAGGTGTGACAATCAAATTTGGATTTGAAGTCTAGTGATTTCATAATATTTGGTGTTACTTTGGGACTTTTTTGTTCGTTTGTTAGTTTTCTGATATGTTCAAAAACCTGTTTACCTTAAGATTTGGATACGATTAAAGTATACAAGAGAGTTATGATGACTTGGAATATGGAAAAGTGAAATTAGAAGGGTTTGACCCTTTAACTATTGTATGGTGATTAAGTTTGATGTGATCTGGTAATTGTAAGTAGTGCTTCGTGTTATTGTATTCCTCAGTATGATTAGCTTTTTTTGAGCAATTCATTATTGAGTATAAAAACAAGCTGGATTATACTAAAATTTCAAGGACGAAATTTTTTAAAGGGGGGAAATTGTAACTTCCCGGATATTTGAGAGAATGATAAATGACCATTTTACCCCTTAAAGTCAAAATGATGACTTTTGATCAAGACACCTTTTAGTGATTCCGAAAAAACCGTTACGAAGTTCTCGGCCTCCTTAGTACATAGACAGGCGGCATATAGAAAAAAGAGTTCAGATAAGGTCGTTATGGGTCAAAAACAAGTAAGGGCATTATGGTAATTTTGGCTTAGAAGGTAAAATGGTAATTTGACATTTTGGGCATGTGATTCATGTGTTATTATCTAGAAGGTTCTTCAGCATTCTTCCAACATTCTCTCTAACCAACATCCTACACTTATATATATGGGGATGTTTGTGAAAAAGGGTGTTTGGTGGAACATGAAAAGCCATGCACAACATCCACCAAGAGCCAAAAACCAGGAAGAAAACATGAGAAAGAAGATAGCGAGACCAGGGAAGGAAGGAAATAAGAAGAGAATAAGAATAATGCGAGAAAGAGAGGAAGAAACTAGGGAAAAGGGGTGTCTGTGCTGGCCGCCATGTTTAGACCGTGAGGTTAGTTATCGGGTTTTCTAGTCCCAAACCAGGGCATACAAACTGGGCTTGGTAGCAACTCTCTGGTGGTCCTACAATCCTCTTAAGCTTAAAAGAGTGAAGGTTGGATGTAGGACGACCCCAGAAATGGACCTGTAACAATGGTCGAAACTTCAAGGCGAGTAATTTTGGTTTCTAGTACGCCTTTGTTAGTTTTGAGGTTATAGATATGTTCCTAGGCTCGAAGAGACTTACTTCGATTATTAGAATGTAAAAAATGGATGTCAAATGAGCAAGATAACTGGGTTGGGTCCCGGGTCAAACAACCCGAGTTACAGACCCGACGAGCGGAGGACGATGACTTTGAGGTAGGTGCGTGGCCCACACACGCAGAGATCCTCGTCGGCACGTGAGGACGTGTGCAACAGTTTTCCGCCTTCCTTCCAACGTGAAAATCTTCTGGTTTTTTATGAAGAGTTCAATGGTATCTTGCTTGGATTATTTAGTATTCTTTTGGGTGTAGTTTCAGGCGTTCGTGCCAATATGATATATTGTTTGAATTTGGATAATTAATCTTATGAGTTTATAATTAACCTTATTAGTTGAATAATTAACCTTATTATTTTAACTAGTTACTAAGAATTCTAGGATGGTAAATCAAAGTTAAGTAATGTACATATGCTAAGGTTGAGTTAAGGTATGATAGTTTTATTAGTTGGTTTAATTAAGGGTAAGGAAAAATAAAGAAGATTTATTATTGATTAAAGAGTAAATGTTTGGGATTATAATCAAGAGTGGATGTGATCACCTCCTTATGTTTAATTATGCGATTAAGAGTTTGACAATACTTACAAAGGTTAATATCTAATTATATTTGTTTTATGTTGTTATTTCTATTTATGGAGAAAAAGGTATTACAAAGTTTGTTTTAGTAGTTTAAGAAACCTTGGAAATTAACAAGGATTGTTTATAAGTGTGGTGTGACAGTTTTAACTACCTTGTTTATAGTTAAGAGTATAAATAGATTATTAATAAATAAAGAATGTTCACCATCTAACGGGGAAGTGGGTTTGGGAGTGGTTGGTAACCTCGCAGGGACGACTTTATTTTGGTATTTGACATGATTGAATTTACGGTATCCCTTGTCTGCGAAGAAGTGTTTGACGGGTGCAGGATCGGTCGGGACCGGTCCTGTCAATCTGAATCACATCTATCCCCTACTCATGCCTGGAATAAGAAATACCAAGACTTTGTTGGATTACCCAATGGACGAAAAGCAGAAATATGTGGCATTGGATCAATTAAATTATCAAAAGAATTAAAACTTGACGGAGTTTTACATGTTCCTAAATTTCATATAATCCTTTTGTTTGTAAGTAAGTTAACTCGGGCCCTACAATGCATAATTAATTTCTATCTAGATTTTTGTGTTGTGCAGGGCGTGGCCACGAACAAGACTATTGGTCTAGGCAAGCATTTTTATGAGCTTTACTACTTCACACTTACGCAAAATCCTCACCTTACAAGTCATTTTCAGCGCACCTCACATCTTTGGCACCATCGACTGGGCCACCCATCCCATGCATCTCTTCACTACTTATCCAAGGTTGTTCCAAAAATCCTTTTTTATTCAAACCATGTTTGTGATATCTTGCATTTAGCTAAACAAACTCGACTATCATTTAATCCAAGTTCAATTAAAACAGTTGCACCTTTTGATCTTATTCATTGCGACATTTGGGGACCTCATAAAATTCATACAACTTCTGAGGCACATTATTTTTTGACTATCATTAATGACATTACTCTTTTCACTTGGGTGCATCTCATGCATTTTAAATCAAATACACAAGCCCTCATAAAATCCTTCTATTTTTGGGTTAAAACTCAATTTAATTGTGACATTAAAGCCTTTCGTTCAAATAATAGTAGTGAATTTATTTACATGCACTCATTCTTTCTCTATCAAAGCACTGAATTTCAACATTCTTTTGTTTACACACCTCAACAAAATGGGGTGGTTGAACACAAACATCGTCATCTTTTAAATGTTGGTCGTGCACTTCGATTCAAAGCTAATATTCCTTTACAATTTTGGGGGGAAAGTCTTCAAACCGCTTGTTATCTCATCATTCACCTTCCCACACTAATATTATCGCTTAAAACACGGTACAAAATTTTAAATAGGCTCCCTCCAAATTTTTCTCATCTGCGTGTTTTTGGATGCTTATGTTTTGCTACCAATCTCACACCCACCCATAAATTTGACCCCCGAGCGTGTCGTTGTATTTTTATGGGGTATCTTCTTGGACAAAAGAGCTATCGGGTCTATGATCTGGATACAAAGAAATTCTTTGTATCTTGGGATGTATTTTTTCATGAAACTACCTTCCTTTTTGCTTCATCAGCACCAAAAAATCACTCGAATTTACCTATCCTTCCTATCCTACTTGATGAGTCTGACCCATAATCCACACTGGCCCACCTTTCATCCAGCCCATCATTACCCACGAGTCAATCCACTCCCATGCTACTTGATCCATTGCAACCTAATCCACTTCCTCACGACCCTACCTCTAAACCATTTTCGCTATTTTCACCTACTGCAATTTCCGCAGACCCTCCCAATCCACTCCACTCTTCATCCCCTTCCTTTCATTCTCCTCCTCCAACCTCCTCTCTATCTACATCCTCACTAGTGGCACCTCTGGTTCCTCTCCCTCGCCCCTCCGACCATGTCTCATGGTCCCTTACCCACTTCAAAGACTACGAAGCCTATCACGCTACTCTGCTCTGGTCCACTGTCGACCCATCCTCCATGTATGGCACTCAGTATCCACTCCAATGGTATGTATCTAGCTCTACCTTCTCTTCTGCTTATCAGAATTTTTTCTTCAATATTTTGAAATTAGTCGAATCATCTACTTATGAACAGACTTGTCATAAATGGGTTGTTGCAATGTAATCTGAATTACAAGCTCTTGAGGCAAACCACATCTGGTCTTTGGTTTCTCTAACGTCCAGTCATTATCCCATTGGATGCAAATGGATTTTTCAAATAAAATATAACTTTGACGGTATTGTTGAATGCTATAAGGATCAGTTGGTCGCCAAATGGTTCAACCAACGAGAGGAAGTGGACTACAAAGAACTTTTGTTCCTGTTGCAAAATTGATCAATGTCCGGTGCTTGTTGTCCATTGTCGCTGCCCAACATTGTTCTCTCCATCATATGGATGTTCATAACGCCTTCCTCCATGTCAACGCAAGTATACTCTGGACATATTGGAAGAAACTGAACTACTTGGAGCTAAACCAACCACAATTCCTAAGGCTCTTGATTTGGTGCTATTATTTTCAAGTGGTAAGCTACTCAAGGATCATACATGATATAGGCAGTTAGTAGGAAAGCTAATCTACCTCACCATTACACGACTGAAAATCACTTATGTGGTCAACAGTCTCAGTCAGTGCATACAAGAGTCGAAACGTTAACACCTCAATGCAGCAAATCGTCTGCTGTATTATCTAAAAGATGCTTGAGATCAAGGGTTGTCGTTCCTTGCACAAAACATGACACGACCCACCCCCAATCCCTCGGGATTAAGGGCGAAGTCATACTCCCGTCTAACTTACGCATGACACGAAGGCTAAACCGAAGTCCAACCTCCATGTAACACGTAAGCCAGACAAGGGATTTCCCAATGAACCGTCCACTAGTTCCGGACTTCCCAGAGCGCGCAGAATCTAATGTGGATCGCGTGTGAGATGTCTCCATCTCACTCTACCAACAACCCGCACCGCGACAGCCTGGAGGGTATCGAAAACACAAAAGACTATGAGTGAACAAAAATAAAGTATAAGTTTAGAAAACAGTTTATCGGGAAGAAATTTATACCCTCCATTTAAAAACCAATGCATGCATACAAAACTCATTCTGTAACTGAGATAAGAAAACTATCATTGAAAACAGAATCGTTTCTTTTCTCAAATCTGTAATTCACATCCAGGGCCTCAGCCTAAAAGCATAAATCCTCATCAAATCCAAATCATTCAGGCTATTACCCAAAACGTCTGAAAACCAGTGAAAAACATCAATCAAGCAAGTTGCTGGATCTCAAGTAAGCTCGAGTCTTTAAACTCAAAACCATGCGCATAATCAGGCCTTCCCGGGATATCAACGAGTCTTTAAACTCAAAACACAATCAACAGACCTCGGGGGATATCATAACCGAGTCTTTAAAATCAAAACATATACCGAGTCTTTAAACTCAAAACATATCAATCTAGGGCCCTCCCCCGTCAATCAACCGAGTCTTTAAACTCAAAACCAGATCCAGCCGTTTTTTGCCCTTTTTCTTGGTTTTTAAACCCAAAACCATTTTTCAATCAAGTGAGAACCACAGAAAATCCATATCCGAATTCGTAATAATGATTCCTTAAGCTAGCATCCGGAACCATCATCCCGAACCCAAATCCATAATTTTTCTTTCAAGTTTCAAAACTGAATCAAGAATCATCTTTCCAAAATTCGATTCCAAAACCGAAATCTCGTTTATCGAAATCGCATGAACAGGGCTTCGAGCCAGAAATCACTTTCCTAAAATCCATCGTAAATCATTGAAATCTCATCATATGTCAAATCCCAAAATCAAATCATCAAAACCATGATCAAATCACAATATAAATCAGAAACTCGTAACACGTGCAAATACGTAATAATCTCGAAATACGTGCAAAACCATAAATCATCAATATCAATTAAAAAATATGGAAATCACGTATAGAAAACATAAAAAACATATATGCATGCATCATAAGTTTGAAAGCAAAGTCCACTCACAGACCATTTCGCCGCTACCTCGATACGCGCGCACTTATGCCGTTCCCGGCTAATTCACTATCACCGGCTTCCCTGAACCTGTCCAAATCCCATAATAAGGTCACTAAATACTTCACAATGCTTCTACTAAAGCCCCGTAATTTTTCCGAATTTTTAACTATTTTTAAACGAGCCCTAAAATCTTCGGACATCCCGAAACATATTGAGATGATGTCCGATCGACTCGAAACCAGTGCCAAAATGTTCGTTACATCGAATAATTTAAAAGTCATATTGGAACCATCCTCAAAATCCGTGCCACGCGCCCTCACGGGCAGCCCAAAGGGGTTGCCCGTGGGAGCCATGCGCCAATACTATTCATCGTCGTGTACCTTCAGTCAGACCGGTCCAGATCGACCCAGTCCAACTGAATTGATGGTCACGGTTTTCCTTCATTTTCAGACCATTTCCAATCCTACCAGGTTCTACAGCTTCGTCTAGGTATCATCTATCTACTTATAACTTCATAACTAGAATTCAAGAACCAAAGGTTACCTTCCCAAATCGATGAAAAACCAGCCACTGTTCCTTCATCATGTTCCTTGATTCCGGCCACTATTGTCCTTGATTTTGATCCCGAACAATCTCTGGAACCTCAAGAGACAATATTCAATCGTCGAAACCCCCAAAAAAATGTTAAATCTCAAATCACCATTTTTGAACTTAAACTGAATTTCTCGAGACTTTGCCTTACCTCCACCGCCGTGCCTCGTCGTGGCCACTGGGAAACTCTTCATACTTCCTTTTTCATCTTCCTTTCACACCATACATAAAATCGAAGAGGTTTGAGGGTGTTGTTCAAGTATGGAAATTCATGGGTTGTAGGGGACTTCACGGGTTTGCTCACGGGGTCAGGACAACTGTCCACGACGGTGGCACCCCTATATTTCAAATCGTTTAGCCCTTCATTTTGTTCATACGGTACAACTAATTGAGGAGAGGTGAGGGGTTTAAATTTTCACAATTCCTTTGTCTTTGTTTTCTTCCCTTAAACCGTGTAAAACCATCAAACATTTCCTCCTCGATGTCTCCTCTCTATTTCTTTCTCTCAACTCTCTCTGTTTCCCATGTCCCTCACACTACGATCAAACCACAGTTCACTCACCCTTTCAGTTTAAACCAGAGCACGACTTCTGCCCTGTATTAATTAGTTAATCGATCAGAAGTGTGGGAAATGGCTGGAACCAACCAGAACTAGCCCACGTGTTCTCATCTCCCAAATGCCTGGTGAAATATCCACTACAGTAGGGGCAGATGTCCTCATCCAATTGCTCACACAATTTAAGGTTACCAAAAGACCGTTTTACCACTAACGACTAATTTACCATTTTGCCCTTGGCCTTTTTAGACCAAAATCCAAGTCGTCTGACATCCAATGACGGCGTGCCGCCTGTCATTGTACTCAAGGAATCGAGACCTACCTAACGGTCCTCGAATTACGTGAAAAGTCCATGTCGTCTGAAAAGTCAACAAATTATCCTTTTTTAACCAAATTACCAAATTACCCTTAAACTTCCGAACATCAAAACTTCTTCCTCGAATGTCGGAATCAGACGTATCACCTGTCTATGAACTCGTGACGTCCCGATCTACGTCACAATCATCAGTCAAAGTCCATTTGATCACCCGAACGAAAAGTCAACTGTTTGCCCAATTGCAGGGGCAAAATCGTGATTTCGCACCGTCCGTCCGAAATTACCCAACTAATCAATGATTAACTTTACTAATTCGTCATTAACCACTAATCTAATCCCTATTTCCAGGACGAGTCGTTACAAAACAAGCTGAAATTGATTGGATACCGTGATTGTAACGACCCGTCCTGAATTTATGAGATTAATTAAGGATTAATCGGGACTTAATCAAGGATTATCAGATGATTGGGGTAAAATGACGATTTTGCCCATGAACGGGTGAAATTGTTGAATTTTGACCTGGAAGGTCAAATGCACGTGGACTAAGATCTATTACGTAGATAGGAATGATACGAGTTCGTAGACAAGTGGCACGTTAAAAATGGACATCGTACGGGAAAGATATGGATCTAGAACCGTTTTTCATACTATTCATGATTGCACCAAAATCGAGATAGTTAACTTTTGGTGTTTGACTTGTGGGACCCAACATATCTGTTTTGGGGCCATGGGATGAGTGACACATGTCACCCACCCTATGGCTCCTTTTATTTAATTCATGCATCTCATTTCATTCATCTTCTTCATTCTACCCGTCACCCACCCCAAACCATTATCATCATAATCCTTTGCTTCTAACACTGGTTTGAGAGTGAGGAAGAACTGAGAGACGACGAAGAGAGACAGTGGTGGACGGAGGCCAAGGCGGTTGGCTAGAAACAGTGAGGAAACAAGGTAAACTTGTGACCCCTTGATTTTGGTGTTTTGTTTTAGGTTTTGAAACTATTATCTAAGCCCATATTCGTGTTCTTAGAGGTGAGGGGAGTCTGTAGAGACAAGAATGGAAGGTTTTGGATGTCGGGAGTGGCCAAGACATGGACTCAAAGTTTGGCCAAAATTTTGGAAGCTCATACATTGAAAACTAGGTAGTTTCTCTCAATTTTGGGTTCAGATTTAGATTCCTTGGTTCGAATAGATAGATTTTGATATAAAGAACGTAAGATTTGGTTGAGAATTGAGAGAGTTATGAAGGTTTGAAAAATCAAGCAATAATGGGGTTTTCCGAGTGCCAACCGGCGAATCAGATGGCAGTGCCGGTCGTCTTCTCCAACGAGCCCATGACGTCACATGATGACGTCAGCATGTCACATCATCAATGACGTCAACTGTGACATGTGTCAATGCCACGTCAGCAGATATATGGTAGGGTTGCCATATGGTAGAGCGATGTCAGAGGCTGTCAATGACACGTGGTAGAGGTTACACGGCAGCAACTGATGTCAGTATGGTGACGTTAGCAGCCAACATCATCATTGACCAACGTTGACTTTTTGTTGACCAAACTTTAACCGGCACGTGTGGACGCATGGGCACGATTTTCGAGATCAAATCGGTCTTGTTCAGAAGGTTTCGACGATCTGAATCTAATGATGGTAGTTTCAGGTTTATCGGAGATCATTTTGAAAGGTCATTTGGAGGTTTTTAGCCTCGTGAAGTGTGTTCAGGACACATTTACTATTCCGAGAATTTTAAGGGTTTATGATATAAACTTGTATAGGTTGATAGTGACCTTTGGTATGATTTGAACAGGTCCAGATGGTCCGGAGATGTTGGATTAGCCTCGGAGTGACTAACGACACATATTGTAGGCGCGCAACATGGACAGTCTGTGAATGGACACTTGCTTTATAAAATGATGAATGCATAAATGTTTTATATGTTTTATGAACAAGGTTTTAGATGCATTGGTTGCATATGATTTGAGTATGTTTGTTGAGTATTTTCGTAAAAAATGTTATATTGCACGTATTTCGATATTTATGTTTTGTATGATACTCTGGGGTTAGGACGAGTTCTTTACGTGCTCAAGATTTCATTGATTTGAATGATATTTTGGTTATCGATTTTGAATGATTTTACGGAGATGCGTGAAATTCTATTTCGGGCTTGAGTCCAAGTTGGATATTGACTTTGACTTGGATTTCAGTCAAAGATGATTTTGAACAGTGATTTGAATAGTGAAATGGTTTTCTGATTTTGAAATAATATTTTGGGCTTATGTCCCAGTTGGGTAATGGTTTGACTTAGAGTATAGTCAAATGTGAAATATATCGAGCTTGTGACCCTGTTCTGATTTATGATATGATATTTCGGGCTTGTGACCCTGTTGAAAAGATATTTGACTCTGTGTGTGATTTCGTGTGTATTTGGATTTAGGCTGAGACCCTACGGAGACACATGATTTGATTTGATAAATTTTTTCACAAAAACCATCCTCTTGAGATTGATATGACTCCGGTGTGAATGTGTTTCCCCGGAGAGGGTCTCCGGTTTGAATATGTTTCACCGAAGAGGTCCCGATGATGTTGCTCTCCTCCGGGATGCACTGTGTTACACCCCCTCCCCCCGCGGAGAGCTCACGATGCACTACCCATGTCGAGCAACCGTAGGAGGCTCGACTGGGGAGTGCTTATGATATAAGACATCGTTCGTTGTTTTGTTCACGACGATTTGGAACGTTGGCCGTTGATATGTTCTCGGAGATGTGCTCGGACCTAAGCAGTCTTGGAGCTTATTTACACGCGTTGCATGGATGGCGTGTGTAACGACCCGTCCAAAATTCCTAGATTTGATTAGTGATTAATCACGATTAGTGAGGTTAATCGGTGATTAGTTAGGCGAAATCGGACGAACTATGCAAAATGACCGTTTTGCCCCTAGCCGTGGCAAAACGTTGACTTTTCATTCTGGCAGTCAAATGAGCTTTGACCGATGACCGTGACGTGGTTCGTGACGTCACGAGTTCATAGACAGGTGTCAGGTTCAATTCCGACGTTCGAGGAGGAAGTTATGACGTTCGGAAGTTTAGGGGCATTTTGGTAATTATGGTTAAAAAGGGACAAATGTTGACTTTTGGACCAGGAGGTCCGATGGCCGAGGGCCAAGGACCGTTACGTAGATCGGGATGATACAAATCCATAGACAGGCGGCACGTCGAATTCGGACGTTCGACGACGAAGTTACGGTTCATGGAAGTTTCGGGGAACTATTGCACGTTTTACGAAACAATCTAACTTTTGGACTCTAGTGGGCCCCATATATTTTATGAAGGCTGAATGGATGAGTGACAAGTGTCACCCATCCATTGCACAGTCCACACATATTCATGCATCTTCCCCGTGCATCTTCATTTCTTCATTTCTTCTTCAAACACAAACAACTCTCCTGATCTCACGTCTCTTGAACCAATCCAAACCCTTGACCCTGAGGATCATGCCTGAGAGACCAGAGAGTGATAAGAGGACTGAGGAAGGTGGTGGCCGGCCAAGGGCACGACACCGTGGACGGTGGAGCCATGAAACCCGAAAGGTGAGCGGTTTAACCATTTTCGATCCATTTTCCATTTTTGATGTTATGAGCTTGTTTGGATGGTTGGGTTGAACTAAATAGGTTGCTAGGGTTGTCATAAGATGGTGTTGGGAAGCTTTGGACGGTTGTGAAGCCGTGGGGGAATTTTGGAAAAACTGAACCGTTTGGTTCAAAATCAAACCATGGATTTTAGTGGTTTTCTCTTAGGTTTGTTAATTGGAATAGATAGGAAACATGAAAATAGGATTTTAGGGATTGGATTGGAGGAAAACGGACGAAAAATGGGGATTGTATGGGAATGGACCGGTCACGCCGGTCCAGTTGCAGAAAAAAGACCGAATCGGCCGGTCTGAACCGGTTCGCGGTAGGTTGAAGAAGCACTGTGCAGGGCGCGTGAGGCCCACGCGCAGTGGCTTCTTGGGGCGCGTGAGGGCGCGTGGCCCACATTTCGAGGATGACTTCAACATGTGAAATCTTCTATTCGATGTAACGAACATTTTGGGACTGGTTTCGTATCGATTGGACATCGTCTCGATAATGTTCGGGGCATCAGAAGGTTTAGGTTCTAGTTTTAAAATAGTTAAAAATACAGGAAAATTACGGGGCTCTGGTAGGAGGTTAATAAGGTAGTTAGTAACCTTATATTACGATTTGGACAGGTTCGGGAGTCCCGGTGATAGTGATTGACTAGGGAGAGCCGTATGGCACACAGATCGAGGCGGCAGGTCGGACGGTCTGTGAGTGGACCTTGGTTTTCTAAATTAGTGCATGCATAAATGTTTATTATATGTTTTAATACATGTTTGGGAATGCCATGGGTGCATTTGTATGTGGTTACATATAAGCACGTATTTCGAGGGTTCGGCCTTATACGGTGCATATACGCGTCTGTATTTCTTTATTGGCTTTAATGAACTGGATTTGGATTTCAAAAGGATAAACTCGGGTATGAGACCCATTTGGTTTTGTCTCGGGCATATGACCTCAGATATTGGGCACGGTGCCCAGCTGATGTCCTATGTTCGGCACGAGACCCAAGTTACTTTACGGTTTTGATTTCAGGTCAAGGAACCATAAATGGATTTCCAGGTTCATGGCGGTTTATGGGAACCAGCATGAACCCTTGTTATGGTATCCTGGTTCATGACGGGTTATGGGAACAGGTATGAACCCTGGTTATGTTATTATGGTACATGACGGTTTATGGGAACCGGCATGAACCCTGGTTATGTTATGAACCCTGGTTATGTTATTATGGTACATGACGGTTTATGGGAACCGGGCATGGAGGATGTTATATATATATATATATATAAATGGAATGGATATTATGGATCATGACGGTTTGGGGGAACCAGGCATGGATATTTGTGTTATGTATATATATGTTCATAGACCTTCCTTTACTTCTATTATCTCCTCCGGGGAGGGTCGTTAGCTTGGGTGGACCCCGGAGTAGTCACGGAGCACCGACTGAGTGGAGTCACCCCCCAGTTGGGTTCCTTACTCTCAGGAAGGCTATGGTTACTATAACCTCGGGTAGGATCAGTGGTCTGCGGACATTGACCTTGACTTTGGGAAGACTCGGATTGAGACCCGGGTAGCACGCGCGTAGCTTTGGAAACCGTGACAGGATTGATTGTGTGAATTATATTTATATATATGGATTATGATATGTGATGTGTGGTTACACAGGATTTGAGCGGTGGCTCGTGTACTTGGTTTCATGATGGTTTTGGGCTGAGTCCCGTATGGTTTTGGGCAGTACCCCGTATGGTTGAATCTTTATGATTCTTTGATATGTGGTGTGCACAGGTGTGCACAGGATTTGAGCAGTGGCTCGTGTATTTGGTTTCAGTATGGTTATGGTTTTGGGCTTAGTTCCCACAGATGTTTCCATTTGGTTAAATGGTTTTCGAATGCATGCATGATTTTTAGTGAAGGGTACAAATGTCTTTATGGAAATGTTTTTATAAACTTTTGTTTTGTCCACTCACAGCTTTTAATGTTTTGACTGCCCTTCAGGTTGACAGAGGATGTGGACTGTAGTAGAGACTGAGATATCACATACCTCCTCCGGATCCTGGCGTACTCTGATAGCCCGAGAGGGCAAAGGTCAGAATTATCCCTTGTCTGACACTTCGTGTCAGACGGGAACAGGGTCATCCCGCGTTAATCCCGGGGGGATTGGGATGGGTCCTGTGAAAGTGGTATCAGAGCGAGGCTGGCTTATATAAGAGATCAGTTAGCTCATATCAGAGTATAGGATTGCTTATCAGAGCAGGGTTGCTCATGTTACTCTGAATTCCAGAGCGTATTTTGCGCGATACTCCGTACGCAGGTCGAGGATGTGATATCTCAATGGGTTACAGTTTGTGGTCAACCTGATAGTAGGATGTTGGTACGATTTAGTAGGATTGGATCGTGGAATTTCTTGGTTCGGCACTTGATGCCGGGGTTGCCATAGTTCTGTCGAGGATGATAGTGTGGGACCCTACAGAAGGATGACGTAAACGGTACTTGAGAGTTTTGATCGTGAGATGGTTAGTTGGGATCGTCTTTCACAATGTCGTAGGATTGGTTCCGACGACTAGTTGGGAATTATGACCATCTGTCAGGACCCACCCCGGTTTCACCCCGAAAACCGAGGTAAATCCTGCTCCCATCTGACACCCTTACACACATACAGTCAGACGCAGGAGAAATTATAAACATCCCGAAGTTAACAGTTTACAGAGCATAGTCCCAAATACACATGAAAGAAAACTAGTAAATTGAATACACGCACACGGAACTTAAAACAAAATGCTCCGGGATCCCTCTCGTGACTTCTATGCCTCAGACGTTACCTCGACGCCGGAACCCCGCGCTAGCTCCACAACCTGGAGGGCAGTTAAAAATAGAAGGTGTGAGTGGACCATAATAACAGAAAAGTTTCTAAAACCATTTAAGAAGAAAACCGGGTTTAGCCCTCCGTTTTGAAACCACATGCATAACCCAGTTATTAAAACAGTTATAATTAAACACCATAAAACATCATAAGAAACCGAAACACTATAAAACAGGGATAGAAAACATATCAGAACATCATAAAACCATATCATAAGACATAAGTCTCAAACAATCATTATTCGATCAAACCTGCTGGACCTATCCGAGTCTTTAAACTCAATCCAAGCCTCAATAATATCCGAGTCTTTAAAATCCCGAGTCTTTAAACTCAATAGGCCTACGGTGGAAAGATCAGTATATCCGAGTCTTTAAACTCAATCCGGGTCTTTAAACCCAATCCGGGCCCGTCCCCCGTCAAACACAATATCCAGGTCTTTAAACCCAATAACCAGATCCAGCAAATCCAATCCAAAACCAGTTGAAAATCATTTCAAAATCCACATCCAAACTCGAATCCGAAATCACTGGTCTGATGCCCTTCCGGCATCCAGAACCGCCATTCCGAACCCAAATTCGGAAATTCACTGTTCAACTTTAAAACTAAATTCTGCTTTCCGAAATCCAATTCTAAAACCGAAAACCTTGTTTATCATGTTTCAAAATCCCTTTATAAGCACTGAAAACCCGTATTGTTTGAAATCCCAAAATCATGGAATTTTTCTCAGAAATTGACGTTTCTCGTAAAACGTGTCAAATACGTTATTTCTCAAAAAAACGTGCAATTAAGTAAAACAGTTATAGCATATTCAAATGACCATGAAATCACATATAAAACCATAAAACAAGTAATTAAAAGCAGTTATGCATGCTCAGTTATAGAGAAGGGGTCCACTCACAGTACTGAGCCCTCAATCGCGTCCCGAACGTCTCGTACGTTCCTCAGCTTCCTCGGGAACTCCCGATCCTGTCAACAACCACCAAAGTACGTCACCAACACGTCTACTAAGATCCACCTAAATTCCCTTAAAATCCCCGTGTCCTAACCGTACCGAACCGGAACCCTAAACCTTCACCCTCGCGGAACTACTTCGATTCGACGTCCGATTAACCCGAAACCAATTCTAATGGACTCATCACAACTCCTAGACCAAAAACCATGTTGACCATTTTCCCCATAACCGCCGCACGCGCCTCCACGCGCCGCCCAAAGTGGCTACGCGTGGCCCTCACGCGCCTGCTACAGTGTCACCGTCTACCTCAAACAGACCCGGTTCAGCACAGTGTCGACAACTTGAACCGGCGTCCACGGTTCTCCGCCGTACCTGCACCAAATTGACTCCTTTATTCGTCCACTGCTTCGTCCCATCCTAAGGAACTCATCCCCCTCAATCCAATACCTCGACATGGCCTAAAACCTGTCGACTCTAGTTCAAACCAAACCCGTACCAGTCCCCTGTTTCCTTCTCCGGCCACCCAGGTCACCCCCCATCACGGTGTCGACCCTAACCTCTTCCTAGGTCCTCACTGAGTCACACCCAACTCACAGAAACCCTCGACTCACTCCCTAAGTCCACGACTCTTGGTTTGAATCAAAACGGAAAAACAGAGAACGGTGGGTACTCTCCATCGTTCTGGACTTCGCCGCGCTCTCCTCAGTCACGGCAACCACTGTAGACGATTTCTAGGATCTCACTGATCCTCATCCAAGTCACCAAAACTCTCAACTCAACCCCTAAAGCTACGATTTTCGATTTGAAAATCGACGGTAAAACAGAGCATATACACAGGGAGAAAGAATTACCTGCCGTCGAGCACCGCCGTGCTCACCGCCGCACGCCCTGAAGTCCCCTGAATCGTCCTGGTTCCCAGTCGAGTCCAATTACACCACACACGGCCACACCACCAAAATCTCCCACTTCTTCTCTATTTGCCCTGATTTTCCCGTGGCTCACCTCTCATCCACGCACAACCACAGCACCACCAAACCTCCTCCCCGTCTCCTTCTCACTGCTCTGATCACTCCTCACTTGCTAATTCACACAACACACTCACCATCACCGCCCAATTCTCTCAATTCTCTCCCTCTGTTTCTCTCTGGATCAACGAAGAACACACACACACGGGCACCCCAAAAATTGGGACCGTGCACACAATCCTGGAACCAACCAGAACCCCTACACGTGTCACCAATCCCTCAACTCCCTCACATCTGTTTCAATCTCAGCCCTCCATCTGTCCCTATCTGTTGCACACATCCCAGGGCACAAAGACCAAAATACCCTTCCGTTTTAACCAAAATTACAACTTTGCCACTACCTTTCTAGACCCGTAACTCTCGCCTCGTAAGTCCGATGAATACGTGCCGCCTGTCATCGAACTCAGGACGACGAGATCTATCTAACGGTCCTAGGTCAACATACCAAAACCCGTTCGTACAAAAAGTCAAATTTTCCCCCTTAATGTAGCCAAATTACGATTATGCCCTCAACCTTCCGAACATCATAACTTCCTCCTCGGATGTCGGAATCGGGCGTGCCACCTGCCTACGGGTTCGTGACGTCCCGAACTAAGTCCTGGTCACCAGTCAAAACCCATTTGACCACCCGAACTAAAAATCAACTTTTTGCCCAAACCAGGGGCAAAATCATCATCCTAAGCTAATGACCTTATCGGGACCAACTAACCCCCGATTAAACTCACTAATCCCTATTTAATCACGGTCTTAACCCTAATCTCTGGGACGGGTCGTTACACCATCGATGTTCGGATTTTGTTGAGTTAGATGGATTTACTGCTCCTGGTAGTTAGCAGTCGGATTGTGGAGTGTACTGCGGTTGGCAGTTAGCAGTCGGATTCGAGGAATCCTAGTTGGATTGACGTCTTTACGATGTCAAGAACGCGGAGTCGGTCAGATTGTAGATTTTACTGTCTTATGCAGTTGGGTTCCGAGGAACTGTAGGGCGTGATTGTGGAATCCTACCTTTGGGTGTATGGTTCAAAAATATGAGTTGACGAGTGGTTTGACTTGGACGACTGTTCAGATTTGGATTCGTTAGTCGGCCTAGTCATGTCAGCTTGTCTTGGGACTGCACTTCACAGTCGGGGTTGTACTTATCGGTTAGACCGAGTTGGTTGTCGTGCTACTCAGTTGTGATGAATTGTTGGTGCAACTAAGGTCATGGATGACCTAGTTGACGACATTTGGTTTAGTCGAGTTAACACAGGTTAGAAATTGGTTGGACAAGTTATCAGGGTTGGTACTTGTCGATGGAATCCCAGAGTGGGGATACAGAGTAATTAGTACGGGCAGTTGATTTCGTGGATGCGGAGTCTGGATATCGAGATGCCTGGTAGTTAGGTCTACACGAGGTTGTGGCAGACGCTGCTATCGATGGACGTAGTCGAGTCTTATCAAGTCGAGTAGACTCAGGTTGCCGTGACGATTGTGACGATGGGATTGTCAGTCGTGACGATGATACGAGGTACGTGAGTAACGCATATGTACGAGTAGTGAATCTGGATTCGACTCGGTTACGGCTGAGTGTGATCGCAGAATGAGACAGGGACGTTCAGGGGACGTTTCCTTTTCTCGTATGAGTTGTCAGGGTGATTTTACCCAGAGTTGTTGGGTACCAGGGAGGCAGAGTTTCTCCAATTTGAGCAGAGGTATGGGATTGTCGCTCGGTATGAGCGGAGATCCAGGGTTGTTAGTTTTGCACATAGTGTGCTAGTGTTATTGCTGATGCTAGTGTGGATGCTGACAGATTATAGTGGTGTATTGGTACTGGTACTGGTGCTGGTGCGGGTGTTTTCATGACGATGAGTTATGAATCGGGATGTGACTCCGTCAAGATGAGCATATGTTCGGTATCTGTGGTTCGGGAGGGATCACGGATAGTTATGGACCAGATTGGATCCAGCGGTAAATAAGACTTGAGGAATGAGTATTGTCATGGGGATTAGCGACCAGTTGGTCAGTGTTGGTTAGAATTGGTCAGGTACGGTGGTATGCAGAGATTTGACTGCAGATCACAGCAGGGGTCTATTGTGACTCTCTAGTCGAGAGGTACATATACGGTCGTAAATGGGCATATGTCCTTAAATAGTCAAAAAGGGGGACACGTGGATGATGTCCGAGTATGTTGGTTCCGATATGGTTGGAGCTTCAGAATCGAGAGAGTTTATGATTGAGGTAACGAGAGTAGTGCAGGTTTTCCGCATTGGTAATGGGTGTTCGAAGTCATTAGGGTGACTTCTCAAGTTCTACAGTGGTAGATGATGGTAATTGGTGGTTGTTCACTAGTACATTGATCGTGTATTGGTCGGTGGACCCGTGATTGTCTTGGGTCATCAGGTGGGGTGAGTATATCGAAGTAGGTGACTTAGAATTCTCATTTTCTACTTGGTGGCAGACGATGTTGGTTTACATGATGTGGTGAGTGCAACGGGATTTTGGTTGCATTCACGCAGGATGGATTATGATGTCGTTGCCTTGAATCATCCTTGATTTTTCCTCGGTGGAATGGCAAGGATCGATATGAGGTAATCAGTAAGAACCCACAGTCTCGACGTGTCTCGTCGTTGACTGATCTGTTTAAATGTGGGAATTGGTTGATGAACGATCTGACAGTATGCAGATTCGTTGAGGGTGTAAGACCCTATGACTTAAAAACTGGTAGTTGACTGTGTGGATCCTAAGTGAATCTCAATCGTGACGTTTATGGTCGGGTGACTCAATGATGAATCTCGATCGTGATGTCTATGGTCGGGTGACGTAGTGATGGATCTGGATCGTGATCTTGATGATCCAGATAGGCGGAGAGTTTATTGCTCTTACTTGGATGTTTGAGTTGAGCATGATGGGACTGAACCTCTTTTCGAGGTAAATCCCGTATGGTATATTACTCGCCCGAGTAGATATCCGACGAGGTCGAATTTGGTTAGCCTTAGATGTACGTATATTATGATTGGCTTCCCTATGAAGTCAATCGATTGTATTGTGATAGTCGATTGAGCAGGTATCCAAAAGGTTCGGATTTGGTGTGTCTCGGCAGATGATAATGAGATTTCGGGTTTTGGAATCGGATTTCTGGATGACAATTCGGGATTCGATTTTGGATCTTGAAAGTGGATTTCTAGATTTGGGTTTTGGAATCGAATTCTAGGTGACGATTCAGGATTTGATTCTGGAGCTTGACAGTGGATTTCCTTTTATGGATTTGGGTTCGGAATGGTTATTCCAAATGCTAGCTTACGAAATGACGATTTCGGATTCGAATTTGGACATGATTATGGAGATGATTTCTGGGTTTGGATTCAGAATTTCTTACGAAATTGCGGATTCGGATTCGAATTTGGAAACGGATGATGGGCTGGAGTCTGGGTTTGTCTGATGTTGGATTGGACAAATGAACTGCATAATTGAAACGTGATTGACTACAACCAAGGTGGTTGTAGTCTGACTGATGGATAGATGTATGTACCTTGTACGTTGTTCGAGGTACGATACTGGATATGCTTGTGGTGTCTGGTAGCGGTATTCTGGATATACCAGTGGTATGTTGGTGAGTGTGTTGGTAGTCGGCTTAGTTCCGATACCATTGGATTTGTCTAGAACGTGGACTGGACATTGGATACTCTGCCTTGGGTCATAGTATTTCTGGTGGGTCCAATCGCACACAGGTCGAGTGAATTGTTGGTTAGTGTATACTCAGGTTGAGTGAGTTGGTGGTTAGTGTAACCACGAGGGAGTATAGTGTCAGTTTTCGACTGACGACTGTCAAGTGGTGACAGTTTGTCGGAGGTGTCAATGAGGATCGTTGATTGAGGTCTGATGACTCCCAGTGGAGTAGATATCCGGATAGATTGGTGATTGAGAAGGGAACCTTCGAGTGTTTCTGTCAGCGACTTGGTAGATTTGACAAGTGGTGTCAAGTTAGAACGTGTGGCTACTGTTATTCAACGTGGTCGAGTGTAGTCGATGCGACGCGAGCGTTAGTGGTACGTCTGGGTGCAGACGAGTTTTGCTCTGTTTAGTTGGTGTACGAGTGTACCCATGTGGCAAGATCGGATTTTCTTTCCACGAGGTGGTTATGGAATCAGGATAATTCGAGTTTCGAGAACGAAACTAAATTAAGGAGGGAATAACGGTTGGAATTAGGTCGATTGGAATTTCGAGGACGAAATTAATTAAGAAGGGAAGGTTGTAACGACCCGTCCCAAATTCCTAGATTTGATTAGTGACTAATCACGATTAGTGAGGTTAATCGGTGATTAGTTAGGCGAAATCGGACGAACGATGCAAAATGACCGTTTTGCCCCTAGCCGTGGCAAAATGTTGACTTTTCATTCTGGCTATCAAATGGACTTTAACCGATGACCGTGACGTAGTTCGTGATATCACGAGTTCATAGACAAGTGGCAAGTTCAATTCCGACGTTCGAGGAGGAAGTTATGACGTTCGGAAGTTTAGGGGCATTTTGGTAATTATGGGTAAAAAGGGGCAAATGTTGACTTTTGGACCAGGAGGTCCGATGGCCGAGGGCCAAGGACCGTTACATAGATCGGGATGATACGAATCGATAGACAGGCGGCACGTGGAATTCGGACGTTCGACGACGAAGTTACGGTTCATGGAAGCTTCGGAGATCTATTGCACGTTTTACGAAACAACCTAACTTTTGGACTCTAGTGGGCCCCATATATTTTATGAAGGCTGAATGGATGAGTGACAAGTGTCACCCATCCATTGCACAGTCCACACATATTCATGCATCTTCCCCGTGCATTTTCATTTCTTCATTTCTTCTTCAAACACAAACAACTCTCTCGATCTCACGTCTCTTGAACCAATCCAAACCCTTGACCCTGAGGATAATGCCTGAGAGACCAGAGAGTGATAAGAGGACTGAGGAAGGTGGTGGCCGACCAAGGGCACGCCGCCGTGGACGGCGGAGCCATGAAACCAGAAAGGTGAGCGGTTTAACCATTTTCGATCCATTTTCCATTTTTGATGTTATGAGCTTGTTTGGACGGTTGGGTTGAACTAAATAGGTTGCTATGTCAGGGCCCACCCCTAATCCCCCTGGATTAGGGACTAAACCCTGCTCCCGTCTGACTTACGCATGACACGAATGTCAGACTGACGTCTAACCTCTATGTGACACGTAAGTCGGACCAGGGATTCTCGAATCCAGCCATCCGAACTACTATGGATCACGGGTGTGATGTCTCCGTCTCTCTCGACCAACAGCCCGCACCACAACAACCTGGAGGGTATCGAAAACACGAAAAGATTGTGAGTGGACAAAAATAAAGTTTAAGTTCAAAAACATTACATAAAACAATGACATTTATACCCTCCGTTTCAAAAACCAATGCATGCATATCAAATTCATGTCATAAAACCATTCGATATTCCGGTTAAACAAACCATATAAAAAAACCGAACACAAGTTCCTTTTTCCAAATCCCGGGCCTCAACCCAAAATCACCGAAAAACCATTTCATCCGGGCATAGCCCAAAACCTCGGAAAAACCATGATTGAAAACCACTCCACATTTCCGTTCATCGAACCTGCTGGATTTATCCGAGTCTTTAAACTCCTGAGTCTTTAAACTCAATCCAGGCCTCAATATAATCCGAGTCTTTAAACTCAACAGGCCTACGGGGGAAAATATCAATATCCGAGTCTTTAAACTCCCGAGTCTTTAAACTCAATCCGGGTCTTTAAACCCAATCCGGGCCCATTCCCTTTCAATCATAATTCGGGTTTTTAAACCCAATAACCAGATCCAGCAAATCCATTCCAAACCATTTGAAAACCATTTTCCATTTCCAAATCCGAATCCGCAATCTCATCAGGATCCCGAATCCAAACCCAGAATTCATATCCATCTCCTTTCCAGATCCGAGTCCGCAACCATCATTCCGTAAGCTAGCATCCGGAATAACCATTCCGAACCCAAACCTGGAAATCCATTTCAAGTCCCAAATCGAATTCCGAATCGTCATCCGGAAATCCGATTCAAAAACTCGAAATCACATTTCTCAAAATCACTTTTTGAACTGGGCTTCAAGCCCGAAAACACTTTCCAAAATCTTTTTACTTGCTTTGAAATCAAATCGTATTTCAAATCCCGAAATCAAATCATTAAAACCAGGTTTAAATCACAATATCCGTCATATCTTGTAAAACGTGAAATATCGTAATTTCCTCGAAAAACGTACAAAACAGTAAACCATCACAATCATAAATCAAATCGTAGAGTCAAGTATAGAAAACATATAAAAAAACATATATGCATGCATCAAGAGTTAGAAAGCAAAGTCCACTCATAGACCATTTCGGCGTCGCCTCGATATGCGCGCACTTACGCCGTCCCTGGCCATCGCGCTATCCTAGGCTTTCCCGAACCTGTCCAAATCCCACAACGAGGTTACTAACTACTTCACAAAAGTCCTACTCAAGTCCCATAAATTTCCCGAACTTCTAAGCGTACTTTAAACGGAACCCTAAACCTTCGACCACTTAAAACTAACCCGAGACGTTGTCCGATTGTCCCGAAACTTGTCCCAAAAGATTCGTTACAACGATTAGACCAAAAACTATGTTGGACACTTCCCCAAAAACCTCCCCACGAGCCCCCATGCGCCGCCCAAAGTGGCTACGCGTGGGCCTCACGTGCCTGCACACAGGGCACTATTCACCTTCTTCTTCGATGGTCAGACCGGTCTGAACCGGCGTGACCGGTTCTCACCCAATACCAGTCCAATTCCACCCCAATCAATCCTATTAGCTTCGTCCTATTATGGGTAGTTGATTTCCTGAATCAATTTGTGAACCTAAGTCCCTAATCTCCTCGTCCAAGCTTCGAAGAAAACTCAGAAAATCTGAGTTCCTGACTCCGGCCACCCACGGCCACCGTGAAGCTCCAGGTTCCTTCCTAAGGTCAAACTCACCTCCCTAGGACTAATAAAAACCTTAGAACACCTCGACAATCACCCAAACCTCACGACTTTTGAATTTAACCAAAATGGAAAAACAGGGGACAAAGAATACTTACCCTTGCTCCGGTCTCCGCCGTGCTCGCCGCCGTGCTCCACTGAGTCTACACGACTCCTCTCGAGTCCCTGAACACCACCATGTCTCCAATTTGGATGGTTTGATCGTCTGGGGTGCACAACCATGCACGGTGTCCCTGCCCTGATCTCTGGTTTCTGGTCACTACACAACACACATAGCCACCGTCCCACCGTCTCTGAAGCACAAGCACTCACTCACCAACCCTTCCTGATCAATCACTCAAACCCCAAGCCTTCACCCACTAAGAATCGATCAGAAATCCTCACCGTCTCAACTCTCTGTTTTCTGCTTCCAAGAACAACTGCACGGTTTGAAAGTGTGCAATTTGTAGCTGTGCACACGTTAACTCTCCTAGAAACCTCTAGGTCTCCCCCACGTGTCCAACTCTCCCTGGACAACAACTAAAATATCCAATCCCACAATCCCATATGGCCTTATCTGATTGGCCCAATGTAAAAAGACCAAAATGCCCCTAAGTCCAAAATTACCATTTTGCCCTTCAACTGCCTAGACCCACAACTTAACCGTCCGACATCCGATGACAGCGTGCCTCCTGTGGTTGTACTCAGAACGTCGAGACCTATCCAACGGTCCTCGATTTACGTGAAAACCAAGTCCAGTAAAAAGTCAACAGTTTTCCTCTCTTTAACCAAAATTACGGTAACGCCCTTAACCTTCCGAACACCATAACTTTTTCTCTGATTGTCCAAATCGGACGTACCACCTGTCTACGGAGTCGTGACGTCCCAAACTACGTCACGGTCATCGGTCAATGCCCAATTGACAGTCTGAACTAAAAGCTAACTTTTGCCCATTCCAGGGGCAAAATCGTCATTCTACGCCCAAGGTCCAAACATAACCAACTAACCACCGATTAACTTAGCTAATCCATCACTAATCACTTCCCTAAGCCCGACTCCCGGGATGGGTCGTTACATGCCAGGGTTGTCATAAGATGGTTTTGGGAAGTTTTGGACGGCTATGAAGCCGTGGGGGAATTTTGGAAAAACTGAACCGGTTGGTTCAAAATCAAACCATGGATTTTAGTGGTTTTCTCTTAGGTTTGTTAATTGGAATAGATAGGAAACATGAAAATAGGATTTTAGGGATTAGATTCGAGGAAAACGGATGAAAAATGGGGATTGTATGGGCATGGACCGGTCACGCCGGTCCAGTTGCAGAAAAAAACCGAACCGGCTGGTCTGAACCGGTTCGCGGCAGGTTGAAGAAGCACTGTGCAGGGCGCGTGAGGCCCACGCGTAGTGGCTTCTTGGGGAACGTGAGGGCGCGTGGCCCACATTTCGAGGATGACTTCAACACGTGAGGTCTTCTATTCGATGTAATGAACATTTTGGGACTGGTTTCGTGTCGATCGGACACCGTCTCGATAATGTTCGGGGCATCAGAAGGTTTAGGTTTGTGTTTTAAAATAGTTAAAAATATCAAAAAATTACGGGGCTTTGGGAGGAGGTTAATAAGGTAGTTAGTAACCTTCTATTACGATTTGGACAGGTTCGGGAGTCCCAGTGACGGTGATTGACTAGGGAGAGCCGTATGGCATACAAATCGAGACGGCAGCTCGAACGGTCTGTGAGTGGACCTTGGTTTTCTAAATTGGTGCATACATAAATGTTTATTATATGTTTTAATACATGTTTGGTAATGTCATGGGTGCATTTGTATGTGGTTACGTATAAGCATGTATTTCGAAGGTTCGACCTTATACGGTGCTTATACGTGTCCGTATTTCTTTATTGGCTTTAATGAACTGGATTTGGATTTCAAAAGGATAAACTCAGGTATGAGACCCATTTGGTTTTGTCTCGGGCATATGACCTCAGATATTGGGCACGGTGCCCAGCTAATGTCCTATGTTCGGGCATGAGACCCAGGTTACTTTACGGTTTTGATTTCAGGTCAGGGAACCTTAAATGGATTTCCAGGTTCATGACGGTTTATGGGAACCAGCATGAACCCTTGTTATCGTATCCTGGTTCATGACGGGTTATGGGAACCGGCATGAACCTTGGTTATTTTATTATGGTACATGACGGTTTATGGGAACCAGCATGAACCCTGGTTATGTTATTATGGTACATGACGATTTATGGGAACCGGCATGAACCCTGATTATGTTATTATGGTACATGACGGTTTATGGGAACCGAGCATGGAGGATGTAACGATCCGCCCCAAATTTCTAGATTAGATTAGTGACTAATCACGATTAGTGAGGCTAATCGGTGATTAGTTAGGCGAAATCGGACGAACAATACAAAATGATCGTTTTGCCCCTAGTCGTGGCAAAACGTTGACTTTTCATTCTGGCGGTCAAATGGACTTTGACCGATGACCGTGACGTAGTTTAGGACGTCACGAGTTCATAGGCAGGTGGTACGTTCAATTCCGACGTTCGTGGAAGAAGTTATGACGTTCGGAAGTTTAGGGGCATTTTGGTAATTTTAGTTAAAAGGGGCAAATAGTTGACTTTTTGACCGGGATGTGCGATGGCCGAGGACTGAGGACCATTACGTAGATCGGGACGATACGAATCCATAGACAAGCGGCACGTCGAATTCGGACGTTCGACGGCGAAGTTACGGTTCACGGAAGTTCAAGTGCACTATTGCACGAATTACGAGATAACTTCACTTTTGGACTCTAGTGGGCCCCAGATATTTTATGGAGGCCCAATGGATGAGTGACACTTGTCACCCATCCACAGGCCACCTTCCTACATACATGCATCGTCCATTTCATTCTTCCATTTCAAACATTTCCCGATCTCATCCCCTTGAGCTCAAAACCAACCCAAACCCTTGTGCCATGGTTGAGAGGACAGGGAGAGAGTGAGGATACTGGGATGATGGAGGCCAGCTAGGGACAGCACCGCCGTGGACGGCGGAGGAGGAAAACGCGCATGTAATCGGTTTAACCGATTATGATCCATTTTCCATTTCATTGATTATAGGTCGTTTTCATTGCTTTCTTTGAGTTAAATAGATTCCTAGGAAGCTATTAAGATGATTTTGATGAAGGTTTAAGACTGGGGAAGCCTGGGGGTTGAACTGGGAAAATTTGGCTGTGAGGTCCATTTTGGGTTCACTGGTTCTAGGCAGTTTTAGGGGTTTTAGTTAATTGGATTGGACTCCTAGGATTAAAATAGGAATTATAGTATTGAATTGGTTTGAAATCGGACAAAAATACAGGTTGTAGGGGCTTGGACCGGTCATGTCGGTCCAGTTGCAGAGTTTGGGCCGGACCGGCCGGTCTGAACCAGCTGGAGGTTGAAGAAGGGCTACAGTACGCCGGAGCGTAAGCCCTCGGGCAGGGCCCTTTGGGCGGCGCATGACAGTGCGTGGTGGGGAGTCTGGGGATATTGTCAACATATTAAATCTTCTATTCGATGTAACGAACATTTTGGGACTGGTCTCGTGTCAATCGGACACCGTCTCGATATGTTTCGGGGCATCGGAAGGTTTAAGGTCGGCTTAAAAATAGTTAAAAGTTCGGGAAAATTACGGGGCTTTGGTAGGAGGTTAATAAGGTAATTAGTAACCTTCTATTACGATTTGGACAGGTTCGGGAGTCCCGGTGACAGTGATCGGCTCGGGAGAGCCTATGGCATGCAAATCGAGGCGGAAGCTCGGACGGTCTGTGAGTGGACCTTGTTTTCTAAATTGGTGCATGCATAAATATTTATTATATGTTTTTATACATGTTTGGTAATGCCATGGGTGCATTTGGTTGTGGTTACGTATAAGCACGTATTTCGAGGTTTCAGCCTCAAACGGTGCTTATACGGGTCTGTATTTCCTTATTGGTTTTAATGATTTGGATTTGGATTTCCAAAAGGATAAACTCGGGTATGAGACCCATTTGGTTTTGTATCGAGCATATGACCTCAGATATCGGGCACGGTGCCCAGCTGATGTCCTATGTTCGGGCACGAGACCCAGGTTACTTTACGGTTTTGATTTCATGTCAGGGAACCTTAAATGGATTTCCCGGTTCATGACGGTTTATGGGAACCGGCATGAACCCTTGTTATGGTATTGTGGCTTATGACGGATTTATGGGAACCGGCATGAACCCTGGTTATAAGGTGGTACATGACGGTTTATGGGAACCGTGCATGGAGGATGTTTTCTATATATATATATATATATATATATATATGAATGGCATGGATGCTATGGATCATGACGGTTCAGGGGAACCGGGCATGGATATTTGTATTATGTATATATATGTTCATATACCTTCCTTTACTTCTATTATCTCCTCCGGAGAGGGTCGTTGGCATGGGTGGACCCCGGAGTAGTCACGGAGCACCGACTGAGTAGAGTCACCCCCCAGTTGGGTTCCTTACTCTCAGGAAGGCTATGGTTACTATAACCTCGGGTAGGATCAGTGGTCTGCGGACATTGATCTTGACTTTGAGAAGACTCGGATTGAGACCCGGGTAGCACGCGCGTAGCTTTGGAAACCGCGACAGGATTGGTTGTGTGACTTATATGTATATATGATATATGAGATGTGATGTGTGGTTACACGGGTTTTGGGCTGAGTCCCGTATGGATTTGGGCAATGGCCCGTATATTTGATTTGATTATGGTTTTGGGCTTAGTCCTACATATGGTTTCCATTTGGTTAAATGGTTTTCGAATGCATGCATGCTTTTTAGTGAAAGGCACAAATGTCTTTATGGAAATGTTTTTATGAAAAGGTTGTTTTGTCCACTCACAGCTTTTAATGTTTTGACTGCCCTTCAGGTTGACATCGGGTGTGGACTGTAGCAGAGACTGAGATATCACATACCTCCTCCGGATCCTGGCGTACTCTGATAGCCCGGGAGGCCAAAGGTCGAAAATATCCCTTGTCTGAAACTTCGTGTCAGACGGAGCAGGGTCATCCCTCGTTAATCCCAGGGGGATTAGGATGGGTCCTGTCAGAGGATGTTATATGTATATATATATATATATATGAATGGAATGGATATTATGGATCATGACGGTTCGGGGGAACCGGGCATGGATATTTGTGTTATGTATATATATGTTCATATACCTTCCTTTACTTCTATTATCTCCTCCGGGGAGAGTCGTTGGCCTGGGTGGACCCCGGAGTAGTCACGGAGCACCGACTGAGTGGATTCACCCCCCAGTTGGGTTCCTTACTCTCAGGAAGGCTATGGTTACTATAACCTCGGGTAGGATCAGTGGTCTGCAGACATTGACCTTGACTTTGAGAAGACTCGGATTGAGACCTGGGTAGCCCGCGCGTAGCTTTGGAAACCGTGACAGGATTAATTGTGTGAATTATATGTATATATATGGATTATGATATGTGATGTGTGGTTACACAGGATTTGAGCGGTAGCTCGTGTACTTGGTTTCATGATGGTTTTGGGCTGAGTCCCGTATGGTTTTGGGCAGTAGCCCGTATGGTTGAATCTTTATGATTTTTTTATATGTGGTGTGCACAGGTGTGCACAGGATTTGAACAGTGGCTCGTGTATTTGGTTTCAGTATGGTTATGGTTTTGGGCTTAGTTCCCACAGATGGTTTCATTTGGTTAAATGGTTTTGGGCTCGTGTATTTGGTTTCAGTATGGTTATGGTTATGGAAATGTTTTTATAAACTTTTGTTTCGTCCACTCACAGCTTTTAATGTTTTGACTACCCTTTAGGTTGACAGCGGATGTGGACTGTAGCAGAGACCGAGATATCACATACCTCCTCCGGATCCTAGCATACTCTGATAGCCCGAGAGGGCAAAGGTCAGAAATATCCCTTGTCTGACACTTCGTGTCAGGCGGGAGCAGGGTCATCCCGTGTTAATCCCGGGAGGATTGGGATGGGTCCTGTCAACGTGACTGATGATGATATGTTGGTATGAGATGAGACAGTTATGGGATATGAGGTTTGGTCATGTTTTCGATGACTGCTTATTGTACAGATGTTTTCACTGTTTATTAATTTGAAAAGCAATATGATTTGATTTTAAGAAAGTATTTAGATACTCATTTTCTTATACATGCATGCTTTTAATTGAAGGGTATAATTTTTTATTTCGATAAATGGTTTTCGAAACTGTTTATTTTTTTCCACTCACAGTTTTAGTGGTTTTTGATACCCTTCAGGTTGATCACGGATGCGGGCTATAGTAGAGACCGAGACATCACACAACGCTGCATACTCTAGAAACCCCGAGTGGGTTACGGTTTTATCCCTGGTCTGACATGCGATGTTAGACAAGAGCATGATATCCCGCGTAAATCTTGAGGGAATAGGGATGAGTCATGTCAATGACGCATATTGGGCTTACTGCCCAGTCACACGTCGATCAGTCACAGGGTATTGTATCTTTCTTGGTAATGCACTTGTGTCCTGGAAAAACAAGAAACAAGTCACAGTATCTCGATCATCTATTAAATCTAAATATCGTTCAATGGTTGCGGCCAAATGCGAACTCACATGATTGAGATATTTACTGCAGGATCTAAGAGTACATCACTCTAAACCAGCCAACCTGCTTTGTGATAACCATGTTGCATTGCATATTGCAGCCAATCCAGTATATCATGAGCGTACCAAACGTACCGAGATTGACTGCTTGTAAAACCCGTATTTTGGGAAGAACGGTGAACAATCCTACATCGCTCGGGGAAGGAAAGGTGATGTGCCTTATATGTGTGGGCACGTATCTATCTAACACGAGGCCTTTTGGGAGCTCATTGGCTTTAGATTCCTTGTGAGCTCCAAAGTTAAGCGAGTTTGAGCTGGTGTAATCTTAGGATGGATGACCTACTAGGAAGTTGCACGTGAGTTCTCAAAAACAAAACCGTGAGGGTTGGATCCAAAGCGGACAATATCTTGCTAGATGGGTTGGGTCATGACAGAATGGTATCAGAGCTGGACCCCGATCGGAAGTGTGCTAGCGAGGATGCTGGGCCCCAAAGGGAGGTGGATTGTAAGTGACAAAACCCACACCGATTACCACCCCGATAACCGGGATGAACCCTACTCCCGTCTGACAACCCAACTCAAAAAACCAAAACGACCTCACAAAAACCCACAAGTAATACATTGCCAGACCAGGGAGAATTTAAAATCCAACGAGTCAACAGTCATACAGAGCATAGTACAGTACAGGGTAAGACAAAAATCCTACTAAAAAATGGCTACACGCGCAACAGGAAAACTCGCAACGGAAAACTCTGGAAAACTACGGAAAACCCTATGCCTCTGTCTCTGCCTCAACGTCAGCCCCAGCGTTAGCACCACGACCTGGAGAGTATTTAAAACCAGAAAAGTGTGAGTGGACTAAAAATAAATAATAGTTTCAAAAACCACTTTCATGAACAAACCAGGATTTTGCCCTCAGTTTTAAAAACATGCATGCATAACTCAATATTTGAAAACAAATATCTAACTAGGATGATAATCATGATCAAAAACATTATCACAAAAGAGTGAGATACCAATATCATCATTCGATCAAACCTGCTGGATCTATCCGAGTCTTTAAACTCCCGAGTCTTTAAACTCAATCTAAGCCTCAATATAATATGAGTCTTTAAACTCCCGAGTCTTTAAACTCAACGGTCCTACGGGGGAAAAATCATAATATCCGAGTCTTTCAACTCCCGAGTCTTTAAACTCAATTCGGGTCTTTAAACCCAATCTGGGCCCGCCCCCGTCATAATCATATCCAGGTCTTTAAACCCAATAACCAGATCCAGCAAATCCAATCCAAACTGTTGAAAACCATTTCTAAATCCATATCCAAACCCGAATTCGAAATCACTATTCCGAAGCCATGCCGCCATTCAGAACCGTCATTCCGAACCCAAATTCGAAAATCCCTTTTTCAAGCTTTAAAACCAAATCTCGATTTACGAAATCCGATTCTAAAACTGAAAACCTCGATTATCAAATCATGTTTCAAAACTCAGTTATAATCATAGAAAACCAGGTATAGATTTAAGCCCCAAAATCATGGCATCGGAATCATAAACAAAGCATATCTCATAAAACGTGCCGAATACGTAAATTTCTCGAAAAACATGCAAGTACGTAAAACAGATATAGAATAATAAAAAACCATGAAATCATAATTAAGAACATAAAACAAGTAGAATAAAACAGTTATGCATGCTCGGTTAGAAAAGAAAAGTCCACTCACAGTTCCCGGGCACGTCACTCGCATCCCGTACGTTCTTCGGTTGACTCGGGGATATCCCGACCTGTCAAAAGTCACCAATCCGGGTCACAAACACTTCATTTAAGCTTACCCTAATTTCCTCAATTTTTCGGGATTTTTAAACGTAATTTAAACGAACCCCTAAACCTTCGAACACTTAAAACTACCCCGATCTTGTGTCCGATCGATACGAAACTTGTCCTAAAGTGTTCTTTACATCGATTAGAGTGAAACCCATGTTGAACGTTTCCCCTGAACAGCATCCATACGCCCTCACGCGCCGCCCAAAGGGGCTGCGCGTGGGCTTCACGCGCCTGCACTGTTCATCGTCTTCAACCTCTGTCCACCCGGTTCAGACCGGTCTGGTCGAACCGAGCCAGCGTGGCCGGTTCTCACTCAAATCCAGTCCATTTTCAATCCTATCTTCACTACTAGTTTCGTCCCACTCTAAGCAATCGATTCAAGTAAATAAAACACGAATTAGAGTCCTAATCCTCACCTGTCAAACTCGAACTTTAAAACCCACAGAAAAACAATTTTCGGATTCCGGTCACCCGTCGTCCTTCCAGCCACGATTTCGATTCCCAGACATGACAAACACCTTCCTAAGACTGTTAGGACCAAGAAATCGAGACAACAACCGTCCAAAATCCACGACTTTCGATTTGAACTCAAACGGGAAAACAGGGGAACCAGGGGAAACTTACCCGTTCTGTGCACCACCGTGAGCTCCGCCGTGGCCCTGCCCGTCCTAACGTCTCTCCTCCGTCCACTGAACACCACCACACCTCAACTTCGACAGGTTTGATCGAATACGACAGCACCACCACCACGACTCCTTCTCTGTTTTCTGAAATTCCTCACGGCCTCTAAGTCTCCCACTCACTTAACACTCTCCTAGAACACTCACCAGCCTCTCAACTTCTCTCTCCTCACACTCACTTGATCACAAGGACTCACACACTCACTGTAACCGATCGATTTCCTCCCTGTTTTTCAGTCTCTCTGTTTTCTCCTTTGCACGGTTAAACGACACAATCCATTTAATTTGAGCCGTGAAAGTGGCTAGAAGCCACCAGACACAAGCCAGGTGTCAAACACCTGGTGGACCAGCCCCAAAATATCCAATAAATACTGCACACATGTCCTTATCTGATTGGCACACTTCCCAAGGTGTAAAAAGACCGAAATACCCCTAATTGTTCCAATTACGATTTTACCCTTCGCTTTCTAGACCCATAACTCACTCGTCCGATGTCCGATAAAGGCGTACCGCATGTCGTTGTACTCAGGACGTCGAGACCTATCTACGAAAGTGTCATCAACCTTCCAAACATCATAACTTCCTCCTCGGATGTCGGAATCGGACGTGCCACCTGTCTACGGACTCGTGACGTCCCGAACTACGTCACGGTCATCGGTCAATGCCCAATTGACCGTCTGAACTAAAAGTCAACATTTTGCCTATTTCAGGGGCAAAATCATCATTCTGCGCCGTCTGTCCAAAAATGTCCAACTAATCACCAATTCTCTTCGTTAATCCGTCATTAACCTCTAATCTAATCCTAACTTCTGGGACAGGTCGTTACAGTAAGACCCGTGTCTTAGGAAGAACGGTGAACAATCTCACATCGGTCGGGGAGGGAAAGGTGATATGCCTTATATGTGTGGGCACGTATCTATTTTGCGCGAGGCCTTTTGGGATCTCACTGGCTTTGGATTCCTTGGGAACTTCAAAGTTAAGCGAGTCTGGGCTGGTGCAATCTCAGGATGGGTGACCTACTGGAAAATTGCACGTGAGTTCTCAAAAACAAAATCATGAGGTCTGTACCCAAAGCGGACAATATCGTGCTAGATGGGTCGGGTCATGACAGAATGGTATCAGAGCTGGACCCCGACCGGAAGTGTGCTAGCGATGACGTAAGGCCCCAAGGGGAGGTGGATTGTAAGACCCGTGTCTTGGGAAGAACGGTGAACAATCTCACATCGCTCGGGGAGGGAAAGATGATGTGTCTTATATGTGTGGGCACGTATCTATTTAGCGCGAGGCTTTTTGGGATCTCACTAGTTTTGGATTCATTGGGAACTCCAAAGTGAAGCGAGTCTGAGCTAGTGCAATCTCAGGATGGGTAACCTACTGGAAAGTTGCAAGTGAGTTCTCAAAAACAAAACCATAAGGGCTGGACCCAAAACGGACAATATCGTGCTAGATGGGTCGGGTCGTGACACTGTCATACCGTGTTTGAAAGAATAGGAAAAGGAGAAATCAAGAACAGTTATGTGCATACCGAGGAACTGCTAGCAGACTTGTTCACTAAGCATCTACGAATACCCATTTTCAATTTACTTCTTGGCAAGTTGGCAACAAATTGTAATTGAGATAGAATTAGTTCTAAGTTTACCTCTTACACTTTCAACATCACCATGTCCATCTTAGTTATAATCAACCATTGTCCAACTACCTTCAAATTTGGACACCTTTGATCTCTTTCCCCAAAACCTTAGAAAGAGAACAAAACTTGATGATAATCCCATGTCAATGTGTCATATACAAGCCCATAGGAATAAAGGTTTGTGCTTTTATGGTGTGCTACAAATCATGTTAAGAGGTAAGCAAAACCCGTGTGAGTATAATGATTAAGAATTGTCCATCAACTATACCAATCACCTTACCCTACAGTATACACTAGAGTGGATACATCATACACGTGTTCTCCTTTCATTTTCTTAATTTTTTTATTTATTTTTATACATTTATTTTTCATTTCTTCAAACGTATCCTGCCTCTATTTCTCGAGATGCAGTAATGGTCAATTACTGGCCATTTTCTGGGATTGTCAATTACTAGTTCCATATAATAAAGACATTTTCATGGTAGCAATTGATTAATGAAATTGAATTGAAGGGTGATTAGACGTGGAACCAATGCATGGTCTGCTTGGGTCCCCTTAGCGCAAAGACAAAGAAAAACAAGGAAGACCCTTCAATAATTATATCATATAAAAACACAAAGAGTTCGGCAAATAAGGCGTCAGTCAATCACCCACGCAAAGACATCAGAAATCAACAACATTGCCACCTTGGTCCGTCAACATAACTCACCATCCATCCACAAAACGTGACAAAAAAAGAAAACGCATCCACAATAATAAAATGTATGTACATTCTTAACACAATTATATGTTAGTTTATAATTAATGAACACACTCCTCGATTTTGGCACCTAAATATCAGAGTAAATTTCGGTATGGTTTTCAATAAAACTAGTAAAATATGCCCGCACACATGGTTGCGGAGTTATTCAATTGATTATGAACATGATTTCTATATAAAGTAATATATAAAAATAAATTTAGAATATGAGAAAATATTCCAAATATGATTAACTATGTAACTATTTACATACACCATCATTAACTATTTATATACATCATCATTTGTTTATTCATATTGTGGAACCCAAAATCATCCGAAAATTATGGAGATACCACGCGTCCCGTAATTCCCAAAAATGACCAAATTGCCCTTAGCAAATAACGCTGATCATTTGAAAAACACCCGCACATTAAATAATCTATTTACCAGTTAAATACGTTATTTGATCGGGTTAAAACCTCCGTAATATTGATATTCTCCCCGAGAGTTAATTATCGTTATTCTTAATAATGAATAATTAATATTAATATTAAAATACAACAAATATCATTACTATCATAATGAGCCATCATTACAATTATTAAATAATATATTTAATAATAATATATTATTTACTAATTAAATATTCAACCGACCAATCAGAACGCTCCAAGGCTCCCAAGATTTTCCTATAAATAGGAAGGCACATTTCATTTCCAAGGTACGTTGATTCTTCGTTTCGAAGTATATCCCTTTCCTCTCTCAAAGCTAACTTAAGCATCGGAGTGTTCTTGGTCGAACAACCCCCCGGGTAAATCGATCGAAGTAACGATAGCTAATTGTTTGCTGTTTGCAGGAATTGTGAGGACTTTTCGCGACGAGTTCAATCTTTGATTCAACAATTGGTGCTTTCATTGAGAGCTATTGAGTTATACTCAGAAGAAGCTCTCTCATTTGTTCATCATTCATCTTTCTTCGTTCGCCGTTCATCGACATTGTTCGAAGATTTTGAACGTTGTTCATCACTCATCAAGAATTTGTTCATCGTTCATCTTTCTTCGTTCGAAGATTTTGAACGTTGTTCATCACTCATCAAGAATTTGTTCATCGTTCATCTTTCTTCGTTCGTCGTTCATCGACATTGTTCGAAGATTTTGAACGTTGTTCATCACTCATCGGGAATTCTTTCATCGTTCATCTTTCTTCATTCGTCGTTCATCGACATTGTTCGAAGATTTTTGAACGTTTGTTCATCGTTCATCTCCCTTCGTTCGTCGACATTGTTCGAAGATTCTGAACGTTGTTCAAATTATCCATCAAACAGCTTTCCAACTCAACATTCTTCGAATCAGCATGGCTAAGGTTCGTCGATCCGTTCAGTTAGCCGGAGAAGGTGTTTCTGCCTCAACGGCCCAGACGAGGAATGAGGCTCACATAGAAACTCCGGAGAAGCGCCCAACTCAACCCAGGCGTGTGTCCATAGAATCACCCATGGAGACACTTGGAGGGAGGCCAACCTTCAGTTTTGGAGCGTTCCCCTCTCCAGCTAACCAAGTACCCGCGCTAGGGGAAGGAACTTCGGCTTTGCAACAAGCAAACGAGAGGTTGATGGGAAATACATCACGACATGATCAACCCACAACAAACATGGTCCTAAGGGACTTTCTGGACGGGTGTCATGACATCTCAGGGAGAAGTCGTCACCAACCTCCCCAGGACAACTTGGCGCGGCAAGTTGAAGGGTTAAGCAAACAAGTTCAACTTCAGTCAGAGCTCTTACAGCAACTCCTAGCAGAGAGACCAGTCCAAGAGCAGGACAGACATTCCACGTCACGTGGAAAACAGGAGCATGCTCAAAGGCGTCCTGGGAAAGAACCAGTCCACTGCCGAACAATGTCACGAGACACTTCGCTAAACAATTCCAGTGAAAAAAGTCATACTCATCGAGCAAAAAACCCTCAACGCCTAAGGTCATCAGTACGTGAACGGCTAGGAAATAAGCCTGGGGCAACCTCACGGGCAGAGCACTCACAACACTCCCATGGAGGCAGGGGGCAACTTCGAGCTCTACACAAAAACCCAAAACAATCTGCCCACGGCAGTAAAAGGGAAGACGAAGCCTACTCCCCTGCACGATCTCAGAAATCAAGGGGAGAGGCTCAAGGAGGTTCTCGGCGATTAGCACAAAGGGACTCATCGCCTCGGCAAGGAGCATTGCGGGCTAATGATGTTCAAAAATTGCTGGACATGCACCTTCGTGCTCAACAAGGTGGCGATCTAGAGGACGATCTACGTCGCCAGATACAGCTTTCTACGCCCTTTATAAGGGATATTGAGGAGGAGCCATTCCCCCAGAGATTCGCAACACCAAACTTCACTCCATTCAAAGGAGCCTCCGACCCGGTAAAACACATAGATCATTATCGAGGAGTCATGATCCCCCACAAGTCTAACAATGCGCTCATGTGCAAAGTTTTTCAAGCTTCCCTTCAAGGCCAAGCCATGACTTGGTTCAATCATCTCCCCCCGAGGTCGATTGAGTCCTTCGAAGAGTTGGCTTTGACATTTGTGAAGGAATACGCACAACTTCGGACAATCGAGGTGAAAGACGACCATCTTTTCTCTGTCTGAAGGAGAGCAAAAGACACTCTGCGACAATACATACGGAGATTTTTTGAGGAGAAATCTCGCATTATCGGCTGTAATGACTTTGTTGCGGCAATGGCATTCAAGCAAGGACTCCCTCGAGACAGCCGGCTTTACGGGGACATCGTCATGAGCAATGCGCGAAGTCTTTCCAAAATACTTTCGCTAGCAGAACGACATGCAAGTTGGGAGGACGAGAAGCGCGCTGCTCATACTCATGGCCATGCTGGGACTAGCGAAAAGGCCTCCAATGAGGATGAACCCCACGGAAAGTCTGCAACTGGAAAGCTCAACAAGCGAAAGGCAGGGCAACACTCCCAAACGCCAGTTATGGGGAGGCCTAACTTGCAGCTATCTTTACCAGCCCATCAGATCCACAATGAAATTAAGAACAAGCCATGGTTTAAGAAGCCAGAGCCAGTCAAAGGCAATCAAGAGAATGCTGATAAAACCAAATGGTGCGCCTATCATGAATGTTATGGGCACAATATCAGCACATGTATATCTTTCGAAAGATATCTCCGAAATCTCCTGAGGGAGGGGCATTGTACAGACTACATCAAAACAAGACTGTAAATCACATGGAGAACAAAGAGTCAAACGAGCTAGCGTCAAAGGTGATCCGCATCAACTAGACGCAAGTCAACATTAGAAAGACATAAAACTCTATGGAGCTTTTCAAATTTGCTTCTCAAGTTGCCTTCTGAATTCAAGTATCAATGAAATGAGATTAACAAATTGATTTGTTCACCATGTACAATTTTCAAAGCTTACTCTCTCTAGTGTAAAAAGCCTTCATGATCGAAGCATCCAAGCCTTCGTCATCGAAGCATCTGAGTTTTCGCCTTGCGAAGCATCTAAAGCCTTCGCCATGCGAAGCACCTAGGCCTTCGTCATCGAAGCATCCAAGCCTTCGTCATCAAAGCATTCAAGCCTTCACCTTGCGAAGCATCTAAGCCTTCGCCATGCGAAGCACCTAAGCCTTCGCCATCGAAGCATCCAAGCCTTCGCCCTGCGAAGCATTCAAGCCTTCGTCATCGAAGCATCAAAGCCTTCTGAGTCCTGCAAATTTCTGTGCGGCAGGGAGAGCTCATCTCGAGTGGTATCTCGCTCATTTTCTATCAGCATCCTCTCTGCACGGCTCATCTCCAACTCGCCCATTTTGGCTTCCGATGTGAAATTGAGACCTCAAGTTTTCTTAAGTTATCGCAATCTCACATCAACAACATAACTTTCCATTTCCGCCTGCCCTTCGCATCAAGATGGCACATTCGTAGGGCCAGAACGGAAAGGTTAGGAAAGAAGTTGCTCGGTATGCTTATAGGTTAGGAAAGAAGTTGCTCGGCATGGTTTTTTCTCCCAAGAACCAGTAAGCCCTTGTTTATTGTCCTTCTTCTGAACAACGGTCTCCTTCAAGCATAGTGGAACGCACAACCACTCCTTGATTGGGATGTCTGAAAGCTTCTCGCCGTTCATGGAGAGAGTAGCCGGCTCATGTCCCGAAACTCTAGAAGAACATCTGTCACCAAGCTCCACGAGAACGTCGCTTGAAAAGGAAATTTGATTGCGAGCCTTCCACTCCATGAAGTCTTCGGGTTTCTCAGATTCCATATCTTTCCCTCAGAATGGACTTAGGCCACGAAAACCGCCACGCTCCCACAGGGCAAGTTTGCCGGGTCTCTCAGCACCTTGACGCATGGCGAGCATGTATGTGGTACTAGCAAGAGTCACAGTAAGTGTGATCCTGCCTACCGATGCTCACTAGTCACGTCCGCAAGTGCACTCAGTCACCGCCAAGTCCCCGTCGACTGTTCAGCCAAACTCCGTCCACCACGTGGCACCGGTAGTACACCCGCTCCAACAAAGTTTCTAAACACCTTCGACGGACTCCTGATGCGTAGCAAACATATTTGCGGTACTAGCAAGGGTCACGTTAAATGTGAGCCAGCCTACCAATGCTCGCACGCACCGTCCAAACCGCTCATTTTCCGAGCCGGACGCACTTCCGTAATTTCCCACGCTTTCCAGGAATCTCGAATCCTGTCCAAAAAACAACATGAAAGGTCATTAATGACTCTAAAAATATCATATCAATTTTCCACAATTTTTCGGGAATTAAATATTAATTTAAAACATAACCTAAAACCTTCGGACCCTCGAAACAGTATCGATACGATGTCCGATTAACTCGTATCCAACACCAAAAATGTTCAATACATTAAGTATAGCAAAACACCTGTTGAAAACTTCCCCAGAAAGTCTACCACGCGCCCTCACGCGCCGCCGTGAGTGGCTGCGCGTGAAACCAACGCGCGGTGAACAGTGATTGCTACAGTGTCGTCCCTGCAACCCATTTCTCTGATAAACGGGTCGTGCAACCCGCGTCGCAACCCGACGAGTTTCACGCCAATTTGACACCCAATCCTGCAATTGAACATTCAAAAAGCTTAGGTATAAGTCTAATTAAAGTTCTATATACTTATTTAGACAATTGATTACCTTAAACCACACGATTCGAAGATGAACTTCGAAGAACACCCGGACTCTGTTCAAACTTCGAATTTCCTTAATCGCAACATATTTCCTTCAATTGATCAATCCAGAAGCTCAAATGGACTATGTTAAACTCTTTCCCCACTTAAATTGCGTCGATTAATCTCTCTACGATCACGACTCAACGTCGAAATTTGCTTACTGTCGACTTGACCGTTCAGAGCCAATTGGGCCTCAATTGGCTTCGTTCTTTCGATGATTCTGGTCGTAGCAATCTCAGGAAGCTCAAAGTAAGCTCAATTTGGATCTTCAAAGTTCGTAACTACGATTTCGAATTTCCCCCCAAAACACCAAAATTTTCGATTCTGGTTTCTCCTCACACTCACTATCCCCGTGTTTTCCCTCAGTTAAATCCGACTCCTCAAACGCTCAATTACTCACTATCAAGAACAAATTCATCCAGTGTTTTCACGGATTGAAGATGTAGGATGAAGAGAATTAATGGAGTTTAAATAGAAATTAGGGATAATTAAACAATAATTAAAACATAATGATGTTAAAGTCCATAAAACATGGAGCTGTGTTTAGGGGTCCCTAAATCAAGGGATGGGTGACACTTGTCACTCATCCAAGTGTCCACACTCAATGGTCACTATTCACAATTTAATATTATTTTAATCGAAATCCCGGTTTGTTCGGTTAATCGTTTTCGTCCCCGAGACCACAACTTTGTCGACGAATCTCCGATTTCGGCATGCCGCCTGTCTACGAATTCGTATCGACTCGACCTACGTAACGGTCCTTGGCCCTCGTCCTTTGGACCTCCCGGGTCAAAAGTCAACATTTTGCCCTTACTTTGCAAAAATTACGAAAACGCCCCTCGCCTTCGTAGACCCATAACTTTTGCATCCGATCTCCAATTTTGGCATGCCACCTGTCTATGGATTCGTATCAATTCGACCTATGTAACGGTCTCTGGCCCACGTCCTTTGGACCCCCGGGCTCAAAAGTCAACATTTTGCCCATGCTTGGGGGCAAAATGGTCATTTTTGCACATTATGACCGATTCACACCACTAAACCTAGATTAGTCTTTCTAAAAATAAAAATGGACTTCTAACCCTTATAATCAGGGGCATGATCGTCAAATAAGCACAGGCTCGTTTCTTATACCTAACAGTAAAAGCTAACCCGGTGATATAAGATTCCAAACAATATACATCCCTCCGGATTCCCTGAATACCGAATCGATGTGGGGGCATTTGTGGAACCCAAAATCATCCGAAAATTATGGAGCCACCACGCGTCCCGTAATTCCCAAAAATGACCAAATTGCCCTTGGCAAATAACGCTGATCATTTGAAAAACACCCGCACATTAAATAATCTATTTACCAGTTAAATACGTTATTTGATCGGGTTAAAACCTCCGTAATATTGATATTCTCCCCGAGAGTTAATTATCGTTATTCTTAATAATGAATAATTAATATTAATATTAAAATACAACAAATATCATTACTATCATAATGAGCCATTACAATTATTAAATAATATATTTAATAATAATATATTATTTACTAATTAAATATTCAACCGACCAATCAGAACGCTCCAAGGCTCCCAAGATTTTCCTATAAATAGGAAGGCACATTTCATTTCCAAGGTACGTTGATTCTTCGTTTCGAAGTATATCCCTTTCCTCTCTCAAAGCTAACTTAAGCATCGGAGTGTTCTTGGTCGAACAACCCCCCGGGTAAATCGATCGAAGCAACGATAGCTAATTGTTTGCTGTTTGCAGGAATTGTGAGGACTTTTCGCGACGAGTTCAATCTTTGATTCAACACAAATAATTTCACATGCATTATAATCAATGATGAAAATATCAATTTTGATGACTGTTGATACCATATCGACCGACCACCCAAGCACAAGGCCCGCCAAGACAGGAAGGCCGCCGACCGATTGCCCGATTGGCACCCCCGCGGCCTACGGCCCGCCGATCGGCACCAAATTGCAGACCCGCCACTTGGTATCTAACAATGAACAGATGACAGCTGGCTGCGACAGTCACCTAACCAGTTCTTCCCTACCAACTCCCTGACGGAGGCAGGTTGGGACTCCAGCTGGCACCTCCCCCGGATGTCCAGGGTTTTTCAGACGACTCACAGCCACAAGGCACAACCTGCTCCGGAACAGTGACTCACCTACCGGAACAGTGGCCCAACTGCCACATTTATGGCTACTATAAATACCCTGAAACCCTTCACAAAGGTAAGACACTCAGAACCGATCCAGATCACTGTATTTACTTGCCTCTCGGCACTCAGATACTAACTTTGGCATCGGAGCCCCTTTGGCCGGCACCACACCGGTGTCTAGTCTTTGCAGGATCCTTACCGAACCGCAACGCCCCCAGCGGACCCAAGACACCACACGGCTGGTCCTAGAACCCCCAGCGGGTCTCATCGAGTTCGTCATTCCAGGATCAAACAAAGACAATATCAATAACCTATTTTACCGATATATCGATAGATATTTCAATATTGATATCGATATCATCGATAATCAATCAAAATATTGGAAATTGGCTCAGAAACTTAAAAAAAAAAGGAATTTTTTTTGGAATTGATGATGATTCAACATGAGGATTATTGCTTTTGAACTATGTTTTCGGATTCCAATTTTAGTTTCATGTCCATTATGTTTTTCGTAATTATTAATCAATTCCTATAAATATTTGAACCCTATGAAGATTATATGTTTAATTTAAAATTGAATTTCATATTGTTGAAATTGAATATTTAAAATTGCATGATTTTAGGATTATATGCTATGTTTATTTGCCTAGAAGTTAAGCTTAGGTTTTTTTTTTAAATTATTTGGGGTTAACTATATATTGAGTGAATGGTTATTGCTTCACTTGTCGATTGTCATCAATTGCTTTTAGTTTTATAGATAATATAATTTTAAAAGGGTCAAATTGGTATTTTACTGTACACATCAAAAGAATTTGGGGAAAAGGGCAAAATGGTAGTGCATTAGTCCTAAGCATGATATTCAATTAATTTTAAACATGAATTCTATACAAAATGGTATATATATATATATATAGGATATGAGAAAATGTTCAAAAGATGATTAATTATTGCATACATAATTATTTTATTTATTTATATTATTTTACAGATATTATAGGAATATTGAGCAGCTAATTAATTATAAGTATGATTCTACATAAGTTATATAACAAAGAAAATAATCTAAGATAAAGTTATATAACCAAGAAAATATTTTTTTATATATGACTCGAGGCACAGAATAATATCCCAAATTGAGTTATAAAATTAATAATTATTATTTATAAAAATAATAATAATTGGAAGAATAATAAATAAATATCTAAGGGAAAAGTGAAATTTTACTATTCACAACAAAAGGAAAAAATCAAGGGCAAAATGATATATATATTTAAGATGTGAGAGAATGTGACAAGATCCTTCCTAAAAATATTATGATAATCGTGAAATGTCCTACTCTTATCTGACAACTAAAAAAAGTTTCGAAAATACACTTGAAAATTAAAATACGATAATGACAAAAATTGTCAGACCATGGATATTTTTCTTAAACTGTTTCAATTATCAAAATCAACCAGTCAACGGTAATACAGAGTCTAGGTAATTGTATAATAAAAAGTACCAAGATTCAGGGAACAACAATGATATTATGCCTCTGTCTCAAAATCAGCGCATGTCTCTATACAACGGCCTAGAGGGACTATAAAACCAGTAAAAGTGCAAGTGGACAAAATTAATTATTTGAAAATAAATTTCCAAGGAAAAAAAAACATATACCCTCTAGTTATAAAATATGCATGCACAAAGGAGAACATAAACAACACGATTTCTAGATAAAATCAATCATAAGAAGTGGATCCCACAAAATTATAAAATGTATATAAAAAGTCGTGGCCCACTTTTCCTTGAAATCTCTATTTTTAAAATTACCAGTAAAATCTGAATACTAACAATTGCAATCAAACACAACAAAATCTCAAAAACTCTAGTATCAGTCACAATGATCAATCACCACTAATTGTAGGCAAACTTGGAAATGACAGCGGAGTAAAACAACTCTGGCATCATCCGAGTCATATCCCCGAGAACAGAGTTAACATCTGAGTGATAACCCAAGAGCTGCTCACATCTGGCTATACTAGTATCCTTGAGAACAGACAACACTAGGGTGGTATTCCTGGGTAATTATCGACGTCTGAGTGATACTAAGTCATGGCATCCCTGTGAACGAATCTCCAAAGAAGGTTTTGACATCTAGGCAATGTCATACAGTGACCTTTCTGGGAACAAGTCTCCAAACTGATGTCTGAGGGTGGAACTATATCACACGAGGATGGCTACCTTGTAAAACAGTTAGGGAATAAATCCAAATCATCAAAATCATTTCTTTCAAAACAAATCTTTGACTCCAAATCCAAGTCAAAATGTTTTTAAATTTGGTATAAGCTCAAGACACTATTTTCACATAAATTTTAAAAACATGTGTCCAGAATCAATCCTAAATAAATATTCTAAATCCGAAAAAATCATCAAAATACATTTAGAATCATTTATTCAGTCCATTACAATCAATCTCATGCAATAAAATATTTAAAACATATAATTATGTGTGCATCACAATTTATAAAATAAAAGTCCACCCGCAGTATGTCTAAACAGCTCAATCCTGAACTATGCACACCTTTGAAGTCTCGGAAGTGGTCTAGCTTGTGAAAAAAAAAGTTAAGGAGGCTACTAACATTACACAAACCTTGTATTCAAATCCTCTAAACCCCCGAAATAACATACGAATCCTAAACATAAACACTGTCACTTTGGACCCTTAAAACTACCCAAAATGATGTCTGATCGCCTCGAAACCTATATCAAACGATTCAAAACATAAAAAATATGGAAAACGCAACTTCGTGGACTATGGGACGGCCCTACGGGCTGGCGAAAGGCCGCTGACCTTCCCATGCGCCGCCACACGCCCAAATGCGCTCCCATGTGCGCATATGCACGCGTCTACTAACATGTGGCCCATGTGGCTTCCACATGGTGTCCATGTGGCTGCCAGCTAGCTGCCATGTAGATGCCACCTGGCTACCACGTAGCTTCCATGTGGCTGCCACATCAGCAACACATCATCACAGCCACGTCAACATCACCCTCAACCTCGCGCTGAGTCGACCTATGGATCTACTTGTAACGACCCGTCCAGGAAGTCGGGATTAGATTAGTGGTTAATGATGGATTAGTGAAGATAATCGGTAATTAGCTAGATACTTTTGGAAGGATGGTGCAGAATGACGATTTTGCCCTTGGAATGGGCAAAATGTTGACTTTTAGTTCGGCGGTCAAATGGACTATGACCGATGACCGTGACGTGGTTCGGGACGTCACGAGTCCGTAGAAAGGTGGCACGTCCGATTCCGACATCCGAGGAGGAAGTTATGATGTTCGGAAGGTTGATGGCATTTTCGTAAATTAGTTAAAAAGGGAGAATTTGTTGACTTTTTGCACGACTGGTTTTCTTCACGCAATTCGAGGATCGTTAGGTAGATCTCGACATCCTGAGTACAACGACAGGCGGCACGCCGACATCGGACGTCGGATGGTTAAGTTATGGGTCTAGAAAGTGAAGGGTAAAACGGTAATTTGGAAATTAGGGGCACAATGGTCTTTTTGGCACCTTGGGTGTAACGACCCGTCCCGGAAATCAGGGTTAAGATAGTGATTAAGGTGGGATTAGTGAGCTTAATCGGGGGTTAGTTAGTTTCGATAAGGTCGTTAGGGTAGAATGACGATTTTGCCCCTGGTTCGGGTAAATAGTTGACTTTTAGTTCGGGCGGTCAATGGTCTGATACCCTTCCGGCTCCCCGAACCGTCATTTCGAACCCAAATCCGGAAATTCACTATTCAACTTTAAAATCAAATTCCGTTTCCGAAATCCGTTTCTAAAACCGAAAATCCTTTAATCACCAAATCATGTTTCAAAATCCCTTTATAAGCATTCAAACCAGTTATCCTTTGAAACCCTCAAAACCATGGCATTTTACTCAGAAATCGACGTTTCTCGTAAAACATGCCAAATACCATACTTCCTCGAAAAACGTGCAATTATGTAAAATCAATAAAACATATTCGATAACATAGAATCGTGATTAAAACCATAAAACAATTATAGAAAAACAGTTATGCATGCCCGAGTTTAGAGAAGGGGTCCACTCACAGTACCGAGCCCTCAATCGCTTCCTCAACGTCTCGTACGTTCCTCAGCTTCCTCGGGAACTCCCGATCCTGTCAACAACCACCAAAGTACGTCACTAACACGTCTACGAAGGTCCACCTAATTTCTCTCAAAAATCCCCGGGTCCTAAACGTAACGAATCGGAACCCTAAGCCTTCACCCTTGCGAAACTACATTGAATCAACGTCTGATTAACCCGAAACGAACTCCAACGGACTCGTCACAACACCTAGACCAAAAACCTAGTTGACCACTTTCCTCAAAGACCGCCGCACGCGCCCCCACGCGCCGCCCAAAGTGGCTGTGCGTGGCCCTCACGCGCCTGCTACAGTGTCACCGTCTACCTCGAGTAGACCCGGTTCGACATAGTTCTGTACCTCGAACCGGCGAGGACGGTTCTCCGTCGTGCCTGCATCAAAACACCTCAATCCTTCACCCACTGCTTCGTCTAGTCCTAGGCTACTCATTCCCGTACTCTATTCACCTCGACACGGCCTAATACTCATCGACTCGATTGGACTAGATTGTCTGGGTTAGGATCCGAGTTGGTTTTGGATAGGTGAGGTGGTAGTACGTGAGGATGTACTCTGTGAATTCTGTTGGGTACTCTTAAATGAGGTATGTTAAAATATCTTTGTTTCCTGTTCATAGGGTTTCCCTTGCGTACACCATACAGTTGTTACGGAGAGAGGGTTGGACGTGGTAACAGTAGTTGGGGATGGTGTGAAATACCCAAGGTGGAGATGATAGACAGGAAAACCTAGGAGAAGTTGTTGTTGACCTAGAGTGGATTACCAGGTAGGAGTCCCTAAGTGTTGGGAACTAGCTGTGGAATTTTGGGGACGAAATTCTTTTTAGGTGGGTAGATTGTAACGACCCATCCCAAAAATCAGGGTTAAGATAGTGATTAAGGTGGGATTAGTGAGCTTAATCGGGGGTTAGTTAGTTCCGATAAGGTCGTTAGGGTAGAATGACGATTTTGCCCCTAATTCGGGTAAATAGTTGACTTTTAGTTCGGGCGGTCAATTGGACTTTGACCGATGACCAGGACGTAGTTTAGGACGTTGTGAATCCGTAAATAGGTGGTATGCCCGATTCCGACATCCGAGGAGGAAGTTATGATGTTCGGAAGGTTGAGGGCATAACCGTAATTTGGTTAAAATAGGGGGAATAGTTGACTTTTGTTACGAATGGGTTTTGGTACGTTGACCTAGGATACTTAGATAGATCTTGTCGTCCTGAATCCAACGACAGGCGGCACGTATTCATCGGACTTACGATGTGGGAGTTACGGGTCTAGAAAGGTAGTGGCAAAGTTGTAATTTTGGTTAAAATAGAAGGGTATTTTGGTCTTTTGTGCTCTAGGAATTATGCACAGAGAAGGAAGTGGATGGCTGGGATTTAGCCATTTGTGTGAGAGGAAGGGTAGGATTGGTGACACGTGTAGGAGGACTAGAGGTTTCTAGCTTACACGGTCCAATTATTTGGGGCTGAGTGTGTCGTGTATGTCGTGTGTGTGTGTGTGTGTGTGTGTGTGTGTGTGTGTGTGTTCGAAGAACAGAAAACAGAGGCTGAGGAATTGAGAGAAAATTGAAGAACGATGGTGAATGTTGGTGTGAAGTGGTGAGGTGAAGAGTGACCAGAGCAGTGAGAAGAAGATAGTGAGGGAGTAGGGAGGTGTTGTGCTTGTGTGTGAGACGTGTGAGAGTCACGGGAAAAAAAACAGGAAGGAAAAAACAGGAAGGAAAACAGGAAGGAAAATAGGGAGGAAGTGAGTGTTTGTGGGTGGTGTTGCGGTTGTGATCGATCAAGCGAGGCCAGAGGAGGTGTCCAGAGGCTGGAGGTGGACGGGAGGAGCTACTGCCTCACGGCTGAGTTCACGACGGCGACTGGAGGCAGGTAATCTCTTAACTTTCCTTTGATGCTCTGTTTTGCCGTCGATTTTCAAATCGAAAGTCGTGAGTTTAGGGGTTGAATCGAAGAGTCTAGGGAGGTCTAGGGGACTCAGTTGAGGCCTGGGTGTCTTCTGGTTGTGCTGCCGTGACGGGGAAGTGCACGGTGGAGGCTAGACGACGGAAGGTGCCCTGTGTGCCCTGTTTTTCCGTTTTGCTTCAAACGTAGAGTCGTGAAGTCTGGGGTAGAATCGACGGTCTTGGTGAGTTGGGTGACGTTTAGGATGGTCCTAGGAAGGGTTTAAGCTAGCCACCGTGATGGGAGGTGACCTGGGTGGCCGGAGAAGGAAACAGGGCAGTGTTCGGGTTTTGTTTCGAGTTCGAGTCGATGAGTATTAGGCCGTGTCGAGGTGAATGGAGTACGGGAATGAGTAGCCTAGGACTAGACGAAGCATTGGGTGAAGGATTGAGGTGTTTTGATGCAGGCACGGCGGAGAACCGTCCTCGCCGGTTCGAGGTGCAGAACTGTGTCGAACCGGGTTTACTCGAGATAGACGGTGACACTGTAGCAGGCGCGTGAGGGCCAGGCACAGCCACTTTGGGCGGCGCGTGGGGGCGCGTGCGGCGGTATTTGAGGAAAGTGGTCAACTAGGTTTTTGGTCTAGGTGTTGTGACGAGTCCGTTGGAGTTGGTTTCGGGTTAATCAGACGTCGATTCAATGTAGTTTCGCGAGGGTGAAGGCTTAGGGTTCCGATTCGTTACATTTAGGACCCGGGGATTTTTGAGAGAAATTAGGTGGACCTTCGTAGACGTGTTAGTGACGTACTTTGGTGGTTGTTGACAGGATCGGGAGTTCCCGAGGAAGCTGAGGAACGTACGAGACGTTCAGAAAGCGATTGAGGGCTCGGTACTGTGAATGGACCCCTTCTCTAAACTCGAGCATGCATAACTGTTTTTCTATAATTTTTTTATGGTTTTAATCATGATTCTATGTTATCGAATATGTTTTATTGATTTTACATAATTGCACGTTTTTCGAGGAAGTATGGTATTTGGCACGTTTTACGAGAAACGTCGATTTCTGAGTAAAATGCCATGGTTTTGAGGGTTTCAAAGGATAACTGGTTTGAATGCTTATAAAGGGATTTTGAAACATGATTTGGTGATTAAAGGATTTTCGGTTTTAGAAACGGATTTCGGAAACGGAATTTGGTTTTAAAGTTGAACAGTGAATTTCCGGATTTGGGTTCGAAATGACGGTTCAGGGAGCCGTACGTGCATCAGACCGGCGATTTTGGATTCTAGTTTGGATACGGATTTAGAAATGGTTTTTCAATGGTTTTGGATTGGATTTGCTGGATCTGGTTATTGGGTTTAAAGACCCGGATATTGATTTGACGGGGGACGGGCCCGGAATGGGTTTAAAGACCCGGATTGAGTTTAAAGACTCGGGAGTTTAAAGACTCGGATATATTGATATTTCCCCCGTAGGCCTGTTGAGTTTAAAGACTCGGATATTATTGAGGCCTGGATTTAGTTTAAAGACTCGGGAGTTTAAAGACTCGGATAGGTCCAGCAGGTTTGATCGGAAAATGATGGTTTGATATTCACGTTTTATGATACGGTTTATGGTGCTTATGATATGATTTCTATAATCGTTTTATAGTGTTTCTGTTTCTTATGATGTTTTATGGTGATTGATTTGTAACTGTTTAAATAACTGAGTTATGCATGTGGTTTCAAAACGGAGGGCTAAACCCGGTTTTCTTATAAAATGGTTTTGAAAACTTTTCTTTTATTTATGGTTCACTCACACCTTCTGTTTTTAACTGCCCTCCAGGTCGTGGAGCTAGAGCGGGGTTCCGGCGTCGAGGTAGCGTCTGAGGCATAGAAGTCACGAGAGTGCTCCCGGAGTGTTTTAAATTTTCCGTTGTGCGTGTACTTAGCTTTTTGGTTTTCTTTCTTCTGTATTAGTACTATGCTCTGCAAACTGTTAACTTTGGGATGTATTGTATAGTTTTTCCTGCGTCTGACTGAGTTTGTTGGTGGTTACGTGTGAGTTTTACTTTGGTGTTGTGTCGTGGAGTCAGACGGGAGCAGGATTTACCTCGGGTTTCGGGGTGAAACCGGGGTGGGTCCTGACATTGGGAACTGTGAGCAATCAGGTGAGGACACCTGCCTTGGATGGATTGGATATTTGTACCAGTTAATGGGAGATTTGGACACGTGGAGTGACAGGACTCATCCCAATCCCCCCGAGATTAGTGCGGGATGACCCTGCTCCCGTCTGACACGAAGTGTCAGACAAGGGATATTTCCGACCTTTGCCCTCCCGGGCTATCAGAGTACGCCAGGATCCGGAGGAGGCATGTGATATCTCGGTCTCTGCTAGAGTCCACATCCGATGTCAACCTGAAGGGCAGTCAAAACATTAAAAACTGTGAGTGGACAAAACAAAAGTTTATAAAAACATTTAATAAGAAGACATTTGTACCCTCCACTAAAAAGCATGCATGCATTCGAAAACCATTTATCCAAAACAAACCATATGTGGGACTAAGCCCAAAGCAGATATAAACCAAGGTCGAAAGAACCACAATGAAAACGACCATACGGGCCACTGCCCAAATCCATAAGGGACTCGGCCCCAAACCATAAAGAAACCAAGTACACGAGCCACTACTCAAATCCTGTGCACACCTGTGCACACCACATATCATATATCATATATACATCACATACATATATATAAGTCACACAACCAATCCTGTCACGGTATCCAAAGATACGCGCGAGCTACCCGGGTCTCAATCCGAGTCATCTCAAAGTCAAGGTCAATGTCCGCAGACCACTGACCCTACCCGAGGTAATAGTAACCATAGCCTTCCTGAGAGTAAGGAACCCAACTGGGGGGTGACTCCACTCAGTCGGTGCTCCGTGACTACTCCGGGGTCCACCCAGGCCAACGACCCTCCCCGGAGGAGATAAAGAAGTAAAGGAAGGTAGATGAACATATATATACATAACATAAACATTCATGACCGGTTCCCCTGAACCGTCATGATCTATAATATCCATAATCAGGTAACATGCCGGTTCCCATAAACCGTCATGTACCGTAATAACATAACCGAGGTAACATGCCGGTTCCCATAAACCGTCATGTACCGTAATAACCAACAAGGGTTCATGCCGGTTCCCATAAACCGTCATGAACCTGGGAATCCATTTAAGGTTCCCTGACCTGAAATCAAAACCGTAAAGTGACTGGGTCTCGTGCCCGAACATAGGACATCAACTGGGCACCGTGCCCGAAATCCGAGGTCATATGTCCGAGACAAAACCAAATGGGTCTCATACCCGAGTTTACCCTTTTGAAATTCAAATCCAGTTCATTTAAAGCAATACAGAAATACAGACCCGTACAAGCACCGTATAAGGCTGAAACCTTGAAATACGTGCTTATACGTAACCACATACAAATGCACCCATGGCATTACAAACAAGCATTTAAAACATATAATAAACATTTATGCATGCACCAATTTAAAAAACAAGGTCCACTCACAGACCGTCCGAGCTGCCGCCTCGAATTGCGTGCCATACGGCTCTCCTAGCCGATCACCGTCACCGGGACTCCCAAACCTGTCCAAATCGTAATAGAAGATTATTATCTACTTAATTAACCTCCTACCAAAGCCCCGTAATTTTCCCGTATTTTTAACTATTTTTAATCCCGAACATAAACCTTCCGATGCCCCGAAACATATCGAGACGGTGTCCGATCGACACGAAACCAGTCCCAAAATGTTCGTTACATCGAATAGAAGATTTCATATGTTGGAACCTTCCCCAGATTCCCTGCCACGCGCCCTCACGCGCCGCCTGAAGTGGCTGCGCGTGGGCTTCACGCGCCTACTACAGTACCTGCTGACATCATCGCTGACGTCAGCATGACGTCATCTGACAGCTGTCAGGTCTGACATGTCAGACTCTGATAGGTGCCACGTGTCAAGCTCCCATTGGTCCACGTTACTGTGCTGTCAGTGCCACGTGGCAGTCTGACATGTGCCACGTGTCATCACGGCACTGGTCCACGTCAGTGCCACGTGTCAGCCCCTGATTGGGCCACGTCACTGACATGTCAGTGCTGAATGTGCACTGACATGTGACACGTGTCACACTCCTATTGGCCCATTTTCTGACATGTCAGCTGACATTGTCAGATCTGACAATGCTGACGTCATCCCTGACATGATGACGTTAGCAGGATGACATCACCTGTCATCTCCTACTTCGGTCAGACCGGTCCGAACCGGTCCGGTCCGGTTTTTCCTGCAACTTGGACCGGCGTAACCGGTCCAGGTCTCCTTCTCCCTCATTTTTGGTCCGTTTGTTTCTATTCCAACTCCTAAATTCCTATTTCTTCATTTCCTATCAATCCTAATTAACTAAACAACCTAAAACCTACGAAATCCGACCAGTCCAATTTGAACCTCACGGTTCGATTTTTCCCGATCAGCCTACACGGCTGCTCGGCCGTCAACCACCACCAAAACCCCCTTAAAACCTTCCTAGCATCCTAATAATCATTCCCTAATCATTTAAAACCAACCATAATGCTCACATCGAAAAATAAGGAAAAATGGGCTTACCCGGTACCCGATCGGGTTTCTCCTCCTCTCGCTGCCGTGGGCGGCGGTTCTGGCCTCCAGGCCGGCCACCTCAGTTCCCTCGATCTCCCTGGTCCTCTGCCTGGTCATGGGTGATGGTTGGCTGGGTTTGGGTTGCACGGGAATGAGAGAAAATGGTGAGATCAGGTGGGTTGTGTTTGAACGAAGAAAATGAAAATGCACGGTGAAGTGCATGTATGTAATGTGTTGTCCAGTGGATGAGTGACACTTGTCACTCATCCATTGGTTGCTAAAAAGCAACTGGGCCCACTAAAGACAAACTGCACTTTTTGTCTCGTAAAACGTGCCATCATGAATAGTAACTAGGAACTTCCGTGAACCGTAACTTCGCCGTCGAACGTCCGAATTCGACGTGCCACATGTCTACGGATTCGTATCGTCCTTATCTACGTAACGGTCTTTGTCCCTCGGCCATCGGACCTCCCGGTCAAAAAGTCAACATTTGACCCCCTTTTATCCAAAATTACCAAAATGCCCATAAACTTCCGAACGTTATAACTTCCTCCTCGAACGTCGGAATTGAACGTGCCACCTGTCTATGAACTCGTGACGTCACGAACTACGTCACGGTCATCGATCAAAGTCCATTTGACCGCCCGATTAAAAAGTCAACGTTTTGCCACCATCAGGGGCAAAACGATCATTTTGCATCGTTCGTCCGATTTCGCTCTACTAATCACGGATTAACCTCACTAATCGTGATTAGTCACTAATCTAATCATGAAATTCGGGACGGGTTGTTACATGGAGAGGGTCTGGTTGGTTCCAGCCTTTTCTCCTAGGTTTGATCGATTATCATAAAACAGGGCAGAGTGAAATCGTGCATTTTGGGGGTTCGGCTATGTGAGCTCAATGCTGGTGATGGGTGTTTGAGTGAAAGCCATAGAGTTTAGAGGGGAAGAGTGAAGAAGAAGGGAGAAGACAGTGAGGAGAACTGGAGAAAACCATATGGGTTACACGGGGTTGCTGGAAAACAGAGAGTTTGTGTGTGCAGTTGGTGACTCTGGACCCAGACTCTTATTAAACTCACGATTTACATTGATGGTCGGGGTAGTGTGTGGCTGAGGAGGTGTTTGAGGTTGGTGGTGCCATCGTGGAGGGCTGTCCACGACGGTGGACATGAAAGCAAAACAGGGACCTGTACACCGTGAGGAGCAAGTGAACTGCTCTCCCATCAAACACGATCTTTTGCTTATGATCTCCGAATGAAAAAGTGAAAGGAAGTGGAGAGAAGATCATTGGTGGCCACGACGAAGGACGACGGGGGAGGTAAGGGTAATTTCCCGTGAGTTGTTTTTTTAGATTTTGAAAATGGTAAATCACGAATTCGTGGCCATTGATGCTTTTTAATATTTGGAAATGAGCTCTGGAGGTCCAAGGAATCGATAGGAACTAGAAACAAGCTTAGCGGTGACCAGAACCAGAGCATGAAGGTTCACGGTTTGCCAGCTTACGAATTTTGATTTATCTTGCGATTTGATCATGGTTTTAATGATTTGAATTCAGAATTTGAAATATGATTTGATTTCAAGGATTTGAAATGGATTTTGGAAAAGTGATTTCGGGCTTGGAGCCCTGTTCATGAGATTTCGGTTTTGAAACTGGATTTGGGAAATGGGATTTCGGTTTTGGTTTCGAGACTTGGAAGGGGAATCTGGATTTGGGTTCGGGACAGTGGTTCCGGATGCCAGCTTACGGAATCATTGTTGCGAATTCGGAAAAGGAGTTTCCATAGTTTTCACCGTTGTTTGGAAAATGGTTTTGGGTTTAAAGACCCGGAAAAAGAGAAAAACTCACTGGATCTGGTTTTGAGTTTAAAGACTCAGATTGATTGACGGGGGGAGGGCCCTGGATTGATATGTTTTGAGTTTAAAGACTCGGTATATGTTTTGAGTTTAAAGACTTGGTGATTGTGATACCCCCCGAGACCTGTGATTGTGTTTTGAGTTTAAAGACTCATTAATATCCCGGGAGGGCCTGGTTATTTGCGCATGGTTTTGAGTTTAAAGACTCGGGCGCACTTGAGATCCAGTAAACTTGTATGATTGATGTTTTTCACTGGTTTTGGGTAGTGGCTCGGATGAATTGATTTGATGCGTTTTGGGACTGAGTTTCCATACTTGAGATCGATTTGTGATTTTAGGCTGAGGCCTGGATTTGAATAGTGAATTTGATTCGGGTTTTCAAATGATTTTCAACGATGATTTTTTATATGAATGGTTTCATAACTGATATGCATGCATTGGTTTTTGTGTGGAGGGTAAAATGTACTTGTTTTATTGAACTGTTTTCTGAACTTATTACTTTATTTTTGTCCACTCACAGTCTTTTGTGTTGCGATACCCTCCAGGCTGTTGCGGTACGGGCTGTTGGTCGAGAGAAACGGAGACATCACAACCGCGATCCACAGTAGTTCGGCGCACTCTGGGAAGTCCGGATACTTTTAGGATGGTTGGATCGAAAAATCTCTTGTCCGACTTACGTGTCACATGGAGGTTGGACGTCAGTTTAGCCTTCGTGTCATGCGTAAGTTAGATGGGAGCAGGGTTTAGCCCTTAATCCCGGGGGATTAGGGGTGGGTCCTGTCACTACTACTTGGTCCCGACTTTAATGACCTGACTCGTCCTTAAATCTGCCCCCAAAATCCATCATTTTTCATGTTTTAACCATCGAATTGAACCTAATCAATCCTAAGAACAGTTCTGTGGTCTTAAAACATGAAATCCTTACCTTGATTTCTCATATTAAACCTAGATAGTTTCGGCCTAGGTTCAAGCTCTAGTATGGGCAATTTTCCACGTCTAATTACATTGAATTCTGACCTAGTTTTGATGGCACAAGTCCATAGATGTTGAATATGACCTTAATTTGGTGTTTTAACGTCAAAATTTCAAAAGTTCCAATTCAAGGGTCACAGGTATACGTTTCGGGTTTCCGATTTGGGTTGATTCTGGGTTTGTTCTTCCTTTTCTTTTTGTTTTTTTTAATTTTCTTTCTTTCGTTTCTCTCTAGTTTTTCTCTCTTCTTTTCATCCTCTTCCTCTATTCTTGCTACAAAGTTCTCAAAATGATAGTGTTTTGTTGCAGAGTAGGAGAACGAGCCCTTCAACTAAGGCAGCGCCACTAATCAAAATCGGATGGTGACACATGTCACCATCTCACAAACCTAGGTGATGACTCAACTAGTTTTGGCCAAAAAGACCAAAATGCCCATATTTTATAAATTACCAAAAATACCCTTGGGTGTTTTAGACCCATAACTAATCCGTCCGAATTCGATTTCGACATGCTGCTTATATACGGACTCAGAATTCTGAGACTTGTGTAATGGTAAAATATACATATATATATATACGTATATATATGTAACGACCCGTCCAGGGAGCCGGGATTAGTAAGTATTTAGTAGTGGATTAGCGGAACTAATCGGTGTTTAGTCAGGTACTGTTGGACCTTGGGCGTAGAATGATGATTTTGCCCTTGGAACGGGAAAAAAGTTGACTTTGAGTTCGGGCGGTCAATTGGACATTGACCGATGACCGTGACGTAGTTTGAGACGTCACGAGTCTGTAGACAGGTGGCACGTCCGATTCCGACATCCGAGGAGGAAGTTATGATGTTTGGAAGGTTGAGGGCATTATCGTAATTTTGGGTAAAATAGGGGGAAAAGTTTACTTTTGCTAGACTTGTCATTTTCACATAGACCGAGGACCGTTAGGTAGATCTCGTCGTCTTGAGTTCAACGGTAGGCGGCACGTTTTTATCGGACATCGGACGGGCGAGATACGGGTCTAGAACGACAATGGCATAGTCGTAATTTTGACTCACAAGTAGGGGTATTTTGGTCATTTGCACATTGGGATTTGTGCAAATGGGATCAGGACAAGTGTACAGTGAAGATTGGGATTTTTGTGAGAGGGCTGAGGGGATGGTGACACGTGGGGTTGCTCTAATGGGTTCTAGGCGTGTGCACAGTTCCAATTATTTGGGTTGTGTATCATGTTCGAAGAAGGGAGAAGCAGAGTGAGATTGGAGAGGGCAATCGATCAGGTGAAGGGCGGTGTGTGGTGCTGTGTTCTGGTGAGTGAGAGTAGAGATCGAGAGGGAGGTAGTGAGTGAGTTGTGAAGGCAGCTCGTGTGAGTTTGAGTGTGTGAGGAGTGTTTGAGTTCACGGGAAAACCAGGAAACAGAGAGGGTGTTGGGTGGTGGTGCTGCCTTGTTTGATCAATCAGGGCTGGTGGTGGTGTCCAGAGGACGGAGGAGGACGAGAGGAGTCACATATTCATGGCTGAGCTCACAACGGCGATCGACAGGCAGGTAATTTCTTCCCCCCGTATATTTGCTCTGTTTTGCCGTGGAAGTTCAAATCGATAGTCGTGAAGGTAGGGGCTGAGTCGAGGTGTTTGGTGAGGTCTGGTGATTTCATTAGGGTCCTAGGTAGCTACTGGTTGTGCAGCCGTGACGGGGAAGTGCACGGCAGAGGCTAGAACGACGGTGAGTTCACTGTGTTCTCTGTTTTTCAGTTTAGGTTCAAACTTAAAGTCGTGGTTTTTGAGTACGAGTCTAGGGGTCTGGTAGGTGCTAAACGATTCCTTAGGTCCTTAGGAACCTTTTGGTGTCGAAGCTGTGAAGGGGAAGTGTGCAGGTGACCGGATTGAAAAACAGGGGTACGGGTGGTTTTTGTTTCGAGCTTGAGACGATGGTTGAGAGGTCGTGTTGGAGTGTTTGGAGTAGGGGACTGGATTACTGGGTAGAGGACGAAGAGATTGGTGAAAAGATGAGCAAAAATGGTGGACGGACGGCGGAGAACCGGCCACGCCGGTCCGGAATAGTGCACGGGTCGAGAGGTTGAAGATGAACAGTGACTGTGCAGGCGCGTGAGGCCCACGCGCAGCCACTTTGGGCGGCGCGTGGGGGCACGTGCGGCGGTTTCTGGGAGAGTGGTCAACTAGGTTTTTGGTCTAGAGGTTGTAACGGATCTTTTGGGATAGGTTTTGGGTTAATCGGACGTCGTTTGAGGTTAGTTCGACAAGGTTGAAGTTCTAGGGTTTCGTGTTACGCGTGTTTAGAAGTTCAGGAATTTGGGGAAAATTAGGAGAACCTTCGTTAACGTGTTAGTGACGTACTTTGGTACCTTGTGACAGGATCGGGAATCCCCGAGGAAGCTGAGGAACGTACGGGACACACGGGACGCGAGTGACATGCCCGGTATCTGTGAGAGGACCCCTTCTCTATAACTGAGCATGCATAACTATTTTTAATTACTTGTTTTATGGTTTCATATGTGATTTCATGGTTATTGGAATATGCTATAACTGTTTTGTTTAATTGCATGTTTTTCGAGAAAGTACGGTTTTCAACACGTTTTACGAGGCTGTGATGCTATAATTTTGGGATTTCAAACGATAAATAGTTTTCAATGACTAAAAAGGGCTTTTGGAACATGATTTCGATGATCAAAGTTTTCGGTTTTAGAATCGGAAAAGCGGAATTTGGTTTTAAAGTTGAAAAGTGGGATTCCGGATTTTGGTTCGGAATGACGGTTCTGGATGCCAGAAGGGCTTCAGACCAGTGATTTCGGATTCGGGTTTGGATGTGAATTTGGAAATGGTTTTTCAATGGTTTTGGATTGGATTTGCTGGATCTGATTATTGGGTTTAAAGACCCGGATTATGATTGACGGGGGACGAGCCCGGATTGAGTTTAAAGACTCGGGAGTTTAAAGACTCGGATATATTGATATTTCCCCCGTAGGCCTGTTGATTTTAAAGACTCGGATATTATTGAGGCCGGATTGAGTTTAAAGACTCGGGAGTTTAAAGATTCGGATAGGTCCAGCAGGTTTGATCGGATAATGAATGCTTGGTATTATGTTTATGATACGGTTTTATGATGCTTATGACGTGATTTTTATAACTGTTTTTATGCTGATTCTGAAATTGGTTTTATGGCGATCCTTATGTGATTATACTGTTTTCGAAAATGGGTTATGCATGTCTGTGTTCAAAACAGAGGGCTAAAACCCTGGTTTGGTTATAAAACGGTTTTCGAAACTATTATTTTTATTTATGGTCCACTCACACCTTTTGTTTTATTTACCCTCCATGTCGTGGAGCTAGCACGGGGGTTGACGTTGAGGCAGCGTCGGAGGCATAGAGTACTCGAGAGTGACCCCGGAGTGATTTAAGTTTTCCGTTGTGCGTATATTCTGTATATCAGCTTGTTTTTCCTTAGTTTGTACTATGCTCTGTATAACGGTTGACTTGTTGTGTTTTAAATTTTTCCTGCGTCTGACAGTGTACTTTTGTGTTTCGTGAGGTTACTTTGGTCTTTTGTTTTTGGGTTGTCAGATGGGAGCAAGATTTACCTCGATTTTCGAGGTGGAACCGAAGTAGGTCCTGACATATATATATATATATTAGATAGTGTAATACTGAGTCTATTTATAGATTAACTATATATATACACTATATATATGTATCTATATATACCTATATTAACTCATATATATATATATATACATATATATATACACTTATATTAACTCTTTGAAACTCTCTCTCTCTCCTCTCTCTATATATATATATACTTATACTAAATGTTATAACTATATATATATATGTCCATATAAATGAATATATGCTGGTTAGTAATCTATATTGGCTACTAATCTATATATGTATACTAATTCTTATAAACAAGGGGAAAATAGTCCATTTATAATTAAAAAAGACTATATATATGTATATATATGTTCTAGTATTAACTCTTAAAATTCTCTATATATATCTATATATATATATATATATATATACTCATACTAACTCTTATAACTATATATATAATTGTCAGGACTACATTTCCCCAATTTTCGAGTTGTTACAAAATATTTAAAATATAATTAACATACATCATTCTTACATAATTTTACATATATTATAATAATATTAAATAATTAACCGTAAGTACGATTATATATATATATTTATGTGCAATTATAAAGACTATTAGATAATGATTATAAAGACTACTAAATAATTATAACTTTACTAAACTAATATACGTCATATAAGTTATAACTAACAAAATAATTTTTTATTTTTTAATATAATTTTTAGTTATCAAATAAAATAATAATATAATAGTAATAGTAGTGATAATAATAATAGTATTATTTCATTAAACTCATGAGATAATATTCCCAAATTAGTCCATTTCTAGAAAGTGTTTGTCGCCCACTATTTCAGAGACTCAAAGCAATTCAGTTTTGCCTACTTGGGAAATTGGGTTTGGAAAGGCCGGGTGCATTTTTACCTGTTCTATGTTTTGAGTTTTATGTTTTTAACCACTTTATATATATTTTATTTTCGTTGATATTACTGATTCACATAGATAGAGATAGAAAACTGAAAAAGGCAGAGACTCGGAGAGAGAAAGGAGAGTGCGAAAGGAAGAGACATAAGGGAGGTTCCTGTGAAGGAGGGGACCTCATCTTTCCTTTCCGCTCGGAATTTGATCCAACTTGAAGAAGCATCGACACCTGGACTAGCTGTACGTGTTTTTCCATTTTCATTTGTTGCATGAATCATGATGTGTTGGGGTACTACTCTCATTAACTTCCTGATAAGCTTGAATTACATAAAACAACAACTTTGCAAACAAACCCCAACCTCATCAAAATCAACGGCTGCCCTCTGCTTCAGCGGCTTCCTTTAGGAGTTTTGTTACTCAAAAAGTCCCCCCCAAGATTGAATTCCTTGAGTTTGATTTTGATTTGGATTCAGATTTGATTCTTTGATACTTTGAATTTCAAGAATTAGAGCGGGCTGAGTACGATTCAGCAAAACTCAACCCGGAGGCGGTGAGCTTCGTCATTTAAGATATATTTTAATATAAAAGTAAACATTCAGAATACATCTTAAGAGAAAAATCTAATAAATAAAAATAACCATAAATAATGACCGTATATTACACTTGTGATAAGAAGATGATACCATTTATCAAAAAAAAAAAAAAAAAGATGATACCAAGTGAGCAACTAATTGATAATTTGTGACGGTTTGGTGTGCTGAAAGAAACATTGAAAGTTGAAACCCTTGAATCTATCTCTATTTTTGAGCTGTGCCTATGCTCCATATGATATCGACTTTCTTGATTCCCGGATCCTCGCCACCTCGGTCGGTTCGATTTGGCGGCTTTTAACACATTTGCTTTGCATGTCGGTCCCCCCGTACGGGATTTGACTCGGTTCGGTTCGTAGATACCATAAAGGCCGGGGGTAAATTGGTAAAATCATTTGTTTCCGCGTGGTCGCCATTAATGATTGCGACGGATCTCACCCTCTCAAGGTTTTGCCTTTCAGTCCTTTAACTTTGTTGTATTTCTTGTTACTTGTATTTTGTTTTTCTTTTGTTTTCGGTGGGCGCCGTCCTTTCTTTTATGTCAGCCTATTTTGGGATTGAAAATAAATGAGTTGTATTCCATTTAATTCGTTTGCCGTTAACTTACAAAATTGGACGCTATCTGATCTTTTTTGGACTTGGATCTTTTAAGGATCCACTCATAAGATTCATTATATTTCGACGGTTTAATTAAATTTATTAGTTAGAAATTAATTTGAATTATTTTTTTTATTTTCATAATAATTAATTTATTCAATTAAAATATAATTTATATACATTGATCCTTAGAATAAAGATCTTATTATATCGATTTTTACTCTTTATTTTAACAGAAATGCTAACAGTCCTGATCCTTAGAATAAAGATCTTATTATATCGATTTTTACTCTTTATTTTAACAGAAATGCTAACAGTCCTAATGACAGGTGCTATTTGGGTACAAGGAAGAAGCCCAAAGTGAGGATCAAGTTGAAGTGGTAGTTTCTGAATGTAACCAAAATTTTCTTCCACATTTCCAAGTCGACATCATAAGAGGTTTTCAATCATATCCCACTCAGAATTTTATTTTATACTAATAAAGAGTATTAGTCTTAAATTTCTCGTCATGCTAATTTTCATATATTCCCAAGTTCCTCATAGTAATAAGAGGGTTTCTAACAATATTCCATTCCTATACTTATTTTAGATTTTTAAAATAATATCCCATGTATTCAAGTTTGAACTTTACTTCCATTTTTAAATTAAAATAAAAGAATGAGATTTAATCCAAAATTAAAAATAAACAATTGAAAACAATAAGGTAATCATGAAAGTAATCATAAATTATTTTATTTATTGAAATGAGCCTACACACGTTTGACCAAAGTGCCTGAATATTCCTTTTTGTAATTTATCTTTTTTTTTATAATTTATCTCGTGACTCTTGTTTCTTTACTTTACACGTATTTAAAGTTTTAATTGACACATAATTGATGTCCCGTTGCGTATGAATTTCTTTGGTTAGTCTTTTTATAACATTAACTTAAAGTCTACCATTCATGATGATATTGGCAGTATTTGATTTTACATTCTACGCCTTAGATATTGACTTAATTTTTTTTTTTATAAGAGTTGGACTTAAAACATATTATAAGGTATAGAAAAAATTAATCCTAAATCTTCTTGAAACATATTACATACGTATAGAAAAAAATAATCATAAATTTTAATACTAAGTAACATAATATTGGTAATTACATGACCAAAAACAATTAACATAATTGCAATATTATATCAATTTTGTATTTTATTAAATAAAATGCTTTATTGAGTTTACTTTGTATTAAAAATAATCATAAATTCTTCATGTGACTTTGCTTATGATTTGTCATGGTGTATTTTGATTAAGCAGTTACAATTGATGTCAATCATAGTGGATAAGAGTATTTGTAATATGGTGGTGGACAGTATTCCGTGAAGGCTACAATGATAGTAGTGATAGACATCAACAACTGCATAAATTGCTCATTTGTGTCTTTTGTTAGGTTGTTTATCTTTTTTCTTTTTAGTTTACTTTGTATTAATAAGTCAAACAACGCTTATATCGGGTTAACTATGTTAGTTATTCCCTTTTGTGAGATTGCAAATGTTAATAGTTTGAGTAATAATGACCTTGATGATGCTTAGGACATTCAAATTATATTGTTTTTTTTTTATTCTTGTTAGAAGTCGAACTTAGTCAATTGAGGTATTTTACCCATGTTCCTTATTAAGTTATTACAATATAACTTGTCTTTATTGTGTATCGTTGTTTTATCAATGAAATTTTATATTTTCTAAAAAAAATTGAGTATACATAAAGCATTTCTTTATAAATTAGTTTCTTTGTACGTGCTTTCACTTATGCAATCGATAGATTTTATTTTTTGGGCTATCCATTCATTAGTGCTCAACAACATCAATATTTATTCAAAACCCACTAACCATATTTTTTAAACTTTCTAGTCCCTAACCTATAATAATTACTCAAATATCCTATTTAGAACTTTTAGTCATTATTTAGTTGTTTCCTTTCTAATTTTGAAAACATTATTCTTATTTATAATTTTTTTTTTCACTTAATCATTTTAAGGAGTAATGTGAGCATCTAATTCAATTTAAAGTAAGATAATTAAGAGCAAGAATTATTCAAAAATAATTTTAAACTTTAACTTTGGAAAATATTTATCATCCGATATTAAATAATTTGATTAATTGTTTAGTATTTAGGGTTTAATTCTTAGATTTTGTCCCAAAATCCAATAATTAAACCCTAAACTCTAAGTCGTGCGCTTTTCCACCACCACCTCCCCTCCCTCTAAAAAAAAAAGTTTATATACTCTACTGTTGAACTCCAGACAAAACGGACTTCATTATTGATTTCATAGCAAAAGTTTAGTTACAATTATATAATATAATATATAAATGATTTACTAAATAATTTACTCCAATAATTCTTGATTTCATTCTTGAAAACATTTCTCCAATTATTTACTCAATATACATATATATATATATATATGTAAATGTTTATGCCCTGACTTTTGGAAATTTTATATAAAACCGATATAAATATAATTATTTACTCAAAATTTATAGAGAATATATATATAAATGTTTATGCCCAAAAGGTGGAGTTTGTAACCAGAGGCTAACAAGGACTTGAAAACAGAGGCTAACAAGGACGTAAGGAATTGTAGGCATGCAAATATGCTAGCACATCAGGAATGGAAAAGGGCAATATTGTCTTACAAATTATTTGAAGGATTTATGAATAAAAAAAGATCAGTTGAATGAGTTATTGTTTTTAATAATAAAGGCTCCTAGTTTTTTGAATAAAAATATGTAGTGTTAAGAAGTACAATATAATTAACTCTTTTTTTTTTTTTTACACCGCTATTGAAAAATCACGTACACAATGCATTTAAAACCTACCTCCGATAATAAACACTGCGTACAAATACTGAATCAATTTTTATCTTCTTAGTCTTCTTGCTTTAGGCGATTCTAACTTAACAAACGAAAGAAAAATGTAATCCCACCTTCATGGCATTTTACGAAGAAAAAAATATGAGGAAGCAAAACATGGTAGTTTTTTTTTTTTTGTTAAATCAAAATATATTAAAGGGCAAAAACCCAACACAATGCGCAAGGCACAAAAAACAACTCACAAGAGCTCAACACACCTCCCGTAGGAGAACTCACCAAACTAAAAAGTACCTACGAAATAACAACATTCCAATTCCTAGCAGTACGGATATTGGAAGAATTATTGTAACAACCCGTCTCGAGAGCCGGGATTACGATAGTGATTAAGGTGTGATTATTGAGGTTAAGCAGTGGGTAGGTGGTCCCGATGGGTCCATGAGCGTAGAATGACGATTTTGCTCCTGGTTCGGGCAAATAGTTGACTTTTAGTTGGGAGGTTGATTTGAGTGTTGATCGGTGACTAGGACGTAGTTTAGGACGTCACGAATCCATAGGCAAGTGGCACGCCTGATTCCGACATCCGAGGAGGAAGTTGTGATGTTCGGAAGGTCGAGGGCATAACTGTAATTTGGGTAAATTAAGGGGAAAAGTTGACTTTTTGAATAATCGAGTTTTGGTAGGTTGACCTAGGATGGTTAGATAGATTCCGTCGTCCTGAGTTCGATGACAGGCGGCACGTCTTCATCGGACTTACGGGGCGAGAGTTACGGGTCTAGGAAGTTTTGGGTTAAATCGTAAATATGAGTTAAAAAGAAGGGTATTTTGGTCATTGTGGCACATTGGGATTTGTGCACAGAGGAAAGGAATGGACGGCTGGGATTAGGCCATGTGGGAGTGTGTGGAGTGGATTGTGACATGTGGCATGTGTGTAGAGGATTCTGGTGGAATCCTGTATGTGCGCGGTCCCAATTATTTGGGTGCACCTGTGTGTGCCCGTGTGTTGTTCTTCGACACAGACAGAAACAGAGGGTGAGGAATGGGGAGCAATTGATCGACTCAGTGCAAGGGGGAGTGAAGAGTGCTTGTGAGAGTGACAGGGAGGAGAGTTTGAGTAGGTGGTCGTGTTTTGGTGGTGCAATCGTGCACGGCGGCACGACGGTGGTGCGGCAAAGGTTTTGGGGAAACAGGGAGACCGTGAGTTCGAGGTGGTGGCTACGCCGTGGAGTGGCTCCAACCAAGGCAGAGGGAGCTGCAGGAGGCTGCAGGGAGTCCAACGAGCACCGTGGCACGCGACGGTGCGCACGGCGAAGACGCGATCGAAAGGTGAGATCTTTTGCTCTGTTTTTCCCGTGCTGCTCAATTTGAAAGTCGTGAGGTTGGGCTTAGAGTCGAGAGGAATGGAGGTCAGGGTGAGGTTCAGGAGGGTCTTAGGCGTCGACTAGGATGGTCGCCGTGACGGGGGTGTACACGGCGGAGGTTAGCACGACGGGGGTACCTGTATGCTCTGTTTTGCCGTGATGTTCAAACGGCTAGTCGTGATGTTTGGGTAAGAATCGACGGTCAAGGTGAGTCGGGTTAGGCTTAGAAGGGTCCTAGGAAGAGATTGGTGAAGCCACCATGAAGGGGGAAGTCGTGGGTGGCCGGAAAGGAAAACATGGGTTTTGAGTTGTCTGGTTTGAGCTTTAGTCGACGGGCTAGGGACAGAGTCGAGGATAGGAGTGTTGGGGAATCGATAGGGTAGGCCTAGACGATGAGAATGGTGAAGGAAGGGAAGGAATGGAGACGAGACGGTGGAGAACCGCTCTCGCCGGTTCGAATTACAGACACTGTATCGAACCGGGTTTGTTCGAGGTAGGGGATGCACTGTAGCAGCGCGTGAGGGCCACGCGCAGCCACTTTGGGCGGCGCGTGGGGGCGCGTTCGGCGGCGTATGGAGAAACAGTCAACATGGTTTTTGGTCTAGGAGTTGTGGTGAGTTCAATGGAGTTGGTTTCGGGTCAATCGGAAGTCGTTTGAATGTAGTTCCGCGAGGGTGAAGGTTTAGGGTCCCGGGTTTTAGGTCTTCGATTCGGGGATTTTTGAGGGAATTTAGGTAAACCTTCGTAGACGTGTTAGTGATGTAATTTGACGGTGATTGACAGGATCGGGATTTCCCAAGGAAGCCGAGGAACGGGCTGGACGTTCGGGACGCGAGTAGGACTCAGTACTATGAGTGGACCCTTTCTCTAAACTCGAACATGCATAACTGTTTTCTATAATTGTTTTATGGTTTTGATTATGATTCTATGTTTATCGAATATGTTTTGGTTGGTTTTACATTATTACACGTTTTTCAAGGAAATTGGTTTTTAGCACGTTTTACGAGGAATGGTTGGTTTCTGGAATTTATGATGCTATGGTTTTGGAAAGATAAGTGGTTTTCAATGGTTATAAGTGGATTTTGGAACATGATTTCGATAGTAAAGGTTTTAGGTTTTAGAAACGGATTTCGGAAATGGAAGTTGGTTTTCAAGTGGAAAGTGGCTTCTGGATTTGGGTTCGGAATGACGGTTCTGGATGCCGGAAGGGTGTCGGACCGGTGATTCCGGATTCGGGTTTGGATATGGACTGGTACATGGTTTTCAAATGATTTTGGGATTGGATTTGCTGGATCTGGATATTGGGTTTAAAGACCCGGATATATGTGACGGGGGACCGGCCGGATTGGGTTTAAAGACCCGGATTGAGTTTAAAGACTCGGGAGTTTAAAGACTCGGATATATATTGATTTCCCCCGTAGGCCTTGAGTTTAAAGACTCGGGAGTTTAAAGACTCGGATATGATTAAGGCCTGGATTGAGTTTAAAGACTCGGGAGTTTAAAGACTCGGATAGGTCCAGCAGGTTTGATCGGGAAAATGATGATTTGATGCTTATGGTTTTTTGATACGGTTTCTGATACTCATGCTATGGTTTCTTAAGAGATTTTATAGTGTTTCTGTTCCTTATGATGTTTTATAACGATTATTTTATAACTGTGTTCATAACTGTTGGTTATGCATGTGGTTTCAAAACGGAGGGTTAAACTCGGTTTTCTTATAAAATGGTTTTTGAACTTTTTGTACTTTCTGGTCCACTCACACTTTTGTTTTAAATTGCCCTCCAGGTTGGGGAGCGAGCGCGGGGTCTTGACGTCGAGGCAGTGTCCGAGGCATAGAAGTGACGTGAGGGATCCTAGAAGAGTTTAAAGGCTTCTGTGTGCGTGTATTTATCGGTTTTTATTTTCCTTGTAATTTAGTGCTATGCTCTGTAAACGATAAGGTTGGGATATTTTGTAATTACTCCTGCGTCTGACTGGGTTCGAGTGAGTTTTACTTGAGTTTTGTGTCGGGAAGTCAGGCGGGAGCGGGATTTACCTCGGGTTTCGGGGTGAAACCGGGGTGGGTCCTGACAATTATGCCTAAAGTTAAGAGTACAAAGCTTACTACGAATCATGGCAACGATAACATTAAAGACCACATCAGGAGGATTCCTGGTGTTGCTGAAAATCCGATTATTTCGCTCCTGCCAAATGTGGTAGACAGTCACAGCCAAGGCAAGGCGCTTAGCAACCTGAGCCATCATTTTCCCACGCCAATGCTCAATAGTAGAAAAAACAGAATTTGGCCAATGAGAAGAAGACCAACCAGACTCTGTAATCGCCAAAATTCTCATCCAAATACAGGAACTATAAGGACAATTAAAAAACAAATGTTCATGCGACTCCCCTTCCCTGTCACAAAGGACACACGTAAGGTCACTTAGATTAGAGAAGCAACCAACACGATCCAAAGTAGCAAGGCGGGTTTGAATAGCCAGCCAAAGAACAAAGCAAGTACGAGGAATAGCGCCAGAGAACCAAACCAACTCAGACCAAGAGCAAGCAGGATACTCCCTCCTGATCTTGTTCCAAAGAGAAGCCGAGGAAAATTTAGCGTTCGCAGCAGCGTTCCACTTAAAAGTATCAGTCATATCAGACCTCACCTGGCAGGCTCGACTAGCAAGTTGAATTAGTCTAAAGCTAGGATCAGTCGAAGAGGGCCACACCCACTGACCATCAACAAGGACCGAAGAGAGACGGGCCTTCAAATGGATACCAGAACTTTGCGCAATAGACCCCCCCCAAAAAGGTCCAGGAGGTAACCCAGATGACTCCAATTATCGTACCATAAAAAAACATCATCACCGTTTCCAACTTTGGCCTCGATGAAAGGTTTCACCAAGTCCCTAATCCTCAGCAGCCCTTTCCAATTCCAAGAACAAATAGAAGGGGTCTTAACCCCCCAAAAGCTGTTATCACGGATATAATACACTTTAACCCAATTGGCCCAAAGATTAATACCTTCTGGAGCAAAGAGAGACCAGATGAATCTTGCCATTAGAGCGACATTCCAGAGGGATAAACAGCGAATACCCAAACCCCCCTCATTCTTTGGCCTACACACCAAATTCCAAGCAACTTTAGCATGATAGGAACCAGTTACCTGCCCAGACCAGAGGAACCGGCGAAAAATACTCTCGATCTCATGACAAACCTGCTTAGGGAGAAAAAGATGGGAAGCCCAGAAAACAATAGTGATACTAAGAACAGACTGGATGAGGAGCAACCTGCCAGCAAAGGATAAAGCACGATGCTCCCAACCACGGATACGGTTCTCCACCCTTTCAATAAGAGCCACACAATCTCTAGATCTCAAGCAGGAAGTAATAAGGGGAACACCAAGATACCTCACAGGTAACGAACCCAGCTGAACACCAAAACACTCACGGAGATGAGAGGCACTCGTCATACTCATACCAGCGGCATAAATATAGCTCTTTTGGAGATTAGGCCTCAGACCAGACACACCAGCAAAATCATCCAAAGCCCGTCTCAAAGTGGCAACAGACTCCACATCACCCCGAGAAAAAACAAACAAATCATCAGCAAAGGCAAGATGAGAAAGCCTAACCTTATCACACCGCCAGTGGTATCTGAAGTAGGGAGAAGCGGCAATGCGATGGTGCATAATACGAGAAAAAACCTCCATAACCAGGACGAAAAGGTAAGGAGACATGGGATCCCCCTGCCTAAGGCCCCTGCAACCAGGGAAAAACCCAGCTAACTCGCCATTAACAGCAACAGAGAAACGAGCAGTGGAAATACAGGCTCTAATCCAACCAACAACCAGAGGGGGAAATTTGAAGGCAATAAGGGTTTTGCTATTGGACAAAAATATCCACAATCAAATGTTTAATAAATCAGATTAAACTAAAAAGTAAGGTAATTTTTCTTGTTTAATTTTTTTTTTCCTTATTTATTCTTCTCTCTCTTTTGTGCATTGACATTGGGTTTTGCTATTGGACAAAAATATCCACAATCAAATGTTTAATAAATCAGATTAAACTAAAAAGTAAGGTAATTATTTTTGGGAGCTGATTTGCACACTTCAATTTTATCCTAATGCGTCATTTATATTTTTTTAATGGGAGTTGATTTTGACACTTCACAAATTACTTGATGCACATTACCTTTTTTATTTTAATGTTTCCTTCTTTTTTTAGGAATTAAAATTTTAAACTTGCCCATCTTTCTTTTGAATTTAATATACTTTATTTTTATTTCTTTTCTTTTTGTAAAAAATTTAAATCTTTTATTTTAATGTGTGTTATTAAATAACCATGGTTAATATTAAAATAATTATAGTTTAAAAAGGAAAGAGAAAAACAATAAAAAATACATTTATACAAAAAAAAAAACCTCCACTTCGTCTTCCTGCTTAATCATATCCAATGCAAATCCAAGAATATGAAATTTCAGAATGACAGTAAGTACGGGTTAGAATAAGAGCAGCGAAGCTATCATGGAGATGTATGAATTAATTCAAATTAATCATAAAACATGAAATAACATTGTGTTTTTGTTTTATTTTTTATTTTTTTTAACAAAATAACATTATGTTTTAACAAAATAACATTATGTTTTAATTTGTTCAAGGACGAGAAAACTAGGAAAATATTAGTCGTGCTGCATTTGCTTGAAGCTTAAGTCTGTGTAATTCTAGGTAGGAATTTGATTATTGTTTTTTTCAAAGAAGCTCCATGGCTTCCAACGTGATCGAGAAGGAAGACAAAGTGAGAGTTTTTTTTTTGTTGGGGTACAAATGTATTGTTTTTACTATTTTACATTGTTTTTGTCTTTTCTCTTTAAATTATAATTATTTTAATATTAACCGTGGTTATTTAATAGTACACATAAAAATTAAAAATCCAAATGTTTTATAGAAAAAAATGTATATTAAATTCAAAAGAGAGATGAGCAAGTTTGTAAGTTTAATTCATGAAAAAAGAAGGTAACATTAAAATAATAAAGTGGCGTGCAGCAAGTAATTTGTGGAGTGCTCCCAAAATTACTTTCATAATCGTGCTCGGTCCTACTCCCCTCTAACAACCCAAAATTAAGTTCTCAAATTACTCTTGGGACTTGATGACATAACCAGAGAACTCGTCAAATAAAGGATGTACTCTAACCATGTTTGAATTATTGTCTCGATATACTAACCAACATATTTCGTCCTCATGGGTCACCGAACACACTAACCCATTAGCCCATGACGAATTGCATCACTCGTTATCTCAGATCCACCCAAGCCCTAAACTTGGCCTCCTGGCTTTTTCAAAGCCTCAATTGATATCCCGACTCTTCTTGAGTCCTATCTTAATACCAGTATCTCATAAAGACTCCCTACTCAAACTCCTAAAACCCCGAGAGGTCCGCATGTATTTCAACTCGCAACATCGTCACTTCGGACGTATAAAACTACCTTGAAATAATGTCCAATTTCCTTGAAAATGAGATCAATGGATCCATAATTTCCCCTCAAGGATTAACTTTCATGTTGACGACAACCGGATGAGGGCCTCCACGTGCTAGCAGACGGCCAAAACACCCTTCTCACGTGCAAGCCACTGCAGTCACAGTCATACTTGCCTTCAACCTCTATTCAGGTCGACTTGTCGACCCAATTTACTGTAACGGGTACTTAAAGTTCGATTTTTGTATCTTCTTTATTTCTTCACCAATTCACCTGGATTATACATCAAAACATATATAATAAACACTAGTAACTCAAATATACATGTAATACCAGAAATCATTACCGAATTTGACCAGAAATACGACCGTAAGTTTTTAGCTCCGTATTCAAGCTTCGATAACCAACCACTATGAGCTCCCTACACAAAGGAGGGCATTAGTCAACTTGTAGAGTCGAGAGGGATAATAGTCGAATCATAAGAATTATATATTAAGAAAATAAATTTTATATATTGCATGGAATTTTGCAAATTTTATATAATTTATTTTATCTTATAATATAACGAATTATTAATTTAGCATATTATCCCTAAGTCGGAACATACTAAGTTATTTAACAGAAATTATTAACATATCAGAATTTTACTGTATTTTTGGATTAATTTTATAATAATAGAGATTATATGAGGATAATGGATCATTTTTTTTGTTATTTGTTATTTCTAGAATCAATCACCAAGTCTTTGGTTCGTGGAATCAATATAAATCTTCGAGAACGGTGAACTTAAAATACCAAGAATTACTGTTGGGTAATTAAAATTTTAAAATAATGATGTATGATTAATAAAAGTTGAAATATAAAAGGACAATCTTTAAATTAAAGTTCAAAATTTAAAAATCTCATACAACTAACATCATTTTTGGCCAAAAAAAATCTTATTTTATGTTTTTTTTCCTAAATAAAACCAACTGTAAAAGAAAAAAATTTACATGAATTTTTTTTTTGAAGTATAAATCAGACTATTTATACAAATGTCTTTCACAAATTCAAAATTTGTCCTGTTAAAAATTCTCATTATTTATTTTTGAAATTGCTAATTATTCATTTAAAATTTCACTAATAAAAAAGGGTAATGATTTGAACGAGGGATTTGTGATTTCACAAAAAGATGAGGAAGACTTTTGAATCAATTTTTTAACTTTTCAAAAACCTACGAGTAAATACCCTTAATGAGAAATAGATTCTTATTCTATCTACATTCTATAATTAATATTTTATTTTATTTAAAATATGAAACAAAAAGATTCTTATCAGTGCCAATTATCACATGCTTTGAGCTCAAATTTGGTTGGTTATGCCAGACAGGAAAGAAAGGGACCAAGAAGATAAATTTTTAAAGCGAGTGGATAAAAGTAACAAGACTTGAATAATATGTGGTAGTTAAGTAGAAATGTTTCAAAATGGAGGGTATAAAATGAAAAATAGTAAAATACGCACAAGATTAGTAATAAGTAATAACTCTAATAAGATACCACTCGTTTTCGCTCTCTCTACATTTCTGTTTCTCTTCCGGTCCATGTGGGCTGCAGCTGAAGTTCTCACTGCAGCTTCCTCGCTGCTTCCTCTCTCTCCCTCTCCCCCTCTCTCTTGGTCCAGCTCTCTCTCTTTGGTTTCTAATTTTGGGTAGAAAGATTAATCTGCTGGTTGTTCTTCATATGATCGGTGAGTTATTTATTTCATTTTTAAACATAATGAAGTTATTTGTTGAATTTAATTTTGTGCATGTGATCATACCCTTTTCTTGTTTTCTTTTAAGTGAGCAAAGAAATTGGAAATCAAAGTTTTCTCAGTCTGGATTTGAGCTCAAATTGTAGGTGAATTTTCTTATAAAAAGAAGCTGCTTTTAGTAAATCTGGCTTTAATTTTGTTTTATATTGTGAATTTTCTTATTTATGCAAGAGAAAGTTAATAGAAAGGAAGTTTTTGGTTCTGAATAATGGATCTTGGAATTTTGTTCTGATTGATATAATGGGTTTTTGGTTGTTGGTATTGGGTTTCTGGCATATGTTCTTCTGATTTTTTTGCTAAGAAGATTTATACTCTTTGGTGAATTACTAGTTGACAAAAGTCTAGGGGGTTGCTAATTCATGCATTAGCTAAGGAGATTTTTTTTCTTATCAATACTGTCAGAATAGGTTCTGCTGAGTGGTGCAGCTTTTTTCCTCTTTTTTCTTTGTTTCTTTGTTTTTTATTTTTTTGGGTTCTTTTGACTTCCTGTGAATCTTGGATTTATGAAATTCTTACAACGCTAGTATACTTCCCCTTCCCAAAAATTGGAATACTGAACATGGGTGAAAAGTAATTTCATTTTCTGTCTTTTACCCAGATTATAATGTATATCCAAATCATGTTTCACCCTCCCGCTTGTCAGCCAAGCAGCCTGCGGGAGTTTTAATAGAAAGCTATTTGGGTGTTGCTTTAAGTTTCTGTCATGAATTGTAGTTCCTTTACTTGTTAGCTCTTAACGTAATTATTTGATCGTAGGTTTTATATGGGATCAAGAAATATGATGTTGGGTTTGGCTTAGAGATCATAGATCAACATCTTTTGTGAGTGTAAGAGATGGTTGCAGAATCGTGGTTTCGTAAGCTGTGGAAGACTAAAAGGAAGCATGTGGCTGGTCCTGAGAAAGCAGCCATTGGAGTTTTGGCCTTTGAAGTTGCAAGCTTGATGTCTAAGCTGGTCCATCTCTGGCATTTTCTAAGTGATAAACAGGTTGCTCGGCTTAGAGAAGAAATTTCAAATTCAGTGGGTATAAAAAAGCTTGTGTCAGATGATGATGATTTCATTGTAGGGTTAATATGCGCCGAATTGGTTGAGAATATGGTCCATGTGGCAAAATCTGTGGCCAGGCTTGCGAAAAATTGTACTGATCCTAGTTTGAAGAGTTTTGAGAATGCTTTTACAGATTGGATAAATAATGGTGTTGACCCGTATGGGTGGGAATTCTCGGTGAAGAAGATGGAAAGAAAAACTAAGAAGATGGAGAAGTTCATTTCAGCAAACGCGAACTTGTATGAAGAGATGGAAGTGCTTACAGAGCTTGAACAAACTTTGAGGAGAATGAAGGGAACTGATGACTTGGAGGGTATAAATTTGCTTGAGCTTCAGAAGAAGGTGGTGTGGAAACGGCAGGAGGTGAAGAATTTGAAAGAGGTCTCTCTTTGGAACAGGACATATGATTACATAGTCCTCCTTTTGGCAAGATCTCTCTTCACAATGTTCAGCAGGATCAAGCATGTCTTTGGAATTCAACAGATGGTAGATGCTAGTGGTATGAAAGATTCTGGAGTTATTAATTCTGATCACATCAATCGCAGCACTTCAGTTTCTGTACTAATGCCATCTTCAGTCCGTCAATCTGACAATGGTCTTCCAAGATTTGCTTCGGGTCCCCTTGGGAGGCTCACAGACATCTCCGGGCCAATATCAGAATCCAATAGATCTAACCATTTCTATTCAGGTCCTCTTGGTGGCTCAATTGCAAAATCAGGCCCTATTTCGGGAAAGAACAGAGATGCCAACTTTTTTTCAGGACCTCTTGGGAGGTCAATAACAAAGTCAGGACCTCTTGCTGCAACAAATAGAACTCTCAGGAAATTGTGGAAGTCTCATGATCACTCACACACTAATCATGGGAAGAATTCGCATACGAAGACCAATAGGTTGACTCAAGTTGGACCTTTCAAAGGATGCATGATAACTGCAAACAATTCACCCGTCACCAATTGCTACTTGAGTTCAGCTGGTGTTCGTTCATCAATTCTTAGTGTAGCAAGAGATGCCAATGGTGACATTCTAGCTTCTGGGAACAAAATTCATCCAAGCCCATCAATTTTCAGTTCCAACCGCAGGTTGTTGGATGCTCCACCTGAAACCCTTGGTGCTGCTGCCTTAGCACTGCACTATGCAAATGTTATCATCGTGATTGAGAAGTTAGTCGCATCTCCTCACTTGATTGGTCTTGATGCAAGAGATGACCTATACAATATGCTACCAGCAAGTGTGAAGGCTGCATTAAGAGCAAGACTAAAGCCCTACAGTAAGAGCTTGACTTCATCAGTTTACGATACAGTTCTTGCAGAAGAGTGGAATGAGGCGATGGCCGGGATACTAGAGTGGTTGGCACCTCTTGCACATAACATGATAAGATGGCAGTCTGAGAGGAGCTTTGAACAGCAAAGCTTGATTTCCAAGACGCACGTGCTTCTGGTACAAACCCTTTACTTTGCAAATCAACAAAAGACAGAAGCAACAATCACAGAGCTGCTTGTTGGGTTGAATTATGTCTGGAGATTTGGAAGGGAAGTCAATGCAAAAGCTCTGTTAGAGAGTGCTAGCAGTAGAACATATGATGAATTTTTGGATTTGGATGAGATAGTCTAATTTACAGATAGTGGCAATTGCCATATCCTAAATTCACCGGCTGACCTCGTGAAGCAAATGCTGAACCTGGCTAGTCAATGAGATACCCGACTGGTGTTGAACAGATAGATCATTGCTTGTTCCGCAACAACTTCCCGGCATCCTTGGTAAGTGAAAAGGTAGAGACTGAGCTTCTGGACATTCTTTCTTTTGGTGAGAGTTCTAGTAGCCACTGGGATATATGGCTCCTCTATTCATTAATTCAGAGTCACACAGCATGGTTTGCCATATTTAATTAAGATTTGTACTCTGTATATTTATCCGCTATACGCTTTGTTGAATAATGATTGTAAATCTAGTGTATAAGTTTGTCTCTATGTCTCAAAGGCCTCTTTAACGGAGAGGTCTACGCTGGTTTTTATGTCAAGTTCGAGTGCATATAAAGGTCGTGTTAGATTTGAGATTTCGTACACAGTACACAGTACACAGTACACAGTACACAGTACACAGTACACAGTACACAGTCTTTTGTGTTTCCAAGGTCTTCTTCACTCATCATCTCCTGGAATCTTTTAGCTCTTTTAGGCTACAGTTCTCAGGTTCTTTTTGTAAGGTTACTATTTACTACCATTTGACTTTAATAAGTGACTAGACTTTACTCAAAAAATTCGAATATAAAGAATGAAGGAAAATTTTAGCAAGATTAACCGAATTTGACCTTTTGTGACACCCAAACTTTCTTTTGTGACATTTACCATTTAGACGGTTAGACATTTGTTTTGTGACATATAATTATCTCCTGTTAGGTATTTATAACCCAATTCACAAAATAAAGTGAGTAAAAATTATCGATTTAAATACAGAATAATAAATAAAATTCATTTACTTGAATTTGAGGCAGGGGCTTGCAAAATGATGCAGTCTTGTAAATTGATTATTGTTTGCGGTAATTACTACAAGTTATAGCTATAGAGAGGTTAAAGAAATTGGATTCCTTTGGGTTCTTTAGCCAGCATTGTCATCCAAAGTTATTTTCCATAGCAAGTCCTTAATTTATGATATTTCGGTGATCTGTTTAATTTATTTTCCTTCATTGTCATCTAAAGAACAGGGGCACTCGCCGAGAAGGAATGGAGGAAAATTCTGCAATGAACTTAAAAAACAAAAAAAAGTTTGATTGATGAATTGTTGAAATTTTGCTCATCTTAACTCTACCCATGGAGGCACACAAGGATGAATATCAATAACTTTGACAAGGGGGAAGGGTTATGTGAGAGTTATTTGAAGGAGGAGAGGAGATCGTTGGGGAGGGAGATAAAAGGAGAAGATGAACAGAACTCCCTCTCTCTCTCGCTTGCCTCACCTTCTGCATCACTGGTTCTTGTTGTCATTGGGTTCTTGTCTTTAATTTTTACTTTTTCACTTGCCTCACATGATTATAGTGCTCAGATATTTGCCGGTAAGTTAACAAACAACTTCAGTAAAAAAAAAAAACAACTTCAGTAAAAAAGGGCTTTCAGAAGGAATTCAAAATCCGTTTTAAAACTAAAATTAACTACCAAAAAGTATCTCGGATAAAAAGTCTTTAACTTAAAAATAAAGCTTGCTAGGAGAAAATGTACCTGAAAAACAGATTAAAGAGTGGGCCAGAAATACAATTAGGTAGTTTGACTTAAAAAATAAAAAAGGAATAATAATAATCTAATAATAAAACAAATAGATCGCGTGCGAACCGCTATTCCTTTGAAAGGCAGGTAAAGCCATCATCACTGATTCCTCCGCACAACAAACAACGAGGACAACCTCCTCACGTCTCCATCTCTATTTTCTTCGCTGCCTCTTTCTCTCTCTCTTCTATTATCTTTTCAAAAAGTTCGTACGGTGCCGTTGCGCCGCATGGCACCTCCAAAGCCCCGCTCAGGTCGAACAACGCCCCTCAGGGACTCGTCTGAGTCCGAGAAGATGGAAGCTACTGGTACCTGGGACGCCCTTGACTGGACCATTGAGGTCATCTTCTTTCTCTCGTCTTAGGGTTCTATGCATATGAATGTACAATTTGTATTTCAACTCTCGCTCGCAATCTTCAATTTCCTCATTGTTGTTTTGGCTTTTCATTTGCAGCCGGTTTCGCGGTCTGTTTCGCGTTCGGTTTCGCATGTGAAATTAGACTGCTTGCTTGAAGCCGAGCAAGTCCAAGTTGAGGTACTGCTTGAAATCCTTTCTTCTCTTCATCGAGTTCTTGAATTATTAGCAGGCATAGTGAATTTTCTGACAATAATATGTGAATTACAATGTAATTATTTTGTTCGCGTATTTTTGGTTTCTCGATTAATCTTGTATGGCGGTGGAGTTTTTTTTACCCCCCTTTGAAGCAACCATAATTACTGATCACAATGGGTGTTATTTGGTGGTTTGTTCATTAATGAATGGTATGCATAAACATGTTAATATTCGAAGTCTACTTTCAGGGTTATGGCGTTGTTCTGGTTAATACTGATGAGGCTGGTACCTTGGTAGTGACCAATTTTCGTCTTCTTTTCCTGGTAATCAATTCATATCATCTGTGGAAAAACCATGTCCAATGTGCATTTCATTCTGTATTTTTTTATTCTGTTCATTATATGCATTTTCGAACTAAAATTCACGTTGGGAGAGTGACTAAGTGTATCAACAAAGATTCAGGTTAGATATGTAGCATTCGAGAGTGAGTAATGTTAGAAGAGTGAGTTTTAACCAAATGCTCTTGCTCCTTCTCTATCATGAGAAGGTAGCAGATGAGGAGCAGGTAAAACGATGAGACTTAAAAAAGATTCTAGAGTTGTGATAAGTGATTGGAGATATGTATCTTATTTGCTACGTTATAAAAGCATGATGTCAATTTCTGTGATGTTAGAAATGAAAAAAAAAGGGGTTCTTGTACTGGATATTACATTTGATACTGCAAGTGAAATGATAGCCCATAAATTGTCTATGCTTTGGAAGAATGTAGAACATTTCATTTGTATATTTATCATCTTTTCAATAGTCGTGATGTTGGTGTGGTTTATGTGTGTGCTGGTGTATATGGCCACCATATCTTAGTTGACGTACTTGTTTTGTTTTTTCAAGAGTGAGGGAACTAGAAATATCATTGGGCTTGGCACAATACCTTTGTCAACAATTGAGAAGTTCAGCAAAATTGTAAGTTCTAATCTCCATCTACAGTCTTTGTAAAGCTGGACATTTCTTTTATGGTAAATCCTTGTGTTGGCCTCCAAATATGCTTATATGTGCAATTTTTTGCGAGCATAACTTCTTTCAAAGAAATAGACTTGAGATTAAGTTAAGTAGAGTTTACGGAGATACCTGGTCATATTTTTTTTTTAATTTAAATTTTCATTGAATGTTTAATATTTATTACTAAATTAGAAAATGTACTGATATGAAGTATCTAACAATAAATGCTCTCCTCGTCCAATTCCTCTCCACCTCCATCAGGTCTTGTCCTTTGTGCTTTCCCAATTCTTTGTTCCACTGCTATGGTGATGACCAACAATACGTTAGTGGATCAGCCCTTTTTGACAAACTGAACTTTTTCTATTTTCACCATTGATGTCTCCACTCACATTTTTTCTCAAATAAATTCAGGTCATGTTTTGAGTGATGACTGAGGTTTAAGAAGAATGAAAATTTATGCATAGTAATCAAACTTTAAACTATTTTATTTTTCGTTGTTGCTCTTCACATTTTGTTGTGTTTTTTCTTTGTGTATGTGGCGACAGCCATTTCATTGTATTTCCTTGAGTTGATAGGTTGTAAAGAATCAATCAACCCCTCGTCAATCTGACAAGACTCCAACTAGGCGACTTCTTCAAGTTATTGGTAAGATTTCACGTGCTCATGGGAATTCTTAATGCTTTCAATCTTTTTCTTGTTTTCTTGGTTGTGATGAGATTTTGTGTACCATTAAAAGATTGTGCCTCAAAAAGAGAAGTGTGCGTTCTACTCTAGAGATAAACTAGTTCAGTCAATTGGCATTTTAGATCGTTTGATATGTTTTGGAGAACCATGTAGATATCCTGAAGACTGCTAAAGTATGGGTATCTTATCACTAACATCGTGGCTGAGTTCTGTTAAAGATTAATGGTTGCATTGGTCTGGGGTTGTGTCGATGAGGGTGGTATACTGATGATGGCGGTTGAATTGGTTTATTGTGTGGTTTTGTGGTCTAGGTAATTTTCTGAACTTTCAACGATGTTTGAAATTTTTAGTTTTGGACCACATACCTTCCCACATATGGTCATAGTGACAGCATGGGAAATTTAGGGTTCCATCCGTTAGGATTTTGGCTCATCAATTGTGTCCTAGTTGGTTTAGAATTGTTTTAGGAATGAATCTCTGGTTTCCTTATTCAATTAGGTTTCGGATAAGTGTAAATTCCTTTACCTCTTAGGAAGAGGAATTCAATCAGCCTTGGGACATGTATGCCAACTCTATATCTATAAATAGGGTGCGGCAAGGCTTATTTCTAAGAGAGGAAAAACAGTTAGAACAGCCAGGAGTTTTGAGATTAGTTCTAGGGTTACAAAAGTTCTGTAATCTCTATTATTAATAAAAGGAGCCGTGATTTCTCTACCTAGAGAAATCAAAACTGGACGTAGGCAAAAGTTCTGCTGAACCAGTATAATTCTTGTGTGTTTCTAAGTTTCCTAAATTTTGCTAGTTTTAGTCTATTGCCGTTGGTTACATTAAAGAACCAGATCCGGCTACGGGTTTTTTAACACCGTTAGTACAACTTAGTTGTATAGTTTCCTAAAATTGTTGCAAGTTTTTAATTCCATAGCAACCGCCGGAATGGTGGGTCCAAGTATGGTTGCCTCCCTATCGGATCCATTGCTGTACTCATTTATTTTACTAATCTAGTTTGATATTTGAAATGTTGGGTCTTCTGCAAAGACTTAGAAAACTAATAGTTCCATGCTTTTATACTCTCCAGGTAAAGACATGAGGATAATTGTCTTTGCGTTTCGCCCTAAAACAAGGCAGGTAAATTTTTACTGTGACTACTGCTGGACTCTTGCATTGTGGTCCACTATGTCTGTTATAGGTTTTATATATTCTTTCATTTCTGTATTAACTTTATAAATGTTTGGTGGATGTCCTTAAAAAATTGAATGCTTTCCACAACTAATGTTATCAAACTGAAAAGGTCATCCTTTTATTTTTGAAGTAAAATTGCAGTTTATGAAATCCCTTGGGTGCTCTTCGTTATGCTGAATGCGTAAGTGATAGAAGCCAACATAAGAATAGCACATTTGCAGTATATTATAGTTAAAACTATGTTTGAACTATCAACTAATATTTTGTTGGAAAGCTAATGCTGCCAGTCAACGTATGGGGGAAGGATTATCCTTTCACATTGTTGTAAAAAGTGCGGCCTCCATGTATATATATTTTTTTGTTTGAAGAGGAGAAGAATTTTATTGAACAGACGATTGTTCAAAAAAATAGTTAAGAGAATCAGGAATACACTTAATTAAAAGAATACTAAAGACTCGAGAAAACTCATCCACACACTCATTGAACAACAGCCTCCAGTCAAGTAGAATAGGTGATATAAAATCATTCTTGAATTTATATGAAGTCGAAGCCCAAAAGACGAAAGTTCTCTTTCTCCCACAACTTCTCAATTTCAATTCTTTGCAAACATAATAATCCTTCTATTTCTTTCAGATCATATCACCAACAACACTTTGTGTGTATATATATTATATATAGGAGGTGGATTAATGGTACCGCATTTTTTACTCAAATTTTGAACCACTAGATTTAGCCACTTTCAATGGTTGAGATGCAATCAGCTTTGTCAAATGCTTGTTTTTTTCTCTCATTAATTACTATTCATTTAATGCTCTCCCAAATTACTATATTTTTTCTACTTAGCTAACATTATATATGAAGGATTTTTCACCCTCTTAATCTATGTTGGGAAGGGGAACTTCAAAATACCAAGGGATTTAGGTTATATTACAAGAAATGTGGTACAAATAATGAAATTGAAGGATTTGTAAGTAACTACATGAGATCCAGTGCATCTATCAAGTAGTTACTTGCAAAGCCTTCTAAGTGCATTGCGTCTAGTCATTTTCAGCGCCCCCCACACCCCCCCCCCCCCCCCCCCCCCCCACCCCGCCTATCTAGTATTTTGTGGTATATTTCTTAGTAATATAGCCTAAATCCATTTGTGCTTGATGTTCCTCGGCCAAAACACAATGTTAATAATTAAAATAATTCTACATACAGAGAAGTGATTGCTTCTCATGGACCTGTGTTTTTTTTTGGGTGAATCAATTCATTGGTCATTCAGCAAAATTAGCACCAACAAAAAAAAATTGTATTTTGTCAGCTTGTTGATTTCTTTGTACGGCCAGGATTAATTTCCATTAGATTCATGGATTCTAATAGCAGAAATTCTTCATGAAAGGAAGAACTACTGCATTCTGGAATGTATATTTTTTAACTGGAATGGGAAGTTCAAGTTTTAAGTTACCCAAAAATAAGATTTATTAGGTTCATTTCAGGAGTGGGTTTTGCAAGATATGGTTGGTTTAGGGTTTATGTCGAGACAAAATTAGAAAGGAAGAACTTAGAGAATAGCTGTGGAGGACCAATAGTGAAGAAAGGGAGATAATTATAGGTGGAGAGACGAAGAGATAGAATCATAGAAGGGTTGTAAAAATGGAGAAAACGTCAAAAAGGAAAAAGTGAATGAAAGAAAACAATAATTAATGAGAGAGGGTAGAGAATAAAATTGTTATTAGGATTTTGTTCCTAGTGGAAATTATTTATATAAAAAAGATTAAATTGACAAATCTGATTGCATCTCAACCATTGAAAGAGAATGAATCTAGTGGTCCCCACTTTATGTCAAATGAGGTGCCCATTGGTCTGCTCCATACGCATAATTTTTTATTACCTTATTTTTTCTCTATATTTGTGCATTCTCTCAAAAAAAAAAAAAAGGACCTATATATATGCCAAAGGCGAATAAGCTTTTTTCTTTTATATGAAACACTGTTTCTAAATAGCCTTATAAGAATACAGATTTGTGGACAATTTGTTCACTGCTTAATACCAAATGCAAAAAAACAATGATGATGTCTATTTAAGTGCAGCCCAGGCTGGCTTCAATGTAGCTCACTTTGTTCAGCTTCAATTTCTAGGTAGCTGCATAAATCAATCAATGTTATATCATTCGAAGTTTGTCTCGAAGGTCAAATTTCTAGTCCCGCAATAAACTCCATATCAAATAATCACTAATCAAATTTCTAATTCTCCCAAATCAAAATCAACTCAAATTAGAATTCCTCATAAAATCCTTAATTAATTAGATTCCCTCTTCGGATAAAGTTTCTTAATCAAACACGTAGGTTATTTTTCTCTTGTCTTTTCATCAATTGGACAATGCTGACCAGGTGAATCAGATTTGATTTTAATCTCCCAAGATGAAAAGGTAGCCGAACATTCCATCTAGGTTTATATTTTGGGAAGTTCAAGGCCAGCCTTGGATTTGAGCTCCACTTATGAGCTCAAACACCTTCCCGAAGGGAAGTATGGTTGCATCCCAAGGTCATTTTGATTTCCTTAGAACAATTTGATTTTCTTAATTTCTGGACTTCTCCCTAATCAGTTTTCAGTTTTTTTATTTTTTTATTTATATTTATTTTGTTGTATTTTTTGAAGACAAACATTATGGCACTAGAAGTGAATAAGCAATACACAATCTGGAGAGAGAAAAGGATACAGTAAATGATTGCTCAAATAAAGGGAAATTGGAAAATGTAATCTTAAATCACAGCTGCTAGTGAACCCAACATTTCGGAAGAATGAGAATAATGCTTAAAATCAGTCTAAATGTTTTCCTATAAAGCTGTCCAGGGCCTACCTCTATCCCACCTAGGTTGTTCAACCTTCAAAAGAGTCTTTAAACTGGTAACATTTTCGATGCATCTGAAATTGCAATTCCGTGTGTGGTGCTTGTTTAATGAAAATTTCAAAGAGAGGAAGTGGGTTACATGTCATCAATTGAGATTGAAGTTCAATAATCTTGTCTAAAATGGGGACATGTTCCTCATATTGGATAATTTCACTCAAGAGGGGAGGACATGACCATACCATAGCGTAAGAAATGATGCAGTTTGTACTTGGTTTCTTGTGTCTATTCCTTTTGACTTGAAATAGCCTACAAAATCCTGGTGCATCAAAGCATTTTTTTTAAAGTCATGGTGAATTAGTAGAGTTTCTTCTCGCATGTGAATATGTGAATAGCTGTCTAACATGGGTTTTAAAAATTTGCAGAGACGTGGAGTGTTTAATGCATTATTGAGTTGTACAAAGCCGGCAAGTCTATGGGATCTATATGCTTTTGTTTCTGGACCTTCCAAATTTGGTAACACCAACCCAAAGGTGCGGCTACTAAATGAGTATTTTCGGCTTCTTGGAAAAGGCTCCTTATGTGCTTCGATGAATATGATCGAAGACGAGTCATTCACATTTTCCAATGATTTGTGGAGAATAAGCAGCATAAATTCCAACTATACAATGTGCCAGAGTTACCCATTTGCCTTGATAGTTCCGAAATCCATTACGTAAGTGTTTGAGATTCATACTCTCATTCTTCACCCTTCAGTTTTTCAGTGTTTAATGCGGTTTACTTCATTGACCTTGCATCTGCACAATTAACAATTTTGCATGGTTGCTGATATTAGAGATGAAGAAGTGCTCCAGGCTTCCAACTTCCGAGCAAGAGGCCGCCTGCCTGTAGTTACATGGTGTCATCCAAGTATGCATTAAGTCTTTTATTTCTTAATCTGTTGTGTAATTCATACTTGTGCTTGATTATTGTTGGCAACTTACAGAAACGGGGGCAGTTCTTGCACGTTCATCCCAACCCTTAGTTGGTATCATGATGAATATGAGAAGGTAATTTGGTACTATTTTTGAATCAAAATCTGCTCTCACTCTGCACACACAGTGGTACAGACATGTGTGACGCTATCAACTTAGAATGTAGTACAAGTATATAGGTCTTCCTTTGATGCTTGGAATGTAAAGCGCCTACTATTACCAGTTATGTTGAATGATTCCTTTTTGCAATTTTGTTCGATCAACATATTCATTCCATTTATTTGTCTGCAGCAACACAGATGAAAAGCTTGTTGCTGCAATTTGCAATCAACTTTCTGGTACAAGAGGTAAACGGAGGTAAGTGATAATCTTTCTTAGTTTAGGTTTTCTTGTTGCATTTGCTTCCCAATGACTTAGTATTGGTAGCACAGGACTGTTGCTAACCAACAAACTCTAAGACGTATTAATAACAGGTCTTTAAAAAAAAAATCTATGTTCTTCCATGCTGCACACCCTGATCAATTATTTGTTACATGTCTTATTTGCTATATTCTAGGCTTGAGGATGTTTGGGGTTCAATAAGTGGAGGTGGTGTAAAATCACTTTCTGGATAAATAATTAGATTGTATTATATAATAGCATGTATGTGTGGTTATTTTTCTTCCAGGAAGCTATATATAGCTGATGCAAGACCTCGAAAAAATGCTTTGGCTAATGGTGCCATGGGAGGTGGCTCTGAGTCATCTTCGAATTATTTTCAATCTGAGGTGTGTTTGAGGTTTGAATTTTCACTTAAGCACCTTGTATTTAGTTTGAAATTATATAGTTCACTTATTTTTTCTTTTCGGGTGAATCAGATTGTTTTCTTTGGGATAGACAACATACACGCAATGAGAGAGAGTTTTGCCCGTTTGAGAGATTACTTAGATACTTATGGTGCAACTTCGTCAGATGGAATGTCATCTTTCTTGGTTAGTGATATCTTATGAATATCTGGATCCTTTATCTGTGTTATATTGTGATGCTTAAGGTTTCTTTATATTCTGGTGTATGCTATATAAAGTATGTTGCATTTGTTGATCAAAGCTACTCTTTGTCTTATAAGTGCTCATATAAGTATTGATCGAAGTCTTAGAGGTCACAGATTCAGGGTACTATAGTTAACTAGTTTAGTCAGATCCAAAAGCTTATATATATTTTATTATATTATATTATGTATATATTATATATGTAGATGTTGTATAACAAACAATTTCCATTAAGAACAATGAACATCACATTGCAGAAGACAAGTTGTCCATTTTCTAAGAGCACTCAGCTACAGCTGGACAAAGATCTGAAACATTCTAACATTACATGACTGAACACTAAAATTCAGCAGCACTCCAAACATAAAATAATGCCCGAGAGGAATCGTACCTAATTCCTGAGATACCCGCCCCCAAGAGAGCCCATACGTGAACCATATCATTTCCAAGGGCAACCGGTTTGGGAAGGCCATTATAACTGATGTACAGTTGGAGTAAGGGTATTGGGAGGCCTTATAGCTCAATTTCAAAGCATGATCTCAGTTGTGTAGCTTGCCCCTGATATAATGTATGAGCCACTACAGAAAAGGATAAGTGATTTTCCTAGAAGTCCAATCTTGAGTAGTGGTAGAGCCAAGTCAAATGAATTCATCTGCGTCAAAAGTCTGTTATTTCGTCAAAAGTTTGTGTCCGGATTTGAAATCAAGTTTCACATTGGACCCTACATGTAGTTCTGTTTTTTTTGTCAGATTTAGTTCTAACTAAACCCTACAATTAGTTCTGTTTCAGGATTTGTTCGGCACTGTCTCGGTCTCTTTTTCTCTCTCCTCTTTCATTTCTCTCATTTGACCGTTGAACATCAATACCGTATCTCCCCCTTTGTCCTCACTCCCAACAATCATCTGAAGCACTGGAATGGTATGCACTCTGCAGAGAGTATGTATTCCTCAATCTGCAGATTCTCCACAAGCCTTGACAAGAAATACAAATTGGTTAACCTAGAAATTTAAACACCTACGTCACAATATTTTTCTGATATTCTACAATTACTTTCTTGCTTGAATATACCCCCGGACTTAATAAAGGTTTAGGAAATTACCTGCCAAAATGTTAAATGCCCATGCTTATTAAAAAAGAAAAAGAAAAAAATCCTCCTACCACAACTCTGTAATAAGAATTTTACTGCGCTCTTTAAAATGTAGAGTATAAGTAGGATTTGAAACTCTGCAACAACAAAGGTTCTTTTTACAAATATGATTTATTTATATTTAAGAAGCTCCTATTCCGATCTTACATGTATTAAATAAGGAATGGAAGTACTTTAGAGAACTCAGAGAGGTTGTGGCCGCCATCAATTGTTATTAAAAATATGGATATTGGAAAAAAGTATTACAAAGAAAAAAGAGACGACAAGAGTAAGGGAAGATGAATTTTCTTGCAGCCTTTTTCTGATTTTCATGAAAAAATACAAAACAAATGTGTTTAAGGTGGGTTTGGTTAAAAATATGCTTTTCTTTTCTTGTTCCTGTTAACAGAGACACGGTGGATGGACTTGGGGTGGAGGCAACCTTAGTAGTATGTCTGCTTCAGTGTCAACTCTTGGGGACAGTGCTTGGCTAATACATGTTCAAAGTATCTTGGCTGGTTCTACTTGGATTGCTGCCCGTGTTGCTTTGGAGTCGGCATCAGTGCTTGTACACTGTAGGTAATGCCTATAATTGGACTCTGTTGGACTGGCTGGTTCAGTTTTCCAATTCTGGAGTTTTAACCTCTCAATTTTCGATCTTTTGTTTAGTGATGGATGGGACAGAACTACTCAGCTAATCTCGCTTGCCAATTTGTTGCTTGATCCATACTATCGAACCTTCTCTGGGTTTCAGGTATCTAATATTGTTTGATGGTTAAAAGTTGCATTTGTTCTTATATAAGTTTATTTTTTTATCTTTTGGCCTCGAGACTTATTATGCATTTTTTATCTGTGGGCCTCAACTCTCTCAAAGGCATATTTTTTGTGCGGAAGCGTCTCAAAACAATACATCAAAGTATGAAAGTAAACTAAGAACACAAAGAATTACATGGTTCAGCAATAAGCTTACGTCCACTGGCGAAAACAGGGAGAAATTCCACTAATTACGAAATGATTTACTAAAGAGATTTAACTCTCTCAAACCCAAAAGCCAAATCCTAAATACTCATTAACAAATGGTGGTGTCCAATAAAAAAACTCCACACATAAAACTAAAGCCTATGCGCCTATTAAATACTACTCTCGCTTAACCTAGTTCTATAAGGAGTAAAAACCCAAAAACCTTATAAGACAAGAAACCAGAGTTCTACAAGGATTAGGAACTCTAATCCTCATAAAACACGGAACCAAAACAGCTAACAATAGTGCGTCCTAATTGGTCCAATAAAGGGTTAACTAATCGACCTAAAATTTAAGGCAATCTACAACGATCTCTGCCTTAACTTAGATTTTACTCAAGTCTTCAAACGGAACTTTTCCTCATACATCTTCTCCAACGCAAAACATGCAAAAGCATGCTAACCAAAAGTACCTTGATCAAAATAGAAGTGATTCAAATGAGAACCTGAGTTCTCCAACATCGAGAAACAAAACCAAGCACACCAAAACAAAGATGAATGAACTAAATACTTGAAACAAACTCCACCTGCTCACAAACACCATGGTTTGAAACTGCAAAAATAGGCTCACTCCACTAACGTATGGCATATTTTCCAAAACAATATGGTGATATTGGGTCCAAAGTCATTCATCATTACTTGAGAACCAACAAGACAACAAATCCAAATAACCAGCAAGACTTCAAATCCATACCCAAACAGTCTTCAAAACAATTTGCAGTAGATGTAGACCAACAAACCAATAGCAGGGACAAACAAATTCAGCTAAAAGTCCAGACTAACCAAATTAGAAAGCATGAGGCTTTCTTCAAGAGGAACCACACATCTAAAATGGACGAAGAACAAATCGATGTAGAAACCCACACCCACATTTCTCAAATTAGAGCAACCAAATCATCAAATTTGTTTTGCATAGGCCAACTTCAAATCAAATAGTGAGTACGAACGCTACTTCAATAGTATCCAAACTGGCGAAGGATTATCCAAAATCTCCAAGTCATTTCTAGCATCAAATTTTCCAATTTTTTATTATGCCGTCATACAAAAATAACCTTAGTCGAAACTCGATCTCTGATACCAATTGTTGTGCAGAAGGGTCTCAAACAATATATCAAAGTATGCAAATATACTAAGAACACAAAGCATTACGTGATTTGGCAATAAGCCTACGTTCAAGGGCGAAAATAGGGAGGAATTCCACTACTAACAAAAAGATTACAAAAGAGATAACTCTCAAACCCAAATCCCAAATCCCAAATGCTCACTAACAAATGGTGGTGTCCAACAAAACTACTCCGCACATAAAACTAAGGCCTATGCGCCTATTAGATACTACTCTAGCCTAACCTAATTCTATAAGGAGTACAAACCCAGAAACCTTATAAGACAGGAAACCAGAGTCCTACAAGGATTAGTCTCTCTAATCCTTATAAAACACGGAACCAAAACAGTTAACAATAGGGCGTGATAATTGGTCCAATAAAGGGTTAACGGATTGACCTAAAATTCATGCCAAACTACAACAATATTACGGATAGAATATTCTCTTAGGCATTTTCTGGAAAAGATTCCTGGTTTTATGATGCTAGTTTCACCGATATTTCCATCGACATATCGCTAAATTGGGAGGTTGACATCGAAACATGGGGGGGGGGGGGGGGGGGGGGGGGAAGCATCGTTGTCGTTGCACAGCCCCGCACAACCCTGCTTCAAGATTCGTCTCTGTTTTGTTGGAATCTGGAATATTTCCGGATATCTTTCCTACTCTCTCTCTCTCTCAAACTGAAATCAAGTTTTGTTTTTTAGGGTTAGGAGGTTAGTAAATCAATTTTTGGGTGAGTGACACTCTGAGGCTCAGCGTGAGAACGAAGTCACAAAATGTGTATAGAGTGAAAGAAGAGAAAAGACTTCATGAAATGCGTGCAGTGTGAAAGAAGAGTGAAAGAGTCTTTGCTCTTTACTTGTTTAGTATGTAAAGACACTCTAGAAGATTAAAAACTAAAAAAACGATCAGTGGCAGGCAACCAGCTACCGCTTTGAATTTTGACTCATGCACATTACTCTTTAGTTTAGTTCCCAAAAGTTATGTATATGTTTATGTTTTTTATAAATCTTTAGTATTTATGTTTTTTTATTTAATTTATTTGTATTTAAAGTTTTACATTATTAATTATCATCAGACTAAATTGTATTATATTATATATTTATTATATCAAAGTCATTTTATAATTTTCATCAGTCTTATATAAAGATTATTAGATATTTAAGTATTTCCCAAAGTTATATTAAAAAATTTCACTTTTTAGCCCAAATTTCCATCATTTTTATTAAGCGTAAATGATATCGATATATCCATCAATATATCCGTAAATTTGATTGTCGATATTTCCGTCGATATTGGTATTTTCATCCTTGGGTAGGATAAGGACATATTTTTATTTTGTCAAATTATGCCAAAATAGCCTGTCTGAAACACATTTGTATTGAAGATTTTTCTGGTGGTCCTCATGTGGTTTTGACAACCAAGCGTCAATTGCTCGGTATGGGCAGCTGATTGATTGGCTTATTATTTTCTTAACAAATTGGCAGGACTGGGATTCTAGGGTGGACCAGTGGGTTTTACTACCGTGTACAGGGATAAAAGTTTAAAAGTATAAATACTAAATCACTAACATTTTCTTTTAGGATCTGTTTGGATTAGCATGGATTTGGATAAAATTTAGTGGTAAAGATTTGGTTTTTTCCCAAGACAAAATCTATGGATTAGAAATACCTTTTAAAACTAGTTATTTCACAAATCCATACTCCACATTCTCCATCTCTGTCACTTCTGTCTCCCTTCACTCTACTTGTGTCACATCATCTCTCTCTCTCTAAACCCGCCCCCGCCCCCGCCCCCTGAATCAGATATCTTTTCCGCACCCATGGAAAATTGACTTTGATGTGATTGGATATGATGAAATCCATTTTATCTTTGCTCTTATAATGAGTTTGGTTTTTGGGATAACTTCTTCTGTTAAAAATGTTCCATTGAAATCCATGTTTGAATTCTTGTTGCTGTAAATAAATTGTAATCCAAACAGTATAGTTTAAAATGCCTAGATTCAGATGCCTAAATTTCAAATCCAATTCCAAATCCAAATCCTTGAATCCAAACGGACCCTTAAAGTACTGTTACAAGTTGATGAAAACAAAAGTGTTATAAAGAAACAAAACGGTTTTTGGGACAGCATACAGAATATAGTTTGCTGCATGATTTTATGCAGAAAAAAAGAGATCCTTATGTCTTGGGAGTCGGGACTATTGCAGGACCTTATGTTTTGGGAGTCAGGACTATTGCAGAAAGCCCCTTCTAGTTTCCTGTTTATTTATTCTACCCATGGTAGATCACACTTTGACAACATTATGGAACTGGTACAATCCTATCAAAAAATAAAAATGATATAACTTCTTCCAGGATTGCATTGTCAGAATATTAGTAGACATGTGGTCAGGTGCTGGCAGTTGCGTCTTTCAATTAGAATGTTCACATTTTGAATTGTTTTAATTTTTTATTTGATGCAGGCACTTGTTGAGAAAGACTGGCTAGCATTTGGTCACCCATTTGCAGATCGAGTTTGCATGACAGCTATAACAGGTAGTGGCAACATACCTTCTGAATTAACGAGGCAGTCCTCTACTGGGAGTATCCAATCATCACCCATGCGCCAGTCATCAACATCGTTCACATCTCAAACTCCTACCTCCCATGCTCAAAATTCAAACAACTATTCTCCCATATTCTTGCAGGTGGGCATCTATATCAATAGTGCATTTAGGTTCCCATTTTAAATATGGTTTTCAAATCAAGTTCCAATTAGCATTTGGGTTCCAACAAATGTTACTGGGATTTGGGAGGTCAAACAAATGTCCTGCAATCCTCCCTTATGAAAACTTAAAAGAGAAAATGCACTATGAGGAGCGCATGTTGGCTTCTCTGGAGTGCCAATAACGGCTCCTAAAGTTTAACTCACTATTTTATACTTAGTTATTTTGTAAAAGATTAAATATTAAGGTTTTCCTGCAATTAATAGTTATTGGATAAAGCAATAGAAAATGAAGATAATTGAATTCTAGGGCAAAGATATCCAAAAAGAACCTCCTAGTTTGATTTCTGGAGTAAAACTAATAAGTTACTGCATGCAGTCTCTTAATGAATCCAAGCCCTCCAAGGTGTTTAAAAGACGAGGGCTAGAATGTAATCTGCTGAATAACAACACAATAAAAAGGCTTGGCTATAACCGAAATCCCAAACTAATCAGAACCTCAAGGCTAGCTAGCAAGCTCGCTAATTTTGGTGTATCCTCTTTGATGCTTCTGCATTACCATAGCCCATTTTTGTTTTTGGTTTCACTTTTCACTTTTAGTGCTTGAGATATGAACGTACTGAGTGAAAGGATGAAGAAGATTGATGGTATGGGGAGGAAGAATAATAGGAAAGCAGATTGAAAACAAAATCTAGAAAGTGAAATCCACAATTTTTTTTTTGTCTTTTCCTTCTACATTTGTTCTCCATCTCTTCCCACCATAACCTTCCTCCACTCTTCTTCATCCCTCATTTTCTCATATTCTAAGTATTCAAGGTGAAACTGAAAACCAAAAACGGATTGATAATCAAATGGGCCTTAAGTATTACCCAAATTGTAAAATTAATGGTTAATTTTTAGTCAAACTCGTTTGACTTGATTGGGCAGCTATTGACTCCAACTTCCAGTTTGTTGTCAATTGTTCCTTTTCCATTCCATCTTAAAATGATGCCCAAATGTTGATATTAAGGGATGGTCTGACTCTGAGTTTGTCACCAAAACTATTTGATTCAGTATTCATACAGTAATTAATATGGGTGTTGTTTTGGTGCAGTGGGTTGATTGTGTTTCACAATTGTTGCGCATGTATCCTTTCGCTTTTGAGTTCTCTTCAGTATGTATCCCTCTTCCACAACTGCACTTATTTCTCTTTTTGATGAAACTGCTCACAAAAGTAGATGAATGCTTTGTTGAGCAGCTTGATCTGTTCCTTAATTTTCCATTTGAGCTCAAGGAACAAAACTCATTTAATTTTATATAATTTGGTGATTTAGGCGTTCCTGGTTGATCTGTTGGACTGTGTCCTATCATGTCGTTTTGGAAACTTCTTCTGTAATAGGTAACTTCCTTTATGATCATTAATCTTGGTACAGTTAGTTTTGGGGCTTTGATATTTTGTGTACACTTAATCGCTTTATCTTCCGTTGGATGAGACTACATGATGCTGAATCAAACCAATGCCTTGTTTCCTTAATATGGTAATTCAGTGTTTATTATTGGCTAGTACATTGACTTGTCTTTGACTGCATAATAAGATGTGGGCACACTTTGATGATATAAAATCCCACGGTAAAATAAGCCTAAACTTTTGCAATTGTAACTACATTTAAGTGCCTTATTCTTTAAGGGGATTTCTGAAATTCTATTTACATAACAGAAGTTATTTCCACTCCCATACCCAAATTTCCAAAACTAAACTTTCACTTAAAACACCTTAATATATTCCCTGAAAACCCAAAAAAAAAAAAAAATTAGTTATTTTAGTTTCTTTTGAATTTGAAAAGAAAAAACTGTAAACGGTTTTTTTTTTTTAATCTCTGTGCATCACCGACCTCCTTAGTTCAGCCTTTAATCTTATTTTAAAATTTTAAAGGGTTGTATATTTTTCTTATATTTCTCATATTTTTAGCATGGGTACAAGGATTATTGAGAATTTTCCAGAACTTGGGCGTGGTCTGTAGAGAATCTTTTTTCTGACTGGGAGTAGAATCCGCATTTTCTTATTGTTAGATGTTTGGTATCATAGTATCCATTTCATTACTATAATTTTGTTAATTTGGAATATTTGTAAAGTTCAAATGCAGAAACCAACATGTGTACCAATAGGAGTAACTATTTAGGCAATCGGTCAATTCCAAATCAACCTTTTAAATGTTCTATAGATTTGATTTTTATTTAGTAATTTTAGATTTCTTGTCCAATCCTTTATTGAAGAAAGAAACCCATATGTCTCTATTTAACCTTTTGAGATGTAGCAAACTAAGTATGAATAATTTAGAGCGTGGAATAATCTTATGATGGTATTAATTTGCAAAGTGTGAACTCGTTTAGTTTGCAATTGAAAGTTCACACTTTGGACCAAACAAAGAACCGAGATTGGGATTTCTAACCGTTATTTAAATTCAAATGAGACATTTGATTCTGACTATCCCTACCACTTTACATCTGATCTGATGCTGCATCACTACGGTATTTCTTGTGGATGGATTTAAGAAGTTCCGTATAAAGTAAAATTGGGAGCCTGGATGGAGGATTTATGTAAGATACTTACTATGTAATGCATGACTTTTCTATATAATAATAAGCCATCGTGATACTGCATGTAGAGAAAGGTATGTTACATTGTAAATCCTTAGACAGTTGATCGGGGAAGCTAGTGGATATAATAGTTACCTAGCAGTTTCAGCTATGATTTTGGAGGTTTAGAAGAATTGAGCCCTAGGAATGGAATGAAAGATGTAAATGTAAATATGAACTGGTAAGAAAAAATCAATATACATTAAGTTGATTATTGTTTTAGCTTATTGTGATTTTTGGTGATACTTCTATTACCCCCATATGATAATGTTTATGTATGTATTCTTTCCTTGCTAAGCATTTGGTGTGTCCATGTCTTCCTAGTGTTGATAGTTCATAGGTTGACTGTTATTGTTGATATGCATTAATCACGTACTCTACTTACTGCTGGTATCAAAAACCAAATTCTTCAGCTTGGTCAACGTATGTTTGTTTTTACCACTTCTCTTGTAATTTGTATGAACTTCTTTCATGTTCGTCAAGGTTTGGTTATTGAATCTATTGTGTAGAATTCAAGAGAAGTACTGAATTTGAAATAGAACTACTTTTGATGCAAACTATAAGTCCGTATTAGAAATATTTTTCCTGATTGATTATTTTTTACAGTGAAAAGGAGAGGCAGCAATGTGGTATACCTGAAGCTTGTGGATGCTTGTGGGTATATTTGGCTGATTTGCGTGCTTCCCCGGGAAGTACTCATGTGCACTATAACTACTTTTATGATCCACAGAAACATGATGGTCCACTGTTACCACCAGCAGCAGCTTTAGCACCAACTGTTTGGCCTGAATTCCATCTTCGATGGGCTTGTCCTTCAGAGGCTATATCTGGAGAGGTTGAAGCTGAATTTAGGAAGATGGATAGTAAATTCTCTGAACTACAAAAGGTAATAATCTTTTACTCCTCGGGTCCTTGCTTCTAAATAGTTCACAGCAATCCAATTAAAATAAGGATACAACCATAGTCAATTGATATTTTGTTCTTTGACAAGCCTGTTATGTTTGTGGAAAATGTTAATTTATGTTTGGCACATCTGATTGTTTCCCAGAAATAAAATGGCCTTTTACTTTTGTGTATATGCCATAATTCTTAACACTTTCTGTTGGTCATCTTAGTTCTATATAAACTCCTCACAGGAAAAAGAAGCGGCCGAAAGGAAAGCTAGAGAAATATCTGCTGTTATGGAATTGTTAAGTGCAGATTTGCAAAATGAGAAGCAAGTCAGCAGCTCAGCTATGAAATTGGCCAAGAGGGCAAACAAGGAAAGTGAGGCCATAAAGCGAGCTATACAATCACTGGGATGCAAGGTCCACTTCTCAAACAGTGGAGATTGCACTGTTGACATTGAAAGTAGCCAAATTGAGCCTCAGCAGAAATCACCCTATTCTTCAAGAAGAGAAGCAGATGGCACAATGCTGCGTGATGAGAAATCAGACCTCTCTGTTTCAATAACAGTGATGTCAGATGATGTTGTTTCTGGGAACCCATCTGGTCGTGTATGTGAAACTTTATGCCCTCTACGCATGAGAGATGGAGGATGCAGGTGGCCAGATGCTGGCTGTGCTCAGTTGGGTAGCCAATTCGTCGGGCTAAAGGCTAACTACGAGGCATTTGATAAACTTTCTATCTATGATAGCTATTTCCAGCCTAATGAGTAGCGTATAGTTTTTGTGTACGTTCAGAGGGTCCAGCACCACCTTCACTACCTCGGCGTTGTCATATGGAAATTTTTGTACAGGGCTTAAAGAATCTTTAGAATATAGTTCCCAGACTATTTAGTCATCAAATGAACATGAGAGCATTGCAGATGGAAGGACACCCATAAATTAAAGGAGGGTCTCCAGATTTTTTGTAGAGAGGATGTAGAGTTAGCTGAAGACCATTTCTAGTATAGGCAGGTCTTTCTGGTTTGAAAGAAAAAGAAAAATGAAGCAAGCAAGATCTGGTGTACATATGGTCGTCTACTTATACATTTTTGTGAAGTGCTCATATGGCCACTTTCAAGGTGTAAAGGCTAGCAATATGTCTCCCAAATGAGGTTAGACTTAGTACAGACTTTAGGCAATTTATGTTTTGTAACATATTTTTTGCCGGCAGCGATGTAGGCACGAGGATTCAAATGCAATCAACTTTACAACTTGTGTGTTTTCTGTAATTCTATTGAATGGGCAAAATTGTTTTCAATGATTGTTGTGTTGATGGTCTCTTTGTGGTCTTAGATATAGTGAATCCACTAGAGCCTGATGATGATGACCTCTCACTAGTCTTACCCCTCCATCACTCAACTGTTGGGTGCCCTGGAGCTTGGTTTTTCTGCGATGAGTTGTTGGTGGCTTTCTTGACTGAGCGGGATTGCTAGCAATCGACGTGTCTCCCTCCTCCACTGCCTCTGTTAGTCACTCACAATCCGAGTCTAAATCACCTAGTATTTAGTACTATAGCCTTTCTACTCATTGTGTGATGAGAAGTCCCAAATTTATTTTTATAAAAGATGAAGTTGAGATTTAAGTGTAATGTCAATATTACTGTATATAAGAAAAAGATTAAAAAAAGTTATTTTACTGTAAATATATTAGAAACGTGTCAGCGTGTTTTAAGTTGTATTAGAAACGAAATTTCATTCTATTTTATATTAGAAATAGTTGCAACGTTAGATCCGTTATACTATTTCACACAAATACATCTTTACCCACCATTTTTGTTACTCAAATTACTCTATTTCTCTCAAATGGGTAATAAAATTTAATAATAATGAGCAAGTAAAAACCCACCTCATATTTGCCTCAAATTAAAATCTTCCATAAATTAATCAAAAAATCCAGAAACTTCAAAGACGGGTTTAATAACAAATCTTCCAAAAATCAAACAGAAGGCGCTCACCATTCATCTTTAATCCCATGCCCTCAAACTCCATTAACCCCTTCAACCTCCACCTTAGCTAGCTAATATTACATTTGCTCTCTTCCCTCTTTTTGTTTTGTTTCTTCGGGTGGATAAGAGAAAGAGAACAAAAGAAAACAACAAATCCTCAGGTAGTAGAAGTGCCCTTTTCCATTTTCTTTTTCTTCTTCTATATCTCGAAGTCACGAGAAGCAATCTACAGCTCATCTAAATTTCCCTTGCCGTCTATTTGTTTTTTTTTAGTGATAAGAAGGAGAATAACAGCACCCAGGAAACACAACTAGACCAACTCCCTAGGGAGGCTCAAACCAAGGACATCGTCCCGCAGAAGAAAAACAGCAGCAGCAGGAGGTTGCTCAAACCGATGCATCCTTATCTCCATATTCAATCCGAAACCAGCCAAAAAATCAGCCACTCGATTACCTTCCCTATAAACATGCATCACATGACAACTCCAATCTCTGCTCACTAAATTTTGACAAGCAACCAACAAGTTGTTCAAAGGATGAGTCTCGGGCACAGGATGGCTGACAAGGTGAACAACAGCCCTCGAGCCAGATTCGAGAAGAATCGCTCTTTCCCCCATCTCGCAAGAAATCTGCAGCCCTTGGAAAATACCCCACACCTCCTCATCAAGAATCTTCCCAACGCCAATGTTCAAAGAGAAACCACGAATCCAGGCTCCCTCAGAATTTCGAAACACACCTCCAGCTGCAATGCAGCCTTCCGCATCCCTACGACACCCATCAGTATTAATCTTAATGACTCTCGAAGGGGGTTTCGTCCAAGCAATCTCAACCAAATGTCTCGCCGGTTTGCTTGAGTTGCGACTATTAGCAAGCTGCCATTCCTCAGCTGTCCTCAAAATCATCATTTTAGGATGCACAGAAAATTGAAAATCAGCCTAAAAAAATCTTTTATTTCTTCATTTCCATAAAAACCAGTAGCAAAAACTGAAGACAGTAGACCACTTAACCACAGGCTACCAACAACATCATTCTTCAGATTTCTAAGAAGCCATTGCCGAATGTCCCTATCCCAACTATCAACCACCCGCTCAGGAAGCCCCATCACACTCCAAACGCACTTTGCAACACTACAGTCCCTGAGGACGTGAATAGAAGTCTCAAAGACTTCCCCACAAGTAGAGCACAATTCAAAATCAGCAATGTGCCTTTGCACCCTGTTATCATTTGTCAATAGCCGATCTTGGATAGCTAGCCAAAATAAGAACCTAATTTTAGAAGGGCATGCAGACTTCCAGACATCAACCCAAGCAATATTAGGCCAAGCAAACCCATCAACAAGCTGCTCATAGGCAGATTTGACAGAAAAACCTCCTTGAGTCATGTGCATCCAGATGATACGATCTTCCCCACACCCCAGCAGCCCCACAGGAATAGTAAGGATACGAGCAATCAGATTCTCAGGCAAGAGCAACCTGAGTTTGCTCAGATTCCAAACGTTGCAATCAATATATTCCCCAACAGACTCGATGCTATCAGGGGGCACAAGACCCTCATAATTAACAAGAGGGCCATCTTCACTCCAACAAGCATGCCAAAAGTCAATCGTCCGCCCATTACCAATACGCCATCTCACTCCCTTACGAACAAGATGCAACCCATAACTAACAGCCCTCCAAACCGTTGAAGGCGTACTCACACGTGGGAGGGTCTCACCAAGCATAATAGTCACATCCCCTTGAAGATATCTCGAAGCTAAGGCATTAACCCATAGGCTTCCCGGATTCTGAAGCATACGCCACCCAATCTTGGCAAGCAATGCTTGATTCATAAGAGCAGATTGCTTGATACCAAACCCACCGTTCGCTTTTGGTCTCACCACCTTATCCCACCCAAGAAGATGAACTGTCTTCTTATCATCACTGCTGCCCCACAAAAAATTTCTATTAATTTTACTCTTCCATGTGGCCAAACATTGCTGAGTCTTATCAACCAGGCTCCAATAAGTATTTTTTGTAACCCGTTTATGAATTAAAGGAACACCTAAATACCGACCAAGGTCCCCAGTTAAAGGAGACCCACAAATACCACTGATTCGGCTTGCAAGCCGCCGACCGACATTAGAGGAGAAAAAAATGCGGGACTTTTCGTAACTAATCTCCTGACCAGAAGCCTGGCAGAAAACATCTAGGCACTCCTTAAGAACCTTGGCTTGAGAGGCACTAGCTTTAGCAAATAAAATCAAATCATCTGCAAAACAAAAGTGAGAAACTTTCGGCCCATTCCGAGACACACTCACCGTCTTCCACTTATTCTCATTCACCGCATTGCCAATTAAATGTGACAGTTTCTCCAAACACAACACAAAAAGATACGGGGAAAGAGGATCCCCTTGCCGCAACCCCCTTTCAGGAGTGAAGGTTTCAGTAAGCTCACCATTCACCAGAACTTGCGAGGTGACTGAAGACACACATTGCATAATCAACCTATTCATAGTATCCGGGAACCCCGCTTCATTTAACACATTCTTCAAAAAACCCAACTGATTCGATCATAAGCATTAGAAAGGTCAATCTTCCAAGCATGGAAACCTTTCTTTCCCTTAGAACGTCGAAAACTATGCAAAAATTCTTGAGCCAAAATAATATTGTCTGTAATATGCCTGCCAGGGATAAAACTGACCTGATTCGGGGAAATAAGGTGTTGAAGAGCAAGACGAAGCTTACCAACCAAAATTTTGGAAACAACCTTATACACTGTATTGCAAAGACTAATCGGTCGTAGCTGCATGACCGTAGTAGGGTTAGACACCATAGGGATGAGCGTGATGATCGTACTATTACACTCAGCACTCAAACCACTCCCAAAAATCCTTCAATATCTTACAGAGATCAGCCCCACACACCTCCCAACACTGCTGGTAGAAGCAAGTAGAAAACCCATCCGGCCCAGGAGCTTTATAAGGTCCTATAGCAAACATTATGTCCTTAATTTCTTGATCATGCACAACCAAATTCAGACCATTACGAATCTCGCCTAATAGACGGGGGAACAAGCATGGAAGGAAACCATACTCCACCCTCTGAGGGCTGGCCGTGAACAGACCCCTTAAAATAATTCACAATCACGCCCTTTAGACCTGCTGGGTTGTGAGCCACTCCCCATCCTCATTTTTAATCCCCTGTAGTTTATTTCTTCGTCTATTTGTTTCCCCATCTTCGTCTCGTCATCCCCAAACCCTTTTTAACCTTGTGTTTTCCTCTGTATTTCGCAAGTGCCTCCTTCCAACACATTTCTCTTTTTTATTTCATTCTATTCCATTCATTCATTCATTCATTTATCTTGTGGTGTGCGCCTACCACTTGGTCAAAGGGTTCCTGGGTTGCGGCTGATTGCTTTTTTTTTTTATTTTTTATAATTATTTATTTTATTTTTTATCAAGCTTTGGATTGCACGTTTATTTTTTTTTAATATCAAGCTTTGGATCTCATTCTCGTTCCATTATTCCATGAATTTGCAATCCGTAAAGAAAACTCAAAGATTATTTATGGGTCTTTTTATTCAAGTGAAAGATTTTTAAAAGATCTTTTATTCAATCCACCATTAAAGTTTATGAGTTTTTTGATTAATTTATGGAAGATTTTAATTTGAGGTAGTTATGATGTGGATTTTTACTTACTTGCTCATTATTGTTAAATTTCATTACCCATTTGAAAGAAAAAGAGAATGATTGAGTAACAAAAATGGTGAGCGAAGATGTGTAGTGTGTAAGAAAGGAGGAAGGAAGAAGATAAAGATTGCCTTAGGGGTATTTAAGGAAAAAAAATATTATTTTTAACAATGTCATAGACGACACTAGTTAAATGGTGCAACAGACCTAATGTTGCATCCATTCCTAGTGCAAAGTGGAACAAATTTCCGTTTATAGTACAATTTGAGACACGTTGACGCATTCCTGATTCATCTACAGTAAAAAAAACCTAAAAAATATATACGCATATATATATATATATATATATATATATATATATATCTTTGAGTCTTAAGAGGCAAATCAGTGCCCATCTTGCTTATCGCCCCGAACGGAGAATGCGAGTATTCTTTGAGTCTTCAATATTTCAAATTTGGATTGTCGAATTATAAGGTTCATAAGAATTATAGCATTTGATACTAAAGATTGGAGAAATACATGTGAATTTTTTCCATTTTGAGTTCAATTTTTCTATGGTAAGGTTGTTGTGAACTATCATAATATAAAATTGAGGTTTCAAAGTTCATTTTTTTTTGTCCAAAATTTCAAGTTTGAATTTTGGAATTACAAGATTTACATGACAAGTTTGAATTTTGGAATTACAAGATTTACATGAACTCTAGTACTTGATATTACGAGTTAGATAACTTCTTTGAATTTTTTTTTTGAGTTTGACTTTTAAACGGTGTGATTGATGTCTAGTCCCAAAATATGAAATTAGGGTTTCAAAGTTCAATTTTTTTTCCCAAAAGTTTTAGGTTTGATTTTGGAATTATAAGGTTCATCGCTTTTGATATTACGGGTTGAAGAAAATTTTGAATTTCTCCATTTCAGTTTGATTTTCTGTAGTAAGATTGTTGTGAATTCTTACAACATAAGAGGGACTTCAAAGTTCATTTTTAATTTCAAATTTTGGAATGATAACATAAAAATGAACTCTTGCGTTTAATACTATGAGTTGGTTAAATAATTTTAAATTATTTGCATTGATTTTTTTTTCTACGGTAAGATTGATACGAACTCTCACAATATGAGATTGAGATTTCAAAGTTCAATTTTTTTCCCTTCAAAATCTTGAGTTTGGATTTTGTAGTCATAAGTTTCATATGAACTCTAGTATTTAATATTACGGACTTGACAAAGAATTTTGAATTTTTTTCTTTCTATTTTGATGTTAGTTATTTATTTATTTATTAACGGTAAGGTTAATATGAACTCTCACAATATTATATTGGGTTTCGAAGTTCAAATTTATTTCCAAAATTTCGAGTTTTGATTTTGTAATTATAAGATCTATATGAATTCTAGCATTTGATATTACGTATTGGAGAAAAAAAATTGATTTTTTTTGTCTTTTTGTTTTGTTTTTCTATAGTAAAGTTATTGTTAAATCTAAGTTGATGTTTCGACGTACAATTATTAATTTTCTTTAGATATGAATTTGGGTTTTCAAAATTCTTTCTCCAATCTACAATATCATATATTAAAATTTATATAAATCTAATAATTCCAAAATTCAAACTCGCAATATTTTGAAGAAAAAAAAAAATTGAATTTTGAAACTCCAATCTTCTATTGTGAGAAGTTCACATCAACGTTACCATATAAAAACCAAACTTCGAATGGGGACAATTTAAAATTCTTTCGCTAACCCGTGATATCAAATACTAGAGTTCATATCAACCTTATAACTACAAAATCAAGACTCGAAATTTTGAAAAAAAAATGAACTTTTAACCCCAGTCTTATACTATCGATGTTCGTATCAACCTTACCATAGAAAAACCAAACCCAAAAGGGAGATAAATTTTTTTTCCCAACCCGTAATATCAAATGTTAGAGTCTTTGAACCATATAATATCAAAACCAAACAGTGAAATTTGGAATAAAAAATTGAACTTTGAAATCCTAGTATCATATTGTGAGAGTTCATATCAACCTTACCATAGAAAAAACTATAAAAACAAGAGAGAATTTAAAATTTTTTCTCCAATCTCTAATATCAAATGCCTAGAGTTCATATGAACCTTATGATAAAAATCCAAAATCGAAAGTCTAGAAAAAAAAAATGAACTTCGAAACTCTATTCTTATATTGTGAGAATTCATATTAACCTTGTCGTAGAAAGAAGAAAACTCAGAAGAGACGAGATTCAAAGTTTTTTCTCCAATTCATATTAAATGCTACAATTGATATAAAGCTTATAATTCCAAAATCAAATCTTGAAATTTTGTAAAATAAAATAAAATTTTGAAACCCTAATCCCATTTTGCGAGAGTTCATATCAATTTACCATAGAAAATCCAAACTCAAAATGAAAAAAAATTTCAATTTTTTTTCCAATCTGTAATATCATACACTAAGTTCATAAAAAAACTTATAATTCCAAGCACAAAACTCAATATTGAAAAAATAGAATTGAACTTTAAAATTCTAATTGTAACAAAGGATGATTTTACCCTCGATCACGGAGGGACTAGGAGACATTTTTGGACGTTTTCCTTTGACCATTGCGTAGGTCTAGAACTCACGAGTTCGTAGACAAGCGGAACGTAGGAATCAGAGTCTGTGGGAGAAAGTTATGAGTCTGAAACGATAAGGGCATAATGGTAATTTTGAAAAAAATCAGGGTATAAATTGGGTCAACACTCAATCTCCACATAGATTGGTTAGCTTGGTCTCTCTCTCTCTCTATCTCTCTCTCTTTGCGATGTGACCGAACCGTTCACTCACACCACCATAGATCCATGTTTAGGGTGTTTCAACCAAATTCAAGGGCAGGAGTTTCTTCCTTGCAACCGTGCGAGTCGTTTGGTGGTGGTTTGGGGGTGAGATGGTGGCTGGATGCAACGTATCGATGACGAGAAGTTGGCTGAAAGTTCCCAGCTGTTTTCCGAAGGAACCATGTACAATCTCAACTTTCTGACGTCATATTTAAGTTCCTGGTGATTTGTAGATACGTTTACATGCAAAGATCCTAAAATTTGGTAAAGAAATAAGGAAGATAGGAAGCTTGAAGTTCATCCAACAATGGCGGATTTTGGCGCGACTCCGGTGAACTAGACAGTGGTGCTAGTCGCCTTCTTCGACAGCCGGTCTAGTTCCGCTAGTGACTAAGCGTGACATCATCATGATGTGGTAGTGACGTCATCATGACATGGTAATGACGTCATCATGACGTGGCAGTGAGGTCAACAATTCTTGTTAGCGACACAAGGACACCTAATAACGCTCAAACCACGTATTAAATTAAACACGTAATTTGAGTATTATGCAATTTAAACACTTTTTATGTAGATGTAGTATTAGTAAATATGGATCGTTCTTAACCGTGGAAATTAGGGAACATTAATAATGTGTTAGTGAGAAAGAATAATGAATAAAAGAATAAAAGAATAAATGATTAAATAAATTTAAGAATTAAAGAATTGAAGAATTGATGAATTAATGATTAAAGAATAAAAGAATAAGAGAATAAAAGAATAAGAGAATAAAGAATAAAAGAATAAAGAATAAAAGAATAAAGAATTAAATAGGGGGGGTTGAAAAGATTGTAATCATAAAATAAAGAAAACAAACAAAAACAATTAAGAACGTAATTCTACTTCTACTTTAACCTTTGTACAAGTGGATTTTCTTCAAACACAATTCTTTACCAACACTCTAACATTATGCTCATATGAAACCAATCACGAAATCATACATTCATCATCTCAATTACATGCATACATTTTTCATATTATAAATGCACCGAACAACAGATTATTACTTATAATATGATCCACCTTAAGTTTGTGATTTAATGCGCCGAACAACGATCAAACATTAAATCTCTTCAATTCTATTCTAAATGCCCCGAACAGCGGATCAACATTGAGCGTTGAATTGAAGTTTAAACACTAAAACATATGAAGTAAAAGAAATTCAAAAAGTAAAACACATATGGAGATTGCATTTTTACTTACAAATGTTAGAAAGAAAATACCAACACATATATTGAATTATAAGTAAAACCAATAACAATAACAAGAATTTAAGTAGAAAAAGATGGTTTTTCACAAGAATCACGGAACAACGGCATAAAATTTGTGAAGATGGAAGAAGAAATACGAGGAATTCGGTCTTAAAAACTCTTGAATTGTCTTAAAATTACTCGGCCTAGGTATTTCTTAAGGAAGGCACAAAATTATGTCTAAGAGCTCTCAAAGAAAAGTCACAAGAACAAAGTAAAGAAGAAATGAAATTAAGAAATAAAATAAAAATAACATAAATTAAGAACAAAATTAAAAACAAAACTTAAAAGAAATTTAAGAAGAACAATCTACAAGAAGCTAAAATGGTCCCAAAAAATGTCTCTCAAAAGAGACAAAAAAGAACTAAACTAAAATGAACTAAGAAAAGGGAAGAAAGGGGGAAAAATGGGGACTAATTACAATGAAAATGGCCTCCCTATTTATAGAAAGAGTGCCAAAATTCAAATAAAAAATACAAAATAAAAATAAAAATAAAAATAATTACAAATAAAATGATGACTAATGATGATTTTGGGGCTGATTTGGGGTTGAAAATGGCTGAAAAACTACACAAAGTGGAGCAGGTTTGAGCAGTTTTGTGCAGGAAATTGGGTTTTGAAAATCGGCAGGTTGTGGCTGAATTGGGGTGATGGGACTCAACAGGAGCAGGTGGGCAGGTGAAGACAGCCTCAACAAGCACGCATTGACAGGAGGAAACTAGAGTCGGTAGGCGTGCGCTGACATTTGCGTGCGGACATCGCGCGAGGTGCGCTGATAGAGGGCAGGTGACTTCGGCGCACGAACGCCGAAGTAGAAAAACGAGATTCGGCCAGCGTATGTCGACTTCTCTGACTAGGCTAGCGAAAAGATTTGGGTTGGTTTTTCGCGCGTGGGCTGTGCTGAATTTTCAATTGGGCCTTGCTGGGCTGGATTCTTGGATTTGTGGGCTTCAGTAGTAGTCCACCGAATTCTCAAGAGAATTTCGGTGGCCTATTTTATTTTGTCTATAATTTTTTCGTTATAATTCCGACCGGGATTTCGCCAAAATGCTCCAAATTCGAATTTTTATTTATTTCTACAAAAATCCCACAAAATATATTATTTTCTCAATTTTTTTTAGTATTTTAATATTAAAATTCAAGTATAAAGGGTATAAAATAAAATAAAATAATGCTTATTTGAAGACCTATCAACGCCACTTCAGGGCATGTGAGTGCCACACCAAGGCATATGGGCATGCGTGAGGTTGTCCATCGGCACGTGGATGCCCGTGGCGGTGCGTGGGAGGTTCACCGTCTTTCCATTGGGGCGTGGCAATGCATGGGACCATGTTTCGGCCTACAGTGTCGTGTACTCCCCTATTTTAGACCTTTCGGTTCTATTTTTATGGTTTTGAGACCTTTTGCATTCGTTTAGATCCTCGTTTGAATAATTCTAGATTTCTTGACCTTGTATGAGGTGGGTTTTGAACCGAGGGTCAAGGGAGCCTAGGTAACGTTGTATTTTAAAGGTTTCGTAGATTTGGTTCTTCCTTGATTAAGATGCTCAGACATAGGATAAATGGGTTTAGACTTACACATCGAGTTTAGCTATGCATAACATTCTGGTTGCTTTAGTTCTTAACTGGCAGCTAACAAGGGGAACTTTGTCCTATATCTTGTGGGTTTTGATTCATGGTTATACTTCAGAATAAGTATAAATTACCACTAGATTCAGATGTCTCAGGGGACGATCTCAAGATACACATGATAGATGAGTCGGGATATCATATTAGGACTCTAGAAAAGTCGGAATATAGTATTAGAACTCTAGACGTGTCGGTATATCGACTTAGAACTCTAGATGAGTAAGGATATGAGATTAGGGCTTTAGACGAGTCATGTTACTTGATTGGGACTCCAAGTGAGTTGAGATACTGAATGAAGACTCTGGTGTAGGTCGGGATACCAGTTAGGAACTTGGGTGGGATCATCAGAGCCGATGGGTTACTAGTTAGTCATGACTAATAACCGAGAGAGTTACTGGCTGATTTGATATATTTTTAGTACCATGGGTTGGGATTATTGAGCCGGATTTACCTCGCCTCTAGGGTCAGTGCATTGTGTGGACAGTGACACTTAGAGAGCAAATTTTGTTTGGTTACATTTCTTGTCTAACGGTTTTTCGTGTTAGGAGTCAAAGTCCTAGGGTACTTTTAGAAGTTATGTTAGTTGTCATAGGGGAGTGGGATTAGGTACAGTTTTCAAGATATTTTTTGGGATGGGTCCTATCAATTTGTTATTAGAGCAAACCGGGTAACGTTGTTCCAGAAATTCCAATGGAAGGCGTAGCTCGGATTACGGATATTGGACGTGCGGTGAATGGAATTTGTTTTCTAAAGAATTATGCGTGCATAAAATTAATCTGGCTGTTTTATTGCTATTTTTGAATTGCAGTGATTTTGAAAAAATTATTCCGGATGGTTACTTTTTTGCGATGATCTGCGGGATCTTTGAATAACGTTTCAGGAAAATGGATTTTTGGACATAAGTTTTACATTTTTTGTGGAAACAATTTTAGTGAACGCAAGCCTTGGTTAAAATTTTTTGATTTGATTTTGAGTCAAGAATTTATGTAAAGCAAAGTTTTGCTTAGTTTTATGAATTGTTTTCCACAGTTGACCATCCTTATGAGACTTGATCAGCTTTCAGATGTTGTTCGAGTTCGACTCCACAGATCCTGAAGTTGGGACACCTTCTAGACGTCATAGCCAGCTCTTGGGGTGGCCTCCTAGACGTCACTGATCCCGAAGATGTGACTTGGACGTCGCCGGAGCTTAACTCCACAGATCCCAAGGCTACTATGCATAGTACTAGAATATTGTGATTTTTTTTTGAACTGACATCATAAAGTGTGTCTCCACTAGATCCCGGGGTATTACTTTTTTAGACTAGCATCATGAAGTGTGTCTCCACCAACTCCTATGGGACTACGCATAGTAGATGGATTCCAGCCAGTTAGCTCGTGCATCGAGCTACAGATTGGAGGATGATTCAAGTTGGTCAGCTCGAATAATGAGCTGTGACTTGCGGGAATCAAGGATTGGTTGCGATTCGATTTATGACATTTGTGTCCAAGTTTTTCCCGATGGTTTTAAAACTGAGGATTTCAGATAAATGTGGGCCACTGGCATTATATGTGCACTACATGGTGTTTTCATGGGTTACATGGTGCATGATTTGTAATCAGAGTTTAAAATACAGAAATTATTTTAATGCACGTTTTACGAAGTATGTTGTAAAGTTTGGTTTTGGACTTAGACCCGGGTTTCTAGATCATGAATTTGATAATGAAATTGAAGTAAGCTATAAATGTATGATTCCTCGGTATTGATGCCTTGTGATGTGACTTGTATATTAGATTGAATTTTGAAATAAGGATTGATTGATGAAATTGATATATGTTCCATAAGTATATTTTCTTGTTATTCGTAAAGAGTAATGTTATGTTGAAAATGTGAACTTGATGTTGAGGAATTGATATTATACATCTATATGTGTGTTGCTCGATATGGTATCATTGTGATGTAATCAGATATTGTTGGTAGGCAGTCTCAGATGTCGAGCAAGGTTCCAGTACTTGAGACTAGCATGTTGAGGTGAAGACTTAGTTGTCGAGTTAGGCTCTAGTTCCTGAGTCAGTATTGATTGGTTAGTCTCGAATCTCAAGTGGGGCTCCAGTTCCTGAGACAGGTAATTATTGGTAAGTCTCAGACATCGAGCTAGGCTCCAATTCGTGAGACTAGTGTTGTGATGACTCAGACGTCGAGCATGGCCCTAGATCTTGAGTCAGTACTCACTCAGAGATCGAGCAGGGCTCCAGTTCCAGAGTGAGGTTACACTTGGATGTCGAGTAGGGCTCTAGTTCCCGAGTGGCTACTGGTAGTACAAATACCCCTAGGGGAATATCTGTCTGGATGGTGTGTTGGAATTTTTTTTCTTCAAATTTGACCTAGAAAATGATTGTGGTGGTGGCCTACGCGTAATGCCATTGTGATATGCTCGATATTTGCGATAGTAAGTGGTTGAGTTGGTTATGAAATGGTGGAATATAAGTTAAGACTATACGAGATCTTGATAATGCTTGAGTCCAAGTATGGATGTGTGATCATATTCATTTTGATGATACGATGATTCCATGATATTATGTGATGATGAGATGATGTTTTGATATGTCATGATGATAAGTGAGATAATGCGATGCTAGAGCATAAAAATGGTATGATATGAATACTTTGATGGTTTATGCATGATGGTTGAGATGATTACTGATGATGTTTACTTTATAAATTTTTATACGTATTCCAAGGTCAACGAAAATATGATGATTAATCTTTAAACAAATTTGATAAATGGTTGCGTAGGTGTAATAATCTAATTGATGATTTCATAATATATGACATTAATTGGGGATTTATTTGTTACTTTGTTACTTTCCTGATATGTTCGGAAACTTTTTTACATTAAGATTGTACTCCTTAGTATGATAAATTTATTTTGAGCAATTCAATTTGAGTATGAAAACAATTTGGATTTGTTTTGAAATTTCAAAGACTAAAATTTTTTAAAAGGGGGGGAAGATTATACCCCGGATATTCGAGAAAATGAAAAATGACCATTTTGCTCCTGAAAGTAAAAAAGTTGACTTCTCACCAAAAAAATTAAAGTGTTGATTTTGGATCGGGACATCTTTTAGAAATTTCGAAAAGACCGTTACGAGATCTCAACCTCCTGAGTATATAGACAGTGGGCATGTAGAGAAAGGAGTTTGGATAAATTTGTTATGGGTAAAAAATGGTTAGGGACATTATGATAATTTTAGCTTAAAGGGAATTTTGGTCATTTGAAGGAATGACCTAGAATAATCTAGAAAAGCCTCAAATTTTCCTCCAATTATCTCTCCCACCGACCTAAGTGTTATATATATTTGTGTGCATTGTATGTCCAAGTGTGTTCGGGGGACGAAGGCCCAAAAATAAGAAGAAAAGTGTGATGTGAGAGAAAAGTGAGAAAATAGAGAAAGGAAGAAAGGGAAGTGATGATGAGGAAGGTGATATGAGGTACGATAAGATGAACAGAAGGAAGAGGGGACAAGGGTGGAGCTCTGGGTGATCCCAGAACTCAAACCCGTGAGTGCCAACGATGGTCGTTACTCACCAAACATTTTTGAGACACCCTTGTATTGATCTGGGGATCTTGGACGGGTGGTGAAGTCCCTAGGTCACTCTGGGACCGAAGGAATGAAGTATGGAGGGCTGTAGTGAGTGTGGGAAACCATGTCCGAAATGCCATGAACTTGGAGTGCACGATCAAGGTATGTTTTCTAGCTTTTGATCTCATAGATCCACTCCTATGATTCCTTAGATGCTGTTAGACACTTAAAATACAAAAAACAGACGTGAAAAAAGGGTGTTAGAGCCGGGTTAGGCTGCCTAGTCGGGCGACCGGAGTTGTAGACCCAATGAGAGGTTGATGATGGTCATTGTGCAAGCGCGTGACCATATGAGTGTGGTTATGAATTTCTGAAGCTTTGTGTTTATGTTTAAAGTTTGAGATTAATTTATGAAGCTTGGAAAAATTAGAGGATGATATTATTCTATTAAGTGGACTCTCATAATAAATATTGAGGGGAAAAAGGGTTTAAGGAAGTTTTCTGAGAAGTTTCCTTTAAGGTTTGGATTTGTGTACATAAATATATCTTAGTTATTATTTTGTGTAAAGTTTATGTTTTATGCCCGGATTGATTTAGGTATATTGGAATTATTGTATGTTTATGACTCATATTTCACAATGCAAAGTTCACTAGTGAGGGTTATAGAAGGAATTGATTTTTCTTTGGTCTAAAGGTAATGTGCACATAATTATGTATGATAATTTTAGGATGATGATGGACTTATAAAGTTGATGATGAAGTGTACATGGGTGTTTAGTAATCTTAAAAATTGGTAACCTTAATGGATTAAATGATTTGATGCATAAGTTCTTCTTTCATTAAATTCGTAATGTGTAAACATTGTCAACTTGGTATAATAAGAGGAGGAATTGACTATGAAGATTATATGAGTGACGGATGGAAGCACTATTAGTGTTAAGTTATGTGGATTTTTGAATATGTGAACAATTAAGTATTTGAATTTATGATTATAACTTTAATGTGTTATATAATGAAAATGATGAATTGTGACAATTTCTACGAATGGAAGTAATCCTCGAGTTTGGTCAAATTTATGAATTCTACTACCGGTCAAGGTTAAAGGGTTGGATATGGGCGGTAACCTCATAAGAACGGATTTAATTTGGTTAGATTAATAAAATCAAGTCATGGAAAAAAATGGAATATTCCTTATCTGACAAGAATTGTCAAATGGGAACGGGACCCAATTGATTCTTCGAGAAATTAAGGATGGCTTCTGTCATGATTATTTTACTCTGAAATTTGGTTATTATGATTCATTTATGCATGCATTATTTTATAACTAATTTTTTCCACTCATAGTGTACCTCCAAGTAATTATGAAACGGGAATCGAGCACCATACAAGAGATACAAAGATTATCTGTTAGTGAGTCCAGGTTTACTAGAGCTGGTTTTCTAGGGTGGCTCGGAAATAATTTTTTTTCTAGTCTGTTCTTGGCCCGATTGGCAATAGGATTACCAAGGACAGGTTGTCGAGCGTTTTAGGCTCACGAGATTGGCACTCAAGATATGCCATTGGAGGTGGTGGATATAACGATTGCGTGTTGATTTCCAGATGGTATTCCAGAGGACTTACTGGGATTTCCACCTCACCAAAGATTAATTTGTCATCAAGTTACTCTCAAACTTAAAATTAATACCCAAAACACCATATAAAATGGGTGTGTCATTTGGAATTGTGTCGGTAATGATGCAGGAACACTCGAGGAGTCAAAAGAGGTAGAATTTTGACCTGTATACATAAATTTCGAGGGAAAAATTTCTGTTAGGGTGAAGATTGCAACGACCCGGACCTAGAGTCAATTTGGGAATTTTTTAGAAAATGACAATTTTACCCTCGAGGGTATGTTGGTCACTTTTTCTTGGGGACACTTTTTGGAAGTTTTCCTTTGACCGTTGCGTAAGTCTCGAGCTCACGAGTTCATAGATATATGGCATGCAGGAATTAGAATCCATGGGAGAAAGTTACAAGTTTGAAACAATAAGGACATAAAAGTAATTTTGAAAAAGTTCAGGGTATAAATTGAGTCAACACACACACACACTCTCTCATAAGATTGGTCAGTTTGGTCTCTTTCTCTCTCTCTCTCTCTCTCTCTTTCTCTCTATTTTTCTCTCCCTCTATTTCTCTCTCTCTCTCTCTCTCTCTCTCTCTCTCTCTCTCTCTCTCTCTCTATTTCTCTCTCTCTCTCTTTCTCTATTTCTCTGTAATGACCCGTCCCGAATATCGGGATTGAATATTAATTAATTATGGTTTAGAATGACTAATCGGGGATTAGTTGAGTGAAATCGGACGAATTGTGCAAAATGACCGTTTTGCCCCTAGTGTGTGCAAAATGATGACTTTAGTTCGGGCGGTCAAACGGACTTTGACCAATGACTGTGACGTAGTTCGGGACGTCACGAGTTCATAGACAGGTGGCACGTTCGATTCCGACATTTGAGGAGAAAGTTATGGCGTTCGGAAGTTGAGGGGTATTTTGGTAATTTGGCATATTAGGGGCCAAATGTTGACTTTTTGATCGGGAGGTCCGATGGACGAGGGCCAATGTCAGGACCCACCCCGGTTTCACCCCGAAACCCGAGGTAAATCCCGCTCCCGTCTGACTCCCCGACACAAAACTCAAGTACAACTCATTCGTATTCTAACCAGTCAAACGCAGGAGTAATTAGACACAAAGTCCCGAACGTAGAACATTTACAAAACATAGTACGAACATACAAAGAAAATAACTCGGTAACTACACGCACACAGAAGCCTTTACTCTACTCTGGGAACCCTCATGTCACTTCTATGCCTCAGACTCTGCCTCGACGTCAAGACCCCGCACTCGCTCCACAACCTGGAGGGCAATTAAAACAGAAAATGTGAGTGGACCAGAAAGTACAAAAGGTCAAAAACCATTTTATAAGAAAACCGAGTTAAACCCTCCGTTTTGAAACCACATGCATAACCAACAGTTATAAACACATTAATAAAATAATCATTATAAAACATCATAAGAAACAGAAACACTATAAAATACCATAAGAAACCATAACATGAGTATCAGAAACCGTATCAAAACCATAACCACCAAATCATCCTTTTCTCGATCAAACCTGCTGGATCTATCCGAGTCTTTAAACTCCCGAGTCTTTAAACTCAATCCAGGCCTTAATCATATCCGAGTCTTTAAACTCCCGAGTCTTTAAACTCAAGGCCTACGGGGGAGAATCAATATATATATATCCGAGTCTTTAAACTCCCGAGTCTTTAAACTCAATCCGGGTCTTTAAACCCAATCCGGCCGGTCCCCCGTCACATATATCCGGGTCTTTAAACCCAATAATCAGATCCAGCAAATCCAATCCCAAAACCATTTAAAAACCAGTTACCAATCCATATCCAAACCCGAATCCGAAATCACTGGTCCGAAGCCCTTCCGGCATTCAGAACCGTTATTCCGAACCCAAATCCGGAAAATATCCATTTTCATACCAAAACCCCATGTAATCACAAATCACATTTCATAACCCATATATCACTATTAGAAAACCTTTATCAGTGGAAATCCCCAAATGTGGCATCAAAATCCGAAAACCAATATTTTCTCGAAAACCGTGTCAAAACCGTCTTTTTCTCGAAAAACGTGCAAATACATAAAATCATCATTTCATAATCAATAAACCTAGATTCATAAGTAAAACCATAAAATACGTATATAAAAACAGTTATGCATGCTCGAGTTTAAGGAAAGGGTCCACTCACAGTACTGAGCCCTACTCACGTCCCGAACGTCCAGCCCGTTCCTCGGCTTCCTCGGGAAATCCCGATCCTGTCAAACACCGCCAAATTACGTCACGAACACGTCTACGAAGGTTCACCTAAATTCCCTCAAAATTCCCCGAATCCTAAACATAAGAACCCGGGACCCTAAACTTTCACCCTCGCGGAACTCAACTCAAACAACTTCCGATTGACCCGAAACCAACTCCATTGAACTCACCATGACTCCTAGACCAAAAACTATGTTGACCGTTTCTCCCAGAACCGCCGCACGCGCCCCCACGCGCCGCCCAAAGTGGCTGCGCGTGGCCCCACGCGCCAGCTACAGTGCCACCGTCAACCTCGCGTAAACCGGGCTCGACACAGTGCCTGCTGTTTGAACCGGCGAGAGCGGTTCACTGCCGTGCCTGCACCATTTTCCTCCCTCTCTTCACCGTCCTCTTCGTCCAACCTTAAGCTAACCATCCCCCTCCTCCTTAGAACTCGACACGGCCCCTACACCGTCGACTCAAACTCGAACCAGACGGCCTGAACTCCCCTGTTTCACAATCCAGCCACTCCGGTTACCCCCCGTCACGGTGACTGTCCCAGACTCTTCCTAGGACCTCACTAAACCTAATCCAACTCTTCTAAACCTTCGACTCAGTCCCTGGGATCACGACTCTTGGATTGAAACAAAACGGAAAAACAGGGCACACAGAGTCCCTCCGTCACGCCAACCACCACCGTGCACCTCTCGTCACGGCAACACAACCAGACGGTTCCTAGGACTCAACTAAATCCCTTAAACCACTATAGACCCATCGATTCAACCCCTAGACTCACGACTTTCGATTCAAACCTCGACGGGAAAACAGGGCAAGTTTACAAGGATGAGGGATTACCTGCAACCGTCCACCACCGTGCTCGCCGCCGCGGTTCCTGGAGTCCACAACGTCGCCTCAGCCTCCTCTCGAGGTCAATCGCACTTACACACGGCCACAGCACCACCAGTTCCCTCAGTTCCTCTCTGTTTTTCTCTGAAATTCCCGTGGCTCTCAACTCACTCCCACACCACCTGCACACTTCTAACCTTCTCAGCACCACCCCAGCATCTCTCAACCTCCTTCTGATCACTCTTCACTCACCAGAACTCAACAACATCCACGATCACCTTCCAATTTTCCTCACCGCCTCACTCTGTTTCTCTCTGGGTCGAAAAACTCACACTTGCACGGTTGCACCCAAATAATTGGACCGTGCATACACTGGAACCCCCCAGAAACCACTCCACCTTTAGCACGTGTCACCATCCTACCCTTCAGCTCACATGTGGCTCAATCTCAACCCTTCATCTGTCCTTATCTGTTGCACACACCCCAGAGCACAAAAGACCAAAATGCCCTTCTGTTTTACCCAAAATTTCAACTTTGCCACTACCTTTCTAGACCTGTAACTCCCACATCGTACGTCCGATGAATACGTGCCGCCTGTCATCGAACTCGGGACGACGAGATCTATCTAACGGTCTTAGGTCAACTTACCAAAACCCGTTCGTATAAAAAGTCAACGTTTCCCCCCTAATTTCGCCAAATTACGGTTATGCCCTCAACATTCCGAACATCACAACTTCCTCCTCGGATGTCGGAATCGGGCGTGCCACCTGCCTACGGATTCGTAACGTCCTCAACTACGTCCTGGGCACTGGTCAACTCCCATTTGACCACCCGAAATAAAAGTCAACATTTCTGCCCGACCCAGGGGCAAAATCGTCATTCTAAGTTCCCGGACCCCTCGGGACCACCTAACCCTTGATTAACCTTACTAATCACACCTTAATCACTCTACTTATCCCAATTCTCGGGACGGGTTGTTACAATCTACCCACCTAAAAAGAATTTCGTCCCCGAAATTCCACAGCTAGTTCCCGACACCTAGGGTCTCCTAAGGAACAACCTCTTCTAGGTTTCCTGTCTATCATCTCCACCTTGGGTATTTCACTCCATCCCCAGCTACTGTTACCACAGCCAACCCTAGCTATGTAACAACTACTTGGTGTACGCAAGGGAAACTCTATGAACAGGAAACAAAGGTATTATACAATACCTCATGTCACAATACCCGACAGAAGTCATAGAGTACATCCTCGTATACCACTACCCATCTCCCTCGGCTACCATTCCGGCCACGGTCGGACTAACTCCACAAAGTCCTAAAGGCAAACTCTAACTTGTGGGTTCTCTCCTTCCACAGTCTCCAATCGATCAGTTATAGTCACTCCTTTCCTATACCTTCCGTCACCCTCCTACGGAACTTAACTCCTAGACTCTACCCCGAAATCCAAACACCACACCAACAGAACAACCAAAAGTAAAACAAGTACCTGTCTCCGTATTTGGCATCGACTGATCCTCCTGCTGAGTCATCGAGAACACCCGAGCCTGAGATCCTGACGCTCTACCACGTCCCCTCGAACTACTCGTGGCTGTGCCACCACCTCCTCTCGTGCCCGCTGTCCCTGATGCTGTACTCTGTCCGGACTCCGCTACTCCTCTGCCTACACCACCTTCCTGTGGCAACAGTGGACACTCACGTCGGAAATGACCTCGCTCCCCGCAGTAAAAACACACATTCCAGCCTGGTCCACTACTCGGTCTCCCTGTGGATGCTACCGACGTCGCACTCGCTTGCGGAGTCGGAGGTGCTCGGTAACCCCAAAATCCTGAACTCTGGGCACTACCAGGCCTACCAAAACGATCATCGCCCGACGAGGACGATCCACCGAAATTACCCCTTTTCGGTGTCCGCTGGCTCGAAGCTCCAGGAATAGAAGGTTCCCGGCGTCGCACCGGCAAACTAGCCTCAACTCGCACCGCAGCATCCGACAAGTCTCGGAGGGTAGCAAAAGATCCAGCTGTCACTACGGCTCGAATCTCACCTCGCAAACCCAACTCAAACCTACGACACTTCTCGGCTTCAGTGGCCACAAAAGCAGGAGCAAACCGAGACAACATCTGGAACTTCCGTTCATACTCTGCCACTGTCATATTCCCTTGCTGGAGCTGCAGAAACTCCGGCTCCTTGGCATCCCGGAAAGAACGAGGATAATACTGTTCCAGAAACCGTTCCCTGAACGTCTCCCAAGTCACACTATGGACATCCCAACCGGACAACTCGAGGGTATACCACCACTCGTACGCCGCACCATCTAGTAAAAATGCAGCCAACAATACTCGCTCCTCCGGCGGACAATGCATCACCGCAAAAATCCGCTCCAGTCTAGTAATCCACCTCTGGGCTTCCTCAGGATCAGCCCCACCACTAAAAGTAGTAGCCCCGAGCCGCTGGGCTCGCTCAATCGTGGCACTCTCCGTCTCTCTGGCTACTTCTTCAGGTTGTGGAGAGGGTCTACGTCTCGGAGGCATCGTCAACCGCACGCTGAAAGAGGCATAGAAGTAGTCAAACAACTGAAACACAACCTCACAAATCGACAGACCCAACAAACTCGACAAACCTATGCTCTGATACCAATTGTCAGGACCCACCCCGGTTTCACCCCGAAACCCGAGGTAAATCCCGCTCCCGTCTGACTCCCCGACACAAAACTCAAGTACAACTCATTCGTATTCTAACCAGTCAAACGCAGGAGTAATTAGACACAAAGTCCCGAACGTAGAACATTTACAAAACATAGTACGAACATACAAAGAAAATAACTCGGTAACTACACGCACACAGAAGCCTTTACTCTACTCTGGGAACCCTCATGTCACTTCTATGCCTCAGACTCTGCCTCGACGTCAAGACCCCGCACTCGCTCCACAACCTGGAGGGCAATTAAAACAGAAAATGTGAGTGGACCAGAAAGTACAAAAGGTCAAAAACCATTTTATAAGAAAACCGAGTTAAACCCTCCGTTTTGAAACCACATGCATAACCAACAGTTATAAACACATTAATAAAATAATCATTATAAAACATCATAAGAAACAGAAACACTATAAAATACCATAAGAAACCATAACATGAGTATCAGAAACCGTATCAAAACCATAACCACCAAATCATCCTTTTCTCGATCAAACCTGCTGGATCTATCCGAGTCTTTAAACTCCCGAGTCTTTAAACTCAATCCAGGCCTTAATCATATCCGAGTCTTTAAACTCCCGAGTCTTTAAACTCAAGGCCTACGGGGGAGAATCAATATATATATATCCGAGTCTTTAAACTCCCGAGTCTTTAAACTCAATCCGGGTCTTTAAACCCAATCCGGCCGGTCCCCCGTCACATATATCCGGGTCTTTAAACCCAATAATCAGATCCAGCAAATCCAATCCCAAAACCATTTAAAAACCAGTTACCAATCCATATCCAAACCCGAATCCGAAATCACTGGTCCGAAGCCCTTCCGGCATTCAGAACCGTTATTCCGAACCCAAATCCGGAAAATATCCATTTTCATACCAAAACCCCATGTAATCACAAATCACATTTCATAACCCATATATCACTATTAGAAAACCTTTATCAGTGGAAATCCCCAAATGTGGCATCAAAATCCGAAAACCAATATTTTCTCGAAAACCGTGTCAAAACCGTCTTTTTCTCGAAAAACGTGCAAATACATAAAATCATCATTTCATAATCAATAAACCTAGATTCATAAGTAAAACCATAAAATACGTATATAAAAACAGTTATGCATGCTCGAGTTTAAGGAAAGGGTCCACTCACAGTACTGAGCCCTACTCACGTCCCGAACGTCCAGCCCGTTCCTCGGCTTCCTCGGGAAATCCCGATCCTGTCAAACACCGCCAAATTACGTCACGAACACGTCTACGAAGGTTCACCTAAATTCCCTCAAAATTCCCCGAATCCTAAACATAAGAACCCGGGACCCTAAACTTTCACCCTCGCGGAACTCAACTCAAACAACTTCCGATTGACCCGAAACCAACTCCATTGAACTCACCATGACTCCTAGACCAAAAACTATGTTGACCGTTTCTCCCAGAACCGCCGCACGCGCCCCCACGCGCCGCCCAAAGTGGCTGCGCGTGGCCCCACGCGCCAGCTACAGTGCCACCGTCAACCTCGCGTAAACCGGGCTCGACACAGTGCCTGCTGTTTGAACCGGCGAGAGCGGTTCACTGCCGTGCCTGCACCATTTTCCTCCCTCTCTTCACCGTCCTCTTCGTCCAACCTTAAGCTAACCATCCCCCTCCTCCTTAGAACTCGACACGGCCCCTACACCGTCGACTCAAACTCGAACCAGACGGCCTGAACTCCCCTGTTTCACAATCCAGCCACTCCGGTTACCCCCCGTCACGGTGACTGTCCCAGACTCTTCCTAGGACCTCACTAAACCTAATCCAACTCTTCTAAACCTTCGACTCAGTCCCTGGGATCACGACTCTTGGATTGAAACAAAACGGAAAAACAGGGCACACAGAGTCCCTCCGTCACGCCAACCACCACCGTGCACCTCTCGTCACGGCAACACAACCAGACGGTTCCTAGGACTCAACTAAATCCCTTAAACCACTATAGACCCATCGATTCAACCCCTAGACTCACGACTTTCGATTCAAACCTCGACGGGAAAACAGGGCAAGTTTACAAGGATGAGGGATTACCTGCAACCGTCCACCACCGTGCTCGCCGCCGCGGTTCCTGGAGTCCACAACGTCGCCTCAGCCTCCTCTCGAGGTCAATCGCACTTACACACGGCCACAGCACCACCAGTTCCCTCAGTTCCTCTCTGTTTTTCTCTGAAATTCCCGTGGCTCTCAACTCACTCCCACACCACCTGCACACTTCTAACCTTCTCAGCACCACCCCAGCATCTCTCAACCTCCTTCTGATCACTCTTCACTCACCAGAACTCAACAACATCCACGATCACCTTCCAATTTTCCTCACCGCCTCACTCTGTTTCTCTCTGGGTCGAAAAACTCACACTTGCACGGTTGCACCCAAATAATTGGACCGTGCATACACTGGAACCCCCCAGAAACCACTCCACCTTTAGCACGTGTCACCATCCTACCCTTCAGCTCACATGTGGCTCAATCTCAACCCTTCATCTGTCCTTATCTGTTGCACACACCCCAGAGCACAAAAGACCAAAATGCCCTTCTGTTTTACCCAAAATTTCAACTTTGCCACTACCTTTCTAGACCTGTAACTCCCACATCGTACGTCCGATGAATACGTGCCGCCTGTCATCGAACTCGGGACGACGAGATCTATCTAACGGTCTTAGGTCAACTTACCAAAACCCGTTCGTATAAAAAGTCAACGTTTCCCCCCTAATTTCGCCAAATTACGGTTATGCCCTCAACATTCCGAACATCACAACTTCCTCCTCGGATGTCGGAATCGGGCGTGCCACCTGCCTACGGATTCGTAACGTCCTCAACTACGTCCTGGGCACTGGTCAACTCCCATTTGACCACCCGAAATAAAAGTCAACATTTCTGCCCGACCCAGGGGCAAAATCGTCATTCTAAGTTCCCGGACCCCTCGGGACCACCTAACCCTTGATTAACCTTACTAATCACACCTTAATCACTCTACTTATCCCAATTCTCGGGACGGGTTGTTACAGCCAAGGCCCGTTACGTAGGTCTCGTCGATGCGAATCCAACGACAGGCGGCATGCCGAAATCGGAGATTCGACGACGAAGTTATGGTCACGGAATCGGGCTCGATTAACCGAACGAATCGGGATTAAAATAATATTTTAATATGAACAGTACCCGGTGACTGAACACACTTGGATGAGTGACAAGTGTCACTCATCCCCTAAATTCAGGCATGAAACTAGATCCCATGTTTTAGGAAAGACACAATTATGATGTTTTATTAATTAATTAATCCTAATTATTTTTAATTCCTCCATTAATCTCCTTTGCTGTTCAAACCGTGTAAAATTTGGGAAGAAAATTGGAGAGAGTTTGCTGCCTTCTCTAACTGGTTTTGAGGGCAAAATCGAGTGCTTGTTGAGACTAACTCAACTGGGTAAACACGGGAGATTGAGAGTGAGTTGGGAACTGGAAATTCGAAAATTTGATTTTTGGGAGGAAAATTTGATTAGGATGAATTGAGCCGTGATGATCGAATTGGAGCTTAGAAGTAGCTTCCTGAGGTTGAGACGAGTTGTTTCAGATAAAAAACGAGAAGAATCGAGGCCGAATTGGCTCTGAACGGGTCTGGTAACAGAGAGCTTGAGTCGAGGTTGAGTCGTGATCATTGAGTGATCAAACGACGCAATTGATGGAGGGAAACTGTTTCTCTTAGTCCATTGAAGATTACTGGTGGATCAATTGAACGAAATCAAGAAGGTTTGATGGTTTTCGAAGGATGAACAATGGCCGGATGTCCTTCGAATGATCAACTGTGATCGTGGGGTTATAGGTAAGATTGTTTGTAATTGAGTCCACAGATCTTTAATTGAACTTAATTCGAAACTGACTGAATGTTCAATTGATGGAAACAATGTCGAATTGATAGGAAATTAACCAGGTCGCCTGACACGACCCATCCCAATCCCCCCGGGATTACCATGGAATGTGACGTGCTCCCGTCTGACAAGAGGCGTCAGACAAGGGATAACCGATTGCCATTGCCCATACGGGCTTCCAGAGTGCGTAAGGATCGATGGAGGAAGTGTGCGATGCTCAGGTCTCTGCTGCAGTCGTATTCGGAATCAACCTGAAGGGCATTGAAAACAAAAGCTGTGAGTGGACGAAAATAAACAAGTCTGTTTAAAACATTTATAAGACATTTATGCCCCTCAGTAAAATCATATGCATGCACCAAAACCAATAATCCTATATTTATTTAGAAATAACCATTAGGGCCTTAGCCCGGAAACCAAAGCATAGTTTCAATTTCCAAAAGTAAATCCAAGAGTTATTTCATAAATCCAGTAATATGAACCATAAGGCATATAATATAAACCATAACCATTATTTTAGCCACTGCACTATACACTCCAATCCGACATCCCTGATGTCTGACGTCCCTGACGTCAATAAGGTCACAATCACAAGGCTACGCGTGCCACTCGGGTCTCAATTTTCCGAGTTAAATCCCCGAACCCCGTTCGGGTACAGCATCACCTGATGCAGCATCACCTGATGCTTAGCGTCATAGACGCTGGACGTACTAGACGCCCGTGACCTCTCCGGGGTACCTCGCCGGAGGAGACAATATAATATGGAAGGATCTATACAGTGCAGTACTAAATACATTTTATGGATATCCACATGCAAGGAATATATATATATATATACATGGATAAAAATCCAAACCAATCATTAAGTTTCATCAGACGGGTCTCAAGCCCAAATACCGTGAAACATGCCATAACCATATTTTCCATATCATCAAAACCACTATTGTTTTTAGCATGTGAATATATATAAAATGTAAACCAGAAAACATTTATTCAATTCCGTTTTAGGGTCCCCGACCCGCAAACACATGTAGAAGTCAACTGGGCCCCTGGCCCGATTTCACAAGTTAACTGGGCCCCTGGCCCGATCCACATGTTAACTGGGCCCCTGGCCCGATTTCATAGTTCAACTGGGCCCCTGGCCCGATTTTACTTTATTCAAGTTCGTAACCGTTTCATGAAATCATATCCAACCACATTTATGGAAATCGGTGCAAATCTAGAAAACCTCGGTTTACGTGAAAATACGTAAATCGCCTCGAAATGCGTGAAATCATTTAAATTCACCGATATCCAAAGTAAATCATTTAATCATAACCATAACAATCATAAAACAGTTATGCATGCATCGAATTTATGAAACCAATGTCCACTCACAGACCGTTTAACCGAGCGCCTCGATACGCGTGCCATAGGCCTTCCCGGGCCACATCACTATCACCGGGACTCCCAATCCTGTTCAAATCAATTTAGAGGATCACTAACCTCATCATTAACATCCTATTCAAGTCCCGTAATTTTCCTGAATTTTTAAGTATTTTTAAACTGGATTTAAAACCTTCGGACATCCCGAACAATAACGAAACGGGATCCGATCGACACGAAACCAACGCTAAAATGTTCGTTACATTGTATAGGACAAAAGTCATGTTGACCTCACCTCGAGATTCGTGCCCACGCGCCGTCATGCGCCGCCGTGAGTGGCTGCGCGTGAAAGCCACGCGCCAGCTACAGTGCTCCTTCCTCACCCGAATGACTGGTAAATGGGTCGAAAAGCCCGCGATATGATCCGGTCAGATAACCATCAATTCGACCCCAATTCAATCCGTTCTTGATCCTACAACAATCATCAATCCACCAATTTCAGTTCTGTGTCCATGATTAGCATCAACCATTCCCTAATCAAGTCAACAACCCGTGATCACCCAAAACGGGTCGATCACCAAAACTCCTTCAATCCTTAACCATCATCAAATTAACTTCACAGGAAGTTAATAAGGAATAATACGAACTAATTAGCATGATTAATTGAACTCGACAATACCTCAATCGTCACAACTCAAGCTCGAGTTTTCCAGCCGTCCACCATGTCCGTTCACGGCCCTAGGAGCTCCCAAGCTTGCCCCAAATGATCTGGATCGACTGGAAATGATCCCAGAGAGCTAAATGGGTCATCAAATTGCCCTGAGCTGGCCCAGAACCTCGAATTGGATTTTTGAATTTGTTAAACACAGTTTCGGGTTTCAGGACAAACCTCCACCATTTTCACTCCATTCCTTTCGTTCCTAATCTCAGAGTCAACCTCTCGACTCACTCTCCATTCTAACAATCCAAAACAGCCATTAAAAGCATCCAAAAGTGCCACACCGGCCACTGCGCAATGTCCCCTGCACTGACCCGAAAACAATAGAAAAACCAGTGTCCATGTTGTGCAATTGATGCCAACGCAATCCCCATGTGCAATTCCACCTCAAACCGTCCCAATCTAGCCATTTAATTGATAAACAATCAAGGGATCGATCGCACAAAGCATCCACTTACACGGCCAGTTCAATGGAACAGTGTCCCGTGAAGAAAATTACAATTCTGCCCTTGTGCAGAAAATTACCAAAATGCCCCTCACGCATCCTGACCCGTAACTCGGTCATACGGACTCCGATTGATGCGTGCCGCCTGTCATTGAATTCGTATCGACGAAACCTCCGTAACGGTCCTTGGCCCTCGGCCATCGGACATCCCGGTCAAAAAGTCAACATTTGCCCCTACATCGTCCAAATTACGAAAATGCCCCTGGACTTCCGTACATCATAACTTTCACCACGAACGTCGGAATCGAACGTGCCACCTGTCTATGAACTCGTGACGTCCCGAACTACGTCACGGTCATCGGTCAAAGTCCATTTGACCATCCGAATTAAAAGTCAACGTTTTGCCCACACCCAGGGGCAAAACGGTCATTTTGCACAATTCGTCCGAAATCGCCCAACTAATCCCAGATTAGTAAATCACAATTAAATATTATTAAATCCCGATATTCAGGACGGGTCGTTACATCGCCTCGTGGGTTAAATGGCCCGTTTTACAGACAAACGGGTGAAGACGAGGGTACTGTAGCTGGCGCGTGGGTTTCACGCGCAACCACTCATGACGGCGCGTGGGGGCGCGTTCGGCCTAGTCTCAAGGTAAGGTCAACATGACTTTTTATCCTCTCATTGTAACGAACATTTTGACACTAGTTTCGATGAAATCGGATATTGTTTCGATAATGTTCCGCGTATCCGAAGTTTTGTTTTACGTTAAAAATAAGTATTTAAACTCCGGAAAAATTGGGGAAAATTATATGATGTATTTTGAGATGTTAGTAACCCTTTATAATGATTTTGGACAGGAGTTGTGATTTCCAGATTTTACGGAAAAACGTGCAGCTCGGAAACGGACCGTTTTGGACGGTGTGTGTGAGTGGACTTTGTTTTCTAACCGTGATGCATGCATATATGATTTAAAATGCTTTATTATATGATTTGATATGCTTTGGCATGATTGGTATTTCAATTCGGTAATTTCTCAGTTTTATGATTATTATATTATTATTTTTGGGCGATTTTCGAGAAATTACGAAATTTGGTAAAAATAATGTTTGGACTTGGTTTATGAGCCCGGGAGTGAAATTGATTGAAAATAATGTTTGGACTCGGATTATGAGTCATGGATTGAAAACGATGTGGTGACTCGGGAATGAGTCAATGGTCAATTTCGTGGATTTACGTGAAAATGGCAACAGAGGTTGCAACGCATGGATTTGCGTGAAAATGGTATTTTGGGCTTGAGAACTCAAGTGAATAGTGATTTTGACTAGGATTGGGTGGCACTTGTGAAATTGTGAAATTAATGATTTATTGTGATTTTATGATTATTTCAATCAGTCTTTCGGGCACGTTTTACGAGGAACTTGCAAATGATGTTTTGGGCTAGGCCCGGAGTCTAAATGATTTCTAAAATGATGTTTTGACTTAGTTGGTAAGTCAATGACGATTTCTGGATTATTCTATTGTTTTAAAAGGTGATTTTAAAGAAGTAAGTGTAAATGGTATTTTGGGCTTTGAGACCCAGTCGGGAATGATCTTGACTTTGTTTGAAGACAAGATTTGATTGAAATGTTTTGGGATGTAATTCCCGAGATGGTTTTCATGGTGATTGTGATATTCCCAGGCGGTCGGAGCTTGGGGGGGATTACCCAGACGACCGGAGCTTGGTGGATGTGATTGTAGGATCATGAGTTGATCCTATGGTAGTCAGCTTCTCGGATGAGACTGAGCCTGGATGTACCACTCGGATGGGTGTGAGCCTGGGGATGTGTTCGCCCAGAGGTGACTGAGCCCGAGGGGGTTGAGCCCAGAGGTGTCTGTTCCCGAGAGAGTGACTGGATATTGGCCTACGCGTAGTGCAGCACTTGTGAGTAGTGCAGTTTGATTGATTGTGCACTTGTGAGTAGTGCAGTTTGATTGATTGTGCACTTGTGAGTAGTGCAGATGTGATTTGTGATATTTTATGCACTTGTGAGTAGTGCGGATTGATTGGATTGATATATTTATTGTGCACTGGTGATTAGTGCTGATTGATGTTGTTTGTGATAACGTACTGGTATTGAGTACGGGTTCTTGGTCTTTGTGGCCAGGTGATTATGCTTTCACATGTTTTGGCCTGAGAGCCGGGATTTGATGTTTTATAACATGAACTGATTTGGTGAACATGAGTTTTATGGACCATGGGAAAAGATGTTTTGATTTTATCGGTCCACTGTTCATACTATTACTCATGTTTTACGATATGCATGCAAGTTTGTGAAAACTGGAGGGTACGAATGTATTTTGATAAATGTTTTTATAAGAGGTCATTTTTGTCCACTCACACCTTTTCTGTTTTATTGACCCTTCAGGTTGTGGCGCGATGATCGAGGCTATTTGAGAGGTGGAGGTATGATTGGGCACAGGCGTAAATATCCCTTGTCTGGCAAGCACTGAAGGGTAGCTTCGGACCTTTAGTTGACTTGTCAGACGGGAGCAGGACCTGGCACGGTTTTTGACGTCCAGTTGGGACGGGTCCTGTCAAATTGGTATTAGAGCACTAGGTTGCTGATGCTGTTGCCATGCCATACCTCCGGAACGTGAGCCTCGTGCGCGACCTGGTAGTGAGATGGGTATTTTAGGGTATTTGAGACCTTGTGATTAATCTCGGAATGTAATTTACCTTGGTTTGTGGGTCAGATATTAATTTGTGTAACTACGGCTTACTAATTGTCGAATCAGTATTCTTGTGGGTCCCAGGATTTATTGGATCCAGAGGCTTGGAAGGTAGCACAATTGGGCAGGTTGGACCCAGGATGAGAATATTCTCAGTAAATTCCTTGTGCGGAAATGTGTGCTGGCGAGTGGTTTGACTCTTAATGACTTTTCGAAGTCGAGACCGAGTGACGATTGTGTCAAGTCTAGTCATGTCAGCTTTAGTGGTGGAACTGGAATCCACAGTCGGGGTTGGTACATGTCGATGGAATCCCAGAGTGGGGATATCGAGTAGTTGTACGGGTACTTGATTCCATTGGATGTGGAGTCTCGATAGTGATGTCTGGTGGTTAGGTCTCCACAAGTCTGGGGCAGGCACTACTACCGAGAGTGGTTGCTGAGAATTGGGGGACGTTCAGGGGACGTTTCCTTTTCTCACATGAGTTGTCAGGGTGATTGTACCCAGAGTTGTTAGGTACGAAGGAGGCAGAGTTTCTCCTATTCGAGCAGAGTTACGGGGTCGTCGCTTGTTATGAGCGGAGATCCAGGGTTGTCAGTTTTGCACACGGTGTGCTCATACTGATACTGTTGTATGTGTGCTGGTGTTGGTGCCGGTGTTGTGCTGACGATGAGTCACGAGTCGGGTTGTGACTTCGTCAAGATGGGTATGTGTCCGTAACCAGTCTAAATGGGACACGTGGTTGGTGTCCGAGTGCGTTGGTTTCAACATGGTTGGACCTACGGAATCGTGAGAGGTTGTGTTTAAGGTGATAGGAGAATTGCGGGTTTTCCGCATTGGGATTAGGTATTCTGATGTCATCAGGGGTGACTTCTTATTTTCTGTTTGGTGGCAGACGATACTGGGTTACATGGCATGGGGAGTGCAGTGAGTTTTGTTTGCATCCACGTAGGATGAGTATTGGTGTCATTGTTTTGGATCATCCTTGGTTTTCCCTAGGTGGGATGGCAAGGATAGATACGAGATAATCAGTGAAAACCCACAGTCTCCGCGTATCCCGTCGTTGACTGATCTGTTTAGATGAGGGGATTGGTTGACTCGGTGAGCATGTGTGGCTCCCAGGTGGATCGGGATTGTGATGTTGTGGACATTGGGCATTGTGACGATCTAGGATCGTGATGTTCATGGTCGACTGACGTAGTGATGGATCGGGACCGTGATCCTGATGATCCAGTTGGGTAGAGAGTTTGTCACTCTTACTCCGGTATGTGAGTCATAAATGGCGGGACTAAACTTCTTTTCGAAGTGGAGCCCCTTATGGTATGTTACACGAGCGAGTAGGTTTCTGACGGGGTCGAATTTGGTCAGCCTTAGAGTTGTGACTGATGGGATTGGCTTCCCTATGAAGTCAACCGAGTATAGTGAACGGGTAACCGATAGGTTTGGTTTTGGTGTGTCCGAGTGGACGTGAACGAGATTTCGGGTTTTGGAATCGAATTTCTGGGTGACGATTCAGGATTCGATTTTAGAACTTGAAAGTGGAATACTGGATTTGGGTGCGGAATGATTATTCCAAATGCTAGCTTCTGGAATAATGATTTCGGATTCGGATTTGGACATGGATAAAAATGTGATGTATGGGTTTGGATTCGGGATTTCGTACGAAATTGCGGATTCGGATTTGGAATTGGAACTAGATGATGGGTGGAGTTTCGATTTGTCTCTTGCTGGTTTGAGCAAATGGACTCCATTATTGGAACGTGTTTGGCTATGACCTAGGTGGTTGTGGTCTTGTCAATGGATAGATGTATGTACCTTGTACATGGTTTGGGGTACGATACATTGCAGACTTGTGGTGTCGGGTGACGGTATACGGGTTATACCAGTAGTACGTTGGTGAACGTGTTAGTAGTCGGCTTAATCCTGATATCATTGGATGGGTTGTGAACGTGAACTGGACATTGAACACGATGCACTGGGCAGAGTGATTATGATGATTTCAGTGATTGTTTGAGCAGGTGCTCTTAGCCATGGTTGGCTAGTATAACTCTAGTGTTGAGTTGTGTGATCACTGCTAGGCTGGTGTTCAATGTGTTCCAGTTGCACCGTCTGATTGAGTGTGGTGACGGTATGCGTATACTCAGGATGAGTGAGTTGGTGGTTAGTGTGACCGCAAGTTGCTTTGCGGCGAGATGTTACCTTGTCGTGATCTTACCAGCATCTGGGATCGCTGAGGGGGTGACAGTTGTGGTTACTGCTGTTGGTATTTGTCGCAGGATTGAGTTTGCCCTGCGAGGGGAGATCATGTTGTTGATCTTATGCTACATTGACGAACGTTGTAGTATGATGTGTTGTCACTGATTTGTTACTAATTGGCGCTTTACTAGGGTGGTAAAGCTTGGTAGTGACAGTTTGGCTTGTGGTGTCAGCATGGACTGACAGGTGAGTTTTGGTGACTCTCGATGAGAGCGAAGGTCTGGACACATTAGTGAGTACGTGGGGTCGTCAAGCTGAAAGAGTCAGCTTAATGGTGACATTGCCCATTTCTGGTGATCAATTTCACTCGAGGTGGTCGAGTACGACGTGCATCTGTGATGTGACGTCTGAGTGCAGACGAGTTCTGCATTGGCTAGTGGGTGTACAGGTGTACACGTGTTGTGAGGCCCATTTGTTTTCCACGAGGTAGTTGTGGGATACGGATAGTTGGAATTTCGGGGACGAAATTCTTTAAGGAGGGAAGGTTGTAATGACCCGTCCCGAATATCGGGATTGAATATTAATTAATTATGGTTTAGAATGACTAATCGGGGATTAGTTGAGTGAAATCGGACGAATTGTGCAAAATGACCGTTTTGCCCCTAGCATGGGCAAAATGTTGACTTTTAGTTCGGGCAGTCAAACGGAGTTTGACCGATGACTGTGACGTAGTTCGGGACGTCACGAGTTCATAGACAGGTGGCACCTTCGATTCCGACATTCGAGGAGAAAGTTATGGCGTTCGGAAGTTGAGGGGTATTTTCGTAATTTGGCATATTAGGGGCCAAATGTTGACTTTTTGATCGGGAGGTCCGATGGACTAGGGCCAAGGCCCGTTACGTAGGTCTCGTCGATGCGAATCCAACGACAGGCGGCATGCCGAAATCGGAGATTCGACGACGAAGTTATGGTCACGGAATCGGGCTCGATTAACCGAACGAACCGGGATTAAAATAATATTTTAATATGAACAGTACCCGGTGACTGAACACACTTGGATGAGTGACAAGTGTCACTCATCCCCTAAATTCAGGCATGAAACCAGATCCCATGTTTTAGAGAAGACACAATTAATCTCCTTTGTTGTTCAAACCGTGTAAAATTTGGGAAGAAAATTGGAGAGAGTTTGCTGCCTTCTCTAACTGGTTTTGAGGGCAAAATCGAGTGCTTGTTGAGACTAACTCAACTGGGTAAACACGGGAGATTGAGAGTGAGTTGGGAACTGGAAATTCGAAAATTTGGTTTTTGGGAGGAAAATTTGATTAGGATGAATTGAGCCGTGATGATCGAATTGGAGCTTAGAAGTAGCTTCCTGAGGTTGAGACGAGTTGTTTCAGATAAAAAACGAGAAGAATCGAGGCCGAATTGGCTATGAACGGGTCTGGTAACAGAGAGCTTGAGTCGAGGTTGAGTCGTGATCATTGAGTGATCAAACGACGCAATTGATGGAGGGAAACTGTTTCTCTTAGTCCATTGAAGATTACTGGTGGATTAATTGAACGAAATCAAGAAGGTTTGATGGTTTTCGAAGGATGAAAAATGGCCGGATGTCCTTCGAATGATCAACTGTGATCGTGGGGTTATAGGTAAGATTGTTTGTAATTGAGTCCATAGATCTTTAATTGAACTTAATTCGAAACTGACTGAATGTTCAATTGATGGAAACAATGTCGAATTGGTAGGAAATTAACCGAGTCGCCTCGCGGGTTAAATGGCCCGTTTTACAAACAAACGGGTGAGGACGAGGGTACTGTAGCTGGCGCGTGGGTTTCACGCGCAGCCACTCACGGCGGCGCGTGGGGGCGCGTCCGGCCTAGTCTCAAGGTGAGGTCAACATGATTTTTGATCCTCTCATTGTAACGAACATTTTGACACTGGTTTCGATGAAATCGGATATTGTTTCGATAATGTTCCGCGTATCCGAAGTTTTGTTTTACGTTAAAAATACGTATTTAAACTCCGGAAAAATTGGGGAAAATTATATGATGTATTTTGAGATGTTAGTAACCCTTTATAATGATTTTGGACAGGAGTTGTGATTTCCAGATTTTACGGAAAAACGTGCAGCTCGGAAACGGACCGTTTTGGACGGTGTGTGTGAGTGGACTTTGTTTTCTAACCGTGATGCATGTATATATGATTTAAAATGCTTTATTATAGGATTTGATATGCTTTGGCATGATTGGTATTTCAATTCGGTAATTTCTCGGTTTTATGATTATTATATTATTATTTTTGGGCGATTTTCGAGAAATTATGAAATTTGGTAAAAATAATGTTTGGACTTGGTTTATGAGTCCGGGAGTGAAATTGATTGAAAATAATGTTTGGACTCGGATTATGATTCATGTATTGAAAACGATGTGGTGACTCGGGAATGAGTCAATGGTCAATTTCGTGGATTTACGTGAAAATGGCAACAGAGGTTGCAACGCATGGATTTGCGTGAAAATGGTATTTTGGGCTTGAGAACCCAAGTGAATAGTGATTTTGACTCGGATTGGGAGTCACTTGTGAAATTGTGAAATGAATGATTTATTGTGATTTTATGATTATTTTAATCAGTCTTTCGGGCACGTTTTACAAGGAACGTGCAAATAATGTTTTGGGCTAGGCCCGGAGTCTAAATGATTTCTAAAATGATGTTTTGACTTAGTTGGTAAGTCAATGACGATTTCTGGATTATTCTATTGTTTTAAAAGGTGATTTTAAAGAAGTAAGTGTAAATGGTATTTTGGGCTTTGAGACCCAGTCGGGAATGATCTTGACTTTGTTTGAAGACAAGATTTGATTGAAATGTTTTGGGATGTAATTCCCGAGATGGTTTTCATGGTGATTGTGATATTCCCAGGCGGTCGGAGCTTGGGGGGGATTACCCAGACGACCGGAGCTTGGTGGATGTGATTGTAGGATCATGAGTTGATCCTATGGTAGTCAACTTCTCGGATGAGACTGAGCCTGGATGTACCACTCGGATGGGTGTGAGCCTGGGGATGTGTTCGCCCAGAGGTGACTGAGCCCGAGGGGGTTGAGCCCAGAGGTGTCTGTTCCCGAGAGAGTGACTGGATATTGGCCTACGCGTAGTGCAGCACTTGTGAGTAGTGCAGTTTGATTGATTGTGCACTTGTGAGTAGTGCAGTTTGATTGATTGTGCACTTGTGAGTAGTGCAGATGTGATTTGTGATATTTTATGCACTTGTGAGTAGTGCGGATTGATTGGATTGATATATTTATTGTGCACTGGTGATTAGTGCTGATTGATGTTGTTTGTGATAACGTACTGGTATTGAGTACGGGTTCTTGGTCTTTGTGGCCAGGTGATTATGCTTTCACATGTTTTGGCCTGAGAGCCGGGATTTGATGTTTTATAACATGAACTGATTTGGTGAACATGAGTTTTATGGACCATGGGAAAAGATGTTTTGATTTTATCGTTCCACTGTTCATACTATTACTCATGTTTTACGATATGCATGTAAGTTTGTGAAAACTGGAGGGTAAGAATGTATTTTGATAAATGTTTTTATAAGAGGTCATTTTTGTCCACTCACACCTTTTCTGTTTTATTGACCATTCAGGTCGTGGCGCGATGATCGAGGCTATTTGAGAGGTGGAGGTATGAGCGGGCACATGCGCAAATATCCCTTGTCTGGCAAGCACTGAAGGGTAGCTTCGGACCTTTAGTTGACTTGTCAGACGGGAGCAGGACCGGGCACGGTTTTTGACGTCCAGTTGGGACGGGTCCTGTCATTCTCTCTCTCTCTTTCTCTATTTCTCTCTCTTTCTTTCTCTCTCTCTCTCTCTCTCTCTCTCTCTCTCTATTTCTCTCTCTCTCTCTCTCTCTCTCTCTCTCTCTATTTCTTTATCTCTCTCTATTTCTCTATCTCAATTTTTTTTTTCTCTCTCTCTCTCTCTCTCTATTTCTCTATTTTTCTCTCGCTCTCTCTCTCTCTCTCTCTCTCTATTTCTCTCTATCTACTTCTCTCTCTCCCTCTATCTCTATCTATTTCTCTCTCTCTCTCTCTCTCTCATTTCTTTCTCTCTCTCTCTCTCTCTATTTTTTCTCTCTCTCTCTCTCTCCATCCCTTCCTCTCTATATTTCTCTCTCTCTCTCTCTCTCTCTCTCTCTCTCTCTCTCTCTCTCTCTCTCTCTCTCTCTCTCTCTCTCTCTTATTTTTCTCTCTCCATTTTTCTTTCTCTCTCTTTCACTCTCTATTTTTTTTTCTCTCTCTCTCTCTCTCTCTCTCTATTTTTTCTCTCCCTCTCTCTATCTCTTTCTCTATATCTCTCTCTTTCTCTTTCTCTCTCTCTCTCTCTCACTCTTTTTTTTTTCTATCTCTCTCTCTCTCTATTTTTTTTGCGGTACGACCGCATTGTACACCCACACCACTATGGAGCCATATATAGGGCATTTCGACCAGATCATAGGGTAGGGGTTACTTCCTTGCGACCATGTGAGTCGTTTGGTGGTGCTTTGGAGGTGGGAGAGTGGTTAGATGTGAAGAATCGATAACTGAAAGTTGACTGAAAGTTGACGATCATTTCTCAGTGAAATCAGGTACAATCTCGACTTTCTCACCTCATATTCAAGTTCTTGGTAATCTGTAGATACGTTTACAAGCAAAGAACGTGAAATTTGGTTGAGAAATAAAGAAGATAGGTAAGCTTTAAGTTCAACCAACAATAGCAGATTCCAACGAGGCTCCAACGAATAAAACGTTAGCAGCAACACACGTCGGCGCCAGTTGCTTCTTTGATAGCCAGCCTCGTTTCGCTAGTGACATCAATGTGAGGTCAGCATGATGTGATAATGACATTACCATGATGTGGAAGTGAGGTCATCATGGTGTGACAGCCATGTCAGCGACATGCGAACGCCACATCGGAGCACATGAGCACCATGCTGGGGCATGTGGGTGCACGTGAGGCCATCCACATGCGCGTGGATGCACTTGGAAGGTCCGTCAGCCTTCCATTGACATGTGGTGGTGCGTGGGGACTGTTTTTCTACCCACAATAAAATGGTACTCCCTTGTTTTTTACCTTCCGAATCTATTTTTGACGGTTTCGAGGCCTTTTGGGTTTGCTTAGAGCCCCATCTAAGTAATTCCATATTTGTTGACCTTGTTCGAGGCTGATTTTTGGACCAAGGATCAAGGGAACCTATGTAATGGAATAATTTAAAGGTTTCATAGGTTTGGTGTTTCCTTTACTTAGGATGCTCATATGTAGGATAGGTGGATTTTGACTTACACCTTGAATTTAGCTATGCTCAATGTTCCAATTGCATCAGTTCTTAACCGACATGTCTCGTAGATTTTGATTTACGCTTATACTCCAAAATGAGTATATACTGCCACTTGATTTGGACTTCTTGAGGGACGATCCCAAGACACATGATAGGCGAGTCGGGATATCGGATTAAGACACTAGATGAGTCAGGATATCAGATTAAGACTCTAGACGAGTTAGGATATCAGATCAAGACTCTAGACGAGTCGGGATATCGGATTAGGACTCTAGAAGAGTCAAGATATCGGAATAGGACTTTAGATGAGTTAGAATGCTTGATTGGGGCTTCAGGTGAGTCGATATACCAAATCAAGACTCTAGTGTGAGTCGGGATATCGGTCAGGGACTTGGGCGAGGTCAGTAGAGTTGATGGGTTACTAGCTAGTTATGGTTGATATCCGATGCAGTTACCGGCTGATTTGATATATTGTTATTGCCATGAGCTACGACTGAAGTCGAGGTTATCGAGTTGGGTTTAGCTCGCCTCCAGGTTCAGTAGGTAGGTATTGGGGATGACTCGTGGAGAGCGAACTTTGTTTCGCTACATATCCCTTGTCTGACGGATTTTTGTGTTAGGAGTCAAAGTCCTAGGGTACTTTTGAAACTTCGATTAGTTGTTAGACGAGGGCTTGATCAGGTATAATTTTGAGGTATTTTTTGGGGCGGGTCCTGTTACTAATTGCATATTTTGAGAGTTCACATCAAACTTATAGTAGAATAATCAAATTTAAAATGGATAAAATTTAAAAAAAAAAATTCGAATCCATAATATCAAAAGTTAGAGTTCATATGAACTTATAATTCTAAAATCCAAACTCTAAATTTTGAAGGAAACATTGAACCTTAAAACTCCAATCTCATTTTATGAGAGTAGTTTATATTAACCTTACTATAGAAAAACTAGACTTAAAATGGAGAATTTTTTTTTTCTACAACTCATAATTTCAAACGCTAGAGTTCATTTTAACTATAATTCCAAACTCAAATCTCGAAATTTTGAAAAAAAAAAATTGAATTACAAAAACTCTAATCTCATATTGTGAGAGTTTACATTATCCTTACAAAAGAAAACCAAGCTCAAAAGGGAGTATTCAAAATTATTTCTCCAACTCGTAGTATCAAATGGTAGAGTTCATAAGAACGTTATAATTTCAAACACAAACCTAAAAATACTGAAAAAAAATAAAAAAATAAAACTGTACTTCGAAACTCTAATGTTATATTGTGAGAGTTCACATCAACTTTGCAATAGAAAAACCAATGGAAAAAATTTAAAGTTCTTTCTCAAATCTTTAATATGAAACGCTATAGGTTGTATGAACCTTATAATTTCAAAATCCAAACTCGGAAGTTTGAAGAACAAAATTGAACTTTGAAGAATAAAATTGAACTTTGAAGAACAAAATTGAACTTTGAAACTCCAATCTTATTTAGAGAGATCACATAAACCTTACTTTGCGAAAACCAAACTCAAAAAAATTAAAAGTTGCAATTAGTTTCCAATCCGCAATAACAAATATTCAAATGTTAGAGTTCATATAAACCTTATAATTCCACAATCTTGAAATTTCGGAAAAAATAATTTGAACTTTCAAACACCAATCTCATTCTTTAGAACACATACCAACCATATTAGGACAAAATCAAAACTTATCACCAATCTACTTTTGTGTTGGGAAAGATGCATAAATTAAATAGATAATTATAATCACCAAGATCAAACTTTTCCCACCCTCAAAATAAATTGAGTAAATAAATTGGCAGAAATAAAGCGAAAGTAAAAAGGTAAAAGAGAACACCGAAATTTAATGAGATTCGGCAATGTGCCTACATCCTCGAACACCAGCTCCAATATTCTTCACTATGAATAATGGGATTAAAAGTACAATCTCACTCAATGGTGGATACACAACTCTCTCTTGGATTCACTCAAGAGGATCTCACTTTCTCTCTTTTTCTCACAAATGAAGCTATCTTCCTATTTCTCACACAGGAAGTAACTCTCTTCTCACTCTCACCTTTGGTGGATAACTTGTTGCTTGAAGGATGATTGAGAATGCTTAATCCCTCTCCTTTATATAGGGATGGATGGAAGGAAGTCATCAATGCATAGTCATGCGATGCATAAGAGTTAGCTCCAATTAATCTCATGGTAACTCCCATCTCCAACAATAAGTTGGGAGATCAAAAGTCTTCTTTGTTTTCAAGCATATGAATGAACCTACCCAAAATCACATCCATGCACAAACGATAACATGTGCATTGGAATATCAAAAGTCTTCATTTGAGGAACTCCAAAGATCATTTTAATTCTCCTCCACTTAATGGAAGGATAAACCCATCAACTTCTCCCCCACTAAATGGAGGGAATAACCCATCAAATTCCCCTCCACTTAATGGAGGAATAACTCATCATTTTGATGATCATCTTTCATCCTTAACCAAAACTAGAGCCAGGTAATGGTCTAACTTGTTTATTATAACAATTTATAATGATCAAGTTCTGCTCAACTAAATTTCATAACTTTATTCATGCAAAGAAAATACCCTCAAAACTGTTGGCTTCTCTATGTAAACACACAAGGACTATGTCTAAAGATCAAGAGACTTAACATATGTATCCTATACTGAGCTGCAAACACACTCCAAAAGAAATAAGATTCCATTCAAGAAAAAAGAAGGCTAGGATGAGTATGCCCTGGATTCATGGATTCATTCTTATCCCAATCTACATTGGAACTTTCATCCTATTGGGAGGTGAAAGGGAAAAAATAGGGAAGTTGGTGGCCCACTTCTCCTAAACTCAAAATGCGAAAAACAATCGACTAACAAAAAATACGAATGCTATAAAAGAAAAGGTTAGGAATGTAAGGGTGCCACTGCTATTACCTACCAAAAGATTGGGAAAAAATTAGAGGAAAAAGGAGATGTAGGCTAAACCTAGAAACATTGTTATGGAGGGACAAATTAGAATTGTTATTTCATCCAACCTATTTTCTTATTAACATTAAATCACTCTTCGTTATACATTTCTTTCACATTTCTGGTAACATACATAACTATACCTAATATACCTACTTACATAGTTATACGTTGGGGTAGCTATAACGACCCTAACTAGAAATTAAAGTAAATTAAGAGATAAATTTGGAAATGATGATTTTGTGCTCAGTTTAGGAGGGGTTCGAAAGTTACTTTTTATTCAGATTACTTTTGAATATTTTTCACCATTACGTACGTTTTAGACTTTTGAGTGTATAAATAGGCGACACTCGAGAATCAGAGTTCAAATGATAAAGTTACTTGTCTAGAACGATCGGGATGTATTGATAAATTTGGAAAATTTTAAATATTAAAAAGGGCCATTCTATCTCCTCTCCCAGTTGGTCAGACCAATCCCTTCCACTCTTCTCTCCCTCTCTCTCGTTCTCGCAATGACAGTGCAAGGACCCAGAAACGGTGCCACCGATCGGCGATGGTCGAGGTCGTCACACCACCACTATCTTCTTCCTTTCTTTTTTTTTTTTTCTCTCTCTCTCTCTCTCTCTCTCTCTCTCACACACACACACACACACACACACACACAACTCCAGCCGTACCAACCATCAAAGACGTCGTCCACCAAACATGGCGTGCTGTTGGATTTCAGAATTTGAAGATCAAAGATCAATGAAGGTTCAGAGCCGATTTGCAGAGAAGCTTCTTCTGCTTGAGGTAACCAAACTCTCTCTTACACTCTTAGCTGGAAAAATTGTGGTTAGGATAGTTTAGGATCTGGAATGAGTGATTAGCACTCAGATTTGTAGGCAATGAAGAATATGTATTGATGATTGATCAAAAATGGACTAAAGGTTTATAGTTTCATTGATGCACATAAGGTGTTTGACAAAATGCATATAAGAACAGTTTTTTCTGATTTTCTTATGCTCTCACCATTTAGAGAGAGTCACACACGTCCTTAGTGTTTTTGTGATGATTTTCTATCATTATCATACACTCTCCTCTATACAATTCTGTTAGAGAAGAATGACATCATCACACACACACACACACACACACACACACACACACACACACACACACACACACACACACACACACACACACACTACATGATTTCTTGCTCGCTAAGACAGAGACACACACACACACGCCTCACACACGTGCTATCACTAACTGGCATGATTCTATTTGAGTGTTTGATCAGCTGCATTGCAGCTTGATCAAACCCGATCCAGGTGCAACTTACATGCCAACACCCCTTCCTAAACTGCATTCTGGTTTGACCCCTAGGAGACCCCTTAGGTAGTGAAATCTTGTTTTAGGAAGAGCTTTAGTGAAAATATCTACTACATGGTCCTCAGTCCTGTAGTATTGCAGTAGAACTGCCCCATTATGCATAGAATCTCTGATGTAGTGAACCTTTCTACTGATATGTTTAGTCCTATTGTGGAAAACAAGATTCTTTGCCATTGCTATGGCAGATTGATTATCACAGTTAAAGGCAGTAGGCTCTGACTGTTTTTCTCCAAGATCTTGTAGGATAAATCTGAGCCACACTGCATGTGTTGTGGCCTCAGCAGCACTTACATACTCTGCCTCGGCAGTTGGTAGTGCTACACAATTCTGCTTGATTGAAGCCCAAGAAAAAAACACCATTCCCAAAAATGAAAACATACCCTGATGTGCTTTTACTGTCATCTTCAGAGCCCCCCCAATCACTATCACAGTAGCCTATTAGGGTAGAATCCTCACACTTTTTATACTCTATGCCATAATCCAGTGTTCCTTGAATGTATCTAAGGACCCTTCTTGCTATTCCAAGATGCTTCTTGGTTGGATTATGCATATATCTTGACAGTAGGCTAGTAGCATACATCACATCAGGTCTTGTGGCTGTTAAGTACAATAAACTGCCAACAATCTGTCTGTAAAGATGTTCATCAGCAGCTTCACTTCCATCATCCCTTCTTAACTTCTCATTAGCTACTAGGGGGATACTCACTGATTTACACCCTTTGAGTCCAAATTTTTCAAGCAAGGAAGAAGCATACTTCCTTTTTTTCTAAATAAAAATCCCTGAATAGGATTGAATAACTCCCATTCCAAGAAAATGATGAAGCAAACCAAGATCTGTCATCTCATACCTCTTCGTCATATCTTGTTTGAATTCCTCCATCATTTCAGTATTATCACCTGTATAGAGAATATCATCAACATAGATAGAGACAATTAAGGTACCTTCATCCTTTTTCACCTTCAAGTACAATGTGGCCTCACTTGCGCTTCTTAAGAACCCACAACCCAGTAGATAACAATCAATCTCAGAGTACCAGGCCCTGGGTGTCTGCTTCAGTCCATAGAGAGCTTTATGCAGCTTAAAAACCTTGTCCTCATTCCCCTGTCTTGTAAAACCTTCTCGCTGGTCTACATAGACCTCTTCTTCTAAAACGACATTGAGAAAAGCCGATTTCACATCTAACTGAAACAGCTTCCAGCCTCTTTAAGCAGAAAGAGCAATTAAAACTGTCAGGTCCCACCCCTAATCCCCCAGGATTAGGGACTAAACCCTGCTCCCGTCTGACAACCCAAAAACGAAAGACCGAAACAACCTCACAAAAACCACAAATTACATTGTTAAACGCAGGAGAATTTAAAACATCCCAGAGTCAACAGTTACACAGAGCATAGTACCAAACTAAGGAAACAAAAACCAAAACAAAAAGTACACGCACAACGGAAAATCGGAAACACTCCGGGAAAACTCTCGAGTACTCTATGCCTCCGACGCTGCCTCAACGTCAACCCCCGCGCTAGCTCCGCGACCTGGAAGGCATTAAACCAGAAAGTGTGAGTGGACCAAAAGAATAAAAGTTTCAAAAACCATTCTATAACAAACCAGGGTTTGGCCCTCCGTTTTGAAAACAAGCATGCACAACCCATTTCTTTAAACATAGATATAAACCACATAGAAATCATCATAAAAACATTTATACTTCACAAAATAGGCATCATGAAAACAGTACGATAAAACATAAATCCAAGTCATCATTATCCGATCAAACCTGCTGGACCTATCCGAGTCTTTAAACTCCCGAGTCTTTAAACTCAATCCAGGCCTCAATAATCCGAGTCTTTAAACTCCGAGTCTTTAAACTCAACAGGCCTACGGGGGAAATATCAATATATCCGAGTCTTTAAACTCCCGAGTCTTTAAGCTCAATCCGGGTCTTTAAACCCAATCCGGGCCCGTCCCCCGTCAAACATAATCCAGGTCTTAAACCCAATAACCAGATCCAACAAATCCAATCCAAACCGTTAAAAAACGATTCGAAATCCATATCCAAACCCGAATCCGAAACCACTGGTCTGAAGCCCTTTCGGCATCCAGAACCGTCATTCCGAACCCCAATCCGGAATTCCACTTTTCAACTTTAAAACCAAATTCCGCTTTCCGAAATCCGATTCTAAAACCGAAAACCCTGATCATCGAAATCATGTTCCAAAACCCATTTATAATCGTTGAAAACCAGTTATAGATTTAAATCCCAAAACCATGGCATCATACTCAGAAATCAAGTCTTTCTCGTAAAATGTGCTGAAAATCGTACTTTCTCGAAAAATGTGAAATCATGGAAAAAAGTTATAGTATATTCAAATAACCATGAAATCACATGTAAAACCATAAAACAATTATAGAAAAGCAGTTATGCATGCTCAGTTAGAGAGAAGGGGTCCACTCACAGATACCGGGTACATCACTCGCGTCCCGTACGTCCCGTGCGTTGCTCAACCTCCTCGGGGATTCCTGATCCTGTCAACAGTCACCAAAATACGTCACCAACACGTTTACTAAGGTTCTCCTAATTCCCCACAAAATTCCCCGGGTTCTAAACGTAACGAACCGAGACCCTAAACCTTCGACCTCGCGGAACTAACCCGAAACAACGTCCGTTTAACCCGAAACCTATCTCAAAAGATTCGTTACAACATCTAGACCAAAAACCTAGTTGGAAGTTTCCCCAGAAACCACCGCACGCGCCCCCACGCGCCGCCCAAAGTGGCTACGCATGGGCCTCATGCGCCTGCTACAGTGTCATCGTCAACCTCTGTCCAGCCGGTTCAAATCGGACTGGCTGAACCGAACCGGCGTGACAGGTTCTCCGCCGTCTGTCCACCATTCCAGTCCCTCTTTCCACCAGTCTCTTCGTCCTCTACCCAGCAATCCAGTCCCCTACTCCAAACACACCAACACAGCCTACATCTCAACGTCCCAAGCTCGAAACAAAAACCACCCCTACCCCTGTTTTTCAATCTGACCACCCGTACACTTCCCCTTCACGGCTTCGACACCAAAAGGTTCCTAAGGACCTAAGGAATCGATTAGCACCTACCAGACCCCTCGACTCGTACTCAAAAACCACGACTTTCAGTTTGAACTTTCGCGGCAAAACAGAGCAACTGAACGGGGGAAAGAAATTACCTGCATGCCGATCACCGCCGTGCTCTCCACCGCGTTCACTGGAGTCCACAAAGCCGTCCTAGCCTTCCCTCTCGTCCAATTGACCAACGCACGACAACACCACCACCAAGGTCCCTCAACACCTCTCTATTCTCTGGTTTTCCCGTGAACCCACACACTCCTCACACACAAACACTCGACTTTTCAATTCCTCTCACCACTTTCCTTGCACTCTCAGCTTTCCCCTGATCACACTCACACACTCAAGCACTCACGCACACACCCAGAACCCGATCAATTCCCTCTCAAACCTCACTCTGTTTTCTGTCTTCTTTGAACAAACACAATACACACACACTGCACAGTTTTAAAACACACACCGTGCACTTCCTAGAACCCACTACACACACTAGGGCCAAATCCAAAAATATCCCATCTCTCATGTACACTTGTCCTCATCAGATTGCACAATTCCCAATGTGCAAAAAGACCAAAATACCCCTACTTGTGAGTCAAAATTACAATTATGCCCTTGCCTTTCTAGACCCGTATCTCACCCGTCCAACGTCCGATGAACATGTGCCACCTGTCGTTGAACTTAGGACGACGAGATCTACGTAACGGTCCTCGGTCTACTAGTAAAAACCTCGTTACCCAAAAAGTCAACGTTTCCCCCTATTTTACCCAAATTACGATAATGCCCTCAACCTTCCGAACATCATAACTTCCTCCTTGGATGTCGAAATTGGACGTGCCACCTGTCTACGGACTCGTGACGTCCCGAACTAAGTCACGATCATCGGTCAATATCCAATTGACCACCCGAACTCAAAGTGAACATTTTGCCCTAACTAGGGGCAAAATCGTCATTCTACGCTAACGGCTCAACTAAACACTGATTAGGCTCACTAATCCCATCTTAAACACTCTGCTAATCCCGGCTCCCGGGACGGGTCGTTACAAAAACTCTGATTGTATCATGTCTGGCCACTGGTGCAAAAGTCTCATTAAAATCAATCCCAGGTTTCTGTGAGTACCCCTTTACTACAAGTCTAGCTTTGAGCTTTTGAACTGATCCATCCAGGTTTAGTTTGGTCTTATAAACCCATTTAACTCCAATTATAGGCTTCTCAGTAGGTCTATCCACAAGACTCCAGGTTTCATTTTCCCCAATCATCTCAATTTCTGTCTCCATAGCCTTCTGCCATCCTTTGTCCTGAACTGCTTCCTGGAAAGATTCAGGTTCCACAATGGCAACATGGCATCTAGCATAGATCTCATCCAAACTTCTAATCTTTACAGGTGTTGTACTAGTTTCTGAGTTTGTCTCTTCACCTGCATTATCTGTAGTCTCAGATTGAGCCTGTCCCGGTACTTCTGCTTCACTGTTTTCGGCACCAGTTTCTGTAAGTATATCAGGAAAACATGGAATACTGACTTCCAAGTTTGTTTTCCAATTCCATCTTGCACTTTCTTTGAAGGTAACAGTTCTAGATACCACTACTTTCTTGGTTTCTAGACAATAAATTCTGTACCCTTTTTCACAGCTACCATATCCCACAAAAACTCCCTTGATTGCAGAAGAATCCAACTTCTGTCTTAGTTGGCTAGTAACATGATAAAAACAGATTGATCCAAAAATTCTTAGGTGACTAACTCCTGGTTTTCTTCCACTATACATTTCAAAAGGGTTTTCTTCTTTATGGCCTTTGTTGGACACCTATTAAGCAAATAGACAGCAGTAGTTACTGCTTCACCCCAAAACATGTAGGGCATCTTTTTGTCATGAATCATTGCTTTAGCCATCTCCACAATAGTTCTGTTCTTTCTCTTTGCAACACCATTCTGTTGTGGAGAGTAAGCAACAATAAGTTTCCTTTGAATCCCCAAGACTTCACAATAATTCAGAAACTCCTGAGATGTGAACTCCCCATCCTTGTCACTTCTTATTTTCTTGATCCTCTTTCCAGTCTGAAGTTCAACCATAGCCTTGAACTTCATGAATGCATTGAATACTCCTTATTTGTACCTTAGGAGATAAGTCCAGCACATTCTAGAATAGTCATCAATAAAAGTGAGGAAGTATTTGTTCCCACTTAGAGTCTTAGTTTGCATTGGTCCACATAGATCTGTATGTATCAGTTCCAACAAATGTGTTGATCTCCAAGCACCTTTCTCAAAGGTCCCCACATGCTGTTTTCCAAAAATACAGCCCTCACAACATTTCTCTTTCTTAGAAATTCTAGGCATACCAATCACTATATCATTAGTGACTAGTGAAGACAAACTTGAGTGATTCAAGTGTCCAAATCTTCTGTGCCACATCCATGAACTTCCTTCTTCTACTGGCACCTTAGCCATTGGAAGAACTTGTTGGAAAGATAAGGGAAAACACCTATTACTGGTAATAGCAACACTAGCTATTTCATGTCCCTATTCATAGATAGTTGCTTTCCTCCCTTCAAAAACCAGATTATATCCATGCTCCACCATTTTCCCAACACTTAACAGGTTCTCGTCCAAACCAGGCACTAACATCACTTATCATTCTGTCACCTTCCTGTGTCTTGATAACCAGAGAACCCTTGCCTTTGGCTTCCACCAGTTCTCCTGTCCCCATTTTCACCATGCACTTTAAGGTTCTATCAAGATCAATCAATGTTGATTCTTGAGAGGTCATGTGGTTACTACAACCACTGTACAAATACCAGACATCATCATTCTTAGAAGTAGTGACTGAATGGCAGGCATAAAACATGGCTCCATCATCTTCTATCTGCTGAGCAATATTGACACTGCTCTTGTTATGACAGTCCTTAGCATAGTGGCCCATTTTGTTACATTTGAAACACTTTCTAGTCTTAAACTAGCAATTTCCAAAGTACTTCTTGCTACACACTTTGCAGGTAGGCTTAGTCTTACCCTCACCCTTGGTTTCTCCTTTGTGATATCCAGAATCATTCTCTGTTTTCTTGACCTAGGGTTTACTTCCTATACTTGTACCCTTCTTAGATTTGCTTGTCCACGGCTTAACATGACTTGAGAAGGCTTTTCCAGTAGAACTTTCAAAGTGAAGTTCAAGCCTCTGATCATAAGCCTTAATGGAAGCAATCAGTTCCTGCACATTTACTTCTTCTAGATCTTTGGTTTCCTCTAGGATTAAAACTATAGGATCATAGGTCTTAGTCAAGCTTATGAGTATTTTCTGCCCCATCCTAGTTTCCTTTATATCTTCACCATAAGACCTCATTTGATCAACTATAGAGTACAGTCTAGACAAATATGCATGAAGTGTTTCATCATCTTTCATTCTAACATACTCAAAATCCCTTCTCAATCCTTGTAGTTTAACAGATCTTACCTTCTGATCACCATGAAATTCTCTCTTCAACAGATCCCAAGCTGCCTTAGAGCTTTCTTCATTTGCTATCCTTGAGAAGATGGAATCCACCATAGAAGTCTGGATGAATCCGAGGGCCTTTGCATCTTGATCAAGTTTGCACGAGAAGGCACCACCATTGCTCCTTCTTCTCCTTCAGGATCAGCATTCACACCTCTGTTAACAAGCTCCCACAGATCTTGAGGTCGAAGCAAGGTACGCATTTTAATGCTCCAAAACTGATAGTTATTGCCATCAAATATTGGAACTCTCAGCTCACTGCTTGCTCCTGTCATCTCTGTTTCTTCTTCACAGTGCACACCTCAGTTCACAGATCAAAACCGAAGCTCTGATACCATGTTGGATTTCAGAACTTGAAGATCAAAGATCCATGAAGGTTCAGAGCCGATTTACAGAGAAGCTTCTTCTGCTTGAGGTAACAAAACTCTCTCTTACACTCTTAGCTAGAAAAATTGTGGTTAGGATAGTTTAGTATCTGAAATGAGTGATTAGCACTCTAGATTTGTAGGGAATGAAGAATATGGATTGATGATCGATCAAAAATGGACTAAAGCTTTACTGTTTCATTGATGCACAGAAGGTGTTTGACAAAATACATATAAGAACAGTTTTTTCTGATTTTCTTATGCTCTCACCATTTAGAGAGAGTCACACACGTCCTTAGTGTTTTTGTGATGATTTTCTATCATTATCATACACTCTCCTCTGTACAATTCTATTAGAGAAGAATGACATCATCACACACACTCACTACATGATTTCTTGCTCACTAAGATAGACACACACACGCCTCACACACGTGCTAACACTAACTGATTTTAAACAAGTGGCATGATTCTATTTGAGTGTTTGATCAGCTGCATTGCAGCTTGATCAAACCCGATCCGGGTGCAGCTTACATGCCAACACGTGGCACGAAATAAATGGGCTACCACGCTTTTCGAGGTAATTTTTAGCTGCCTCAGGTGATGGTTCTCGATTTGGACTTCGTTTTTGGATTCCTAGGTTTTAGTAGATGGATTTAGACTATTAATTTGTAGTTTTTGGTTGAGTTTTGAGGGAGTTGCAGAAAAGCTTGGAACATACATCAATGGCCGTTTCCAGCTGGAGCTGGTGAGGTGACTCCACAGAAGAAAGGGAGCGACTGAAAGCTACAGTCAACCCCTAAGGCATCCAGAGCGCATGGGGGAACGTAGGACCCACCTCGGCTCCTAGCGACTTGTGTTTGATGTATCTTAATATTCCGAACTCGTTGGCATAGGTCTTAGGTCCATCTGAGTTTAGTTTGGAACTATTTTAGATAGCTCCGGGCGCGTTTTGGTACAGTCTGGTATAGAGGTGATACAAAAACCATATCAATGAATTTTAATCCGTTTGACATGATTCGGTATTATACAATTTAAAATTGATACTGAATCGTGTTGTATCAATTGTATTCGGTATAATTCAGTATAGTTTTGATTTTGAGCCAAATTTACTCAACAATATATTGAGCCAAAATTTATACGACAAAACCTATTAATTTCATTGATTTTATTTTAACCACAAGAACCCACTCTTCAGACGACGAGATTTCTTGCGTGATAGTTGCCCCACCCTCCCTATAACATTTTTCTAATTCAGTGACCAATAGATTTGACTCAAAGGCAATGGGTTTGGGTTTTAGGCTTAACCTTAAGTGTGGCTTTCCTCTTCATTCTAACTGGAAAACCAGTTCTCCTGCCAAGCTTTCTTCAACTTTTGGTGAGCTCATTGGCTTTTCAACTTTTTTATGTGATTTGGGATTTTCTTGAATATACCAGCATTGTATCTGGTTTTTACAATCTCAATCACTTCATAGCATATTTTTAAGCAAACCCATGAACAATTAGATTGTGTTGTTTTCTTATCAGTCCAGTGATAAAAAGGCATGTTTAAGTTTCTTATCTTAGTAAAAGTAGAATATTTCTTGAAGTTTTCAATGAGCTATTTGGAAGTTTGAAACTAAATGAATGGCCCAACTATGGAATCTATGGAAGGTTTTAATTTGGAAGCTTAAAAATGTGCTGTCAATTAATTTCAGTTTTTTAATTAATTAAAAAACTCAAAATAGGTTCAGTTTTGGCACATATCAATATTCCCCAACACCAAAATCGATCTCGTACCGGTTTGAACCAGTTGGGTATCGGCACCGTAGCGATCATCCATTTAGGTTTACTATTCGGTTTTTTTTCGGCTTGATATGATGTGAGACGAGATAATTTCGGTATTTAGGGATGATATACTCAGGGTTAGTTTCAGATGGTTTTAGCTATAATAATATGTTTTAAGGAGCAAGAAAAGCTCAGGGGAATGGGTAATCAAATTTAATGTTTTAGATATACATTTATCAATATTAATTGCCTTGTTGCGAGGAATTATGCAAATAGAAGACCTAGAAAGTCGTATGGATTGAGACAAAACTCTTGAGGATTCCCAAGAATGTATACCTCGAAGTATGTGTAATGGTGGATCCGACTGGGTGAGCTCTCCCTAACGTACTTTGAGTGGGATTCTTCCCCCAACTCATATTTATATGATTGTATATGATTAAATATGTGATGATTGGAATGTGAATTGAGTACTCACGAATTGAATCCTTTGTTTGTGATGCTTGAGAATATTCGGTTGGATTATTGTGTGAGGATGATGTTAGAATCCTAGATGATGCCACGAGCTAGGTTTAGAGATTGACATAGTTGGAACTTAAGTTAATGATCGCTAAGAAATATAAGAACTCTGAAACGAGTATAAACTTCTATTATTCTGATAGATCTCGAGGTTGTTTATGAGATGTAACGTGATATTGGAACGAGTACTACTCTAGAATGAGTGTAAACTACCACTAGTTTACGACATCTTGAGGATTCATTTCGAGATACGCGATACGACGATATTTTTTAGTCACAGAATGTTATTGGCAGGGTTATGATGATTTCACTAACCGAGACAGATGGGGTACAACGGCCGAGGAGTCATGCAGTCCTAGCACTTATGTTAGCCAGGTTGTGGTTCAAGAGTCATAAGAGCCTAATTAATAATTGGTTTAAGGGTTCCTTGGTGCTAAGGCTTTGTTGATTTGGTAATTGGATGATTAGGTTAGATGATTGAGCATAAATTGTGGGTGATGGATTTTGGACTATGGATTCATACCATAATAATTAAGGATTATGACTTATGAACCATATGGCTTGGGCTCGTGAAATGATTGTGAGGTATGTTGTAACAACCCGTCCCGAGAGCCAGGATTAAGATAGTGAGTAAGGTGTGATTAGTGAGGTTAATCCGTGGTTAGTTGGTCCCGATAGGTCCGTAAGTTTAGAATGACGATGTTGCCCCTAGTTTGGACAAAATAGTTGACTCTTAGTTCGGGTGGTCAAATGGGGGTTGACCAGTGACCAGGACGTAGTTTAGGACGTCACGAATCCATAGGCAGGTGGCACGCCTGATTCCGACATCCGAGGAGGAAATTGTGATGTTCGGAAGGTTGAGGGCATGACCGTAATTTGAGTAAATTAGGGGGAATAGTTGACTTTTTGAATAATCGAGTTTTGGTAGGTTGACCTAGGATGGTTAGATAGTTCTTGTCGTCCTGAGTTCGATGACAGGCGGCACGTACTCATCGGACTTACGAGGCGAGAGTTACGGGTCTAGGAAGTTTTGGTAAAACCGTAAAATGAGTAAAACAGGAGGGTATTTTGGTCTTTTTGGTTTCTAGGGATTTGTGCACAGAGGAAAGGAATGGACGGCTGGGATTGGGCCATGTGGAAGTGTGTGGAGTGGATTGTGACAGGTGGCTTGTGTGTAGAGGATTCTGGTGGAATCCTGTGCATTCACGGCACAATTAATTGGGGTGCACCCGTGCTGTGCACTCTTGTTCTTCGACACACAGAGAGAAACAGAGGGAGGAAATTGAGAGGAATTGAGGATTGGTCGTGGTAATTGACGAGTTCTGGTGAGTGAGGGAGGAACGGGAGACTGAAAGGGAGCTGGTGAAGCTGTTGAGAGGCACGGTGGTCGTGTGTGTGAGGGGGATGAGTTACGGGAATCTAGGAGGAAACAGAGAAGGTTGACTGCTTGTGGGGGGTGCTGTGGTCGTGTGCGGGTGTGTGCGACCTCAAAAGGAAGCTGAGGCGGCTCTGTGGACTCCACGGAACACGGCGGCGAGCACGGTTGTGGACGGTTGCAGGTAAGTCCAATTCTTCGTGTTTGTGCCCTGTTTTTCCGTCGAGTTTTGAACTGCGAGTTGTGAGTCTAAGGGTGGAATCGAAGGTCATGGGCAGGTCTAGGGGACTCAGTGGAGGTCTGGGAGTCTAGTGGTTGTGTAGCCGTGACGGGGGGAGCACGGCGGAGGATGGCATGACGGAGGTGCTCTATGTCCTCTGTTTTGGCCGTGGGTTTTAAACGGCGAGTCGTCGAGTTTAGGGCTGAGTCGACAGTCTAGGAGGGTTGGTTGAGGTTTGGTAGAGTCCTAGGAAGAGGTTGGTGTAGCCACCGTGAAGGGGGAAGCCGTGGGTGGCCGGGAAGGAAAACAGGGGTTTGATGGCCGTCTGGTTCGAGCTTGAATCGACGATGACGGGACTGTGTCGAGGTTAGAGGAGTTGAGGGATGGATTCGTGGTGTCTGGACGAAGCTGTAGGAGAAGAGAGGGAGTGAATTGGTGGCCGGACGGCAGAGAATGCCTCTCGCCAGTCCAGTTGCAGCGGCTGGTTCAGCACAGTGCACTCGAGGTTGGGGGTGACACTGTAGCTGGCGCGTGAGGGCCACGCGCAGCCACTTTGGGCGGCGCGTGGGGGCGCGTGCGGCGGCATATGGAGAAGCGATCAACATGGATTTTGGTCTAGGAGTTGTGGTGAGTTCAAGGGAGTTGGTTTCGGATCAATCGGAAAACGTTTGAGTGTAGTTCCGCGAGGGTGAAGGTTTAGGGTCCCGGGTTCTAGGCTTTCGGTTCGGGGAATTTTGAGGGCATTTAGGTGAACTTTCGTGAACGTGTTAGTAACGTACTTTGGTGATTGTGAACAGGATCGGGATTTCCCGAGGAAGCCGAGGAACGTGCTGGATGTTCGGGACGCGAGTAGGGCTCAGTACTGTGAGTGGACCCTTTCTATAAACTCGAACATGCATAACTATTTTCTATAATTGTTTTATCGTTTTAATTATGATTTTATGTTTATCGGATATGCCTGGTCGATTTTACATGTGCACGGTTTTCGAGGAAGTCCGGTTTTTAGCACGTTTTACGAGGAAGTGGTTGACTTCTGAAATTGATGCTCTAGTTTCGGGATTTCAATTGATAAGTGATTTCTAATGATTATAAATGGATTTTTGGACTAATCAAGGTTTTCGATTTTAGAATCGGATTTCGGAAAACGAGATTTGGTTTTAAAGTTGAAAAGTGGATTTCCGGATTTGGGTTCGGAATGACGGTTCTGGATGCCGGAAGGGCATCGGACCAGTGATTTCGGATTCGGGTTTGGATGTGGATTGGTAAATGGTTTCAAATGGTTTTGGGAATGGATTTGCTGGATCTGGATATTGGGTTTAAAGACCCGGATATATGTGACGGGGGACCGGCCGGATTGGGTTTAAAGACTCGGATTGAGTTTAAAGACTCGGGAGTTTAAAGACTCGGATATATTGATATTTCCCCCGTAGGCCTTGAGTTTAAAGACTCGGATATGATTAAGGCCTGGATTGAGTTTAAAGACTCGGGAGTTTAAAGACTCGGATAGGTCCAGCAGGTTTGAGCAGAAAATGATGATATGATGTTATGTTTTCTGATATGGTTTTATGATTTCACATGATGTGGTTTTTCTAACTGGTTTATAGTGTTTCTGTTTCTTATGATGCGGTTTGTGGTAAATTGATTTATAACTGTGTTCATAAATTTGGTTATGCATGTGGTTTTCAAAACGGAGGGTTAAACTCGACTTTCGTGTAAAATGGTTTTGAACTCTTGTACTGTTTGGTCCACTCACATCTTCTGTTTTAAATTGCCCTCCAGGTTGTGGAGATAGCGCGGGGTCTGGACGTCGAGGCAGTGTCCGAGGCATAGAAGTGATGTGAGAGATCCCAGAATAGATTAAAGGCTTCCGTGTGCGTGTAGTTATCGGTTTTATTTTCCTTGCATTTTCGTACTATGTTCTGTAAATGTTACCTTCGGGACATTGTGTCTAATTACTCCTGCGTTTGACTCGATTTGAGTGAGTTTTACTTGAGTTTTGTGTCGGGGAGTCAGACGGGAGCGGGATTTACCTCGGGTTTCGGGGTGAAACTGGGGTGGGTCCTGACATATGTCAAGAAGGACTGCCCTATACGCTCGAAGAGACGTAAGGTATGGTAGAGAGGATTTTTTTTCCCATACACGATCTGATACAAACTATGTGTAACGACCCGTTCCTAATCTACGAGATTAATTAAGAATTAATCGGGATTAATTGAGGATTATCAGACGATCATGGTGAAATTACGATTTTGCCCCTTGAAAGGGGCTGAGGACGTGAGGGAGGGGCTGAGGACGTGAGGGAGACTGAGAGACGACGGAGGCCACGGTGGTGGCCGAAAACCATGAAAAACAAAGGTAAACCTTGGGTGTTTGATTTTGGGTTTCAATTTTATATGTTTTTACTTGATTTTAAGCCCATATTCAGGTTCTTGGAGGAGAGCGGAGTCTGTAGGATAAAAAAAAGGAAGGTTTTGGACGACGGGAGTGGCCAGAACATGGACCCAAAGTTTGGACTAAACTTTGGAAGCTTGTATCTTCAAAACCAGGTACTTTCTCTCAATTTTGGGTTCAGATTTGGATTCCTTGGCTCGAGTAGATAGATTTCCATATAAAGAACGTAGGATTTGGTTGAGTATTGAGGGAGGTACGAATGTTTGAAAATCGGGCCAAAAATGAAGGTTTTCCGGCCACTAGCCGGCGAGGGCATGACGTCAGCATGATGACGTCATCATGTCATGACAACATGACACGTGGTAGTGCCACGTTAGCGTGACACGTGATAGGGTGCCACTTGGCAAACAAGGGTCAGAGGGTGTCAGTGACACGTGGCAGGGTGCCACGTCAGCAGCTGACGGAAGCATTGACCATTGATCATTGACTTTTCATTTACCAAAACTTTGACCAGCGCGTGAGGGCGTATGGGCAGGAATTTCAAGGTCGAATTGATCTTGTTTTAAAGGTTTTAACGTTCTGAATCAAATAGTGGTAGTTTCAGGTCGATCAAAGATCATTTGATAGGTCATTTAGAGGTTTTAATCCTTGGGAAGAGTGTTCGGGACACGACTATTTTGGGAGTTTTGAGGGTTTATGGTTTAGACTTGTGTAGATGGTTAGTGACCTATGAGTATGATTTGAACAGGTCCGGACGTCCCAGAGATTGTGGATTAGCCTCGGAGTGGCTTACAGCGCGGATTGTGAGCGCGTAGCACAGACGGTCTGTGAGTGGACTTTTCTTTCTAAATGATGCATACATAAATGCTTTATATGTGTTTTATGATCATGGTTTGAGATGCCTTGATTTCATAATGTTTTGTGTTTGATAATTGAACATTTCGTAGAAAATGTTATATTACACGTATTTCGAGATTTTCGTTTTTATGATACTTGGGCTTAGGCCGGGTATTCTACATGCATGTGATTTATGTGATTTTAATGGTTTCACGGAGAGGCGTGAAACTAAGGATTGATATGTAATTTTGAACGATTTCACGGAGATGCATGAAATGTTATTTCGGGCTTAAGACCCAATTGAACATTGACCTTGACTTGGATTATAGTCAAAGGTGATTTTGAATAAAGATTTGAATAGTGAAATGGTTTTCGAATTTGAAAACAATATTCAAGCTTGTGTTCCAGTTGGTTTATGGTTTGACTTAGAGTATAATCAAACGTGAAATATATCGGGCTTGTGACCCAGTTCTGATTTATGAAATGATATTTCGGGCTTGCGACCGTGTTGGAAAGATATGGACTCCGTGTGTGAGTCCATGTGTATTTGACAACTATGTTTTGGGCGGAGACCCTATATGATTTGATTTTGGGCTGAGACTCTATTTGATATGTTTTCACTAAGACCATCATCTTGAGATTTATATGACTCCGGCGTGACTGTGTCCCCAGAGAGGGCCTCTGGTAGGAATGTGTTTCCCCGAAGAGAACCCTATGATGAGATTGTTACTCCAAACGTCATAAATCCTAGAGCCTCTAGACGTTGAAGATCCTGGAGAGGTCACGATCACACTGCCTGGAGGTGAGTAGCTCCGAGGGGAGGCTCAAGCTCAGGAGTGTTAGATATTGATATCACCCAAACGTCGAAGATCCTGGAGATAATATAACCCCAGACGTCGCAGATCCTGGGGAGGTACTCGGACGGGAAATCCTGAGTTGCACACGTTGCATTGATATCGTGACTGACATGTGGTGATTGAGATGAGACAGATGTTGGATACGAGGATTGGTCATGTTTTCTATGAGTGCTTTATGCACAGATGATTTCACTATTGATTGATGTGAAACACAAATTGATTGATTTGCGTTCAGATGCTTTTAACATGTGATAGTTTTTCCGATGATTGCATCAGCTTTATTATTACTGTTTTTTTTTGGAAAGAAATGGTTTTAAATTGTTATGCATGCATGCTTTTAATTGAAGGGTATAAATTTTTATTTCGGAAATGTGTTTTCCAACTATTTATTTTTGTCCACTCACAGCTGTTATGGTTTTTGATACCTTTCAGGTTGATTGTGAATGTGAGCTGTAGCAGAGACCAAGACATCACATGCCACTGCGTATTCTGGAAACCCCGAGCGGGTTACAATTATATCCTTGGTCTGACACGTGGTGTCAGATGGGAGCAGGACACATCCCACGATACCAAACTGACAGGACCCATCCCAATCACCTTGGATTATCATGGGATGCTAACATCATCATGCTGACGTCATGCCTTGGCCGGAGAAGATGACCAGCGTCGCCGTCTAGTTCACCAGCTGGTGGCTGGAAAACCTCCATTTTGGCCCGATTTTCAAACCTTCATATCTCCCTCAATACTCAACCAAATACTACGTTCTTTATATGGAAATCTATCTACTCGAGCCAAGGAATCCAAATCTAAACCTAGAATTGAGAGAAAGTACCTGGGTTGGATGATACAAGCTTCCAAAGTTTCGGCCAAACCTTGGGTCCACGTTTTGGCCACTCCCGTCGTCCAAAACCTTCCCCTTTTTATCCTACAGACTCCCCTCTCGTCCAAGAACATGAATATGGGCTTAGAATCGTGTAAAAACATCTAAAATTGAAACCTAAAATCAAACACCCATGATTTACCTTTGGTTTTCATGGTTTTCGGCCACCACTGTGGCCTCCGCCGTCTCTCTCGCCGTCTCTCAGTCTCTCTCACTTCCACAACCCCTCTCTGTGGTCTCAGATGATGCAAGATGAAGGAGATGAAATGGGGGAGGGGTGGATTTCAGTTTGGATGAAACAAAGAAGATGAAAATGGTTTGGATGCATGTATATGTAATTCCATCAATGGATAGGTGACACTTGTCATTCATCGATTGGTCCAGGCCAAGATATTTTGGGCCCTAATTTCAAATCCGAAAAGTCAACTTCTTATAATTCGTACAATCATGAATAGTACAAAAAATTGTCCTTGACCCATAACTTTCCGGTATAATGTTTGATTTCAACATGCCATCTGTCTACGGACTCGTATCGTCTCGACATGCATAATGGACTTCGGTCCACGTGCATTTGACCTCCTAGGTCAAAAGTCAACTTTTTACCCTTTCTAGGGGCAAAATCGTAATTTCACCTCAATCTTTCGGTAATCCTCAATTAATCCCAACTAATCCTTACTTAATCTCATAGATTCGAAATGGGTCGTTACATATGTCATGGAGGCTTCCACCATAGGCACTAGATAAAGGCTACAGTCATTATATTGAGGTATGGCTCGGGAAGAGCCGAGATATCAAGTATTGTTCGAGAAGAACTAGGATAACTGGGATGGCTTGGGAGGAGCTGGGATATTAGGTTGTGACTTAAGATGTAGTTAGAAATTCTCACTACATCTAAGTCTTGATCATTGATTTGGATCAAATCATTGAGGCTTGAAGGGGCATCTAAGTTAGTTTAGGAAAACAGAAGCTTGACTAGATTAACATATTCATGAGATGTTTTGACATGCTACCTAAAGGATTATGTCAGCTTATGGTAAGTAATGTGAGGACGAGCTGCATGACATGCTTGTCCAGTATGAACTTGCAGCCAAGTGTGTTGATCTAGCCCTCTCTGCCCCCATTACAGGCAATAACACCCAAGCAGCCCGTGCTTCCACCCGTTCCAATCGTGGCTCCACTCCCCGCTATCACTCCACCGAGTCCACCCGCACTTCCAACCAGCATACCTCCCACCAAGGCTCTAACAACATCCGAAACCCCACCACCCTTGGCAGTGGCTACCGTGGCTTCTGCCAATGGTGTGGCATTCAGGGGCACATCACCAAATGCTGCCCGCAGCTACAGCAGCAATCAACACACCCACCCACCCATGGTCAACTCCCTCACAGCTGCCCACACTACTCCCTGGCTTCTTGACTCTGGTGTTTCACACCATGTCACCTCCACCCCTCACCACCTCACTGAAGTCCACATCTACTGTGGACCTTATGAAATAATCCTCGGCAATGGTAGGGGTTACCCATAACCCACACTGGTACCACCACTCATCCTTTTTCCTCCTCTCGCCCTTTTACTTTCAAGCATGTTCTTTGTGTTCCTACCATTGAATTTTACCTTGATTTTTTTCCAGATGAAGGATCTTAGCACGGGGACGGTTCCTCTTCAAGGCCCGAATAAGGATGGTGTGTATGAATGGTCCCCTTCCTCCCCGATACCTCAAGCCTTGGCCTGTGTGGTGGCATCCCCAACCTCGTGGCATCGCCGCCTTGGTCACCCTAGTGTTAGAGTCCTAGAATCTGTTTTCCTTTCCACTTCTATTCTTGTAATTTTAAAATTTTGAGACTCTGTATGTTCCTCATGTCATTGCAATAAAAGTCATCGTCTCGCATTTGGTGAGACTTCTCTTAAAAGCACACGGCCTCTACAACTCATTTTCTTTGATTTTGGGGGCTTGCCCACTACATCGTTCCTGAAGGATTTGCCTATTATGTTATTTTTGTTGACCACTATACAAAATACACATGGTTATACCCTCTCAAGAAAAAATCAAATGTTTTTCCCACCTTCCTTGATTTCAAAAAATTGGTTGAAAACTATTTCCAAACATGCATCGCCACTCTCTATACTGATGGCGGTGGGGAGTTTATCAAACTCAAATCCTTCCTTACCATCCATGGCATTCACCATCTCCCCCCCCCCCTCCCCAAAAAAAAAATATAATGGGGTGGCTCAACGGAGTCACCGCCATGTGGTGGAAAGTGGACTCACCATTCTTCATCAAGCTAACCTTCCCCTCACCTACTGGTCGTATGACACGACCCATCCCAATCCCCCCGGGATTACCGTGGGATGTGCCATGCTCCCATCTGACACAAGGTATCAGAAAAGGGATAACCTAATTCCACTGCCCATTCGGGGCTTCCAGAGTGCGCAAGGATCGATGGATGAGGCATGCGATGTCCTGGTCTCTGCTGTAGTCGCATCCGTGATCAACCTGAAGGGCATTAAAAACAACAAAGGCTATTAGTGGACGAAAATAATCAAGTTCATAAAACACATTTCACAAGACATTTATTCCTTTCATTAAAACGTATGCATGCCTCGAAAACCAGTAATCAAAACATTTACTCAAATAGGCTATTAGGGCCTTAGCCCAAAAACCGTAACTCAAAACCAGGTGTGGGAACTCAGCCCAAAACTGTAGAATACCAAATCTGTAAATACAAAACCAAGTGGGCCACTTCCCAAATCCATAAATACAATTCCAAACGAAAACCATTTCATAGATCCAATAGTCCATATTTACCACATTACCATCTCTGGCATCCCAGATGCCTAGCGTCCCAGACGTCATATCTCACGGTAATAAGCAACGCGTGCTACCTGGGGTCTCTCCGGGTCAATATCTCTGACATCCCAGATGTCTGACTTCCCAGATGTCTAATCATAGCAATCCTGCTCCTGAGTCACTATACGGTCTGGTAGCTCCGTACAATGACCCCTCACAGGCAATGCACCGTGACTTCCCCAGTGTCCCAAACTTCTAGAGGAGACCATCACATAACCTCGTATCAAGATGGTATATGGAAAACAGTTTTATCAAATCATTTCACAACATTTCAATGGGCTCTGCCCGAAATCTCCATAAAACATCACAATTCCATTTAGGGTCCCCGACCCGAAATCACTTTCATGAAACATAGGGTCCTAGACCCGAAATCACATTTATAACCCAACTGGGCCTCATGCCCGATTTCATAAACTAACTGGGCCCACGACCCGAATTCGTAAATCAACTGGGCCCTTGACCCAATTTCATCAAGCAACTGGGCCCCCGTCCCGATTATGTAACTCAAATGGACTCCAAGTCTGAGGTTTCCAAAACAATTGGGCCTCATTCCCGAGTTCATCTTTCTAATTTCAAAACCATTTCATCACATTATTCATGAAACCACAAGCACGTAAAACCACAATAAAACCGTCTGTCTCGATATACGTGCAATATGGAAAACATCTCGAAATATGTGCAACATACGCAAAATCAATAATCACAATCACCATCACGGAAATCACGTATATAAAACATATAACACAGTTAGGCATGCATAGTATTTATAAAACCAAAGTCCACTCACAGACCGTCCAATGCTGCCGCCTCGATACGCGTGCCATAATCCTTCCCGGGCCATACCACTATCACCGGGACTTCCAAACCTGTCAAACATATACTAGAGGGTCACTAACCTCTTCAATAACTTCCTATCAAAGCCCCGTAATTTTTCCGAATTTCTAACTATTTTTAAATTCGATTCAAAACCTTCGGATGTCCCGAACAATATCGAAACGGTGTCCGTTCGACACGAAACTAGTCCCAAAATGTTGGTTACATCGAATAGATTAAAAGTCATGTTGGAAGTTTCCCCAAAATACCCTCCACACGCCCCCACGTGCCATTTGAACTCCCTGCGCGTGAAACCCACGCTCCGGGTACTGTTCATCGTCAACCTTGTGTTGGACCCGGTTCACTGGTTGGATCCTCAACCATTTTCCATCCCATTTGATCCTAGAGTTTTGTCTATCCATTTCCAATCGATCAGTGGTTTCAAAATCAAGAAAGAAGTTCATTTCAATACCTGTTCATGGAGAAGTGCAGACCGGCCACCTGCAACTGCATCGTGCCGTCGATCCTGGCCGTCTCCATCCTCAAAAATATGTCCAAAGCGTTTTCTTAGGTTCCTAGAACATTGTAGGATCAATTCCAACGGCTAACACCTGTCTAGAACTTGATTTCCAATTTTTGGTTTCGAAATGGGTTACGGGCTCTCACCTCCACCGTCGTCCCCGCCGTGGCCAGCTCACCTCAATCGTCCTTTTTGCCTCTCACACCTACTTCCTGATCTAGCGTATGAACACAGAGAGGGATATGTGTTTGTGTTTCTTTGTTTCGAATCCAAAATGAAGATGGTGCGGGTGGAAGGAAAATAAAAGAGATGGAGGAGATGACTGATGAAATGGAGGGATGAGATGGAGAGTTTGGGATAAGATGGAAGACTAGGATTGCATGAGAGAAAGAAAACATAAAATAATCAACCAATGGGGAACATGATCCATGTTTTAGGGAAAGTGAGTGTGGGGATGAGTGACACTTGTCACTCATCCAAGGGTCCAGATTGATCCAGCTTGTCGGTCAAATTACAATATTATAATATTATTTTAATTCAAATCTTGGTTCGTTCGGTTAATCGATTTCGTTCCCGTGACCACAACTTCGTCGTCGAACCTCCCATTTCAGCGTGCCGTTTGTCTATGGATTCGTAACGACTCGATATTCGTAACGGTCCTTGGCCCTTCGCCATTGGACCTCCCGTTCAAAAGTCAACATTTGACCTATTTTCAACCAAATTACCAAAATACCCCTCGACTTCCGAACATCATAACTTCTTCCTTGAATGTTGGAATCGGACGTGCCACCTGTCTATGAACTCGTAACGTCCCGAACTACGTCACAGTCAACGGTCAAAGTCCATTTGACAGCCCGAACTAAAAGTCAATATTTTACCCACGTCCAGGGGAAAATCGGTCATTTTGCACAATTTGTCCGATTTCCACTCAACTAATCCCAGATTAGTCATTCTAAACCATAATTAATTAATATTAAATCCAGATATTCGGGATGGATCATTACACCGTATGCCTTTAAGGCTTCCGTCTATCTCATCAACTGCCTTCCCACCCCAAATCTCCATAACTCTACCTCTATTATGCCCTATTTCACCTGCCCCCTAATTACACCCACCTTCAGGTTTTTGGCTGCCTTTTCTTTTCTTGGTTGTGCCTCTATACCACCAACAAAATGCAACCCAAGTCCACCCGTGCATCTTTCTTGGCTACTCCCTCAACCAGAGTGTCTATTTTTGCTTGGACCCCACTTATTGTCGTCTTTATGTGTCTAGCCATGCCATGTTTGATGAGTCTTCCTTCCCAGGTCATCCCCCTCACTCCACTGCCCCTAAAGTCACCTCTGACCACTTTGATCAGTGGATTTCCACCCTTCCGCCCGTGGCCACTCTTTCCCCCTCTCTCGCTACTATACATGCCCTACCACAGGCGCCCGGAGCACACTTGGACCCTACAGACACACCGCTCCCTCCTGGTCTTGCAGTTTTACCACTTCCAGCCACTGGTCCTACCTTGTCCCAACACCAAACAGCCACCAGCAGCATCCCTATTTCCCTTTCTGCTGCCCCCAACCCTATCTACCCACCCTCCTCACCCCTAATTCGCACCTACACTAGGCACCAACCTCGCCCAACACCCCCTCCTAACCCAGCCCCTTCCACCCCAGCCCATCCCATCCACTCCACCACCACCGTCCACACCCTCTTCCACCCACCCCATGCTCACTCGCACCAAAGCATGTGCCATTCCACTTGTACCCACCTTAGCCGCAACCACCAATTCCCTTACCCCCCCCCCCCCCTAGCCGAGCCCATCTGTGTCTCCCAGGCCGTCAAGGACCCCCTTTGGCCTCTAGGATGGCTCCCCCCCAGCTGGCTCTACCCGTTTTCGCCACATTATTGGCAGCATCCAATACCTCATTGTCACTCGCCCTGACGTATCCTAAGCAATCAACAAGCTCTCCCAATTCAGGCATGCCCCCACCGACCTCCACTAGCTGGCCCTAAAACGAATCCTCAGATACCTTAGAGGCACCATCCTATTCGGCCTCCACTTCCACAGGAAGTCCACTCATGAACTTCATGTTGTGACTCATGCTTTTCACACTTTAGCTGCATTCTCTTATGCATATTGGGTTGCTGATCGTGATGATAGGAAGCTTACCACTGATTCTTGGAGCTCATACAAGTAGAAGTATGTCTCCAAATCCTATATAGAGGCAGAGTATCATGTTGTTACTGCCACTACTGCAGAGCTCACTTGGGTGCAGTCCCTCTTCAAAGAACTGGGCATTTCCTTCTCGGGCCGACCCAATATCTCATGTGACAACATTGGCACAACTTTCTATTGTGCCAATCCAACTCTTCACTCTCGCATGAAGCACGTCAATATTGACTTCTAGTTTGTTCGCGACCATGTCTCTCGTGGCCTCTTTACTGTCTCACATGTGGGAACCGATGACCAGCATGTTGATGCCCTCACCAAGCCCTTACCAAGACCCCGCTTCTAGTTTCTCCGTGCCAAGATTGGTGTCGCAGATGGCTTTACCTTCTTGTTGGGGCGTGTTAAGGATCCTGTAGTATCGAAGGAGATTGCAGATCAATCTCCTCCCTAACATCAGTGTTAATAGGAATCAATATGATTCCCTACTTAGTCTGTATCTTACCTAGTTAGGACCTTTCTTGTATCTTACCTAGTTAGGACTCTCCTAGGACTTGTATAAATCTGCCACTATTGTAAACTCTCTAATTAATCCAATATACAAAAAACTTCCATACCTTATACTTCGAACTATCAATTTTGTCTCAAAATGCACCCTGAACTCATTTTGGTGCTAGAATGCACCCTAAACCCCCGTTTTAGTTTCAATTCACACTTTTCTATTTATAGGTGTTAAATTGAGGGCTAAATTGGTTGATTTGAACAACTCAGCCTTTGAAATTGAGGAGGGGTGAATCGTGGCTAGCTCCTGACTGGATCTGAAGCCTTCCAAGCATCCTTTGATGAGATATATACTCAAAGCATTAGAAACCCCTTTGAAGGTGGTGAGGGAAGACAGTTCGAGCTCTGCAAGGTTGCAGACAACCCTAATATCTGATGAATGACTCCATAGCTCCCCAAAAAAGAACAAAGAAGAACCAAAACTTAACTTTTATGGAGACGAAGAAGAATAATACATGTCTTTGTGTATCAATCTATCCTAGTCCAGGTCCAGGCCTCTGTTTCTCAGGTGGGTTCTCAATTTTCCTAATTTGAAGGAACTTTCAATTTTCATTTGCTCTGCTAAATCCAATAATAGTGATGATGGTGACAATGATTATGATTACGATGATTATGGGTTGTGCAACCTAGACAATTCTGCTTCTGATTTCGGCTCTAATACCAATTTCAGGTCGAGAGAGTTGGGTCTAAAAAGTGTCTGTTTTCTGGGATTGGAGCAAGACTGGGGATTGGGTTGGCTTTGGAGAACCTGTAGAGAGTTGAAGAAATTAGGGTTGAGGAGCTTCAAAGGGATTGGAGATGGCAGATCCTTTTCATCCTTCGTTAAGTGTTTGCAGGGCATTGAACAGCTCAAACTGTCTTCCCTCACCACCTTCAAAAGGTTTTCTAATGCTTTGATTATATATCACTTCAAGGGACACTTGGAAGGCTTCGGATTCAACCAGGAACTGGACACGATTCACCCCTCATCAATTTCAAAGGCTGAGTTGTTCAATTTGACTTAGCCCTTAATTTAACACCCATAGACGGAAACGTGTGCATTGGAAGGATGGGGTTTAGAGTGCATTCTGACACAAAAACGAGTTCATAACGCATTTTGAGATAAAATTGATAATTCAGGGTGCATCCTGAATAAAAAGATTTTGTATTAGTTAATATTAATGGTAAATATCATTTTACACCTTAAGATTTTGTGGGTCAACATAAGAATGGACCACTTGGTTTCACTCCATGTGGTTTTGAGATAACATCAATTTACTCAATCTGCATATTTCAACAATTAAATTGTGAATTATGTTAAGGGCATTCTTGGTATTAATGAAAAATTCTTACTTATGTTATTTTTCATTAAATAACTAATTATTTGATTTAGCTACTCTTTCAAATCAGCGTATTTAAACAAGCTATAAGAACATAATTAATTAAACTTAATGTACATGTGAATGTAAAGCATTTGAAAAATATAGCTAGATAAAAAATAATTAGTCACTTAATTAAAAATAAACGGCTTTTTAGTGTAGATGCACTAGGAACACGTGAGCGTGTCTCAAATGCATCAAGAACATAAATTTGTTCCACTTTGCACCATTTAATAGATTTAATCTTTGATACCGTTAAAACTGCTTTTTTTCGTAAATGCTCCTTAAACATTGTTCATCTTCTTCCTCTTCATATTCATTCTCTCTCATCTGAAACTCCCTCATCTGAAACTCCAACTCCAACCCCCCAAAATCCACCACACTTACTTACATGGCTTCTCCACCAAGCTCTCCCTCTCCCAAGCGTAGAAATTCCTCCATCACCAGAGCAATCTTGATTGCAATTTTTGGGCTTGGCGAGGGGGAGAGCTTTGCAAGCTCTCTGCATCTTTTGAAAGAGTTTGATTGCTTTGATTCAGCTTCTTCTAATTCGTACAAATCCCATCATTGTGTTCCTTTTGTTAATGTCGTCCCCATCTCCAACACTCAAAGTATTGGTGTTGCTGCTGCTGCCACTACCTCTCTCTCCCAAACCACTTTTAATGATCTGGACTTGTTGGTCAAGCACTTGTATTGGTAGCATAGGTGGAGAACAAAGACGAGGCCGAAGATGAAGCTGGAGAGTCTGAACACAAGGGAGAAGGCGATAATCATGACTGTTGGTCTAATAGCAGAAGGAGGTTCGCAGGCTTGGAAGAACTTGGGGGATGAAGGCACCGTATTGCTACTTCAGAGGGAGGGAGAAACCCTACAAAAGGGTTTGTGGGCGTGCTCTACTAGAGAAGGGAATCGCAATCAGAAAGGGTGGGAGTGTAACAACCCGTCCCGAGAGTCGGGATTAGTAGAGTGATTAAGATGGGATTAGTGAGCTAATCGGTGGTTAGCTGGTTTCGTTGGGGTCGTTAGGGCAGAATGATGATTTTGCCCCTAGTTCGGGCAAAAAGTTAACTTTTAGGTCGGATGGTCCCATGGACTTTGACCGGTGACCAGGACGTAGTTTAGGACGTCACAAATCCATAGGCAGGTGGCACGCCCGATTCCGACATCCGAGGAGGAAGTTGTGATGTTCGGAAGTTGGTAAAATAAGGGGAAAAGTTGACTTTTTGGACGATCGGGTTTTGGTACGTTGACCGAGGATGGTTACGTAGATCTCGTTGTCCTGAGTTCGATGACAGGCGGCACGTATTCATCGGACTTACGATGTGCGAGTTACAGGTCAAGGAAGTTAGTGGCATAAATGTAATTTTGAGTTAAAAGGAGGGGTATTTTGGTCTTTGTGCTCTGGGAATTGTGCAGAGAGAAGGGCAGATGGACGGCTGGGATTGGGCCATGTGTGAGAGAATGGAGTGGATGGTGACATCTGGCAAGTGTGTAGTGGATTCTGGGGGGTTCCAGTGTGTGCACGGTCCAATAATTTGGGTGCAACCGTGCTGTGTGTGTGTGTTGTTCGCAGAGAAGAACGGAAACAGAGTGAGGCGGTGAGGAAAATTGAAGGGTTCTCGTGTGTGTGCTGATGAGTTGTGAGTGTGTGAGGGTGATCGGAGAGTGAGAGGGAGCTAGTGAGCTTGTTGGGAGGTGAGGAATCGTGGTGGGAGTGCGTTGAGAGCCACGGGGAAAAACCAGAAAAACAGAGAAGAACTGAGGGAGCTGGTGGTGTTGTGGCTGTGTGTAAGTGCAATTGACCTCGAGAGGAGGCTGAGGCGGCTTTGTGGACTCCAGGGAACACGGCGGCGAGCACGGTGGTGGACGGTTGCAGGTAATCCCTCATCCCTGTAAACTTGCCCTGTTTTCCCGTTGCGTTTCAAATCGAAAGTCGTGAGTTGAGGAGTTGAATCGAAGAGGTTAGGGAGTTCTAGGGAGTTCAGTTGAGTCCTAAGAGGTTACTGGTTGTGCTGCCGTGACGGGAGGTGCACGGTGGCGGTTGGCACGACGGAGGGGACTCTGTGTGCTCTGTTTTGGCCGTGAGTTTCAGACGGGAAGTCGTGGACTTAGGGAGTGAGTCGAGGGTTTCTGTGAGTTGGGTGTGACTCAGTGAGGCCTTAGGAAGAGTTTAGGGTCGACACCGTGAAGGGGGAAGACCTGGGTGGCCGGGAAGGAGAACAGGGGAAAGTACGAGTTTCTGTTCGAGCTTGAGTCGATAGGTTTGAGGGTGAGTCGAGGTGCTAAAGAGAGGGGGATGAGTAGCCTAGGACTAGACGAAGCTGTTGGTGAAGAAAGGGGGTGTTTTGGTGCAGGCACGGCGGTGAACCGCTCTCGCCGGTTCAGGTTGCAGGCCACTAGTGCGAACCGGGTCGACGTGAGGTTGACGGTGGTACTGTAGCTTGCGCGTAAGGCCCACGCGCAGCCACTTTAGGCGGCGCGTGGGGGCGCGTGCGGCGGTTCTGGGGAAAATGGTCAACATGGTTTTTGGTCTAAGTGTTATAACGAGTCTAATGGAAGTGGTTTCGAGTTATTCGGACATTGAATCGAAGTCGTTTCGCGGGGGTGAAAGCTTAGGGTCCCGATTTCTTACGTTTAGGATTCGGGGATTTTTGAGGGGAATTAGGTGAACCTTCGTAAGTGTGTTAGTGACGTACTTTGGCGGTTGTTAATAGGATCGGGATTTCCCGAGGAAGCCAAGGAACGTGCTGGACGTTCAGGACGCGATTGAGGGCTCGGTACTGTGAGTGGACCCTTTCCTTAAACTCGAACATGCATAACTATTTTCTATAATTGTTTTATATCTGTGATTTCATGCTTGTTGGATTTATGATGTGATTTTATATAATTGCACGATTTTCGAGAAATAACGTATTTTGCACGTTTTACGAGAAAATGGTGATTTTGAATATAAAGTTATGGTTTTGGGGGTTTCAAACGTTAAATGATTTCTAATGATTATAAGTGGATTTTGGAATATGATTTTGAGGATCAAGGTTTCGGTTTTGAAATCGGAATTTGACAATCGGGATTTAGTTTTAAGATTGGAAAGTGGATTTCCGGATTTGGATTCGGAATGACGGTTCGGGCTGCCGAAGGGCATCACACCGGTGATTTCGGATTCGGGTTTGGATGTGAATTCGGAAATGGTTTTCAAATGGTTTTGATTGGATTTGCTGGATCTGGATATTGGGTTTAAAGACCCGGATTGAGTCTAAAGACTCGGGAGTTTAAAGACTCGGATATATTGATATTTCCCCCGTAGGCCTGTTGAGTTTAAAGACTCGGATATTATTGAGGCCTGGATTGAGTTTAAAGACTCGAGAGTTTAAAGACTCGGATAGATCCAGTAGGTTTGATCGGAAAAGAACGGTTTGATATTCACGGTTTATGATACGGTTTTATGATGCTCCTGATATGACTTTTATACCCGTTTTATAGTGTTTCTGTTTCTTATGATGTGGTTTATGGTGATTTGGGTTATAACTGTTTTATGAACTAGGTTATGCATGTGGTTTCAAAACGGAGGGCTAAGCCCGATTTTCTTGTAAATGGTTTTGGAAACTTTTCTTTTATTTATGGTCCACTCACACTCTCTGTTTTTACTGCCCTCCAAGTTGTGGAGCTAGCGTGGGGTCTTGACGTCGAGGCAGCGTCTGAGGCATAGAAGTCACGGGAGGGATCCCGGAGTGTTTCAAATCTTTCCGCGTGCGTGTATGTTAGTTTATCGGTTTGTCATTTCTGTGTATTTTGTACTATGCTCTGTAAACGGTTGAGTTCGGGTTTGTATAGTTTCTCCTGCATCTGATAGTGGTATTTTAGTGAATTCCATGCTTTTTTTTTGCTTTAGCGTTGGGGTGTCAGACGGGAGCAGGATTTACCTAGTGTTTCGAGGTGAAACCGGGGTGGGTCCTGACAATTGGTATCAGAGCATAGGTTTGGGTAGTTTGTCGAGTTTGTTGAGTTTGTCGGGTTGTGTTTCGGTTCTCTGACTACTTCTATGCCTCTTTCAGCGTGCGGTTAATGATGCCTCCGAGACGTGGACCCTCTCCACGACCTGAAAAAGAAACGGTGAGGGGAACAGAGAGTAATACGATTGAGCGAGCCCAGTGGCTCGGAGCTACTACGTTTAGTGGCGGGGCTGATCCGGAGGAAGCCCAGAGGTGGATCACAAGACTTGAGCGGATATTTGCAGTGATGCATTGCCCGCCGGAGGAGCGAGTGTTGTTGGCTACGTTTTTACTGGATGGTGCGGCGCATGAGTGGTGGTATACCCTCGAGTTGTCTGGTTGGGATGCCCACACTGTGATTTGGGAAACGTTCAGGGAACGATTCTTAGATCAGTATTATCCTCGTTCTTTCCGGGATGCCAAGGAGGCGGAGTTTCTGCAGCCTCAACAAGGGAATCTGAGTGTAGCTGAGTACGAACGGAAATTCCAGATGTTGTCACGGTTTGCTCCTGTGTTCGTGGCTACTGAAGCTGAGAAGTGCCGTAGATTTGAATTGGGCCTGCGAGGCGAGATTCGAGCCATAGTGACGGCTGGATCGTTTGCTACTCTCCGAGAGTTGTCGGATGCTGCGGTGAGGGTTGAGGCTAGTTTGCCGGTGCGACGCCGGGAGCCATATTTTTCTGGAGCTTCGAGCCAGAGGACACCGAAGAGAGGTAACTTCGGTGGAGCATCATTGTCGGGTGATGATCGTTTTGGTAGACCTGGTAGTTTCCAGAGTTCAGGATTTCGAGGTTACCAAGCACAGCCGACTCCGTAAGCTAGTGCGACGTCTGTTGCGTCGACAGGGCGACCAGGTCTTTTCGTTCGGGATGTTTGTTTCTACTGCGGAGAGCGAGGTCATTTCCGACGTGAGTGTCCATTGTTGCCACAGGAAGGTGGTGTAGGCCGAGGAGTAGCGGAGCCTGGACAGAGTACAGCGTCAGGGACAGCGGGCACTAGAGGAGGTGGTGGTGGAGCCACTAGTAGTTCGAGGGGACGTGGTAGAGCGTCGGGATCTCAGGCCCGAGTGTTTTCGATGACTCAGCAGGAGGTTCAGTCGGCACCAGATGCGGGGACAGGTATTTTTACTATTTTTGGAGGTGTTGTACCTACTTTGTTGTTGGATCCCAGGGTAGAGTCTAGGATTTCCCTAGGTGACCTGGGGAGTGTTACAGTAGAAGGATGACGGAGGGAAAAGGAAATGAGTGATTATAACTGATCGATATGAGGTTATTGAAGGAGAGAACCCACAAGCTAGAGTTTGCCTTTAGGACTTTGTAGATTTATTCCGATAAGTGGCCGAAGTAATAACCGAGGGAGGAGCCAGCCAGTAGGGAAGTATCTGTGGTTGTACGCGAGGATGTGCTCTGTGAATGCTCTCGGGTACTCCATATGAGGTATTGTAAAATACCTTTGTTTTTTGTTCATAGGGTTTCCCTTGCGTACACCATGAAAGGTAACTCGTAGGTGGAGATGGAGTGAAATACCCAAGGTGGAGATGATAGACAGGAAACCCAGGAGAGGTTGTTGTTGACCTAGTGTTGAGTACCGGGTAGGAGACCCTAGGTGTCGGGAACTAGCTGTGGAATTTCGGAGACGAAATTCTTTTTAGGTGGGAAGATTGTAACAACCCGTCCCGAGAGTCGGGATTAGTAGAGTGATTAAGATGGGATTAGTGAGCTAATCGGTGGTTAGTTGGTTTCGTTGGGGTCATTAGGGCAGAATGACGATTTTGCCCCTGGTTCGGGCAAAAAGTTGACTTTTAGGTCGGATGGTCCCATGGACTTTGACCAGTGACCAGGACGTAGTTTAGGACGTCACGAATCGATAGGCAGGTGGCACGCCCGATTCCGACATCCGAGGAGGAAGTTGTGATGTTCGGAAGTTGGTAAAATAAGGGGAAAAGTTGACTTTTTGGACGATCGGGTTTTGGTACGTTGACCGAGGATGGTTACGTAGATCTCGTTGTCCTGAGTTCGATGACAGGCGGCACGTATTCATCGGACTTACGATGTGCGAGTTATGGGTCAAGGAAGTTAGTGGCATAATTGTAATTTTGAGTTAAAAGGAGGGGTATTTTGGTCTTTGTGCTCTGGGAATTGTGCAGAGAGAAGGGCAGATGGACGGCTGGGATTGGGCCATGTGTGAGAGAATGGAGTGGATGGTGACAGTAACAACCCGTACCTTCGAGAAGGGTAAAAAATGTAATTTTGTAAATATTTGTATGAAAGGACGATTTTGCCCTTGTGAATAGTAGGCCAAAAGTTGACTTTTCGATTTACCAGTTGGATGAGTGTTGACTATTGACCGTGACGTAGTTTAGGACGTCACGAGTCCGTAGACAGGTGGCAGGTTCGATTCGGACAATCGGAGAAAAAGTTATGACGTTCGGAAGATTGAGGGCGTTACTGTAAATTTGACTAAATGAGGAAAAATGTTGACTTTTTTGAGGACTGGTGATTTTCACGTAGACCGAGGACCGTTAGATAGGTCTCGACGTCCTGAGTACAACGACAGACGGCACGCTGTCATCAGACGTCGGATCGTGTTTTGGTGGAGGAATCGTGCCCGGAGACACGGTGGTGGTGCGGCGGAGTTCTGAGGAAAACAGGGAGGTTGTGAGACAGGAGTGGCAGTTGTGCCGTGTGGTGGATCAAACCAAGGTGGTAGGAGGTTCAGGTGGCTGCAGGGAGTCCAACGAGCACCGTGGCACGCGGCGGTGCACACGGCGGAGCCTGAATCGAAAGGTAAGCCCACTTCCTCTGTTTTTCCCGTGAATTTCAAATCGAAAGTCGTGGAGTTGGGCTTAGAGTCGAGGGATTTGTGAGTCATGGTGAGACTCCTGGAGGTTCCAGGAGTCGTGTGGTTGTGGTGCCGTGCCGGGGGAGGACCTGGGCGGCCGGCGGCCAAAACAGGGGCCACGGACTCAGTTTTTCGAGGAGGAAATCGTGAGGTTTTGGGCCGTGAATCTCAATTGTAAGGACATGGTTAGATTGCTTAGGATGGGACGAAGCTCTTGGGATTGGTTTGGACTGAAACGGTGGAGGAATCACAGAGAGCCGGTCACGCCGGTTCAACTGTGCTGAACCGGGTGACTCGAGGTAGGAGAAACACTGTAGCAGGCACGTGAGGCCCACGCGCAGCCACTTTGGGCGGCGCGTGGAGGCGCGTGGGAAGGATTCCGGCTAAGCTTCCAACATGGTTTTGGTTCTAAATGTCTTAAGGAATTCATTGGTATGGTTTTCGGGTGAATCGGACGAGGTTAGGAGGTTGTTCGGGAATCCGGACGGTTTAGGGTCTAGGATTAAAATATTAATAAATTCCCGAAAAGTTGGGGAAATTTGGGTTAGTATCCTTGATGTGTTTGTGACCCTATTTGGTACATATTGACAGGACGGGAGGCGCCTGAGACGGTCGAGGAGCGCACGGAGCGCAATTGACTCGTTCTGATCTGTGAGTGGTCCCTTTCTTTCTTTCGAGCATGCCTAACTGTTTTATGGATGTTTTATGATATTAAATATGTTTTTACGCTTTCTAATGATGATTATATGTGGTTGATGTGTTTGCACGTTTTTCGAGACATTTTTGGGATTTTGCACGTTTTTCGAGAAAAAGTTGGTTTTTGGACCTTGATGTCATATTTGAGGATTTCAACCTATAAATGTTTTCTGACGATGATAAATGGGTTATGAAATATGCTTTGTGATTACATGTGGTTTTTGGTATAATAATGGATTTCCGGATTTGGTTTCGGAATGTCGGTTCTGAACGCCAGAAGGGCTTCAGACCGGGGATTTCGAATTCGAGTTTGGCTATGAATCTAGAAATGGTTTTACAATGAATTGGGATTGGATTTGCTGGATCTGGATATGGGTTTAAAGACCCGGATATTGATTGACGGGGGACGGGCCCGGATTGAGTTTAAAGACTCGGGAGTTTAAAGACTCGGACATTTATGATATTACCCCCATAGGCCTATTGAGTTTAAAGACTCGGGAGTTTAAAGACTCGGAATTATATTTGAGGTCTGGTTGAGTTTAAAGACACGGATAGGTCCAGCAGGTTTGATCGGAAAATGATGGTTTGATGTTCATAGTTATGATATGATTTTATGACGCACATACCATGATTTCTATATCCGTTTTATAGTGTTTCTGTTTCTTATGATGTTTCATGTTATGATTTTCTAATACTTAGTTGGGCATGCCTGTTTTTAAAACGGAGGGAACAATTATTATTATTTTCCTTAACTTTGATTTGGTGATAAACTGATTTTAAAACTTTTAGTTATTCTAGTCCACTCACACTTTTGGTTTTAAATTTTCCCTCCAGGTCGTGGTGTTAGCGTTGGGGTGAACGTTGAGGCAGATATCGAGGCATAGAGCTTTTGACGTTCTTCCGTTGCGAGACTAGCATTGTAGGATTTTGTGCCCATTTTGTAGAACTATGCTCTGACTTACAGTTGTATATATTTACTCCTTCGTCTGATAGTTATGCTTATTGTAGTATGGATGTTATTTTGGTACTTTAGGTGTGATTGTCAGACGGGAGCAGGGTTCGTCCCGGGTATCGTGGCGATATTTGGGACGGGTCCTGACAAATTGTAGCAGAGCATAGGTTTGTCGGTTTGTGTCGTATCTAGGTTGTTTTACTAACTCTATGCCTCTTTCAGCGTACGTTCGATCATGCCTCCGAGACGTGAACCCCATCCACGACCTGAAGATGAAGTGGCGAGAGGGACTGAGAGCACTTCGATTGAGAGAGCCCAGCGGCTCGGGGCTACCACCTTCAGCGATGGGGCCGATCCAGAGGAAGCTCACCAATGGATCACCCGGCTTGAGCGTATTTTCGGGGTGATGCATTGTCCTCCAGAGGACCGGGTCTTGTTGGCTACGTTTCTGTTGGATGGAGCAGCGTATGAGTGGTGGTATACACTGGAGTTGTCCGGCTGGGATGCACATACGGTGACGTGGGAGACTTTCCGGGAGCGGTTTCTAGACCAGTATTATCCTCGCTCTTTCCGGGATGCTAAAGAGTCAGAATTTCTTCAGTTGAAGCAAGGGAACATGACAGTCGTTGAGTATGAGCAGAGATTCCAGATTCTATCCCGCTTTGCTCCTGCATTTGTGGCGACCGAGGCGGAGAAGTACCGTCGGTTCGAGTTGGGCCTTCGAGGAGAGATTAGAGCCATTGTGACAGCCGGCTCATTTGCTACATTCCGGGAGTTGTCTGATGCTGCAGTCAGGGTGGAGGCTAGTTTGCCTGCTAGGACACAATACTCGGGCAGTGTTCGACACCGAGAGCATTCATTTCCTGGAGCATCGAGTTAGAGGACCCCGAAGCGGGGTAATTTTGGTGGTTCGTCATCGGCTGGTGGAGCCCGGTATGGCAGACCAGGCAATTTTCAGGGCTCTGGATTTCGGGGAGCTAGGGCATAGCCGACTCCTCAGGTGAGTGCTACTTCTGTTGCTTCTACTGGGAGGCAGACCGGTGGACCCAGTAGGTATGCTTGCTACTACTGTGGAGAGCGAGGACACTTTCGGAGGGAGAGCCCGTTGTTAGTGCAGGAGGGTGGAGCAGGCCGAGGTGCAGCAGAACCTGGGCGGAGTACTGCTTCAGTGTCAGGGACAGCAGGCCCTAGGGGTGGCGGTGGTGCCACGAGTAGTTCTAGAGGGCGCGGTAGGTCATCGGGACCTCAGGCGCGAGTTTTTGCTATGACCCAGCAGGAGGCCAGATCAGCACCGGGAGTGGTGACAGGTACACTCACCATACTCGGTCACACTGTTTTTGCTTTGATAGATCCCGGGGCGACCCATTCCTTTATAGCTCGGAGTTGTAGTTTGGTGATGGAGAGGGAGGTGTCTACCTTGGATTGTGCTTTAGGGGTGAGTACACCTACTGGGGAGGTGTTGGTAGTGACTCAGGTGTTGAGGGAGTGTCCGGTGATGGTAGGTGAGGTTGAGTTAATGGAGGATTTGTTACTATTGGATCTACGGGACTTTGATGTTATTTTGGGTATGGACTGGTTGACGAGACATCATGCTTCTATCGAATGTTTCGATAGGAGAGTGACTTTTCGGAGTCCCGGAGTACCAGAGACTATATTTCAAGGTGATCAGCGTGCACTTCCTACTGGAGTTATTTCGGCACTTGAGGCTAGTAAGCTGTTGCGTAAGGGGTGTCAGGTTTACATAGCCCATGAGGTGGATACTCGTGCTACACTAGTGAGGGCGGAGGATATACCAGTGGTGCGGGATTTTCCCGATGTTTTCCCCGAGGAGTTGCCAGGATTACCACCTCATCGAGAGATTGAGTTCATGTTTGATCTTTTACCAGGTACACAGCCTATCTCACAGACTCCTTATCGTATGGCACCTGTAGAATGGAGGGAACTTAAGGCCCAGTTGCAAGAGTTGGTCGATAGAGGATTCATTCGACCGAGCATGTCAGCTTGGGGAGCGCCTGTACTGTTTGTCAAGAAGAAGGACGGAGGGTTGAGATTGTGTGTTGACTATAGACAGTTGAATAAGGTAACTATTTGGAATAAGTATCCTTTACCCCGGATTGATGATTTATTTGACCAGTTAAAGGGAGCACAGTATTTTTCGAAGATTGATCTTCGCTCCGGCTACCATCAGTTAAGGGTTAAAGATGAGGATGTACCGAAGACAGCCTTTCGAACCAGGTACGATCATTACGAGTTTGTTGTGATGCCGTTCGGATTGACTAATGCCCCAGCAGCTTTTATGGACCTCATGAATCGAGTGTTCCGGTCGTATTTGGATCGTTTTGTGATTGTCTTCATTGACGACATTTTGGTGTATTCGAAGAGTGCAAAGGCGCACGAGAAACATCTGAGGAGAGTGCTTGAGACCTTGAGAGAGCATCAGTTGTATGCAAAGTTGAGTAAGTGCCAGTTCTGGTTGACCAGTGTTGGATTCTTAGGCCATGTGATTTCGGCCGAGGGCATCAGAGTGGATCCTCGGAAGGTTGAGGCGGTAGCAAATTGGGAACAGCCCAAGACGGTGACAGAGATCAGGAGTTTTCTGGGTTTAGCAGGTTATTATCGGCGTTTCATTGAGGGTTTTTCTATTCTTGCAGCACCGTTGACGAGGTTGACTCGGAAAGGAGTTCGATTTGAGTGGGATGAGGAATGTAAACAGAGTTTCCAGGAGCTTAAAAGGCGGTTGACATCTGCTCCTATGTTGGCCCTTCCAGACGATAGTGGGGAATTCGAGGTGTACAATGACGCTTCTTTACAAGGTTTGGGTTGTGTCTTGATGCAGCACGGGAAAGTGATTTCTTATGCTTCCCGACAGTTGAAACCCCATGAGATGAACTATCCTACACATGACTTGGAATTGGCGGCGGTGGTTCATGCACTGAAGATTTGGCGACATTATTTGTACGGCGAGAGGTGCAGGATTTTCACCGATCACAAGAGTTTGAAGTATTTGTTCACTCAGAAGGAATTGAATCTGAGACAGCGTCGATGGTTGGAGTTGCTTAAGGACTATGACTGTACTATCGAGTATCATCCAGGGAAGGCTAATGTGGTAGCCGATGCTTTGAGCAGGAAGTCAACTAGTTCTTTGTCGTATCTGAGGACGGTACGATTACCTTTGTTGGTTGAGCTCCGCAGGTTGGGAGTAGAGTTGATTGTGGATGATCAGGGAGCACTCCTAGCGAGTTTCCACGTGCGACCTATTTTTATTGATCAGGTTATTGATGCTCAGTTTGAGGACCCCATTTTGGGCATCATACGTATTGAGGTCGAGGCTAGAGAGAGACAGGACTTTGAGATTCGCGAGGATGGAGCTTTGGTTAAGGATGGACGATTGTGTGTACCCAAAGATGAGACGTTGAAGAAGATGATACTGGATGAGGCTCATTGTTCGGCCTAAGCGATGCATCCTGGTGGGACCAAGATGTATCGTACACTTCGAGAGCATTACTGGTGGTCGGGGATGAAACGTGAGATTGCATAGTATGTCAGTAGATGCTTGATTTGTCAGCAGGTGAAAGCTGAGCGGCAGAGACCCTATGGAGCAATGCAACCTTTACCGATCCCTGAGTGGAAATGGGATCAACTGACGATGGATTTTGTATTCAAGCTTCCGAGAACACCGAAGGGACACGATGACGTGTGGGTGATCGTGGATAGACTTACGAAGTCTGCTCATTTCTTGCCAGTACGGGAGAATTTCAGGTTGACGCAGTTTGCACAGTTGTTTATCGATGAGATTATCCGGCTGCATGGGACTCCAGAGTCGATAGTATCTGACAGAGATCCGAGATTTACTTCCCGATTTTGGCAGAGCTTACAGGAAGCTTTTGGGACAAAGTTGCATTTCAGTACTGTTTTTCATCCTCAGACCGATGGATAGTCTGAGCGGACCATTCAGATTCTCGAGGACATGATGCGAGCTTGTGTTTTGCAGTTTCAGTGTACTTGGGAATCACATCTGCCTTTGATGGAGTTCGCCTATAACAACAGTTATCAGGAGAGCATTGGGATGGCTCCTTATGAGGCGTTATACGGGCGACAGTGTCGGACTCCATTGTGTTGGACTGAGGTTGGTGAGAGGAGATTGACTACTTCTGAACTCGTAGATCTTACACAGGAAAAAGTGGCACTGATCAGGGATCGATTGAAGGCAGCTCAGGACCGACAGAAGAGCTACGTCGACCGTAGGATCAGAGATGTGGAGTTTGCAGTAGAAGACTGGGTTTTCTTGAAGTTATCTCCTTGGAAGGGGATCGTACGGTTTGGCAGACGAGGGAAGTTGAGTCCTCGTTACATTGGACCTTATGAGATTTTAGAGCGGATTGGTCCTGTTGCTTATCGATTGGCTTTACCAGCAGACCTGGAAAAGGTACATAATGTCTTCCATGTATCTATGCTTCGGAAGTATATACGGGATGATTCGCATGTTCTGGAATCACAACCTGTTGAACTGAGGGAAGACTAGAGCTTTGAAGAGCAGCCAGTAGCGATTTTGGATCGGAAGGATAAATTCTTACGACGGAAGACGGTTCCCTTAGTTAAGGTATTGTGGCGAAATCATCAGGTGGAAGAAGCTACTTGGGAACCCAAGGCCTTGATGCGTGAACAATACCTTTATTTGTTTCACTGAATTTCGGGGACGAAATTCTTTTTAGGGGGGTAGATTGTAACAACCCGTACCTTCGGGAAGGGTAAAAAATGTAATTTAGTAAATATTTGTATGAAATGACGATTTTGCCCTTGTAAATAGTAGGCCAAAAGTTGACTTTTCGATTTACCAGTTGGATGAGTGTTGACTATTGACCGTGACGTAGTTTAGGACGTCACGAGTCCGTAGACAGGTGGCAGGTTCGATTCGGACAATCGGAGAAAAAGTTATGACGTTCGGAAGATTGAGGGCGTTACTGTAAATTTGACTAAATGAGGAAAAATGTTGACTTTTTGGAGGACTGGTGATTTTCACGTAGACCGAGGACCATTAGATAGGTCTCGACGTCCTGAGTACAACGCCAGGCGGCACGCTATCATCGGACGTCGGACAGAATATTTACGGGTCTGGAAAGTACGAGGGTAAAATGGTAATTTGTACATGAAGGGTATTTTAGTCTTTTTCCTCAGCCCAATCAGATAAGGGCAAGTGGCAGGGATATTTTGGGCTGAACCATGGGATGATGGACACGTGGGGGACACTGGATGGTTATAGGAAGATCGATCGTGTGCACGGCCACATTTTGTCCAAGGCCAACCGTGCAATCGTTTGAAAAACACAGAAAACAGGGAGAAGAAATTGGAGAGAGTTCGATCGATTCAGTGCAAGGGTGAGTGAAGAGTGGATTGAGAGGGTGACAGAGAGAGAAGGCGGTGCTGGTGATCGTCTTTTGGTGGAGGAATCGTGCCCGGAGACACGATGGTGGTGCAGCGGAGTTCTGAGGAAAACAGGGAGGTTGTGAGACAGGAGTGGCAGTTGTGCCGTGTGGTGGATCAAACCAAGGTGGTAGGAGGTTCAGGTGGCTGCAGGGAGTCCAACGAGCACCGTGGCACGCGGCGGTGCACACGGCGGAGCCTGAATCGAAAGGTAAGCCCACTTCCTCTGTTTTTCCCGTGAATTTCAAATCAAAAGTCGTGGATTTGGGCTTAGAGTCGAGGGATTTGGGGGTCATGGTGAGACTCCTGGAGGTCCCAGGAGTCGTGTGGTTGTGGTGCCGTGCCGGGGGAGGACTTGGGCGGCCGGCGGCCAAAACAGGGGCCACGGGCTCAGTTTTTCGAGGAGGAAATCGTGAGGTTTTGGGCTGTGAATCTCAATTGTAAGGACATGGTTAGATTGCTTAGGATGGGATGAAGCTCTTGGGATTGGTTTGGACTGAAATGGTGGAGGAATCACAGAGAGCCGGTCACGCCGGTTCAACTGTGCTAAACCGGGTGACTCGAGGTAGGAGAAACACTGTAGCAGGCGCGTGAGGCCCACGCGCAGCCACTTTGGGCGGCGCGTGGAGGCGCGTGGGAAGGATTCCGGCTAAGCTTCCAACATGGTTTTGGTTCTAAATGTCTTAAGGAATTCATTGGTATGGTTTTTGGGTGAATCGGACGATGTTAGGAGGTTGTTCGGGAATCCGAACGGTTTAGGGTCTAGGATTAAAATATTAATAAATTCCCGAAAAGTTGGGGAAATTAGGGTTAGTATCCTTGATGTGTTTGTGACCCTATTTGGTACATATTGACAGGACGGGAGGCGCCTGAGACGGTCGAGGAGCGCACGGAACGCAATTGACTCGTTCTGATCTGTGAGTGGACCGTTTCTTTCTTTCGAGCATGCCTAACTGTTTTATGGATGTTTTATGATATTAAATATGTTTTTACGCTTTCTAATGATGATTATATGTGGTTGATGTGTTTGCACGTTTTTCGAGACATTTTCGGGATTTTGCATGTTTTTCGAGAAAAAGTTGGTTTTTGGACCTTGATGCCATATTTGAGGATTTCAACCTATAAATGTTTTCTGACGATGATAAATGGGTTATGAAATATGCTTTGTGATTACATGTGGTTTTTGGTATAATAATGGATTTCCGGATTTGGGTTCGGAATGTGGGTTCTGAACGCTGGAAGGGCTTCGGACCGGGGATTTCGAATTTGAGTTTGGCTATGGATCTAGAAATGGTTTTACAATGAATTGGGATTGGATTTGCTGGATCTGGATATGGGTTTAAAGACCCGGATATTGATTGACGGGGGATGGGCCCGGATTGAGTTTAAAGACTCGGGAGTTTAAAGACTCGGACATTTATGATATTACCCCCATAGGCCTATTGAGTTTAAAGACTCGGGAGTTTAAAGACTCGGAATTATATTTGAGGTCTGGTTGAGTTTAAAGACTCAGATAGGTCCAGCAGGTTTGATCGGAAAATGATGGTTTGATGTTCATAGTTATGATATGATTTTATGACGCACATACCATGATTTCTATATCCGTTTTATAGTGTTTCTGTTTCTTATGATGTTTCATGTTATGATTTTCTAATACTTAGTTGGGCATGCCTGTTTTTAAAACGGAGGGAACAATTATTATTATTTTCCTTAACTTTGATTTGGTGATAAATTGATTTTAAAACTTTTAGTTATTCTAGTCCACTCACACTTTTGGTTTTAAATTTTCCCTCCAGGTGGTGGTGTTAGCGCTGGGGTGAACGTTGAGGCAGATATCGAGGCATAGAGCTTTTGAATTTCTTCCGTTGCGAGACTAGCATTGTAGGATTTTGTGCCCATTTTGTAGAACTATGCTCTAACTTACAGTTGTATATATTTACTCCTTCGTCTGATAGTTATGCTTATTGTAGTATGGAGGTTATTTTTGTACTTTAGGTGTGATTGTTAGACGGGAGCAGGGTTCGTCCCGGGTATCGTGGCGATATTTGGGACGGGTCCTGACACATGTGGCAAGTGTGTAGTGGATTCTGGGGGGTTCCAGTGTGTGCACGGTCCAATAATTTGGGTGCAACCGTGCTGTGTGTGTTGTTCGCAGAGAAGAACGAAAACAGAGTGAGGCGGTGAGGAAAATTGAAGGGTGCTCGTGTGTGTGCTGATGAGTTGTGAGTGTGTGAGGGTGATCGGAGAGTGAGAGGGAGCTAGTGAGCTTGTTGGGAGGTGTCGAATCGTGGTGGTAGTGCGTTGAGAGCCACGGGGAAAAACCAAAAAAACAGAGAAGAACTGAGGGAGCTGGTGGTGCTGTGGCCGTGTGTAAGTGCAATTGACCTCGAGAGGAGGCTGAGGCGGCTTTGTGGACTCCAGGGAACACGGCGGCGAGCACGGTGGTGGACGGTTGCAGGTAATCCCTCATCCCTGTAAACTTGCCCTGTTTTCCCGTTGAGTTTCAAATCGAAAGTCGTGAGTTGAGGAGTTGAATCGAAGAGGTTAGGGAGTTCTAGGGAGTTCAGTTGAGTCCTAGGAGGTTACTGGTTGTGCTGCCGTGACGGGAGGTGCACGGTGGCGGTTGGCACGACGGAGGGGACTCTGTGTGCTCTGTTTTGGCCGTGAGTTTCAGACGAGAAGTCGTGGACTCTGGGAGTGAGTCGAGGGTTTCTGTGAGTTGGGTGTGACTCAGTGAGGTCTTAGGAAGAGTTTAGGGTCAACACCGTGAAGGGGGAAGACCTGGGTGGCCGGGAAGGAGAATAGGGGAAAGTACGGGTTTCTGTTCGAGCTTGAGTCGATAGGTTTGAGGGTGAGTCGAGGTGCTAGAGTGAGGGGGATGAGTAGCCTAGGACTAGACGAAGCTGTTGGTGAAGAAAGGGGGTGTTTTGGTGCAGGCACGGCGGTGAACCGCTCTCGCCGGTTCAGGTTGCAAGCCACTAGTGCGAACCGGGTCGACGTGAGGTTGACGGTGGTACTGTAGCTTGCGCGTGAGGCCCACGCGCAGCCACTTTAGGCGGCGCGTGGTGGCGCGTGCGGCGGTTCTGGGGAAAATGGTCAACATGGTTTTTGGTCTATTGTTATAACGAGTCTAATGGAAGTGGTTTCGAGTTATTCGGACGTTGAATCGAAGTCGTTTTGAGGGGGTGAAAGCTTAGGGTCCCGATTTCTTATGTTTAGGATTCGGGGATTTTTGAGGGAAATTAGGTGAACCTTCGTTAGTGTGTTAGTGACGTACTTTGGCGGTTGTTGACAGGATCGGGATTTCCCGAGGAAGCCGAGGAACGTGCTGGACGTTCAGGACGCGATGGAGGGCTCGGTACTGTGAGTGGACCCTTTCCTTAAACTCGAACATGCATAACTGTTTTCTATAATTGTTTTATATCTGTGATTTCATGCTTGTTGGATTTATGATGTGATTTTATATAATTGCACGATTTTCGAGAAATAACGTATTTTGCACGTTTTACGAGAAAATGGTGATTTTGAATATAAAGTTATGGTTTTGGGGGTTTCAAACGTTAAATGATTTCTAATGATTATAAGTGGATTTTGGAATATGATTTTGAGGATCAAGGTTTCGGTTTTGAAATCGGAATTTGACAATCGGGATTTGGTTTTAAGATTGGAAAGTGGATTTCCGGATTTGGATTCGGAATGACGGTTCGGGCTGCCGAAGGGCATCAAACCGGTGATTTCAAATTCGGGTTTGAATGTGAATTCGGAAATGGTTTTCAAATGGTTTTGATTGGATTTGCTGGATCTGAATATTGGGTTTAAAGACCCGGATTGAGTTTAATGACTCGGGAGTTTAAAGACTCGGATATATTGATATTTCCCCCGTAGGCCTGTTGAGTTTAAAGATTCGGGAGTTTAAAGACTCGGATATTATTGAGGCCTGGATTGAGTTTAAAGACTCGGGAGTTTAAAGACTCGGATAGATCCAGCAGGTTTGATCGGAAAAGAACGGTTTGATATTCACGGTTTATGATACGGTTTTATGATGTTCATGATATGACTTTTATACCCGTTTTATAGTGTTTCTGTTTCTTATGATGTGGTTTATGGTGATTTGGGTTATAACTGTTTTATGAACTGGGTTATGCATGTGGTTTCAAAACGGAGGGCTAAACCCGGTTTTCTTGTAAATGGTTTTGGAAACTTTTCTTTTATTTATGGTCCACTCACACCTTCTGTTTTTACTGCCCTCCAGGTTGTGGAGCTAGCGTGGGGTCTTGACGTCGAGGCAGCGTCTGAGGCATAGAAGTCACAGAAAGGATCCCAGAGTGTTTCAAATCTTTCCGCGTGCGTGTATGTTAGTTTATCGGTTTGTCGTTTCTGTGTATTTTGTACTATGCTCTGTAAACGGTTGAGTTCGGGTTTGTATAGTTTCTCCTGCGTCTGACAGTCGTATTTTAGTGAATTCCATGCTTTTTTTCTTTGGCTTTAGCGTTGGGGTGTCAGACGGGAGCAGGATTTACCTCGGGTTTCGGGGTGAAACCGGGGTGGGTCTTGACAGGGAGAGTCTCTCTGAGTCTGAGGTGACATTTCCGTTGTTGGCAGTTATTGTTTCTGGTCTTTAGGTTTCGATTTTGACATGCCATTGAAACAGCCGTGTCGGTGGAAGACAGTGTCAGTGGAGGTGGGCAGTTCGGCATGAGCCATTTTTTCTTGCATTTGTTAGGAAGAAGTTGAACCAAAGATGTCGAACCCTTTCAAGAGATGCAGAGAGCTTGCAAAACTATCCCCCTCCCAAGCCTAGAAATTACAATTAGGATTGCTCTGCCGATGGAGGAATTTTTAGGCTTGGGAAAGGGAGAGCTTGGTGGAGAAGTTATGAAAGTAAGTGTGCAGGATTTTTGGGGGTTTGAGTTGGAGTTTCAAAGGAGAGAGGAAGAAGATGAACAGTGTGTAAGGGGCATTTAATGAAAAAAACAGTAATTTTAACGGTGTCAAAAACGAAATTTGTTAAATGGTGCAATGGACCTAACGTTGCACCCATTTCTAGTGCAAAGTGAAACGAATTTCCGTTTCTGGTGTATTTTGATACACGCTGGCTCGTTCCTAATTCATCTACAGTAAAAAAAACCAAAATAAAATGACTAAGAATTTATAATGAATACCAAAAATACCTTTAATTTTATTGCTGTTTTATTGGTGAAATGAATAGATGGAGTAAATTGATCTAATCTTAAAATCACATAGAATAAAATGAAAATGAAACCTAATGGTCCATTTTGATGTTGAACCTCAAACTTTAAGGTGTAAAATAATGTTTGCTCTAATATTAAACACCCGTTAATTTGTTAATACTAAGTGCTTGTCATGGATCCTACGGTTCCTACCTCTCTGATACTTACAAATTTAAATTATATTTAAACACATTCCACAATATTTGAAATTTAATATGTTAGGAACTTTTATTTGTTATAAAAGAAATCTTGATGTATACATGGTGTACACCAGTGGTCCAGTAGTGAGAAAACAAAGCAAACCGCCAAGCAATAGTCACACATACCTACTTCCTTGCTTTCTTATTACACAAAAGTTTACATTAAAAATGAAGCAACTGCCTTACCCACATTTCGGAACCAGCCTGCTTCATTGCTATATTATATCACACAATTGTTCACATTTACAAACAACCAACTGCCTCACCTCATCTGCCACCTTCCTCTAATTACAGTCCATGCATATACAAAGGAAACCACAATAAAAAGGGAAATTCTGGTCTCCTTTCCAACGAGGAGCGGTGGTAATTCATGTTTGTTAGTTCACGCCACGCTTCAAACAGCAGAAGAGACAGACGGCTCCATATGCAATTAGCTAACTCTTCCCGCCTGATCAATCAAAGTGCCGACTTGGTCCCCACATAAAGCTCTCGAAATATTTCCAGGTTCCAACAAATTGAATATTACAACTACAGAGAGAGGTGCAGAGAGAGGGAGCATATTTACTTTCATAAAAAATACGGTTTCACTTTCACATGTGCGTAAATAGGATAGAAATGAAACCAACTGGAATTCTATTATCTTCGCAGTATGTTAATGCCATGACGTCCACAGAGGTAATGCCACTGGAAACAACCTCCCTATAGCAAATATGGTCAACAGTGACATTCTTGTTACCAGAATGATATTCATATATGCCATTGAAGTTTGCACCCTTAAGGACAGCCTCTGCATTAACTGATTTTATATAAAGAACATCAATGGTTGAAAGTGGTGGCGAAAAAGAGAGGAGCAGAAGGCATGGATAAAAATAAAAAAAATTATATTAGGAATTCAAACATATAAGGGCAGGTTAAAATCTTACGATCAGAAGCTCGCAAGGCTGCTGCAATATCAGTGGTGAAGAGATAATTTCCAGTACCAGCACCAATGCCACCAAATATGACAACCCTTCCTTTCTCAAGATGTCTTATGGCTCGAAGCCTGTTATATGGCTCAGAAACCTCTGGAATTGTAAATGCTGTTTGGACCCGTGCCTGGATGCCTACATTCTCAAAAGCTGATTGAAGCAGCAAAGAATTCATGATTGTTGCCATCATACTGAAAAGAGAACAACACCAAAATCAGCATGCAAATACCAACAAATAAGGGATAAGTATATTGCACTAATCATTCCATTTTCAAAGAATTTGAGATATAGACGCAAAGGACGGTTCTCTTTTTCTGGAATGAAGCAAACAAACAACCCACCCGAGAGGCAGCATACCCAAAAATAGCTAGCTCATTCTAACAATTCCTTCAATTTCCACCAGATGGCTACTAGATAAACTGTATACATCCTACCCACAACATCCCAAATATGCTTTAGATAAAAACAATGGCCCATTTAAGTACCCCAAGCTAGTATTAATTAAGTACACTGTATTTCAATTTGGACTACTAACCCAATATGACCAAGTTTATAGAATACAATTAAAAAAAGAAGAAGTAATACCTTCACTGTAAAACCATCAAAAATAGAAATTTAATACTCCTGCTCATTGACCATTCAACATAATCAAAATGATATTCAAGCCATCAAAGTCAACAGATGTAGACCACACAAGACAATCAATGCAAGTCAAAACATTGAACATTACCCTATTTGGAATGCTGTAGATCTATCCAATCCAGTAGCAGACACCCATGTCTCCCCACAAAAGAAATTACGGCCTCCAAGAACGATTGCTACCTTTAGCAAGAACAAAATTAGATTTCAGTAACAAATCAGAGCACCAATGTTATGAAGAACTGGAAGTGTAAAACTATTCAGGAAAAGGAAATGCAGGTTTAGGAAACACCTCCACCCCAAGCCGACAAGCTGTTGCCACTTCCCCAGCTATCTGCATTGCCACCTAATGACAGAAAGAAGGAACTCAGCTTATTTTCTCTATAAAGAGATTTATTATTATAGACCCGATTACATTTAAGCTAAAACTTTCAACCTTGGGGTCAATACTCTGGCAGTCCCCAGCTAATGCAGCACCACTGATTTTAAGCACTACTCTTCGCCATTTTAGATTTGGCATCGATTTGGATTTCAAAATGTTTGCAAAGGCAGCACTACCAGGCGAGTATCTGCCAGTAAAATATGTGCTGCTCAATAGAGATGTTTTATGTTGGAATAAAGGATCAAAAATCATTAATCAAATACACCCAACTTATTGATTTCACTCATCTGAGCAAGAAAACCTACAAAGTAGTTTCATCATAGTATTCAACCAGTAACAATACAGATATATGAAAGCAATGCTATAAAAGGAGGAGCTTTCAGATGAAAAATAAGAATGAACAAAACAATAACTAGGGAAACAAGCCGAAGCAGTTTCATATATTTCACGTTCTCCTACATTTCCAGCTCATTTGAAGTCTTATTTCTCACTTTCCCGGTCCCAAAGTCACATAAATTCATAAACTCCATTTCCATTTTCATGATTCACCGAAAATGACAAACCCAACAAAGCAAAATAATTACCCACAATTTACAATACCTCTTAAGCTGCTTAGCAGCATTAGAATTTGCTCTGCTGCCCCGTTCCTCATCCGACCCACCTCGACCTTTCGGAGTAACAGAGCTCCCCAAAATGACCTCAAGCTTCTTAAACCAATGCCAGTGACTGACCCCTAGCCCACTACTGGTAACCCTCTGCAGCTCCACCTTATACCTTTTCTTCAAATTGTCAATCTTGTTCTTACATTGCTCAACGGTTTTGAACGCCGACTTACTACCACTACCGGTCCCACATTGCTCGTTGACCATCTCAGTCACCTCCTCCCAGTCCCTCCCTCTCAGATTTCCCCTATTCAGCTTATTGAATTTCTCAATGTAAGCATCTAGAAGACATGCAATGGCCGTATCGCTCCACTCCTCGCGATCCTTTCGATAGTCACCCCGGCGTGACGCCGTGTCCAGCCCGCTGGAGGACTCAGCTTCGGTGGTGCTGCTGGTAGGGTTAGGGTTAGGATTAGGATTTGCAGAGAAGGTTCTAAGTTTTTTGTAGTAGTAGGAGCTCCGTTTAGTGTTGGGGCTCTGGATCGGATCGCTCCGGCCCGGATCGTCGGGAAAGGGTGGAGGGAAGAAATCTCCATTGTTAGCGGCGCTGGTTGAGTCGATGACGTCGCGGGAGCACGGGGGCGTTTGGAGGTGAGTGGAGGAGCCGATCAGAGGGAAATCGTCGGAGGAAGCCATTAGGGTTAGGGTTTGGAATTGATGATAAGGAAGGAGACGGCGTTTGGGGATAAGTGACGGAACGTTGGAGACGGAAACGGAAGGGTCAATAGGGTTTGAGGCTCGGAAACTTTTGTGAATGTGATGCTGTGATCAGTCGTAACGGCTCCGTCAGCTCCGACAAACGTCTGGATCGTGTTACACATATACACTGCACCGGTCCACGTCTCCTAAATTTTTTTTTTTAATAATTATAGAGTGGGGATAATTTTTGAAATTTCATATAATATGTTATTAGAATTTAAATTTGAAATAAATTGTTTATAAATTAACATTAAAATTAATTAAATTAGACCCACATGACATCTCCTAAATTCATTTGCTTTTACAAACTTTTTTTTTTCCATTTTAATGTTAAAAACGGGTTATTCTTCCTTTATTTTTCACCTATTTAGTTCAAGTGTAAGGAGAAAAAATAGGACAATGATGCAAGCAAAAAAGTAATTTCTTTTTCTTTATATGTAAGAACTCATAAATTCCATGCAATTAAATGATAAAAATTATTTATATTTATAATCAATTTAATACATAATGAAGTATGATCTACTAATCAATTTCATGTCCTCGCAAGGAGGTGGATCTCTGCTAGAGTTTTTTTAGCGTTTTGAAAGTAGCAGCTATCACAGGAGTTGCTAGATATAGTGGGAGTGAGATTTGGCTTCCGTATGTATTTCATGAGAGTGTGTATTAAACAGTTCTCCCCTAAACACGAGTGGTAGTGAGGTGCAACTGTGGAAGGAAAGGGTAGGGTACGGGCTATTTGCCTTTTTGGTAACATGAGTGTGCAGTGAAGTCCAAGTTTTGTGCCTGATGTACGTTACATATGGAGGATTTGGCGAACTCCTTGAGGCGCAATCTGCATCTCTTAGAGAGAACAGACTAGTATGGTGCCTAGTAAGAATGACACAAAAGGTGCATTGGTTGGAGCCAAATTCAATATGGTGGTTGAAGTCTTCACTAAAAAATTAGTGAATAGGGATGCTTTTGTCTCTGTTTTCACTGGACTCTAGTGTGGGTCGGCTAGTGTTTCTAATAGGGGAATTGGGGACAAGCATTTTCTGGTCAGGTTTAGGGCTTTGCATGATAAGGCTCATGTTCTGGAGATGGAGCCATGTTGTTCAAGGAGGCCCTAGTGCTGATGAATGAAAATCCTACCAAGAAAATCTTTTTACTCTTTGCAGTTATCTTTGGTATTTTTTGGGTCTAAATCCATGGTGTCCCACCTCTCAATATGATGGTGGCATTAGTTAGGAGAATTGGGGAATGGATTAGAGAGGTGTTAGAGGCTAATCAGCCTGAAGGGGAAATGTATTGGTCGTTTCATTCGAATTGGGTCCAGTTGGATGTGAATGAGCCTCTTATAAGAGGGACCTATGTAGATTTCCCAGATATGGAAACGAAGTGGATTGAATTTAAGTCTGAAATTTACTTGAGTACTGCGCTCATTGTAGCCGTGTCTCACACAACAATCGACTGTGTGTGGAAGAATAGATTGAAGCAAGCCTTGAGGATATGTCATCGCAAGTGAGTGAACCTTGTCCATTTGTGAGCTTGGTTGCGATTGAAGATTTGAGGGGTCAACAAATAAGGGTATTTGGTAAGCAGGAGGCTAGCAAGTGTGAGCCTACCATGAGGGAGGCTATCCGTGAACAAAGGGGCGCTCTATCCTCAACTCGATCAGACTCCTTGAGCTAGATGAGAATTAGCTCGTGTGCCACATATATGGGAGAGTTTGTGTAATGTGGAAAATCCTCAAGTCCCTCAAACACAACCTCGTCTCCTCTCAAACCAGCTGAGACGAGCTTTAGCGAAGAAGGAAGGAAAATTTGTTGGCTGTTTAAATCCAAGAAGCGAAAGAAAGGGAGGCTGATGACATTCGTGAAAAGGAGAGGTTGTATGATTTTAGACATATTGGCCCTAGGGGAGTGATCCTACCTCCCTAGGATAGTAATGTACAGGACATGGTAAGTGTGAGTATGAGGATTCAGGCCCAAGGGCTAGGGCTAGTGATGAGGACATGGTCCTTATGGGTTCTAATCATTTTAATACTGGTCCTATTATTGCAAAAGCCAACCCATGTCAGAGAGGTTTTAACCGACATGGAGGACATGTCGTGATTGATTTAGGAGGTGGCAAAGAGGAAAAGAATATTGTGCATGCCTCCATGGAACATGTGGTGTTATGTAGCAAAAGTTGTGATGTCAGTGAAGATTGTTAACGAGAGTGACTCTAAGGGGAGCTCTTGGTGTCCAAAGTTGAATTTTTTGTAAAGCTGACTTCCAGGTGGTCGGGACGTCCCTTGATGGGTCTCTTGTACAGAGGGGTGATGCATCCACCTCTCCCCGAGGGCTATGATTTCCATCAAGATTCTAAGTTGGAATTTCCAAGGCATCGATGGTGCCTTGACAATTCAAAGCTTGACGGACCAGTGTAAGCTCTTCAAATTTGATATTGTTATTTTACTAGAAACAAAAAATAGAAGTTCGAAGTATGAGTTCTTGAAACGTAAGCTTGGTTTTGATTGTATGCATACTGTGGAGCCAAAGAGGTGTAATGGTGGTTTGTGTGCCTTCTGGAATTCTGATGATAATGTGATGTTAGTTAAGTATGTGGATTTTCTTATTGAAATGTTGATTCATGAGGGATTTTCAAGGAAGGATCGGTGATTGTACGCCATATATGCTAGTATTGATGATAATATCATAGAGAAGCAATGGGACTGCCGACAAGGGAGAATTAAAAGCTTTGGGTAGGTGTGTCTTGTTGTGGGTGATTTTAATGACATCCTCCGCAATGATTAAAAGGCTAGGGAAAACACTAAAATAGAAAATAGTATGAGGAGGTTCAGACGCATTGTGTCCAATTGTAACCTTCTGGACCTTGGAAATAATCTAAATTCAGGAACGTATTGATAAAGGTTTTGCTTCTAATCAGTGAATTTATTGGCATCCTAAATCTCAAGTGACTCATATGGTTGTTGAAGGGTCTGATCATGCAATGATTGCGTTAGACACACCCCCAAAAAAACAATGTAAATGGAGACAATTTATTTACGATCCAAGATGAGGTATTGATCAGGGTTGTGCCGAGCAAACTATAGAAGCATGGTAACAAAATTTACCAATTGAGGGTACGACCCTCGTTGAACGAAAGCTGAATTGGGTACGAAGGGGACTATTGACTAGAAGGGAAAAAAAAGTGTTCCTAATGCCCAATAGCGTTTTGTGTTGCTTAGGGAGGAGTTGCATACTACTTTTTTAGCAGCTTTCTTTTGAGGTTAGTCATGTCAAAAGGTTAGAAACAGTCTTAAAAGAAGCCTTTCTTGATGAGAAAGTTCACTAGAAGCTGAAATCCAGGATACATTAGTTGAATGAGGGTGATAAAAATACTAAATTCTTCCATGCCTAAAATGTGAAACGAAGATGGCAGAATAGGATCATGAGTATTAACGATAGTTTCAGAGGTGGACTGAGGATGATGTTGCTATTTGGTTTGCTGGTGGATTATTTCTAAACCATGTTCAAAACCACTTAACTTTATGGAGAAATGAAGGTTAGTAATTGCAGTCAAAGTTGCGTTTTTGTAGCAAAGAATAGTATGCTTACTCACCAAATTAGTGATGGGGACATTAGAGTTTCGATGATTTCCTTGCATCCCATGAAATTTCCAGGGCCTGATGGGTTTCTGGCCTTATGTACTGTTATCTACAAAATCATCTATAAGATCATCACTAATTAATTGAAAATGGTGTTAAAGAGTATCATTAGCCCAGTGCAACCTGGTTTTGTGGAAGGGAGACAAATAACTGATAATATCTTGGTGGTTCATAAAGTATTGTATACTCTGAAGAAGAAGAAATGTGTGCTGGAGGAAGAAATGATGCTTAGCTTGATATGACTAATGGTGTTTTCTAAAGGCTGTCATGGGTCAGTTTGGTTTTGATGCTACCTTCATTTAGTGGATCATGGGATATGTTACTTCTGCCACTTATAGTGTCATGGTTAATGGAGAGTCTTTTGGTTTTATTCATCCATCTCGAGGTAAAAGACAAGGTGATCCCTTATCTTCCTTTTTGTTTATGCTATGTGCGAAAGGTCTATCAGCCCAGGTTAAAAACCGTGAGGAGGAGGATCTATTTCAAGGTATTAGGCTTGTGCCTAATGGTCTAAACATCACTCATCTTCTGTTTACTGATTATTCGGTTTTTATGTGTAAAGCTACTAGTGAGGAGGCTGCTTTTGTAAAGGAAATTCTTATCATCTATATTGTGGAGTCTAGCCAACTTTTAAATTTTGATAAGAGTGATGTTCTACTCAATCGTGATATTTCAGCCGCGAGTAAAGCTGCACTATCCGATCCTTTTGGTATTCAATGTCATAAGGGTTTTGGAAAGTACTTGGGACCCAAGGCAGATTTTGGCTCTTTTAAGAAAAAAGTGTTTAAGGAGATCGATTAGGATTGAGAAACGAATAGAAGGGCGGGCCGAACAATACCTTTCTCTCGGTGGTAAGGAAGTTCTCCTCAAATCTATTACTATGCCCATGCCTTTTATTCAATGTCTTGTTTCTTGCTTCCTATTACTTTTTGTCATGACATCACTTGTATTATGGCCTATTTTTGGTGGCCGAGTAAGGGTAAAAAGACCGGAATCCATTGGGGTTCTTGGGATAAACTCACGAAACCTATATGAGCAAGTGGGTTGGGGATCAAGGACCTTAGGTGTTTCAATGTGGCGATCCTTGCCAAACTAGGATGGAGGATCTTTAATAGTCCTGAATCAATTCTGGCTTAGATTCTACATGGAAAATACTATCTAGATGGTCATATTCTTAAGGCTAAAGAAGGGAGAGGTAGCTCTTGCGACTGAAATGGTATTCTGCAAGGTTTGCAAGTTCTCAAATTTGGTCTTAGGTGGCAGATAAGGGATGGTAAAAGTGTTAATGCCCTCACTGACCCACGGTTTAATACAAGTAGGCCCTTCATCCCTCTCTCCCACCATGATCTTATGCCTTGTGATGTTGTTGACCTTATTGATTAGGAGAGGAATTGCTAAAAAAGCAGATTTGTTTACCACAATTTTTAACTATGATGAGGTTCAATGTATGTTAGCAATTCATCTTAGCTATCTTGGATATATGGTCAGGTATATTTGGCATCATGTTACGAATAGGAGTTAAACTGTTAAATTAGGATACTATATTGCCAAGGAGTTGCTGAGAAATGATGAATTCAAAAGAAAACAAGATATTGGTGAGCCTAGTACTACAAACCAGCATACTAGCCTTTGGGATACTGTATAAGCAGCTGATGTGCCTCCCAAGCTGCAACTATTCTTGTGGAAATGTTGTACACAATTTTTGGCTGTTTGAGCCAACCTAGTAAAGCAACATATCTTGGTAGACGATATTTGTCCTCATTGTGGTGAAGCAGAGGAGGCCCATTTACACTTAATCTTTTAATGCAAGCTTGCTCAGGTTCTCTAGTTTGAAAGTCTTTTACAAGTGGATATGAGTCATCTATAGGGAGAGGATTTTGTGTGGTATTGGATGTATTTCGTCCTAATTTTCTCCTCACATGATCAAAAGAACTTGGCTACTCAGATTCTTGTTTTTGGTCTATGGAGATTGTGGAAATGTCGTGAGATAAGTTGCTATAATGACGTTGAGATTAAGTCAAGCACTACTATCTAGAGGATGATGATGGAGCAGGCCCATGAATTCAATACAGCCATTCTTGATCCACCTATTATGATACAAGTGGTTCACGTGCGTGTGGTTGCTTCCCGTGGTAGCCATTGTTGGAGTCGTCCCTTATTGGTTTTGTGAAGGTAAATTGTGATGGTGCTTACAATAAAAGATGAAAGACAAGGTGCATATGCCAAGGTTCCTAGATCTTCCATATGGACATTTATTGCCACAGGTGGGGAGGGGGGCCTCGTGGGAGGAGCTAGCTAGGGCCCAGGGGGGCCTGGGCCCCCACTCATTTTTTTTTATATATAAAATATAAAATATATACAATATTTTAGATAATTATTATAGTGTAATATATAGATTTATATTGTTTATCTACTATGCATAATTTTTTTAATTTCTCTTCTAATTTTGTACTAAATTTTTATGTAATATGTTATACATAATATTATACCAATTTATCATATACATATAAATAATTTAAATTTTTAACCTTACTTTACCTTATTTTTTTATTTTACTAATTTTCTTCTTAATTAAAAATATTCCTAAAATGTAATTACTTCATATTTTCAAAGGGTTCACTTCTTAATTTCTATTAATATACTTAATTTTTTCATTTATCAATGTATACAATGATTGTGGAGCTTATGAACTTTATTAAGTTATTGTTTTATTAGAATTATATGAATCACAATGTTTATGAAAAAAATAGAATAAAAATAAAGTCGGAAAATAATTTATTTTTATTTTTGATATCACAAAAAATGGTCCTTGATAATTTATTAAAATGTGAAATTTTGTATAACATGCTTGAAAATGTGCGACAACTAATAAATAAAATATCATCAATTAAAAGTACGTATTTGTTGAAAGAAAGAATAATTATGTCTCTACCTAAGCCACTGGGGGCCTTCCTTGTGATCAGTGATGAAAATATCGGCAATATCGCCGATATATCTATATTTCCGATCATCGGCATCTAAGCAAGGGGTGAAGGAATTTCTTTCCCCAAAATCGACGATTTCGACCAATATCGGCTAATATCAGCGATAATCACCGATATTGGCCGAAATCTCCGATTTTGAACCGAAAAGCCCCAACCCATCGATTGAAGTTTGAAAGAAGGAACTGAAATTTAAAAAAAAAAAAAACAATCATGAACAGAACGGTCACGGATTGAACAAAAATTCACACTTTATAAAAGCAATTGATTCAATCAAATTCAAACATGCAATGATTCACGATGGTCACGGACAAACAGAAATTGGGAAGAAACAAAAAAAATGAATTTCAAACAAGACACTCACTCACGGACTCACCTTCGACTTCATTCAGGAAAGCTTAAATTGGGGGCAAACGAACCTTGAAACAACCTCGGAGCACTCCTGATCTTTCTACGACCGATGCACAACCACTCAAGCCTCTGGTTTCTCCTCGTCTCTCTCCTCCTCGACGACTGACTCGACTCTCGACGGCCGCTCGCTCCACCCATCTCGTCCTCTCTGTGGCTCGCGCCGTCTCACCCTCACGGTTGGCCACTTCCGCCTCACTCCTCACTAGGGACGACGGGAGAGTTCTAAGACAGACTGAACTCTCAGTCTCACTACCTCGCCCCCTCACGCAGCCCCTCAACATTCCTCCTCTCCAAGCATAAACGATCGATCAAATCGAGAGAGATCTAGGTTGGTTGAGTAAAGTAAATAACCAAATGAATGAAATGTTGTGTTTCATTTCATTTGTTTTTATTTTTTTAACCCCATTTTTATATGCTTAAACATACAATTATATTTTACCAAATTATGCTTGAACATATTAGTAAATTTTAAAGATTTTTTTTTTTACTTAACGGTTAAGTCTTAACTTTTATTTTACCATATATTACCAAATATCAAAAAAAATCAAACATATATTATTTGGTAAAATATGTTTTAGTATTTGGTAAATATAAAAATATCAAACATATATTACCAAATATCAATAAAATGTTAAGCCTTAAACTTTTTTTGATAAAATTCCAAATTTATTATTTGGTAATATATGTTTTAGTATAAAATATGACTTAACTCATATATTTGGTAATATATATTTTAATTTAGAATATATGTTTTATTTTAGAACACATTTTTTAATTTAGAATACATGCTTAAGTTTAATGTAAAAAATAGTTTAACGCACATATTTGGTAATATATGTTATAATTTAGAATATATATTTTAATTTAGGAATATATGTTTTAATTGAAATAATTGAAATAACATGATTATAATTTATAATTATTATTATTATTGTTATTATTATTATTTGTCATTATCAAAGTCTAATTATTTTTCATGTAAATTAGACTTCGTAATATGGCTAGTGGAAGTGCAAGTGAAAGCCGCCCAAGACCTGGACGAATTGACCCAGCATGGAAATATGTCATTGCAATTCCTGGAAATAAAAATGGTGTCATATGTTTGTTTTGTCAACATCAATTCCAGAGTGGAGGCATAATGCGATTAAAGTTTCATCTAGCAAGTTTTGATCCGAAAAAAAAAATGTTCAAAAATGCAAAGATTTACCTAAAGCTATTAGGGATGAGGTCAGAGCATGGGTCAAAAGTAAATATACTGCTAAACAGAATAAGAATATGATTGGTGAGAACATACGAGTTGGCTTGAGAGGAGATCCACTGGGCACTCAAACGAGCATTCAGATTAATGATAGCGATGATGATGGATTCACTTATCCTACAGATTTGCATAGATCTGAGAGAGCCGCATATCGCTATTGACAGGACCCATCCCAATCCCCCCGGGATTAAAGCGGGATGACCCTGCTCCCGTCTGACACGAAGTGTCAGACAAGGGATATTTCCGACCTTTGCCCTCCCGGGCTATCAGAGTACGCCAGGATCCGGAGGAGGCATGTGATATCTCGGTCTCTGCTACAGTCCACATCCGATGTCAACCTGAAGGGCAGTCAAAACATTAAAAGTTGTGAGTGGACAAAACCAAAGTTTATAAAAACATTTACATAAAGACATTTGTACCCTTCACTAAAAAGCATGCATGCATAGTAAAACTATTTATTCAAACACATATGTTAAAACATCCATAAGTAGGGTCTCATCCCCAAATTCTGTAAATACAAGTCACACGGGCTCCTGCCCAAAACCATTTACAGAAAACATATCAATATAAACATATGTGGGACCTCAGCCCAAATCCATTTATCATCATAAAACACAAATTCCCAAACCACTTGAAATCATGTTGATCCATTATATTTCATATCCAAGAACCTGTCACTGTAAATATAGAGCTACGTGCGTGCTAACCGGGGTCTCAAACCCAAGTCTCTCCAGGGTCCACCCAGGACAATGTCCGTAGATCAATGACCCTCCCTGGAGGTAACGAACCATGCCCATCCTGAGAGTAAAGAACCCAACTAGGGGGCGACTCCACTCAGTCAATGCTCCGTGACTACTCCGGGGTCCACCCAGGCCAACGACCCTCCCTGGAGGAGACAATCATGTATAAAGGATGGAATATGAAAACCTTTTGAAATCATTCTTTAAACCTTACAAGGATTCATGCACGGCCCCATAAGCCGTCATGAACCATAAAATCCTTTCCAAGGGTTCATGCCGGTTCCCATAAACCGTCATGACCCGTAAAAACCATTTCTAGGGTCCCTGACCCGAAATCAACATCATAACACATAACTAGGCCCTAGGCCCGAATCCCTATACAAACTGGACCTCCGGTCCGAATCGTAAACCAACTGGTCCCCCGGCCCGATGCCTCGTTAAATCAAATGGACCTTAAGTCCGAGAATTCGTAATTCAAATGGGTCACATACCCGAGTTTACCTTTTCAAATCCAAAACCATTTCATGAAATCATATCCAAAACCACAAGAATGGAAAATCAGAGTAAAACCGGAAAACCTCGATTTACATGCAAGCACGTAAATCGCCTCGAAATATGTGAAACCATATAATTCACAAATATCCAAGTCAACATCATCAAATCACATTCATAATCCATATAAAACATTTATGCATGCATCACAGTTTAGAAATCAAAGTCCACTCACAGATCGTCCGAGTTGCCGCCTCTATTTGTGTGCCATAGGCTCTTCCGAGCCAATCGCTATCACCGTGACTCCCAAACCTGTCCAAATTTTAATAGAAGGTTACTAACTACTTAATTAACCTCCCATTAAAGCCCCGTAATTTTTTCGAACTTTTTACTATTTTTAAACCGACCCTAAACCTTCGGACAGCCCGAAACCTATTGAAACGATGTCCGATTGACGCGAGACCAGTCTAAAAATCTTCGTTACCTCGAATAGAAGATTTCACATGTTGAACATTTCTCCACATTATGGCCCACGCGCCCTCACGCGCCCCAAGAAGGCTCAGAACATTGTTCATCGTCCATAACCTCCAGCTGAACCGGTTCACTGTTCACAGCCACTGTGCTGAACCGGCGTGACCGGTTCAGTGGTTTCCTCCCCTATTTTGGTCCGATTTCAACCCTAATTAATCCTATAATTCCTATTTCTTCATTCTCTATCATTTCTACTCATTAAAACAACCTAAAACCATCAAAATCCCATGGTTTAATCTTTGAACCATACGGTTCAAACTTCCCAAAATGCACCCATGGCTTCACAGCCGTCCAACCCCATTAAAAAAGCTTCATATTAAGTCTCTAGCAACCTAAAAATCACCTCCTAGGCACCCAAAAGCAACCATAATGCAAGAATCGAAATCAAATGGAAAAATGGACAAACCGAGCTACCTTCAGGTTTGCCTCCTTACGCCGCCGTGGGCAGTGATTCTGGCCGTCCAAGGCCATCAACATCCCTCCTTCATTCTCTCAGCCTCTGGGCTTCTGTCATGGTCATGGGTGAAGGTTGGATGGGCTTGGGTTGCACAGATGAGAGAAAAATTGTGAGATCGGGGAAATGGGTTTGTGTTTTGAATGGAGAAAATGAAATGGTCGATGCATGAATCAATATAGGTGGCCTGTGGATGGGTGACACTTTTCACTCATCCATTGGGCCTCCATTAAATATCTGGGCCCCACTAAAGTCCAAAAGTTAACTCGTTTCGTAATTCGTGCAATAGTGCACTTGAACTTCGGTGAACCGTAATTTCGCCGTCGAACGTCCGAATTCGACATGCCGCCTGTCTATGGATTCGTATCGTCCCGATCTACGTAACGGTCTTCGGCCCTCGGCCATTGGACCTCCTGGTCAAAAATCAACATTTGCCACTTTTTAACCAAAATTACCAAAATGCCCCTAAACTTCCGAACGTCATAACTTCTTCCTCGAATGTCGGAATTGAACGTGACACCTGTCTATGAACTCATGACGTCACGCACTACATCACCGTCATTGGTCAAAGTCCATTTGACCGCCAGAATGAAAAGTCAACATTTTGCCCACGACCAGGGGCAAAACGGTCATTTCGCATCGTTCGTCCGATTTCGCCCAACTAATCACCGATTAACCTCACTAATCATGATTAGTCACTAATCTAATCTTGAAATTTAGGACGGGTCGTTACAGCTATGCTGTATATGCATCGAGATATGATGCACGGTAAAGTGTTGACATTTATGGCTTTCCGTTCATGCGTAATGCTCAAGAAGCAAGTAGCAGTCGTCAACAACCTCAACAGATGCGTCGGTCACATAGTTTGCATGATCCATTTCCAATTCCTCCAGAACCAAAGGTCTACAAAATGGCACGAAGTCAACAGAAGATTGTAAAATCTATGTGGAAAGGAATGAAAGAGAAGTTAGGTCGATACATAAGAAAATTTTTTTATATATGAAAGTGTGGCTCCAAATAAAGCCAACTCTCATCATTTTAAGAATATAATTATTGAAGCCAAACGATCATGTATTATAATAAATTTATTTATGATAGATTTTTATTTATATAATGAAATATCATTAAATGCTTACTTATATTTTGGTTTTCAGGTGAAAGCGTGGCCACTCCTTCTCCATATGAAGTGAAAAATAAATATCTTCCTATGGAGTATGAAGATATGCTGGCGTATATGGAGCAAAAAAAGTGACAATGGGAAACTTATGGATGTACCATAATGTGTGATGGTTGGACCGGTCCAACGAAGTTATCCATAATCAACTTCATGGTATATAGTAAGGGTTCAACTGTATTTCTCATATTAGTTGATTCTTCTAAGAGCCATAAAGACTATTTGTACATACAAAATTTGTTGAAGGAAGTTGTTCAGGTGGTTGGAGTAAAAAATGTTTTACAGATTGTTATTGATAATAGGTCAAACTTTAAGAAGGCTGGAAAAGAAATGATGAAGACGTATCTGATCTATTGGACTCCTTGTGCAGCCCATTGTATAGACCTAATATTTGAAGATATTGGGAAGAATGAGACAATGTCGATCATCATAAAAAATGCTAGGCAAGTAACTAACTACATTTATAATCATTTATGGTTACTAGCTCAGATGCATGATTTTTGTGAAGGAGACTTGGTTTATCCTAGTGCAACAAGGTTCACAACCAACTATATTTGTATAAACAGTATAATAAAGTATAAAGTTGGCCTTAGAAGATTGTTTACAAGTGATCAATGGCATGGTAGCCCACTGAGTAGGAAAGTGGAAGGTAAGAGGGTTGAGGCTCATATCCTCGACCAAAGATTCTGGGAGTCCTTGGAAATGATTCAGTCAATAGATGAACCTTTATACAGCATCTTTCAAATTGTTGATACAGAGGTAGCCCCAACCATGTCAATCATGTATGATATGTTCAATCGAATAAAAGACAAGATAACCCGTCTTAAAGGAAAGAAATGGGTCCTTAAAATCATACATGAGCGATGAGAAAAACATTAGTGCATCTATTACATGCCGCTGATATATTTCTATCTTATTAAACTAGTTACTATTTTATTTTATTGTTGTTTACTAAGCAAATTTCATTCATGATTTGAAGCTTATTACTTAAATCCATATCAATATCAAGCAGGTATTGGGCATGACTCATATCTTGTGCAATCAATTCAACAAGTATTCCTCAAAATGAATCCAAATGGGCAATTGGGTTTACAAAACTTTAAAAATGACGTAAGTTCACTACCAAATATGAACCTTGATATTTTCGAAATTGTACATCTATTACATGATATTAACACCATTCTTAATGTAGTTGATCAACTTTAGAGATGGTAGGAAAACATTTCGTTCACCTATGACTATACAATCACGAATGACAATACCCCCAGGTATATGCTTGCATTTAACTTGATATTGTATGAATTAGCACTTTATAATGCCTCTTACATTAATCTTGATATTGACAGAGGAGTGGTGGGAACTATATGGCCAAGCTTCTCCTGTCTTGCAAAAAATTGCAGTTCGTATATTATCACAAACGACATCATCTTCGCCATGTGAGAGAAATTGGAGTACATTTGCTTTAATTCATACAAAGCAAAGAAATCGTCTCGCATATTCAAAATTAGAACAACTTGTTGGTCAACACATGAAAGGTAATGAGGTTGATCCACTTCGGGCATGGATTATGTCAGCTCATTTGGATGATGATAGAAGAAGACCTGACCCTCGAGTAGCCCATCCTGCTAGTGAACAAGGTGTTAATGTCGATAAAGTTCTATCTGAAGAAGTGAGGAGTGAGGAAGTAGGAAGTGAGCGGGAGATGTCTTCATTGGAGAGATCAATATTTGATTCTACCGCTGGACGTGACTTGAGAGCTGATGCTACTAGTAATGAACTACATCAAAATAAATCTACAGATGATGATGATGGAGGAGATGATGTTGAGACAAACGATGAAGACAAGGATGACGAAGAGGATGATGACGGGGGAAATGAACATGTATCTGAAACATATGCACCCTTGAGCCCATTTACTGAAGAGGTGGATTTCACTCATGCCACCTAAGATTATGATTATGGATGTAGAGAAGGTGTAGTAGGAATCAGTGGTGTTGGTAAAGATTACACTCGGACACACAACATATATGAAGGTTATGGAAACCCATCTTCTGAGGATTCCATAGCAATTAGTTTTGAGTCAATGAGTTAGGCACCGATCCTAGTAACAACTCAAATGATCCATATGCTTATGGTCAATATGGTTACCACCAGTTAGACAGTCATCTCCCTCAAATGCCACATGGTTATGAAGGCTATGAAGATCCTCATCTCAATGAAGATTATGGAGAAGTTAGTTGGGTAAATCCGAACTACTCTATCTATGGAGGAAAAGTATGGCATTTAAAGGAGATATACGAATACTATGTCCAACAATACATTTCTATTTGGTCAAGTAGCAACACTTGGCAAAACTTTTGTGTCTTGGTAGATGGAAACCAATCTAATTTTCAATCTAGTAGACACTCTACTTATTTTTAATGAAGTTCAATGTGTAAAGTATTTTTAGTGCAATATTATCAATAAAATTATGTTTTAATTTAAGTTTATCTTTAAAGTTTTATACTGTTAGTTATCGTCAGACCTATATTCTATCATATGATTTATCATATATTTATTATATCAAAGTCATTTTATAGTTTTTATTAGTCCTATATAACCATCATTGGGCACTTAAATTTTTCCCAAAGTTTCGTTCCAAATTTTCAACTTTTAGATCGAATTTCCATCATGTTTGTTGATCGTAAACGATATCGATATCGATACCGATATTTGGGGCGAAATATCTGTAAATTCGACTAGCGATATATCCATCGATATCGATATTTTCATCCTTACTTGTGATAGTTCTTTGCAGACTGAAGCCTATGTTTTTTGTGTTGCTATGGTTGTGTATGATCTTCTAACTTGTGTAACAAAAAGCTCGTAAATTTTTTCCAATTTGTTAAACAAGGCAGCAAGAATATCTTCTCTTCTTAACTGGTATGCCGTAACGGACAATTCACTAAGAAACACATTCAAACATGTAGTAGGTTTCTCATTATCAACCCTCAAATCTATACCGGCAGAAACAGAAGCAAAAGTGTTTTTGTCATCATCAACATGGAATTTATTCTTGAGTATTCAGATTATGTGTGTGCATGCTGTCGATGGAGGTATTCGTCTAATACTTGAAAGGCACATGGAAAGAGTAGAAAATTAAGAAATGAGTCAGTAGGATTACAAAAGCATGCTTATTCCAAAACATCTCCGCTAATCAGCACCCAGAGGATGAGACTAATTACCAACACAGGCATTGACCTGCTCCGATTTACATGTTGAGGAGCAAAAGCTACCTCCAACATTGAAGCCTTCTAAAAAAAGATCATTTGGCCTTTGTAGTTTTACATCAACATATGGCAAGCCCTGAAAAACAGATGATACACCCAAGACAAGTGTATCAAAGTCTGATGTGGATGGTCCATGTAGCCAAACACATGATAAGAAGACCTAATTGTTTGTATAATTACATTTTGTACTTCAAAGACTATCTTATAACATTCAATTACAGATTGGATATTTGTGAGTGGTGTAACCTTTCTGTAGTTAAAACACTCCCTACAACTCCACTTTACAAAGTGCCCAAAAAGAAGCCAGGAAGAACATTACGAGGTACTTGAGGTCAAGATGAACTTTGTTGAAGCGTTAAATGTTCCAACTGTCGAGTACTCGTTGCCCAATCACCAAATGATGTGTGTCCCTCTTGTGACCTGTCAACTCAAGTGGATCGCGGGTCTCTATTAGTACGGGCACCGGTGTGGTGCCGGCCTAAGGCTCTACGACGATCAAGTCAGTTACTTTGTTCGTAAGAGGAAGCAGTAAATGGTAAGTTCGGTAGAGTAATTGTAATAGTAAAACTTAGTTACCTTTATTGGGAAATGTGTACCCTTTATGTATAGGTAGGTGGGATGTTCAATTCCCAAAGTTCCGATGTGGGACGAATGCTTCTCGATTTACGTGCGGACACGTGTTACGTAAATCGAGGGTAGATATGCTTCCACGTGGCATCCCGCATTGGGCCCGGTGTTAGGGCTGTCGCAAGTATGGTGTTCTTGGGCCTTGAGCGTTGTCAGGGCTTTAAGTATACGGCCCAGTGGGTCTGGTCAGATATGGTGTCAACAGAAGTCCCCCAAGTCGTTGACTGAGGTGGAATTTCTCGGTTGGGGACTTGTCTCATTCTCCCAGACCCTGGTGGGAAGTATACCTGGAGTCCCCCAAGTCCCCTGGTGGGATAGTCCGCCGAGACAGTCTCGGTCATGGAGAGGAAGGAGCTAGTAGGCAGTCGGTGATAAAGAGCACTCGGCGGAAAAGTGGCTCAGTCGGTCGCGGTTGTGCGCAGTCGGTCGGTGGCGATGTCATGGTCGGTGATAGGAGCCAAATGACGCGTTGGAGCTGCGGAGACCGTGCGGTGTACGTGGGTCGGTGGGGGAGGACCAGCGTCCGTACGGGGGGTGAGAACACCGAGCAGTGTATACGAGTCGGTGAATAGAGCCAATACCCGCCCACGGATGAGAGCACCGAGCGGTGTACATGGGTCGGTGGGAGGACCAGCGTCTGTTAAGCAGTCCCAGACACCGAGCGGTGTACGGAAGTCGGTGTAGACCTGTAGGAAGACGGTTGGGTTTCCTCGGACAGATGGTTGACACGTGTCCGGTCAGAATGCCTGGTTGCAACACGTGTCTGTCACTGAGGGGAGTGACGCTTCGTAGTCTGTGCATCAATTTCTATAAATATGGGGAGCTCTTCACCGATTTCCTCACTTGTGTTCTTTGAGAAAAGTTGAGAAACTCTGGCCAAACAAAGAGGCGATTTCCGACTAGCATTTGACGGCGGTGCGTACGGTGTTTGCGATTTCCGATCTACGGTCCCCCGTGAAAAAACAAGGTAAGCACCTGTCCAAGTTTAATTTTTCGATTAAAGTAGGAGGGTGTGAAGAACTGGTCATGAACGTGGTGAAGGTCGTGGTCAGATCTTCATAGGAACGAGTCGGTCGGCTGAGTTTGGTTTTTCTGTTTTCTTTTGTAGATGTCGGTCGAGAGTGACTCGGTTTCGGAGGGTAAATGCTACGACTCACAGGGCGGTGAGTCGTCGGGTAGTAGTGAGGGCGAGGTCTACTCGTTCGATGCACAAAAGAGAGTAGAGGCGGTGCACAGCACAGCCGAGTCGTCCGGTAGGACCACGTACATCGGTTCGATGGCTGGGCCGACGGGCAGGACGGGTAGTGGGAATCTGCTGGGAGACGCCGAGACAATAGTGAAAGTGGGGGTGCACCGAGCATTGAAGCTGACCCATGGCCGTGTGACTACGCCCAAACTACGCATTAAATTAAATACGTAATTTGAGTGTTGTGCAATTTAAACCCTTTTTGTGTAGATGTAGTATTGGTAAATAGGGATCGTTCTTAACCGGGGAAATTAGGGAACATTAATAATGTGGTAGTGGGAAAGAGTAATGAATAAATGAATAATGAATAAATTAATGAATTAAATAATTAAATAATTAACAAATTAATGAATTAATGAATTAAAGAATAAAAGAATTGAGAATTAAAGAATAAATGAATTAAAGAATTAACTAATCAAAGAATAATAAACTAAAAGTATTAAAGAATAAAAGAATAAAGAGATGAAAGAATCAAAGAATAATAAACTAAAAGTAGAAAAGAAGAATAAAAGAATAAAGAATAAAGAATTGAAAAGGGGGGTTTTGAAAAGAGTTGTAAATATAAAATAAATAAAACAAGTAAAAATAATTAAATACTTAATTTTACTTCTACTTTAACCTTTGTACTAGTGAATTTTCTTCAAACACATATTTTTACCAACACTCTAACATCATGCTCATATTGAACCAATCACGAAATCATACCTTAATCATCTCAAATACATGCATACATTTTTCATATTATAAATGCACCGAACAGCGGATTATTACTTACAATATGATTCACCTTAAGTAAGTGATTTAATGCGCCGAACAGCGATCAAACATTAAATCTCTTCAACTCTATCCTAAATGCCCCGAACAGCGGATCAACATTTAGTTTCGAATTGAAGTTTAAGTACTAAAACATATGAAGTAAAAGAAACTCAAAAAGTAAAACACATGGAGATTGCATTCTTACTTACAAATGTTAGAAAGAAAATACCAACACATATATTGAATTATAAGTAAAACCAATAACAATAACAAGAATTTAAGTAGAGAAGTATGGATTTTCACAAGAATCACCGAACAGCGGCAGGAAACTTGTGAAGATGGAAGAAGAAATACGAGGAATTCGGTCTTAAAACTCTTGAATTGCCTTAGAATTACTTGGCCTAGGTATTTCTTAAGGAAAGCATAAAAATGTGTTTAAGAGATCTCAAAGAAATATCACAAGAACAAAGTAAAGAGGAAATGAAATTAAGAAAAATAAAAATAACATAAATTAAGAACAAGAATTAAAAGAAAGCTAATTAATAAGAAAATCTACAAGAAGTTAAAATGGTCCCCAAAAATGTCTCTCAAAAGAGAGAAACAAAAGAACTAACTAAGAACTAGAACTAAGAAAAATGAAAGAAATGGAAGAATGAAACTAATTGGGGACTCCCCAAATACATGAAATGACCTCCCTATTTATAGGGGGGAAAAGCTAATTACACTAAAAAAAATAAATAAAAACAAATAAAAGTTATAATAAAAATATTAAAAAGTGAAATGATGAGATTGGGTGGTGTTTGTGGGGAAAAGATGTAAAAAAAACAAAAGAAATGTTGCTGGAAATGGGCTGTCAGAAACAGCTGAAAAAGGGCCAAGAATTCGGTGGATGCTGGCTGGAATGGTCCTTAGTGGGTCAGCAGGCGTGCGCTGGAAAGAGAGGTGGTGGCCGGCAGGCGTGCGCTGGAAAGTGGGCGGCTGGTCGGCAAGCGTGAGCTGGGAAGCAGATCCCGCGTTCGGCAAGCGCGCGCCGATGGTGAAGAGCCTGGGCCGATGTGATTGGGCCTGCACAGACTGGGCTGGCGAACTGGGCCGCGAATTGGGCTGGGCTGCAGATGGTTGGGCTGAATTTATTTGGGTTTGGGCTGCACAAATTAATTAATTTAATTAATTTAGAAATATTTCACCGAAATTCGTCCATAATTTATTCGTTATAATTCCGATCGAGACGATTCTTTCGCCAAAATACTCCAAATTACAAATTTTATTTATTTAAATAAAAATAACACAAAGTAAATTAATTTATCTATTTATTTAATATTTTAATATTAAAAGTCAAGTATAAAGGGTATAAAATAATATAAAATAATGCTTATTTGAGGACCTATCACCGTGACAAGGGCATAGTGCGGCTGAACAAAGGGAAAACAAACGGGGACGAGTCGGTCCTGGTAGCCATGCCGATTGAGCGGGCGGCCTTCTCCGTGGATGAAATGGTGAACAAGGAGACCGAGAAGGGCCTGATGAAGATGAGGATTGAGTTTGGCGTTCCCGACTCGGTGACAACAAGGTTACCCACAAGAGAGGAAAGATCGAGCAACCCCCCGCCTGGTATGGCACTGTACTATACCGAGCTGATGCACCACGGGGTAAGGCTGCCCCTTCACCCTTGGCTGCGTAGGATGGTGAAGAAGATGGGGGTGGCACTCGGTCAGCTCAATCCGAACGTATGGATTGTTCTCTACTCGCTTTACACGGCCTTCAGGTGGGCCAAGCAACCGGAGCCGACCTACGCTCAACTGATGTACCTGTACGAGTTCGGCTTCCAGCAGCAGAGTACCGGGTGGGTCTTCGTCCGCCATCGCAAGAAGAGCAAACGGGGAGAGTTCATTCTGGACATACCGACCTCCCAAAAATCGTACAAGACGAAGTTCTGCCTGGTCGGTGGGAACTGGGAGGGGGACACCGAGGGACCCCCGATACCGTCCAAATTCCAGACCCAAGGTTGATAGTTATAGCATAGGCCGCCCCTTCATGCGAATGTTGATATGTTGTATGCTAAGTAATAGTGTTGCAGCTGACCATTTCTCGGTGTGCAGGTTTGTTCCCAGAAGAAGAAATATCGCCAGAAGAGAAAGCGGTCGTTCACCGAGTAAGGGAGATCTTGGACGAGTTGAATCGAAACCGACGAATACTTCGGCTACCTGGGTTTCAGTACAAGGCCGGCCTCATCGACACCGACGAGGGTAAGTCTGTTTTTGTTGTTGGTTTGCTATTTGTTTTCTTATATCTGACCTGTGTCTCGGTGTTGTAGTCCCCTACCACCTCGGTAGCCGGATTTACAAGGATTGTGAGCAACTGAGAATGAAGGCAGACAAAGGCTCCGGAGAATCTGCGTCCCTATCCAAGGCGGCCGAGCGCTTGGAGCTGCTGCTAAAGAAGAAAAAGGAGCGAGCCGAGAAGAAGCAGCCTGGGAATTCCGGCCGAGCACAGCAGGGCCAATCCTCAAAACCGAGGCCCCCCAGCCCTCCGTCCAAGTCTCCAAAGCGGAAGCGGAGCACAGTCGAAGGAGACCGAGTACTCTCCCCCGATCTAAGGCGGACGAAGGTGAGAAAAGAGGCCGAGACGATCCTGTTGGCACAGGAAGCAATTGGCGGCAAGAGGTCGATGCCGGTACCTGAGTTCAATCCTCCACCGTCCCCCCCTCGGTTGGATGCGAGGATCCTGGAGATGCTCCAGAGGAGAGGAGATGTGAATCTCGGTGTGTTTACCGACGGGGAGGCGATCGGCGAGGGATCCAGTGCCAAGACAACCCTCTGCTGCCCGAGGCAAATGGTGCCGCTGCTGAATGGGGTCTGTCAGGGGGCTTCGACGCCCTTGGAAGAGCTGGCCGAGGTGCAATGCCAGTCGGCCGATCAGAGGATGGAGAAGGCCTTGCTGCTACTGAGCAATGTAAGTTTTTCGTATGTTGCAAGTGTGCTATGTTAGGCCGAGTGAGTTGCTAACGGTTGTCATGTGCAGGCTCTCGGTGAGGTGTACCTCCAGTTTGGGAACTGCCAGAGGAGGGTGGCGTCTGCTCGGCGGGAGAAGGAGCGGCTGAAGCAGAAACAGGAAGAGCTCACCCCCAAGCTTCAGGAAGCCGAGAGGGCGATGAAAGAGGCGGCCGACCTCACTCGAAAGTTGGAAACCGAGAGGTGGAAAACTCAGGAGGCCCTGGCTTCTAGAGATCAGTTGAAGATCGAGGTGGAGGCCAAGGAGAAGGACAGGCTGAAGCACTGGAAGGAGCTCTGTCGGGTGAAGACAGCGAGAGAGGCCGACCTGGAAGAGGCGGGGAAAAAAGCGGTGGCGGAGTTCAAGACTTCAGAGGAGTTTGACCAGCTGAAGAACGTGTATGCCGCCGAGTACGAGCAGGAGTTCTTCCGCAACCTCTTCCTGCATAATCCTGGACTAACCGTGAAGACCCCCTGGCTCGGTCAGGACATTACTGCCGACTTGTTTGAGGACGAGTCGGGGGAGGAGGATGAGGAGGGTGCCCAGCCGAGTGACCAGCCGGAAGCCGACCAGGTGGAGCCGCAAAAGGAGCCTGAGCCAGAGGTGGAGGGAGCTCAGCAAGCCGAGCAGCCGGTGGAAGAGCTAGTGTAGGATGCTAGTGTTTCTCCCCCTTTTTTTGTTTGTGTTTTTTTTTGTTAAGAATAGTGGGGACGACCGAGAGGTCGAATTTTGTAAAGCTCTTGCAGGCCGAGCATAATAGGTCTGCACGTTTTGAATGAAAATACTCTCCTCTGGATCAAAATTGTAGACCGAGTGATCCTTCGATTTCTGTTTGTCTGAGTGTTGGTGTAGGCCGAGTAGGGCTGTACACCGACTCTAATGTTCGAGTCAAAATAGCAAGTGTTTGGGTTTAGGCCGAGTAAGACCGAACCCCGACTCGTATGTGTGAGTCGTAGTGGTGGTGCAAGCCGAGTAGGGTTGTACACCGACTCTAATGTTCGAGTCAAAAATAGTAAGTGTTGGGGTGTAGGCCGAGTAAGACCGAACCCCGACTCGTATGTTTGAGTCGTAGTGGTGATGCAAGCCGAGTAGGGCTGTACACCGACTCAAATGTTCGAGTCAAAATAGAAAGTGTTGGGGTTTAGGCCGAGTAAGACCGAACCCCGACTCGTATGTGTGAGTCGTAGTGGTGGTGCAAGCCGAGTAGGGCTGTACACCGACTCTAATGTTCGAGTCAAAAATAGTAAGTGTTGGGGTGTAGGCCGAGTAAGACCGAACCCCGACTCGTATGTTTGAGTCGTAGTGGTGGTGCAAGCCGAGTAGGGCTGTACACCGACTCTAATGTTCGAGTCAAAAATAGTAAGTGTTGGGGTGTAGGCCGAGTAAGACCGAACCCCGACTCGTATGTTTGAGTCGTAGTGGTGGTGCAAGCCGAGTAGGGCTGTACACCGACTCAAATGTTCGAGTCAAAATAGCAAGTGTTGGGGTGTAGGCCGAGTAAGACCGAACCCCGACTCGTATGTTTGAGTCGTAATGTTATGTTACAAAGGCTAGATAAATGGAAGAGTTTATAAATAACCGGTGCAAAAACGGGTAAAGTACAGCAAGTCATAAGAAGGAAAAAATACAGTCTTAAATGTAGTACTTCTTCAAATGATCGGCATTCCATGGGTGGCCCAGTCTTCGCCCATCTGGGTCTTCCAGTTCGTAAGTTCCGGGCCGGAAAATTCTGGTAACCCGATATGGACCTTCCCAGTTGGGGCCGAGAGTCCCTGCTGAGCTATCCTTGGTGGCAAGGCTGACCTTTCGGAGGACCCAGTCGCCCTCGTGAAAACCCCGATGTTTGACTCTGGCGTTATGGTAGTTGCAAAGCCGCTGCTTGCAGGCGATGTTTCTGAGGTTGGCCTGCTCCCTGTGTTCCTCGATGAGGTCTAGACTGAGTGCGATCTGACGGTTGTTTTGTTCAGGCTCATAAGACGACACTCGGTAAGAAGTTTTGCTGAGTTCGGCGGGAATGACTGCTTCCGTTCCGAAAGTGAGCGAGAAGGGGGTTTCATTCGTAGATATGCGGTAGGATGTCCGATATGACCAGAGTGCGTTGGGGAGAATTTCAGACCACTTTCCCTTGGCCTCGTCCAGCTGCGTTTTCAGTGTATGCTTGATGATCTTGTTTATGGCCTCAAGTTGGCCGTTGGACTGAGGGTGAGCTGGTGAGACGAAGCAAAGGCGGATGTTGTGTCTGTCACAAAAGGCACGGAAGCGTGCGTTGTCGAATTGCTTCCCATTGTCCGTGACGATTGTGTGGGGGAGACTGAAACGGCAGATAATGTTCTGGAAGACGAACGTTTCGATCTGGGCCGTGGTGATAGAAGCCAAAGCTTTCGCCTCAACCCACTTTGTGAAGTAATCCACCGCTACCACTGTATACTCTGTCTTGCCCTTTCCTGCCGACATTTTCCCGATCAAATTAAGTCCCCACTGCGAGAAGGGCCAGGGGCTGACCATTGGTGTGAGGTTTTCTGGAGGTAGGTGGAAGAGAGGGGCGAACTGTTGACACTTATCGCACCGCTTGGTCAGCTCGGCCACGTCTCCGTGCATGGTTGGCCAATAGAAACCTTGCCGGAAAGCCTTGTGGGCCAACAACCGTGGTCCAGAATGATTTCCGCAAATACCGGCGTGGATTTCCCCGAGAACGGCTCTGCCTGCCTCCGGGACGAGACACTTCAAGAGGGGCAAAGTGAAACCCCGTTTGTAAAGTTGGTCGTTGATGAGTGTATAGCGGGCTGCCCGTCTTCGGACCTTTTTGGCCTCGATTTTGTCAGAAGGAAGAGTTCCATCTGCGAGGAATCTAATCAGTGGGGCCATCCACGTGCCATTAGTGTTGATGGCGTAGACCGCCGAGCATTGTGTACTGGGTTGATCCAGAATTTCGATCAGTACGCTTCGACTCTGCTTCTCATCGAGGGAGGATGCGAGCCGGGCCAGGGCGTCGGCATGACTGTTTTCGGAGCGTGGAATCCGAGTGATAGCGTAGCTGCGGAAACTACATAGAAGGGTCTTCGCCAGTGCCCTGTATGCTGCCATGGAAGAGTCTTTCGCCTCATAGGCGTTGTTGATCTGGTTGACGATGAGCTGTGAATCGCTGAAGATCTTGACCTGTTCCGCCTCCATGGTTTTAGCGAGGCGGAGCCCTGCAAGGAGGGCCTCATACTCGGCGGCATTGTTGGAGGCCTTGAATTGGAAACGAAGGGCATACTCCATCCGGACCTTGTCCGGTGTGGTAAGGACAAGTCCAGCTCCGGACCCGTTGTGGCAAGCCGACCCGTCGACATAAAGGAGCCAGGTTGGCCGAGTGGGGTCGAGTTGGGGGTTCTCTCCGTCCAAAGTATGTGTTATGGACAGAGGGGGAGATGGTGGCATCTCAGCTGTGGTCGCTGCCGGGACGTAGGAGAACTCAGAGATAAAGTCCGCCATGGCCTGTCCTTTCTCGGCAGTGCGGGGAATGAACGTGATGTCGAACTCGCTGAGTTCGATTGCCCATTTCAGTAGGCGGCCCGAAGTTTCGGGCTTCTGAAGCACTTGCCGGAGTGGTCTGTCGGTTAAGACGACGATGGAATGAGCCTGGAAGTATGGCCTGAGCTTCCGGGCGGACATGATGAGGGCGAAAGCGAGCTTCTCTAAGTCAGAGTATCTTGTCTCGGCGTCCTGCAGAGCCTTGCTGACGTAATACACCGGATGTTCGGCACCGTCCCTACGCTTGACCAAAACTGAACTTGTGGCGGAAGCGGAGACAGATAGATACATGTAAAGGGTTTCTCCGGTGTCTGGTCTTGCCAGCAGCGGCGCTTTTCCCATGTATTCCTTAAGTTCAGTGAAGGCCTTGGTGCATTCCTCGGTCCAGGTGATGTGTTTGGACCTGCCCTTTAGGGCCTTGAAGAAAGGCACGCACCTGTCCGTGGCCTTGGAGATGAAGCGTGTAAGGGCTGCGACTCGGCCCGTTAAGCTTTGCACTTCTTTCTGGGTTCGTGGCGGCTCCATATCGACCAGGGCCTTGATTTTTTCCGGGTTGGCCTCGATGCCCCTCTGGCTAATCATGAAACCCAGAAATTTCCCAGAGCTGACTCCGAACACGCACTTCGCCGGATTTAACCTCATTCGATACCGTTTGAGGACGTCGAACATTCGTGAGAGATTGGGGATGTGGAGGTCAGCCGATTTACTCTTGACGAGCATGTCGTCGACGTAAACCTCCATGGTTTTCCCAATCTGGTCGGCGAACATGAAGTTCACTAGGCGCTGGTAAGTGGCCCCGGCGTTTTTGAGTCCGAAAGGCATGACATTGTAACAGTATAACCCCTGATCTGTCCGGAAGGTTGTGTGGATCTGATCTGCCGGATGCATAAAGATTTGGTTGTAGCCCGAGTATGCATCCATAAAACTCAGGAGCCCATGTCCTGCCGTGGCGTCGACCAGTTGGTCAATCTTGGGCAAAGGAAAACTGTCCTTGGGGCAGACCTTGTTAAGGTCAGTGAAATCAATGCACATTCGCCACGCCCCCGAGGGTTTCTTGACGAGTACGACATTGGCAACCCAGGCAGCATAGACGGCCTTCCGGACAAAGTGGATGGTGCTGAGCTTGATGATCTCTGCCTTCATAGCCTCGGTCCTCTCAGCATCATAGAGGCGGCGTTTCTGTTCGACAGGTTTGTAGGTAGGGTCGATACTGAGCCGGTGGCAGATCACGTCGGTGGAGATGTCGGGCATGTCGGCGTACGACCAGGCAAAGACCTCAGAGTTGTCCCTTAAAAACCGGATCAGTTGTGAGCGCAGGTTGGGCGAAAGAGTTGTCCCAATCCTTACCTTCCGGTCCGCAAAGTCGTGGGAGAGTACTATCTCTTCGACATCCTCAATGGGTTGTGGATGGGGTGTTGCGGAATGGTCCCGAGGATCTTCGATTGGTTCGGCCCGGATTTTCTGTGCGTCCTGAGGGCTCACGGGGTCGGCCTCGAACGCGGACTCTGATACTGCCATGGTTTCTTTCGGAGGTTGGATGAGGGTGGCAGAATTGCAGGCCCTTGCAGCCATCTGGTCTCCTTTGACTTGACCAATCCCCATAGGGGTTGGGAACTTGACCAGTAGTAGGTGGGTGGAGACGACTGCCCTCATCTGGGTGAGTATTCCCCGCCCGAGGATGGCGTTGTAGGCCGCGGGGCAGTCTACCACCAAGAAAGGTGCCAGTACGGTTGCCCTCCGTGGGTGTGTTCCGAGGGAGAGGGGGAGAGTGACCGTTCCGTGCGGGACAATGGAGTCCCCCGTGAAGCCAAAGAGCGGCGTGGGTGAGCGGTCCAGACTTGCTTCTGGGATGCCCAATTGCTTGAAAGCTCGCATGAAAAGGACGTTCACCGAGTTCCCAGTGTCGACCATTACCCGTTGTACGTCGAAGTTAGATATCTCCGCCATCACGACAATGGGGTCGTCGTGGGGGTAGATGATCCCGCGTTCCTCCTCCTCGGAGAATGTGATCGGCTCCCAACCGAGTCGATTTGTTTTCTTGGCTCTTCCCTCCTCTATGCTGAAGAGCTGCTGATTCTGTTTGGTGGCCCGTAGAAAGTTCTTCTTTGCCCGGTTGGAAGTGAGCGGGCAAGAGATTGACGGTCCTCCGGAGATCGTGTTGATCTGTGGGTTGCGAGGTGGAGGTGGAGCGTGTTGAAGAAATTGGTTGATCTTCCCATCTCGGGCCAAAGCCTCCACCAGATCCCGGAATGCAACGCATTGGTCAATGCTATGGCCATTGTATTTGTGGTATTGGCAATAAATTCCCGTGTCTTTGCCAAGTTTGCCCTTCGCTGGTGCCCAAGTAGACTTCGGGATCATGTGTTCCACATTGAGGAGGACATTCTCGTAGGGGGTGTTGAAGATGGTGTATGTCTCGTACTTGGAACGAGGAACCCGTTTTTCCCCGGTGTTTGACCGCTCCCCCTATTGTCTCTCCTGGTGATTCGGGTTCTTACCCTTCTTCCCAGGGCTATACAGATTGTTGCTGTGGGGGTAGTCCTTCCGTTTTCCCCCATAGCTCTGTTGCCCCTGCTCCTGCGGACGCTGTGCCGGGTCCTACTGTTCTGGGACGCTCGGTGGGTATGTTTTCACCGAGTCGGCCCGGGGGGGTTGGTAGGTATTGGCAGCGTTGGACCTTTGAGTTAGTGCCTCAGCTTTGGCGTGGATCGCCGCCTGTTTCATTATTTCGTTATAAGTTTTCCAACCTTGGGTGTGAGCTGCGTACCTGAATGGGGAGTCTCGGAAGCCGCCCTTGAAGGCCGTAAAGGCTGCTCGATCGTCCGTTTCCGCGCACCGAGAGTATTCATGACTGAATCTCGCTGCATATCGCTGCAGCGACTCGTTTTCACCTTGCTTGAGCTGGAAGAGGTCCTCGGCCGAGGACAGGCGGTCGGTTTGTATCATGAACTGGTTCATGAAGGTGGAGGTGAGCTGCTCGAAAGAGTCGATGGACCTAGATTCCAACTTGTAGAACCAATTGATCGCTGCCTCGGTCAGTGTGGAACTGAAGATGAGGCACTGTTCCTCATCGGCGAGGTTCTTGAGGGCGATGGCCGAGTAGAAGTTGTTCAGATGATTCCACGGGTCGTCCTTCCCGTTGTAAAGGGGAATTTTCAGGGGTTTAATCTCGTGGTTGATCCTGAACTGGTTGATTCTTTCTGTGAAGGGGCCCGGGCTGGTTTTCGACCAGGCTGGCCTCGCTTCCCGGGCTGTCCCGGCCTCAAGCGTCCGGACTCGGTCCATGAGGTGCTGGACGAGCGAGTTGGTCTTGGATTGATGTTTATCCCTAGATGCTCGGTCATGGTCGACCCTATAAGGTCGGTCGGTGCCACCTCCGCTTGGCGGGCTCTGTGATTCACTCCTTCCGTGACCGACCTGCCGTGACCGCTCGGTGTACCCCTGTTTGGGTATGCTCCGGCATATACTTGCATCTTGACCGAACGGTCTAGACCGCTCGGTGTCCCGTCGGCGGGATCGTTCCTGAGGCTTGTCGTTATGCCGCCCAGCCTGCCCTGACCGCTCGGCGCTCCTTCGGCGGGTTGGTTCAGGGGGAGGAGGGAGCGGGAGGCCGAGGTGGGTTGACCGCTCGGTGTCCCCGCGGGGGGACATCGATGTTTGCCTCCCCCTGCCCGAGCGGTTGGTTCTGGTGCCGAGATGCCGAGCGGATTTGGTCGTGCTCTCGGCCTCCATGGACGAGTCGGTGATGGGGACAGGATCTCCGGTCACGAAGGTCCCATGGCTGATATTGGGGCGGGACCACCGAGCGGTTATGTTTCCTCGGTGGTGGTCGCCTTTTCCCACCTCCGACCGAGGGTCAGGTCGGCGTGAAGGTTGTTCGTTGACCGATCGGTTCCGCCCTCCCTCGCTGAGGGCGTCTCGGGCGTCCCGGTAGATCCTGGTGTCACCGGGTTGACTGCCGGGGATGATTAACATCCGAGCCGGTTTCTTGCTCGGCTCGGTGTCCCCATACCTTCCCTTCCGTGGCTCGGCGACTGCATGTTCCTTTCCTTTTTCCGCCAGTCGGCGATTCTTCTCGGCACGCTCCACGCATTCGGCCACCACCTTATCGGCCTCAGCGCTACCGACGCGTGCTCGGTGGGCAGCGAGTTCTGCCCGTGCGACCCGTAGCTGTTCGGCCACCTCAGTGTACCGATCGCCGAGCACCTGACACCTCGACTCGGCCTGGGTGCCCTTAGCTTTCACCTCGGCCATGTCGCTCTGGAGTTTCTCGATTATCTGCAAGAAGTTGGGAGAGGGTTCTCCCCTCGTTCTGGGGCCTTGCCCGGGTGTGATTTCACCGAGGTCGTGTTCGCCCTGCATGTTCGGTGACGAAGAGCTGACTCTCGGTATAACTTGTGGATGAGTCGTAACTCGGTCTGGTTGAGCGTGGGCAACCTTAGTCAGATTCCCACAGATGGCGCCAAACTGTTGAAGCGTTAAATGTTCCAACTGTCGAGTACTCGTTGCCCAATCACCAAATGACGTGTGTCCCTCTTGTGACCTGTCAACTCAAGTGGATCGCGGGTCTCTGTTAGTACGGGCACCGGTGTGCTGCCGGCCTAAGGCTCTCCGACGATCAAGTCAGTTACTTTGTTCGTAAGAGGAAGCAGTAAATGGTAAGTTCGGTAGAGTAATTGTAATAGTAAAACTTAGTTACCTTTATTGGGAAATGTGTACCCTTTATGTATAGGTAGATGGGATGTTCAATTCCCAAAGTTCCGATGTGGGACGAATGCTTCTCGATTTACGTGCGGACACGTGTTACGTAAATCGAGGGTAGATATGCTTCCACGTGGCATCCCGCATTGGGCCCGGTGTTAGGGCTGTCGCAAGTATGGTGTTCTTGGGCCTTGAGCGTTGTCAGGGCTTTAAGTATACGGCCCAGTGGGTCTGGTCAGATATGGTGTCAACAAACTTATTAGGCAATATGTCATTGAATCGAAAACATAAGATGGACTGTGCATCAAATATCCAATTAAAATATCTGGAAATAATGCATGTCAATTCGCAGTGAAACAGGAAATCACAGCTATCACAATAACTTGACAAAGTGGGCACTTTAGTTCTTTAATTCTCTTTATATCAATCTCAAGACAAACAATGCACTTTTTTATCAGACATCTTTGATTGCCCCCATCATAGCAGGAGAAACTTTGTATAATATTGAAAGGGCTTATGGAGCCGAGAACAGAAGTTTGCTTGTCAAGAAACAGCAGTGAAGGCTTGTGGATGATGTCAATTCCAATTGATACCCTCCGCCTTTCTCCTCCCGACAATCCTCTCCTCCCCTCATCTACCGATATAGGTATGTGTTGTACTCTGCACACAAAGTACAAGTAACTTCCCCCGTTAGAATGATTTTTTTTAACATAATTTGTGCAATTGAATTTGAATATAACCCAAGTCGGTCAAGGAGTTCATAGACTCTCTTCCTTTTTTCCTCCCTGGAAAGGGAGGGAGGAAGCCTAAACTCAGCAGCAAACATGAATGCTTTGAAAACAGACATTGGGAAGAGCTGATCGTCTTTCATCGCATAAGAGAACACCATCTTCATGTAGCTTGTAGAATCCTGAAAATAAATACAATTGGAGTTATAAGATCAGTGCACATATATAGCAAACATATTGATATCAAATATCAGATGAGTAACGCATCGTTCTTCCATCAATTCTAACGGAGCCTTCCAAACTCCCTTGAGCTATTCGCCCGGCCAAGGCATCAGAAATGTTATGCACAAGCCTTCGCTGCCGGTTATGATGGACAACCTAGTCTTTTTGGTGTTTATCAATCATCATTTGCATTATATTCCTAACCTAATTTCTGGCAGAGTTCCAGCTCTAAACTAAGAATTATCTTGGTATATAGTTATCTAGGTTGTTCACTTCAGCTTCCTCTGCCAAAGTTTTACATCTCAGTACATTAACTTCATAAGCTTGTAGAATTCCACTTGATGATCTCTGATCATAAATAACAGATGAACATAAATATCCTCAGGAGGAATTATACGCAATAGTTGACACTCTTGAGTGTACAAAGTTTGAGATTGATGACTGCTCTAGTGGATCTCCAGGTAACGATTCCTTACTCATGCCACTACCTCAATCACCTTCTTTATCTTCATCCAAGCCTTAATGTTGAGATACGCCAAAGAGACTTTGTCAACCTTTCCTACTTTTGAGCTCGTATCCAACTTAGCTTGTACAAGACTGTTTGCCAACTATAATATCTGAATTGGTAAGACTGCTATGTCCATAAGCCAATGCTCAACAACCTACATTGTTGAGTTCAATGGTACAAGAATTAAAATATTACAGTTAATCCCATGGTTAAAACATAATTTCATCATTAGAAAGTTTATTAGTTTCCTAATACAGATAAACTAATAACCACCCTCCTTCTAACATCAAAGTATGCACGGGTTAAAAAAAACATGGAGAAGAAAGAGGGAGGGCACCTTAGAAATACAAAAGGCTTTTAATTAGTTTGTAGTTTGAAAGTTTAATCCAATAATGACATAAAAGATGTTGGTTATAAAAATGAGAAAGAATTTTCTTCAAATGTGGTACCATATTGATCGCAGCTAGCTTGGATACATTTTTTCTGCAGCTAACTCACTGTATACTCCACCAACCCCTGAAATTTCAACATTCAGTCATCTATAACTATAAAATTCAATTAATATTCAATGCCAGAAGATTTCCAATTCAGTACACACATACACGCTACAACTATCTAATGAGAACCTGAGTTGAAGACTCTCGAGTTCCAGCCAGAAAATAAAGTTGAGAACTATAGTTGAGTGTGTCAATCGTTTATCTCAGACTTAACAAAAGCCTTGAGTAAGCATATATTTTCCTCAGCTGTTTGACTAATCCAGACGGTTAATTTGTAGAATAGGTGAGATTACAGCCATCCATATTTGGTGTAATAAATGGGAAGCAAGTCCTTATATAAGGAATTGAATAGAGAATAACATAAGATACACAGAGATATATACTGATGCTTCCTACTGTAACTAGGATTGAAAAATTCGTAACATTCAGAGCCATAATTCCACTTCACCAAAACAATCACAACTGTCATGTAGTCAATTTGGGTACCACCTACGTTTCAATCGGGATCTTCTAATCAACTAAAATATCGAATTCCAGTTAAGTTTTTGATAAAGGAAGTTGCCATTTCACACTCCAAGCAAGCCATACTAAACTCGTTGCAAGTTAAAAATAAATAAATAAATAAAAAGAGAAGGGTGTGCAAGATGAGTACTTTGCATTTGAGGAAAAAAGAAATATAATAAGTAATGTCTATATAGCATTGAATGCTGTTATTCATGTTAATTAGGGCTAAGCTTAAGCCTTAAACTAACTATTGTATTCCACATCACATAATAAGATAAGTTGCACTAATACGTCTTCATTGATATTAGGATCCGTTTGGATACCCATGAATTTGGATTTGGATCTGGATTTAGATTTGAGTTTCCCAAATCTAAATTCTTATGTGTGAATGAATTTTTGGGTTTGGGTTTGGATTTGATCTATCCATAGGGGATTTCATAAACTCAAATCTAGAAATTTGATTTTTTTTAAAAAAAATTAGTCATTTTAATGGATTTAGTGACAAAAAATATCCTCTTTTTCATCCTTTTTTTTCCATCCTCTTTCTTTTTCCATTTTTGTTTTTTCATCCTTTTTTTTTTTCTATTATCTCGACCAAAAATATCCTTATTTCGATTTTATTACATCCTTTTTTTCCATCATTCTATTTACTTTTTTTTCATCCTTTTATTTTCATAATTTTTTTTCTTCATATTTTCCTTTTTCCATGATTTTTTTAGTTATCTTAATCTTTAAAAAAATTAGAACGAAAAAATAAAAATAAAATATTATTTACACTGTTAGCTATATTAATGAATCACTTATATAAGTGAAGAATAACGTCATGTGCTATTCCTGATAGACCAAAAAATACTCTAGCTTCAGGCATTGAATGTAGCATCAAGGATTTGGTACCAAGCTACATTAGGAGGTTAACTTAAAACACAAACCTAGAGATACAATGATGAAGAAATTAGTTATCCCAACTAGGGAAGTATATAGGTGCCTTAAAGTTCGGCTGCAAATGGAGCTTGCTTGCCCAGTATCTTGGTAATTTTTTTTTCTTTCATCAAGTACATTGGATTTGTATGAAAAGGAATCAAACCAGAAGAGCACACCTAATACAATAACTAGTAGGAGCAAAATGAATACTGGACATCAAAAGGGAAACACTTTCTTTAGTACACACACTGATGGTTTGATGTACTGATTTCGTTACAATAGAAATCGAGATAGTAACGTACGAGCATTTTCGATTGTTAACTACAAGATATGAATACACTATTCATCAGTAGAAGATGGACCATCGTCATCTTCAGAACCCTTCTTGCCATCCTTTTGATCCTTTCTTTCCTGCCATCTTGCCCAGATCCACCTCAAAACCAGAAACCCTCCAAGCGCATAAACCTAAAATGAGATGAGGTAAAATCATTAAATAATTGGAGTAAATAATTGAGCGTTAAATAAAGGACATTCAAAGGGTTTGCGCTTTCTTTTCTTTTTGTATCCACATCTGGAGGAAAACTTGCATGAACCCGTTGTACTGTATACAACCAGTTGTAAAGTTTTCTCTCATAGCTGAAACTGAGTATAGAGAAATCTCAAGCAAATGGCCACAGTACCAAGTTTCAAATATGTAGGTATTCCATGGCCCTCATATAATGTGTTCAGGTCAAATTTCACAAACACTTTATTTCATATATCAACATGGTCTTCAATATGTTGAGACCCCATGACACATGGTTTTCACCTACATACCTGGCATCCTATCTAATGTTTGTCGACAATCAGAACATATTATAAAGAAGTGAATGCAAATTGTGAAAAGAAATATTCTACTTACACATAAAAAGAAACCAAATTATATAAGGATGAGAAGAAATAAAAAAATTCAGTCAGAAGTTTATGAAAAATAATAGACAGAAAGCCAACAACTTTTTCCGGGACTAATGGATGGACTATTGAGAATCATATTATCAAAAAATGAACTGAACAAGTTTGTATAGAAAATCACAAAGTTGTTACTAGTAAGAAAACTTTGATAATTTTGTCACATCAGCAGAAGACAGATACACATGCTATTAGATTCCCAGCCTCTTGTCTCAATGAATCTAAACAATATAAAAGCAGGTACACTCAACAAGAACGGAGTTATATATTTGCATTTCCTTAAAGCACCCATGCGCCATAAGAACTGTTCATGTGTGTGTGTTCATGCATTCAAACATGAGATAGAGATATGCATAAATCTAGTCTATACAACAAATACATACATATATAAAAATGGAGACACGGGAAGCAGGAGTGGTGAAGCATCCCATCTCTCAAACCATACTAATGTTCTTTATTTCCCTCCCGTGCTTCATTGTAAAATGAAATGTGCATCTTTTTTTCCAGTCAAAACAATGACAGATGCATCTTAGGATTCTTACCCATCTCTCACAGGGATTCTATTGACATAAGTGCCACCAGTAGAGCTTTTCTAAAACATCTAAAGATTCAGCTCAGAAACAACGAACATAATCTAGAAGTCTCAAAAGAGGCAGAGAACTTGTCCAGTTCACAATTATCAAAACCTAGCCGAACTGACTGCCTTGGTTATAAACAAGATAATGAAACAGATATTCTAACTACATTCCTTAAGTTACTGGAATGTTAGGTTGAAGACACTTTATCTTGGTAAAATATCTCCATCTGCTGATAAGGTACCATAAACTTCATAAAAATATTGTTAACTCACTACTTGCCACGCGAAAGATAGATTCAATTGTATCTATGAATTTCCTTTACTACGCGAAGCTGCTTAACCACTTAAAAAATATAAATTAACATCTATTACAAGCAGCTAATTGTGGTCTCAATGTCTTACCAGAGAATTATTGACTACGCTAAAAATGTATGTGTTGACAGACCTTGGGAAACAATCAACATACGGACAGATTTCTAGGCATCTACAAACACAGATATAAATCATTGATTGCACTTTTTTTTAACCCTTTCTCGGAGAAGCATTTGGTTTTTTGTAATCAAAAGTTCAAGCAAGCAGTGAGTTTTGTCTAAATAATTTAAGTGCCCGTAAAATCATTTGCCATTTTTTTTGGTACACAGAAGTTTATTTTCTTGAAACTATTTCTTTAACCTACATAAATCAGGACTGAAAACCCATATTTCTAACCCCAACTAATTAGAAACTAAAACTAACTCTTCCTAATTTCCTAAATTTCTTGTAAAAAAACAAACATAATTTCGTGTAATTTAAATAAAAGTAATTCATACCTGCCAGAGGATAATAGGATTGGAAGTCTTAGTCACAGGCTCTTCATTCTCAACCGCCACAGGAGGAGGAGCTTGAAGTTGCGCCTTTGGAAACCTCACAATTCCCGGCTTCTCAGTCTTGCTTTCAAGTCCGTCATCACCAGTTACTGCTTTCCTTGGTTCATCTACAACAGCCACTCCTGCTTCTGGTTCTTGCTTCAAGAAAGGAAATTGAAACTTCAACTTGGGAAACAGAGAGAATAAGTTCTTGGGTCCCTTAGGGTCTTCCTCTTTACTCACAATCTCTGTATTTTCAGCCATTTTCGGGAAAGAAAGTGTGATTCTGAATGGGGGCTTGGCTTCTGAACGGCGGAAGAAACAGAAAAGGAGACGTTCATTGAGATGACGAAAATGCTTTGCGCCTTTTATATATGTTTCTACTTTCTAGTTTTCTCTCGGTGCTCGTCAATCTCAATTTCAGACTACCGTTGTCACGCACGTCGCCCGTGCCCATTCGATTGATTGGAATTTTAATTTGGAAATAATAATTAGCTCTAAGAATTATATTATTTTTCGTTATCATCTTCTAAGGGAATTGGTCTTTTAATTTTTTTGTCTTAGCATTTGGAACAATTTAGGAATTTAAAAAAGGAAAGACATTGCATTGCTATTATGTCTCAAATTTTTAAAATAGAAATAAATCTGAATAAAAAACAAAACAAAACAAAAATCCTTGATTTTCCATAGTTGTCATTTTAAGAAATTGAAAATTCTTGATTTTGTACTTTTTAAAAGTTTAGTTCCCAAATGTGTTTTTATTTTTAAGTAATCAAAGACTTTTTTACATTTCATATGAGGTATGAAATTGAAATACTACCTCTTAAGGGGTAATTATAATTTGTCCTTTGAAATGGAATTGATTGTAGTCAATACATTCCTCTCTTCCTCTTTCATAACTCGCACAAATTACCTAATGAAATTGTATATGAATATAGCTTTCCCATCAAACCAAATTTTTTTTCATTCTTTATTACTTTTGTTTAGGGTGCGTTTGGATAGAAAATTTTGAGATTACTAAAAATTTATTAAATAACAGAATTGAAATTAATTGAAATTAATTTTTAGAATTTATGAAGTTTCATGTATTTGTGGAGTTTTATATTTGCGTAATATAAAAAAAATGAAATTTCAATATGTAATTTAATATTCATATATAAAAGGCAGTTATAAAGATAGAATTGTGAAAAATGATACATTTTTATATGGAATTTAAACCTGGAATTTGTGGCATCCAAGTTCAAGGTTTTCTTTTTAGAATTTTAAATTCTTATATTTATACATACAAACAAAAGAATTAGTTCACAAGAAACCTGAAATTCTAAGGCGGATATATTGTATATAAATTTATATAGAATTTTGCAGAGTTATTTAAGTGATTGACTTTTATAGAGTTAGCAAATTCTTATCAATTTATATTAAATTTTACAGAGTTAATGATAGAATTATAAAGAGTTAGATAACAGAGTTTTGTGGATTTTAATATTGACATTTATAAAATTTGATAGAGTTTTGTAGAATTTGATATAATTTTTTCAATTAGAAGTTTTTTTTTTAATTGAGGAAATTTGAATATTTTTATAAACACATCATAATAGCACCCTCAAAACCCAAACCATTAATAAAAGGCAAGCCATCATTGTGACAATATATGATAATTTAACATCATCATTAGAATTGAAATTTAACATAAAAAAAATAGAGAAAGCAGAGTTTTTAAAATTAGACACAAAAATATACTAATTATTCCTAAAAATTATAATCGCATGCAAACAAAACAATAGGAAATAAGAAAAAAATATATAGTGTTCTTAAAAAATTAAAAAATAACATATCTATTATTTGTCATTTCGGTTATCACTGTGACTAGCATCTCTCCACATAGTAGTAGTAATACTAGTTATAGCTCTCCATTCATTAGCATTCTCTCGTTGTTGCTCGTGAGTATGATAATCTGGTTCTATAACATATTCTTCATTGACATGTAATAATGGAGATTCAATATCTTCTTACTAGAGAATTCATCATAACGACATTCTTTACAAAGAAAGTTGTGCAATTTTGCACATGCCAACACTAGTTGTGCCTGTGTTTTATATGGGAATGTAGGTGAAGTCTGGAATATTGTAAACTGCAATTTGTATATACCAAATATCATCTCTATCACATTACTCAGAGAATTATGACGAAAATTAAACAATTCAACTTATTTTAGAGGTTCACGACCTTCACCAAATTCTAGGAGATGATATCAGACACCTCAATATGGAGTTAAGAATTGTTGATTTGGAAATCTACGATCCACTAAGAAATATTTATCTAATGATATATGTATATATAGAAACAAAAATAATAAAAAAAAGACATAATAAAAGACAAATTTATAAACACTTCAAACCAAAGTTGCATTTTGCAATAATAAAAAATAGTTCTTGCTTGCAAATATTCTGCAATTTACAAAATAGAGTTCGACACTTCGACAAGGTTCTTTAACAAGGTATAATTAAAGATGGTATAGGGGTTTGAGAGGGTGTAAAGATGGTATGAAAAAAGGATATCTTGGCACTTCGAGAGTGTTCTTCAATTTTGTTCTTTGACAGGGATAAGCAATATAGCAATAGAGGTAAGATTGATTAGGGTTTGACAATAAAAAAAAAATTAGATTATTCCATGGAGAAAATATAAAAGTAGAAACCTTAATCATGAGAACCAATAACCAAGATCAGGATTGATAAGAGATAAGCTGTATTGACGAATCCAAATTTATTAGTGTTTGACAATAGAAAAAAAAAAATTATTCCTTGGAGAAAATTCAAAAGTTGAAACCCTAATCATGAGAATCCAAAAACCAAGAAAAGTGTTTGTATCAAGAGAGAAAAAAACAATCAAAAGCATTGACCAATTCAACGAGTTTCAATGAAACGTCCCACACCAAAAAAAAAAATCACATTCAAATGTCTATACAAATATTAGGGGTAGAGGTAAGATTGTGAATTGACATTGCTATTTATACTTCATACATCCTAATCTACAAAAATCGATCATTCAATGAATTCAATAAATGTCAATCTAATTTTGAATACCACTCAACTTTTATTAACTCCTAAAAAATTATGATTGAATATCTTTCAACTTTCATAGAGTTTTTAAAACTCACTAACGATCTGAATTGAATACCTCTCAACTTTCGTAGAGTTTTTTAAAGTTTAAAAAAAAATCTGAATTGAATACGTGATAACTTACAAACTCTCTAAAACTCTAAATTGAATACACCTAGAATTAGAAATCAACCAAAATTTTATAAAAGTTGTCCAAATTCTATATTCAATACACCCCCTAAGTTTGAACAAATTCAATGTTTTGTTCTCTCATCCAAAAACACCCTTAAGGATTTCATTAAATCTAATGCATTTTGCCACCTAAAATTGTATTCGATTATTTTTTTGTCTCAATTTGACAATTTTGAATTTTCTTCATTAGAGGTCATATTAAGGAGTAATAACATAGAAGTCTTTGACAAATTTTTTTTTTAGACATACAAGGACACAACTCAAAATTCTTTATAACTAAGAACAACCTAATAAAAATAAAGATAAAATGTCCAACAAAACAATCAAGAATGCTTATATGCACCAAAATTTAAATCATAACAATGCCACAAAGATAAAATTAAACAAGTAAAATTACCATTTAAAACAATTGGTTGTCCAAATTGCCCTTTCTACTCTAGAAATCCTCTATTATATTTCCTACTTTTAACAGGAACCAAAACTCCATAAGCCCTTGTTGTCGGCTCTGGCTTTTGTTGGGGTCAGTGACTCCCTCTACAACTTTTCCTCTCTTCCTCTTTCTCCTACTTCACTCTTCCTCCATATTTCCTCTCCTCCGCCTTTTCCTCTTCTCACATCTGCCCATTCCTCTTTAGCCTTTCCTTTTTTTCTTTTTCCCATGGCAACCATGGTCTTAGTTTTCTACTCTGCCCTCCGTATATCTCGACTCCTCCTTTATGGAAACTTTTTCTTCACCATTGTTGGTGAATCCTGATATTTCTCCAGATTTGTGCTCCCATTTTCTTCTCAAATTTCATTCACAAAACCTCAAGTCTCTACTATTTCCTCACTAGATGCTTTCTACCGTAAACTGCTCTGGATTCTCCATCACCGGTTTCCACCCCTCAACCCACGAGACTCTGCCTCATATATTTTTCATTAGGCTGTATTTGTGGGTCACTTTTAAAGTGCATGATGCACCTCTTGAATGGTTTAAATCTAGTACATTTTGCTCACCCTCATTTTTGAAATGGTTCTTCGGCTTCATCTCTTTTATTTTCAGTAGGTTTTGTGATAAGACCCTTCCCAAAAACACTTTGATAATCGTGAAAGGTCCTGATCCCGTGTGACAGTCAATATTAAAAGTCAAAACTACCCTTAAAATTATAACATGATATCGATAAAAACAAACCAATTGTCAAACAAGGGATACATCACATAACAAGTCGTGTTACCATGACCAACTAAACGATGGCACACAGAGCATAAGTAGTATACAACTCAAAATACTAAATCCCACCCTAAAGAGTTAACGAGTGCGCAGTGAAGAGTTTATGCCTCCGACTCCAAAATAGTCCCATCTCCATGTCAAGCCTATAGAGCAAGTAAAACCAATAAAAGTGTGAGCAAACAAAATAAGCATTTTGAAAATATAGTTCGAGAAACATAAACCTTTTACCCTCCATTTTCTAAAAATCATGCATGCATATAGTAAATTAAAACAATCGAATCTCAATTAAGAATAAATCATAAACCATGAGACCACAAAATCACGAAATACAAATAAACAACCTGTGGCCCACATTTTTCTAAAATCCCAGCCATGAAATCATATAGACACAAACATCCTTAAATCAAACCAAGACCAATCCAATACCTATAAATCAAATAATCGTGAGAACATCAAGACACAAGCATCAATAACCAAACACAACCAACCAAACCTCGATGTTCGAATATCAGTCGTCATAAGCAAACTGCACTACTAGTAGGCAAACTCGAAAAAATCAAGCCAAGTTCTGGACGTCTGAGTAGAGACTAGGGAAAACATAGCCGAGCTCCGGACGTCTAAGAACTAACCAAGTCTTTAGCCTCATGAAAATAAAGTCGTACTCCGGACGTTTGAGCGCTAATCATATCCAAGGATAGTTGACTATGGACAAACAATTCACAAACCAAGAAAACTCATTTAACACTATTTCTTGACTTAAACCAATTCAAAACACATTCAAAACCCGGGCATGTGCATAAAGCACCATTTTCACAAAATATCGTAAAATGCGTATTAAAAAATAATCAATAATTTTAGAAAAAAATCAAATAATCATTTCAAAATCATAATCAAACCATTGCAACACAAATAATGCAATAAAACAATTAAAATATTTAATTGTGCATGCATAATAGTTTAGAAAATAAAACTTCACTCACAGTGTGTTCTCGCGGTTTAGTCCTGAATTGGGCGTTCATCTCCTGTTTCGGGAGTTGTGTTGCCTATCATAAATCATATTCATGGGTTACAAAAGTCTCATTTAACCTCATAGTACAATCCTTGATTCTCGGAATTAAAATACGAATTTGAAATCTAAACATATTGCTTCAGACACTCAAAATTACCCTCAAAACGGTATCCAATCGACTCGAAATCTGCGCCAAAAAATCCATAGCATCAAAAGCAACGAAAGTTGTGTTGATCACACCTCGAAATATTGTGGCACGTGCCCCCATGCACCACCACATCTCTCTGTGCATGGGCCTCATGTGCCATGCGCAGGTCATCCCTAACTTCTAACGGGTCGGCTCACGAGTCTGCGCGTTAGACCCGACCCGAGCGGTCTGACCTGGTTATAAAACCCTTATTTTTCATCCATTTCGTCCCTTTTAAATGTCCATCTACATCTAATCAAGCCCAAAAAAAAGATCTATGACAAAATATATAAAACTTGCCTTCAATTTTAGACCCGATCCTTCGAACTTCGGCCAACAGTTGGAGGTCTATTCCCAACCTTTCCCACATACAAAATTTCTAGTTTCGTGGTTCTCTAGGACCGTAGGAATTTGATGAAGCTATTAGGAATCTTGGTTGGTAGCTTAGTTTCCTCGAAATGGTTGGGATTCATGGTTAAGGTTTTGATTTTCTGGGCTCGCGGGTTACTCCTCCTTCCTTCCACTCAACCGGTTTTCTTCTCTCTTTCTCTTCTCTTTTTCTCCCTAGTTTTTTAAATTTGGTATTCCTCCTTCTCTTCATGTGTGGTTTCTCTCGGGTTTGATTGTTAAATAAAACAATAAAACACAAAACACACTCAAAGTACATAAAACCACACACCCACCACACAAGTTGGTGCATCCAAGGGCTACAATGAGGAGGTGACAAGGATGAGACACTTGTCACCATCCTACAAGACCAACAAAAATATCCTACTTGCAAAATTATCAAAATATCCCTAATGTTATAATTTCCAAATTGCCCTTGGTAATTCCAGACTCGTATCAAGCTTATCCGGTCTCTGATTCCAATATGTCACCTGTCTGCTGGCTTAGGACTCTGAGACCCATATAATCATACTCATGAAAGGTACAAATAGTCATTTGAGTAAAAAGACAACTTTTGGACCAATAAAGATAAAATAGTCAATTTACAATAAAATTTTCCTAAATTAAATTTCTTGATTTTTCGGGTCGTTACAACCTGCCCCCCTTGAAGAATTTCTCCCTCGAAATTCAAACAAAAAAGTTTGGATATTGTGCCCGCATTAGTGCCTCGGGCTTCCACGTGGCCTCCTCCACGTTGTAATTCCTCCCTAAAACTTTCACAAGGGAAATAGTTTTCCAGCGTAGCATCTTATCCGTTCGGTCCAAGATCCGTACAGGTTGATCCTCAAAACTCAAGTCCTCTCAGAGCTCGATAGGTTGCTCTTCCAACATATGTGACTCATCATGTAGGTACTTTCTAAGCATTGAAACGTGAAAAAAATCATGAACTTAGGAGAGTTCTGGGGGTAATGCCAATCCATAGGCACTGGGCCTATCCTCTCAATAATCTTATATGGCCCAATGTTGTGGGGACTCCACTCTCGCGTCTGCCAAACTGCACAATACCCTTCTAAGGGGACAGTTTCAAGAATACTCGATCTCTTATCTCAAACTAGAGGTTTCTGGTCTTGCCGTCAGCATAACTTTTCTGACGATTCTGAGTAGTTTTTAGCCTTTCTCTGATGATTTTGATATTTTCTTCTATTATGTCCATAACCTCAAGCGTCAGCAGTTTCCTTTCACCTACCTTAGTACAATAGAGAGGTGTCTTGCACTGTTGTCCATACAGTGCTCCAAATAGAGCCATTCCAATGCTAGACTAATAACTATTATTATAAGAAAATTCCATTAGTGTAAGGTGTATATCCCAATTTTTGTGGAACTGTAGTACACAAGCTTTTATCATGTCCTCCAAGATTTGAATAGTCCTCTCAAACTGGCCATCCGTCCGAGGGTGAAAAGCAGTGCTGAAATGAAACTTTATTCCGAAAAATATCTGCAAACTCTACCAGAATCTCGATGTAAATCTCAGGTCTCAAGTAGGGCACGATTGACTCTGGGTCCCATGTAGTTTAATGATCTCGTCAATAAAGAATTTAGCATACTATTATATGCAAAAATCTTCTCGTACTGGTAATAAGTGAGTTGACTTTATAAGTCTATCCATGATCACTTAGACCCCATCATGACCTTTCCGGGTCCTTGGAAGTTTAAACATGAAGGCCATCATCAAGTGATCTCACTTCCACTCAGGAATCGCAAGCGACTGTAATGCTTCGTAGGGTTTCTGTCTCTCTGCCTTTACATGATGGCATATCAAACACTTACTCACAACTCCGCTATCTCTCATTTCATGTCAGCTCATTAATAATATTTTCTAAGAGTACGATACATCTTGATTCCACAAGGATCCATCGCATAAGCTGAGTTGTGGGCCTCCTCGAGAATCTCCTTTTTTAGTCCCTTATCTTCAGGTATACATAACCGACCCTCTTTCTATAGTGCTCTATCATCACTAAGTGTATAATCCTACATGTCTCATGCTTCCACTTCCATCATGATGATACATAAGGTAGGGTCCTAGAATTGAGCTTCAATAATTTGGCCAAGGAGGACGAGCCTTACATGAAAACTAGCTAAGAGTGCTCCATGGTGTCAGGACCCGTTCCAATCCCCCTAGGATTAATGAGGGACGCTCCTGATCCCGTCTGACACGGAGTGTCAGACCAGAGAAAATTAAAAACTTTAGCCCGACCGGCTTCCTGAGTACTCCAGGATCCGGATGAGGTATGTGATGTCTCGGTCTCTGCTACAGTTCACATCCGTAATCAACCTGAAGGGCATTGAAAACAGAAAGACTGTGAGTGGACTAAAATAAAAGAGTTCTTAAAAACATATTTCATAAAAGACATTTATACCCCTTCACTAAAAAGCATGCATGCATAAGAAAACCATTTATCAAACCACATATGTTTAAACAACCATATTTAGGGTCTCAGCCCCAAGTTCCGTAAATTCAAGTCACAGGGGTCCCTGCCCAAAACCATTTACAGAATTCCATAACAAGTAAACATATGTGGGAACTCAGCCCAAATCCATTTATTATCCATAAAACACAATTTCGCAAAACCAAGAAATCGTGTTTATCAATATCATATAACCAATCATGTCACGGTATCTAGAGCTAAGCGCTTGCTACCCGGGGTCTCAAAGCCCAAGTCTCCCCAGGGTCCACCCAGGTCAATGTCTGTAGATCAATGACCCTCCCTGGGGGTTATAATCCATAGCCTTTATGAGAGTAAGGAACCTAACTGGGGTGAATCCACTTAGTCAGTGCTCTGTGACTACTCCGGGGTCCACCCAGGCCAACGACCCTCCCCGGAGGAGACAATCCATAAATAAAGGATGGTATACGAAAAACCATTTGAAAATATTCTCAAAACCTTTCAAGGGTTCATGCCTGATCCCCATAAACTGTCATGAACCATAAAAACCTTTCAAGGGTTCATGCCAGTCCCCATAAAACGTCATGAACCATAAATCCATTTAGGGGTCCCCGACCCGAAATCACAATCATAAACCATAATTGGGCCCTAAGCCCAAATTCACAAACCAACTGGGCATCGTGCCCAATTTTGTAAACCAAATGGGCCTCGTGCTCGATTTCGTAAACCAAATGGACCTCGTGCCCGATACGTAAGTCAACTGGGCCTCGAGCCCGATACGCAAACCAATTGGCCCTCGAGCCCGATACGTAAGCCAAATGGGCCTCCAGCCCGATGCCTTGTTAAATCAAATGGACATCAGGTCCGAGAGTTCGTAAATCAAATGGGTTTCGTGCCCGATCCATATTTCCAAATCCGAAATCGATTCCAGAACCAATTGGGCCTCTAGCCCGAGAACGTAACTAAATGGACTTCGAGTCCGAGGGTTTCCATAACAAATGGGTCGAACCCAAGTTTACCTTTTCAAATCCAAAACCATTTCATGAAATCATTTCCAAAACTATATGCACGGAAAATCAGTGCAAAATAGTAAACCTCGATTTACGTGCAAGTACGTAAATCGCCTCAAAATGTGTGAAACCATGTAATTCACCAATATCCAAATCAACATCATAGAACCATATCCATAAAACATATAAAACATTTATGCATGCATCACAGTTTAGAAATTAAGGTCCACTCACAGACCGTCCTATGTTGCCACTTCGATTTGCGTGTCATAAGTCTCACCTTGCTAATCGTCGTCACCGGGACTCCCAAACCTGTCCAAATCAATGTAGTGGGTTACTAACTACCTTATTAACCTCTCATTGAAGTCCCATAATTTTCCCGAATTTTTAACTATTTTTAAACTCGATCCTAAACCTTTGGATGTCCCGAACAATATCAAGACGGTGTCCGATCGACACGAAACTAGTCCCAAAATGTTTGTTACGTCCAATAAATTAAAAGTCATGTTGAAGTCATCCCCAAAAGATGCTTCACGCGCCCCCACGCACCTCCCAAAAGGGTTGTACGTGAAGCCCACGCGCCAACACTATTCATCGTCTTCTTCCTCCAGCGAACCCAGTTCGCCTGGTTTGAACCGGACTGGACCGCGCGTGGCCAGTTCAGTGTCCAATCTCTCCTATTTTCGATCTAATCTTGTCCATTTTTCTTCCTATAGGTTCCTAGCAACAAACCTAATCTATGTAGCTATTAAAAACACAAGTAAACCAAAAGAAACTGTACCTTCCATGCTCAAACCGTAGCTTGATCTTCAAGCTCGGTTTCTTAGCCTTCTAGCCATTCATTCCCATCCAAATCGATTCTCAACGAGTTGCCTTGGTCCTTAGGTCATATTAGAATCGAAAGGGACTCAAAACATCAATCAAAACTAAACTTTCAATTTTCAAAATAAAACTGGGTTCTCGGGTTCTTTTTAACTCACCCCCAGCCGTGGACCGCCATGGGTCGCCGTCCTTGTCACTCTCAGTCTCTCATTATTCCTCAGACAACTGTATGGATGCAAGTGTGGTGGTGGTGGTGGTGTGTCGTGTGTGTTTGTTTGCTCAAATGGAAATGGAAAATGGAGAGGGGTTCGGGTTGTTTGAAGAAGAAGATATGGGAGGCTGATGATGGTTACAGAGAAGGGAAAATGGACGGAAGAGATTGAGAGATTAGATGAGATGAAGGGTGGAGATGGAAAGTGGGTGAGATTAAATTATAAAATAATTAGGATAATAGTATTTAATTAGGATAGATCCACTTTTTGGGGAAGTGACCAATAGGATGAGTGACATTTGTAACTCATCCATGGGTGCCACTTAAATATCTGCCCAATCAGATATTGCCACATCATCCTCGTCTCGTAATGTGTGCATAGTGTAATCGAACTTTCGTGACCCATAACTTCTCCGTCCGACATCCAATTTTGGTGTACCATCTGTCTATAGATTCGTATCGACCCGATCTACGTAACGGTCCTCAGCCCTCGGCCATCGGACCTCCCGGGTCAAAAGTCAACATTTTGCCCATAAATAGGGGTAAAACTGTCATTTTACGCCGTTCGTCCGATTTCTCTCAACTAATCACCGATTAACCTTTCTAATCCTTGATTAGTCACTAATCTAATCCCGAAATTCGGAACAGATCGTTACACATGGCCATCTATCCTAAGGTTAACTCTCATCCTCTAGAGTTTCGAGAAAGAGTGGTAAATGCACTGTCTACAAATGAGCTATAGAATCCGCAGACTTTCTGCATCAGCCACCACATTAGCTTTCCTTGGATGATACTAGATAGTACAATCATAATCCTTAATTAGTTCTAACCACCTCCGTTTTCTCAGGTTTAGGTCCTTCTATGTGAAGAAATACTTTAAACTCTTATGGTCTGTAAAACTCCTGCACGTCTTTCCATAGAGGTAGTGCCTCCAAATATGTAATGCGTGCACCATTACCGCCAGATCCAAGTCATATGTAGGATAGTTCAACTCATGAGGTTTCAACTATTTGGATGGGTAAGCAATAACCTTTCCATGTTGCATCAATACACATCCTAAACCTTATAACGATGCATCAATATAAACCTCAAGCTCCCCACTATCATCAAGAAGGGTCAATATTGGAGCAGAAGTTAATTATCTCTTTAATTCTTGGAAACTCTGCTCACAATTCTCATCCTAAACAAAATTCACTCCCTTCCTAGTTAAACGAGTCAACGGAACTGCAATCATAGAAAATCCTTCTACAAATCGTATGTAGTGTCCATCTAATCCCACAAAACTCATAACCTTTGAAACCATCTTTGGCCGAACCCAGTTGGCCACTGCCTCTGTTTTCTGGGGATCTATGCTAATCTTGTTAGCTAATATCGCATGCCCTAGAAAACCGACAACCAAAACTGACATTTGCTGAACTTTGCATATAACTGGTTCTCTTTTAGTCTATTCAACACTATCCTCAAGTGATTTTCGTGTGCCTTCTCAGTCTTTGAATACACCAGAATGTCATCGATGAACACTATCACAAATCTATCCAAGAATGGTCGAAACACTTTATTCATCAAATCTATGAATGGAATCACTAAAAACTCATAGTGACTATATCTCATTCAAAAAGCTGTTTTGGAATATCATCCTCCTTTATCCTTAACTGATGGTACCCGGACCACAAATAAATTTTTTAAAAGTATCTAGCCCCTTTCTTTTGATCAAACAAAGCATCTATCCATGCCAGCGTGACACGACCCATCCCAATCCCTTCCCCCCCCCCCCCCCCCCCCGGATTAACACGCGATGTGCCATGCTCCCATCTGACATGAAGTGTCAGACAAGGGATAACTCAAACCTCAGTCCGTTCGGGGCTTCCAGAGCGCGCCAGGATCGGTGGAGAAGTGTGATGTCTCGGTCACTGCTACAGTCCGCATTCGTGATCAACTTGAAGAGCATTAAAACCATTAAAAGTTGTGAGTGCACGAAAAATCAATAGTTTAATAAAAACACATTTCATAAGAAGACATTTATGCCATTCACTAAAAATCATGCATGCATTCGAAAACTAGTTACTTCAATCCAATTAAAGTTAACAAAACTGTTTATTAACCAGAGCCATTTCCTTGCTCAAATCATTAGGGCCTTAGCCCAAAACCACAAAACCAATCGTATGGGCACTCAGCTCAAAATCGTAAATCCAAATCATGTGGGCCACTGCCCAAATCCATAAACACAAACATCTGTAAAGCAGTAAATTCTATAAAACACATTTATACCAATCCTTGGCATCCCAGATACCCGGCGTCCCAGAGGCCTGACGTCCCAGATGTCATGTCACGATCCATAAGCTACGCGTGCTACTCGGGGTCTCAATCCCAAGTGTTAACCTCGAACCCTGTATGAGGTATGACATCCCAGATGCCTAAAGTCCCTGACGTCTAATATAAGCAATCCTGCTCATGAGTCATTCTACAGTCCAGTCACTCCGTAGAATGGCCCCTCGTAGGCAATGCTTCGTGACCACTCTGGGGTACCAATATCCGGAGGAGACAATCCATACATAAGGATGGTACATGGAAAACATGTTATAAATCATCTCAAACCGTTCAAGGGGTTAGTATGGTGTTAGGGTTCACGATTTAGAAGAAAATCGCAGAGGATGAAATTGTTTGAACGGGAGGAAGAGACAGAAATTAGGGAAAATAAATAAATGTATACATATTTTAATTACAAACCCCCCAATCACAATCAGATCCACAATTCAGGGGAAGTGACCAATGGGATAAGTGACACTTGTCACTCATCCAAGGGCCCCACATTAATTAATCAGCCAATCAGATTCCATTAATATTTAATTCGAATGTCGAGACCATAACTTCCCCGTTCGACATCCGATTTTGACGTGCCGTCTGTTTACGAATTCGTGACGTCCTAATCTACGTCACGGTCATCGGTCCTCGTATGTCAGACTCCCAGGGTTAAAAGTCAACATTTCACCCAATTCTATGGGAAAAACGGTCATTTTAACACCGTCCGTTTGTATTCTCTCAACTAATCCTCGATTAGTCACGTTAATCCATCAATAATTAATATTTAATACCGATATTCGAGATGGGTCGTACAACCTTCCCCCCTTAACAAATGTCATCCTTGAAATTTAAATTAATCCCATAACGTCATACTCAACCGACACTCACAGATCCATGGTCACCATTCGAGTCACCAATATAACCCTGACTCACTCTGGAGTCGTACTAAGGTACCTCGTACCAAATCTCCCTCATCAATCCATGCTGACGCTAGTGAGAGTCACAAAGCAGTCGCTTCCCGCAAAGTAACCCGTGGTTGCCCTAACCACCAACTCATTGCACCTGTGGATACACAATCCACGTCTCACTCACCTGGGAACTTGCTATAAAGATTTCTTACCTTAAATTTCAATAGACATTAAAATCAGCTCGATAGGATCCCCTAACGATGAAATGAATCTCACTCAACCAGTGTGTAACTGGACCCCATCGAATACCTGCCCAGCAGTGATACACATCTCCACTCTAGGGTTCCACTAGCCATCCACGGCTCTGAGCACCTGGTCATACAATCACTGAACCCGTCAAAATCACTATGGTCTAGCGCATAGTATCCAATGTCCAGTCCACGCTCTCAACCAATCCAATGATATCGGAACTAAGACGATTACCAACACGTTCATCAACATACCACTGGCATATCTCATATACTATCACTAGGCATCACTCAGGCATGTCTAGTATTGGTCCTTGCACAACGTACCCAGTACATACATCCATCCATCAACCAGTCCACTACATAGCTCGTAGCTAATCACGTTTCAATTCCAGAGTCTATCTGTCCAATCCCGTATGAGACCGACTATACACTCCAATTTCGTGTTCATTCCGAGTCTCCTGGTCACCCAACCAGCATCTAATCGTCTACTCCCAATCACGTCATCCAATACATACCAATTTGAATCACATCCACCAAGGCATACCCATTCATGCCCAATGAGCATCCAATCTCACCCACGTCTATCGAGACGTACCAACTCCGATCCTACCAGATACCTACTCATTCGATTTCCATATCGTACCAGATCAACTTCGAAAGGAAGTCAATCCCCACAACATAACCTGACCCACAACATAACCTAATCATCAAGATCACAATCTAGATCCATCACAACATCACCTGATCATTAACATCACGATCCTCGATCGTCACAACACCCTATACCCTCAACATCATGATCCTGATCCACCTAGGATCCACACATGATCACTCTCGGCTAACTACCAGGTTTCAGGTCATAGGGTCTTACAACCTCTTTGAATCCTTATACTATCACACCGCTCTCGTCAAATCTCCACATCTAATCACTCAGTCAAAGTCGAAACACGTCTAGACTGTGGGTCCTTTTCAATTACCTTATATCGATCCTCATCATCTCACCTAGGGAAAATCAAGGATGATTCAAGACAATGACACCAAAATTCATCCTACGTGAATGCAACTACAAATCCACTACAGTCACCCCATCTGGCGCCACCAGGCACCCTCTGCTAATGAGCAGGAAATGGGAAGTCACCCTTAGTAACTTCGGAATATCCATCACCAATGCGGAATCAATAACCCTTCTCACCATCTCAATCACGACTTCTCTTGATTCCAAAGTTCCAACCATGTTGGAACCAACTCACTCGGACATCAACCATGTGTCCGTACCAAGTTAACTTAGTACCCCAACTCGCCTATCCGTTTATACTGTTTCATCCAATCACCACTTATTCATCTCAAACACATCAGTTATCTCAATCACGGTTACGTTAGAGTCCCAACACATCTCATCCACTACTGGATCCCACCTAGACAATATCTATCATATATGTCATCTTGACACAATTCCCAAGAATCAACACTAGTCGACGAATCCTCATCGTCGGATCAACACCAAACACAAGCACATCACGGCTGAGTCACATCCTCATCTCGTGGCGCACCGTCTCCTATTGTCATCACAATCACTGGCACACAGTGTGTAACGATCTGCCCTAAATATTGGATTAAATATTAATTAGTTATGGATTTAGGATGACTAATCGGGGATTAGTTGAGTGAAATCGAACGGACGGTGTAAAATGATCGTTTTGCCCTTGGAATTAGGAAAATGTTGACTTTTGACTCAGGAAGTCAAACGTACGAGGACCGATGACCGTGACGTAGATCGGGACGTCACGGGTTTGTAGGCAAGCGGCACGTCGAAATCGGACGTCGAACGAAGAAGTTATGGTCACGGGATCGAAATCGAAAATTTAACGTCTCGGGATTCGGATATAATATTAATTTAATTGGATTGGCAGATATTTGTAGGTGGGGGCCTTGGATGAGTGACAAGTGTCACTCATCCCATTGGGGGCTTTCCCTAAAAAGGGGATCTTGGTCTGATTAGGCCATTTAATTAATTAACTAATTAATCTCACACTCTCATCTTTCTTTCCCTCACCGTCTCTCACAATTGTCTCACGGTTTTAAACATGGTTTTGCACGATTTTGGGAGAAATAGAGTGACTGTGTGCCATCGTGAGAAAATAACCCCAGATAACCCCCTCAACCTCAACCTTTAGTTGTGAAGTGTGAATGAAAGATGGAGAGAAGGTCAAGGTGAGTCTCTTGGTGGCCACAGTGAGGCACGACGGCGGCGGTAGGTGACAATTCCCGTGAAAAGCCCCGTTTTTATTCAAACTGGAAATTTGTGTTTTGAGGAAGAGATTATCGAATTGGTTGCTAGGACGATGTTCTGGAGGTTGCTAGAAATGGATAGATCTTGGAATCGAGGCCTGCCATGGACGGTGGCCGGCAAACCCGAAGTGGTAAGCTTGAAGTTCAAAAATGGCAATTTGGTTTTTGGTGTTTGTTAATCGATATTGTAACGACCCGTCCCGGGAGTCGGGATTAGCGAAGTGATTAGTGATGGATTAGCTAAGTTAATCGGTGGTTAGTTGGCTACTTTTGGACATTTAGTGTCGAATGACGATTTTTCCACTAGAATGGGCAAAATGTTGACTTTTAGTTCGGACGGTCAATTGGGCATTGACCGATGACCATGACGTAGTTTGGGACGTCACGAGTCCGTAGACAGGTGGCACGCTCGATTCCGACATCCGAGGAGGAAGTTATGATGTTCGGAAGGTTGAGGGCACTTTCGTAATTTGGTTAAATTAGGGGAAAAAGTTGACTTGTTGCACGACAAGGTTTTCACACGTAGACCGAGGACCGTTAGGTAGATCTCGTCGTCCTGAGTACAACGACAAGCGGCATGCCTTCATCGAACGTAGGACGAGTGAGATACGGGTCTAGAACGGCAAAGGGTAAAATCGTAAATTGGACAATTAGGAGTATTTTGGTCTTTTTGCACATTGGGAATTGTGCAAATCAGATTGGGACAAGTGTACAAGATTTAATTAGATATTTGGGTTTGGGACCACAGGATTTGGACAAGTGGGTTGTGTCTAGTGGGTTCCAATCTTTTGCACGGTGCAATTAAACTTGGCTGTGTTAATTGAGTCGTGTATGGCTGTTGACTTGTTGGATTTTGAATTCTCCCTGGTATGGCAATGTAATTTGTGGGTTTTCGTGAGGTCGTTTCGGTCTTTTGTGTTGGGTTGTCAGACGGGAGCAGGGTTCACCTCGATTATCGCGGTGATAATCGGGGTGGGTCCTGTCAGATATTGATGATGGAAATATGTTCTTGGAGGTTGAATGAATCTTTTGGGACCAAAACCAAGGCTGGAGGTGGCCGGATTCGTTGGAACTGAATGGAGGATAGTCGATGGTTTGGTTCTTGATCGGGAAGGTAAAATTCTGACCTAGACTTCATGTTTTAAGGTTGTAGATCGAATCTGTAAGATGAGACGAAGCTAATGGTAGAGACAGAATCGAAAACGGGTTGAAAATGGCTGAAAACCGAGAACGCCGGTTCGAGTTAGACCGGGCCAGTCTGAACTGGGTTGACCAGAGGAAGAAGATGACATTGTAGCAAGCGTGTGAAGCCCAAACGCAGTGCCTTTGGACGGCGCATGGGGGCGCATGGCACTGTTTCTGGGGAAATTTTCAACATGACTTTTAATCTATTCGATGTAACGAACATTTTGAGACTAGTATCAAGTCGATCGGACATCGCTTCGAGTCGATCGGACATCGCTTCGAGTCGATCGGACATCGTTTTGATATAGTTCGGGATGTTCGAAGGTTTAGGATAGAGTTTAAAAATGTTTAAAAATTTGGAAAAATTATGGGGCTTCAATGAGAGGTTAATGATCTCGTTAGTAACCCTCTAGTATGGTTTAGAAAGGTTTGGATGTCCCGGTGATAGTGATGTGACTCGGGAAGGCTTATGACACGCGTATCGACGCGGCAACATAGGACGGTCTGTGAGTGGACAACGTTTTCTAAACTTTGATGCATGCATAACTCTTTTATATGCTTTATATATGTGATTTCTATAGTGATTTAGGCATTGGTGATTTACATGGTTACATGTATTTCGAGGTAATCCTATATTTGCACGTATTTTGATGTTACAATTTTATACTGTAATTTTACGTGCTTGTGGTTTCGGTGATGGTTTCATGATATGGTTTTGGTTTTGGAAAGATGAACTCGGGCATGAGGCATGAGACCCATTTGAATTGTGTGATCGGGCCGGGGGCCCAGTTGGTTTACGAAATCGGGCTGAGACCCATTTGAGTTATGTGATCGGGCCGGGGGCCCAGTTGATTTACAAAATCGGGCATGAGGCCCAAATATGTTTTATAAATGTGATTTCGGGTCGGGGATCCTAAATGGTTTGGAATTATGGATTTGTAATGTTTTATGGAAATTTTGGACAGGGCCCTTTGAGATGTTTTGAAGTGACTTTATAAAACTGTTTTCCATATACCATCTTGATACGAAGATCTGTGGATGTTCTACTTCAGGTGTCTGGGACACTGGGGAAGTCACGGTGCATTGCTTGCGAGGGGTCATTATACGGAGCGACTGGACCCTATAGTGACTCAGGAGCAAGATTGCTATGATTAGACGTTTGGGACGTCAGCTATATGGGATGTCAGAGATATGGACCCGGAAGGACCCCGGGCAGCACGCGTTGCTTTTACCGTGAGATATGACGTCTGGGATGTTAGGTATCTGGGATGCCGAGAATGGTTATGTGGTAAATATGGATTATTTGATTTATGAAATGGTATTTCGGTGGTTATGAATTTGTGTTTATGGATTTGGGCAGGGGCCCACTTGGTTCTGGATTTACAGATTTTGGTATTCTATGGTTTTGGGCTGATTTCCCACACATGTTTGGTTTTACAATTTTTTGGGATACGGCCCTAATGGTTTATTTAAGTAAATGGTTTGATTACTGGTTTTCGATGCATGCATACTTTTAGTGAAGGGTTTAAATGTCTTTTTATGAAATGTATTTTATAAATTTATTGATTTTCGTACTCTCACAGTCTTTAATGGTTTTAATGTCCTTCATGTTGATCACGGATACGGGCTGTAGCAGAGACCGAGACATCGTACTTCTCCACAGATCATGGCGCGCTTTGGGAGCCCCGTATGGGCCGAGGTATGGACAGATCATGGCACATCCCGCGTTAATCTCGGGGGGATTGGGATGAGTCGTGTCACAGTGTGCGAATCAGACCCAACCTAAATCTCAGCTTATACCGAGTTAGAATCCATAATCTCTGCTCAGGTTGGAGGAACTCTGCCTCCCTCAACTCACCAACTTCTGGTATAATCATGCTGACAATTCATACAAGAAAATGAACATTCCTTGAATTTCCCTCGATTCTCAACAACCACGACTACATCCACCCTCGATGGTAGTGCCTGCCACAATCTTGTACAGACCCAACCACCAGGAATTGCTATCGAGACTCCTCATCGAAGCATCAACACTAATAATCGGTCTACCTCGAGACCCTAAATATCATCTCATAATGGTACTCATGAATCAGATTCCATCATTTCACTTAGTGTCAGACCAATCAATCTTTGTATTCTCAACTAGACTCAACCAGAGTCGTCCTCTAGGTCATCCATGACCTCAACTGTAGAGAACAACACATTATCCAATCTAACTAGTCCAACGATCTCGACTCCGAGAAGTGACCAAAGTCAAACCACTCGCCGACTCACATTTCCAATCCATACATCATACACAAGGGTTCCCCAAACCCGGCTGCCCTCAGCAACACAATTCCCAACTCAACATGACCTGACCATCTGATCGTCACAACTCCACACTATCGTCATATCCAATAGTGCAATATCGTGATAGACGATCCTGACATAACTGTCCCACGATCAAGACTCTAAATGGCCGAGTCGGGTCGCTGGTTCGGTTGAACCGAAAAACCAGGAAAATCAGGTTCGACACAGGGTTGACGATGACACTGTTCCCGGTGCGTGGCTTTCACGTGCAGTGCCTTTAGGCGATGCTTAAGGGCACGTGGGCTCAATTTTTGAGGCATGGTCAACATGTGTTTTCATCCTTTCGATGTAACGAACATTTTGGGACAAGTTTCGAGTCGATCAGATACTATTTCGAGGTAGTTTTGGGTGTCCGAAGGTTTAGGGTTTATTTTAAATACGTTTAAAAATTCTGGAAAAATTGGGGGACTTCATGTTAGGTGATTTGAAGTAGTTAGTGACTTTCGGGTGTGATTTGGGCAGGTCCGGATGTTCTGGATATGGTGATTTAGCCCGGGGAGGCTTATGGCACGCGTCGAGGCGGTAGCTAGGACGGTCTATGAATGGATATTGATTTATAAATTGATACATGTATAACTGTTTTATATGCTTTAAATATGTGATTTATGTTGGATTTGATTGTGGTATTTAGTATTCACGTATTTGCATGTATTTCGAGGTTTACGATTTTATACTGTATTTCTACGTGATTGTGATTTTTATAATGGTTCAATGGTATGACTTCGAATTTGGAAATATGGAACTGGGCATGAGACCCATTTGATTTACAACTATCGGACTTGATGTCCATTTGATTTAATGATGTCAGGACCCATCCCAAATATCCCCTCGATATCCGGGACGAACCATGCTCCCGTCTGACAATCACACTTAAAGTACCAAAAGAACCGCAACATAACCATAAGCATCACTATCAGACAAGGGAGAAAATATAATACAACTGTAATACAGAGCATAGCGTTATACAAAACAGGTACAAAAGTCCTACTAGGCTAATCTCGCAACGGAAGAACGTCGTAAGCTCTATGCCTCGGTTCCTGCCTCAACGTTCACCCCAACGCTATCACCACGACCTGGAGGGTAATTTAAAACCAGAAAAATGTGAGTGGACTAAAGAAATAAAAGTTCAAAACACGATTTATGAACAAAATAGTTTTAAGAAAACAACAAGATTTTTCCCTCCATTTTAAAATCAAGTATGCATGCCTAACGAAGTATCAGAAAACCACAACATAAAACAGTATAACCAATATGTCAAGATCGTATCATAAAAACCAAATCCATTAATGTTAAAGTCCGATCAAACCTGCTGGTTCTATCTGAGTCTTTAAACTCAAACCAGGACTCAAATGTAATCCGAGTCTTTAAACTCCCGAGTCATTAAACTCAATCCGGGCCCGTCCCCCGTCCATCAGAATCCAGGTCTTTAAACCCATAAATCAGATCCAGCAAATCCAATCCAAAACCAAGTGAAAATCAGTTCTGAATTCATATCCAAACCCGAATCCGAAATCACCGGTCCAAAGCCCTTCCGGCCTCCAGAACCGTCATTCCGAACCCAAATCCGGAATTCCACATTTTCAACTTTAAAACCAAATCTCATTTTTCAAAATCCGATTCTAAAATCGAAAACCTTGATTACCAAAATCATGTCTCATAATCCATTTATAACCATCGGAAAACAAGTATAGATTGAAATCCCAGAGCTTAACATCAAAATCAGAAATAAGACTTTTCTCGAAAAACGTGCTAGAAACCCGAAATGTCTCTAAAAACGTGCAAACAGAACAACCACATATAATATCATTAAAAAGCATAAAAACATACTTAAAATCATAAAACATAAATAAAAGCAGCTAGGCATGCTCGTAAGAAAAGAAGGAGTCCACTCACGGTCTGAAAGCGTCAATCGCGCTCTGTGCGCTCCTCAACCGTCCCAGGCATCTCTCGTCCTGTCCATAGTCACAAGGTAGGGTCATAAATACGTCAAATATGCTAACCCTAATTTCCCAAAATTTCTGGGAATTTAAACGAAATTTAAATTTAAACCCTAAACCGTCCGAATCCTAGAACTATCCCGAAACAACGTCCGATTAACCCGAAACTTGTCCCAATGGATTCGTTATAACATTTAAACCAAAAACCAAGTTTGAAGGTTCCTCAGAATCCTCCCCACGCGCCGCCCAAAGTGGCTGCGCGTGGGCCTCACGCGCCTGCACCAGAGCACTGTTCATCATCGTCTTCACTGAACGAACCGGTCTGAACCGGCATTCCCGGTTCTCTGTCAATCCTCCATGATTTTCAACCATTCCAATCCCAAAAGCTTCGTCCAGTTCCCAGCAATCAATTCCAGTCCTAAAACCTAGAAATCCTAGCCTCTAACCCGTCGTCTTCATCCTCGAAACAAAACAGCCCGATATCCCTGTTTCGGGTTCCGGCCACCCAGACATTCCCCCGTCACGGCAACCACCCTAGACGACTCCTAGGACTCTCCTGAGTCTCACACCACTCACCAAATCCCTCGACTCATTCCCAAAAGCCACGACTTTTGGTTTAAGCAAATCGGCAAAAATAGGGGATTTGAGTCTTACCGTCGATTCGTCCTCCGCCGTCCGCACCGCCGTGTACCACGGTGTCCATTGGGTCCCCTGCAGTCGTCCTAGCTCCTTCTCAGCTTGGATTGAACCAACACACGGCACAACCACCACCAAGTCCCACGGTCTTCTCTGTTTCCCCTGAAAATCGAACTCACACCCTCGTTCTTCCTTGCACGATTTCACTCCCAAAACCCAGTCACCAGCTTCTCTTCTTCTCTCTGTCACTCTCACCAATCACCAAAAGCCTCACACGCTCACTGAATCGATCACAATCTTCACCGCCTCACCTCTCTGTTTTCTGTTTCTCAAACCCAAAATCCACGGTTGAAATCAACCAAAATGTGCTCGTGTTTATTGTAAACAATCCTAGAAACCTCTAGGTCCTTACCACGTGTCCCAAATTCCATGGACCAGATGAAATGGAATGGAATTTCGGACTAAGTCCCTTGAATTGGGAAATTGGATTTGTGGAAATGATTTATGAAAGTTATACTTCGGGCACGAGACCCATTTGTGGATTTACGATGGCTTTATGGAATTCCGGGCATAGACCCAATTGAAAGGTTTTAAAGGGATTTATGAAATGTTTTCCATATACCATCTTTATGATCTGATATCGCCCCTCTAGGGAAGGTCAGGGACCTGGGTGACCTTGGGGGAGACTCGGTTAGGGACCGAGGGGCAGGCGTAGCTCTAAACATGACATCTGGGATGTCAAGCATTACCTGCGAGAGGTTATTCTACGGAGTGACCAGACCGTAGAGTAACTCAGGAGCAGGGTTACTATTATTGTACGTCTGGAACATCAGGCGTTTGGGACGCCAGGAATCTAGGAGGTCGAGGATTGGTATATAATGGTGTTTGATTGGATAGTGATTTATAGATTTACTGGATTATGAATTTGGATTTCAGATTTATTGGATTTATGAACTAGTATTTCAGTGTTAGTGGTTTTGGGCAGCGGCCCACATGATTAGATTTGCGGTTTTGGGCTAACTTCCCACATACTTGGATTTATGGTTTTGGGCTAAGGCCTTAATGATTTAATTAAAGTAAATGGTTTGATTATTAGTTTTCGAATGCATGCATGCTTTCTAGTGAAGGGCATAAATGTCTTCTTATGAAATGTGTTTTTATTAAACTATTTATTTTTCGTCCACTCACAGTTTTTAATTGTTTTAATACTCTTCAGGTTGATCACGGATGCGGGCTGTAGCAGTGACCGAGACATCATACTCCTCCACCGATCCTGGTGCGCTTTGGAAGCCCTAAACGGGCTGAGGTTTGAGTTATCCCTTGTCTGACACTTTGTATCAGACGGAAGTATGACACATCCCACGTTAATCCCAGGGGGATTGGGATGGGTCGTGTCACAACGAGTATTTATTCCGCACTGTCACCTTGTTGAGTTGTATGTAATCTATACACAATCTCAAACTACCATCTTTCTTTCTTACGAATAGTACTGGAGCTCCACAAGTTGATACACTTGGTTGGATGAATCCATATCCACTAAGTCCTAGAACTATACCTTCAACTTCCTCAACTCAGCTAGTGTCATCTGATACGGCGCCTGCGATATCGATCGAGTACTCGAAAGTAACTCAGGTTGATCACGGATGCGGGCTGTAGCAGTGACCGAGACATCATACTCATCTACCAATCCTGGTGCGCTTTGGAAGCCTTGAACGGGCTTAGGTTTGAGTTATCCCTTGTCTGACACTTCGTGTCAGACGGGAGTATGACACATCCCGCGTTAATCCTGGGGGGATTAGGATGGGTCGTGTCACAGCGAGTATTTATTCCACATTGTCACCTTGTTGAGTTGTATGTAATCTATACACAATCTCAAACTACCATCCTTCTTTCTTACGAATAGCACTGGAGCTCCCCAAGGTGATACACTTGGTTCGATGAATCCATATCCACTAAGTCCTAGAACTATACCTTCAACTCCCTCAACTCAGCTAGTGTCATTTGATACGGCGCATGCGATATCGATCGAGTACTCGAAAGTAACTCAACCTCCTTGTGAGATGGTAACCCCGGTAGGTCCTCTGGGAACACATATGGAAACTCTTGCACCACTGGTATCTCCTCAATACTCATCGGGGCATTCCTATTATCGACAACATGAGCTAAGTAGCCTTGAAAATATTTCCTTAACAGTTTTCCCACTGTTAAGGCCGATATCATTCCGGAAGGTAACACTTCCGGATCCCTTTGAAATACTTCCTTTGGCAACCATGGACTCTGAATTATCACCTTCTTATCGAAACACTCAATAGAGGCTTGATGGGTGTTCAACCAATCCATCCCTAATATCATATCAAAGTCATGAAGATCCAAAAGAATCAAATCAGCTTCGAGGTTAATTCATTCTACTACCACTAGAGAACCTCGAATCACTAACTTCACGACAAATACATCCCTGGTAGGTGTACTAACTTCTATATCACAACCAATCGGTGATAAGCCCGGGTTTTGATGATTTTACGGGAATTATTTTATTGTACGTTTTACGAAGTTTTTCCTAAACTATGTTTTGGGCATAGGCTCGGGTTTTGAACAGTGGATTTGGTTTTTAAGAAATTGATATATGTTATAAAGGTATGTTTTCTTAATATTTACGAACTGTTGTGCTCATGGTCATCCCTCATTGGACTGCTGGTTAGTGCTCAGATGCTGTATCCCTGAGCGGGTTACATGGTTAGCGCTCAAATGCTATATCTCGGAACGGACACTCGGATACTATATCTCCGAGTGGTTATATGATATGATATGTGGCTAGCACTCAGAAGCTGTATCCCTAAGCGGACACTTGGATGATGTATCCCTGAGTGGTTATGTGATATAAAGGTGGGCATTCAGGCATCGAGGATGAGTTAGTTATGTGTGATTGCTGATGTGGTATGTTGATAACATATTAGCTAGGATTACTTGATTTATAGATATTTTAGCTTACGCAATTTCTAACTAAATTTCTATAAAAATATTGCTTTCTTTGAAACTTGATTATTTGTGGTTACAGTTTATATATACATGCATAGTTTTGGAAAATATAGGGTAAAATGAGTTATGTTTTTCGAACTATGTTTTCAAAATATTTATTTTGTCCACTCACACATTTTCGTGGTTTTGATAACTCCAAGACTGTTACACGAAATTCGAGGTTATTCGAGAGATGAAGGCATGAACTGAAGAGAGTATGAATATCCCTTATCTAATGATGTCAAGGGTAAATTCAATATTTTTGGATTGCTTGTCAGACGGGTGCAGGACTAGACGTGGTTATCAAAATATTTTAGAGACAAGTTCTGTCATCCGAGCTCTGGACTTCCGAGTTCCAATCACATTACCAGTATCAGGAAAATGAAGCCGCACTCCAGACGTTTGAGAACTAATCAAGTCTCCAGCTTTAGGAAAACAGAGTCGTGGTTTGGGCATCCGAGTGCTGATTATATTCGAGGATAGTTGACCATGGACAAACAGTTCACAAACCAAAAAAACTCATTTAACGTTATTTATTTACTTAAACCAAGTTAAAACACATTCAGAACTCGAGCATGTGCCTAAAACACCATTCCAAAAAAAAAACCGTAAAATACGTATTAAAAAATCAATCAATAATTCTAGAAAAAATTATCAAATAATCACTTTGAAATCATAATAAAACCATTGCAACATAAATCATGGAATAAAACAATTAAAATATTTAATTATCCATGCATAATAGTTTATAAAATAAAAGCCCACTCATAGTGACATGACCCTACCCGATTACACAACAAAAGTACCATCGGGCCTTGTTCCCATCTAACAGACACTTTGTCAGACAAGGGATACACACACAACACGCTAATTGTAATGGCCTGTCCCGAATATCGAGATTAAGTACTAATTAATTATGGATTTAGGATGACTAATCGGGGATTAGTTGAGTGAAATCGGACAGACGGTGTAAAATGACCGTTTTGCCCCAAGTCTTGGGCAAAATGTTGGGTAAAATGACCCTACCCGTTCAGCGTGCAAATACTAACTTAGGCATCAGAGTCCTTTTGGCGGGCACCACACCGGTGTTTAGTCTCTGCAAGGTACCTACCGAACGGCAACGCCCCCAGCGGGCCCAAAGCACCACGTAGCTGGTCCCAGATCCCCCAGCGGGTCTCATCAAGTTGGTCCATTTCGAGATCAAACAATTTGGTAGCTTATTACACCTTACCGATCGGCAGTCAAGGTCACCCCTAACAGGCACCTACCTGCCTTGCCGACAGACAGACACTTCCACCCTGGGTTGTCAACTTCTGTTTACCGTCAATCTTACTATTTGTTCTTAGTCAAGTTTTGTTGTCTGTTAATGCTCATTTGTCCTTAAGTGTGTTTGATCCGTGCTAGCCCAAACCCTGTGGGTCGACAAGCCTAAACGATTTCCAAAAAAAAAAACAACAACAATCGGCAACTACTCGCCTGTCGGCGGGTGTCATTCACACTATATATAAATGGACATTTGTATAACTGAATTTCCGTGCGGCATTTCATTACTTCTCAAAAACGAGTACATGTTACACGGGGCACTGCCCGGATTACAAAAATAAACAACAAATTACAACCCTAGGAATCCTAAACATCCACCACCACCTCATCTTCCCCCGCTTGGGCTTGCCCGGAGGAGGACGCCTCAGCACCTTTCTCCCCGCTGATCGGCTGCGCGCTCTCACCGTGCGAAGGCTAACCCTCTAGCGTAAATGTCTTCGTCAAGGTTGGGGGCTCATCCAGCCATGGGAAGTTGAGGGTGACGCCCGGATTAAAATACATCACCCGTTGTGTAACACCCCGGAAATTCGAGGATTATGATAATGTAATTTAATGTATGAATTGGCGTTTATACCCTTGTGATTGGTATGACCAAATTGTTGACTTTTTGATTTGAGGGTCAAATGGACTTTGACCAATGACCGTGACATAGTTTGGGACGTCACGAGTCCATAGACAGGTGGCACGTCCAATTCGGACGATCAGGGTAAAAGTTATGACTATCGGAAGTTCAGGGGCATTACCGTAATTTGGACTTTAGGGGCAAAAATGTTGACTTTTCGTTTGGAAACTAATTTTCACACGACTCAAGAACCGTTAGGTAGGTCTCGATGCCCTGAGTCCGTTGACAGGTGGCACGCCGAAATCGGACTTCGTATGGTTGAGTTACGGGTCTAGAAAGTGAAGGGCATTTTGGTAATTACTTGAACCAGGGGCATTTTGGTCATTTTTCCGTGGTTACTGTAGCAACCGCGGGGGACCATGGACGGAACCACCATGTGCGGTGGTTCAGTGCACAATTGTTTATGCAAGTGTGTGCTGGAAAGAAAGGTGTGTCTTATGCTTTAGAACGTGGCCTGAACCATCCACCCTGCACAGTCTATTTGATTAATGAAGATTCGAAGCTTTTCGGGGAAGAAAATTCGGTGGACAGTAAGGCTTCCACGAGCCTCTGGGACAGCTTGAATTGTTTAAAACTGATTGAGAAGTGAATGAGCTTCACTCTGAGGTTGAAAGAACTGAAAATAGGTGAGGAACCAGAGAGAAACCATTTGGGGAAATTTTGGAGGGAAATCGGGTTTTCAATTTCTGGTGATTGTTGGACCAAACCAAAGCCTGGTTTAGTCTTCTGGGAGTATTTGGAACTTATCCACATCGAAATCGAAGGCCATCAGCCACGGGTGAGCTGGGACGGTGACTGCAGTTTTCAGTGAAATCGCAGAGCTTGGGACGACAACCTTCAGGTACTTTCAGACACAATTGATCGTTCATTTTAGGTCTTTTTGATCCTATTATGCTGTCTTTGAAGTTAATTGGAAATTGAATTAGAAACCAGGAAGTTCTGGTGATTGACCCGATTGGTTGATCACGGGTCGATGGGTCGATTGGGGACTTGTCGTGGTTGATTAATGTCTCAGAACTTAAATTGGAAGAATAATAAACATGTTAGGATCAAATTGGATTGAAATCGAGTAGGAATTGATGGGTAATCAACCGGGTCAAGCCGCGGGTGGCCGGCCCGTATTACAGATAAACGGGTGAAGGTGGTGACACTGTAGCTACAGTGTCAGGCGCGTGACTTCCACGCGCAGCCACTTTGGGCGGCGCGTGAGGGCGCGTTGAACCTTATCACCGATCACGATCAACATGACTTTTGTTCCTCTCATCATTCTGAACATTTTTTATGAATTAACCATGTTGATCTGAGATAGTTTGGGAGAGTCAGTTTAGGGCCAGTTGTCTCGGGAAACGTGTTGGACGGTTTCCCCGAGCCGGTTTCTGTTTCGGACCTTTTGGATAAATGTGTAAGACTAATAGTGACCCTTACCTGTGATTTGGACTGACAGGAATTGTACGATAATCCCGGTACAAGTTCGTACGCGCAGGTTCACCGCGGGATCGTACTGTGAGTGGGCCCGATTTCATTAAACACTTGCATGCTTAAATGTTTTCTGATTTACTTATATGTTCACATGCTGGAATCAAGAAATGGTTTTGATGATATTGAAATTATGGTTATGGCACGTTTCACGGTATTTGGGTTTGAAACCCGTATGATGAAACTTAACGATCGGTTTGGATTTTATCTATGTATATATATATATATATATATGTTTTTCATGTGGATATGAATAAAATGTATTTGGTACTGCACTGTATAGATCCATTCTTATGATACTGTCTCCTCCGGATGTGGTACCCCGGAGTGGTCATAGCGCATTGCCTGCGAGGGGTCATTCTACGGAGGAACTGGACCGTAAAATGACTCAGGAGCAGGATTGCTATAATTGGACGTCAGGGACGTTGAGCGTCTAGGACGCTAGGCATTTGAGATGCCGTACCCGGACAGGGTTCGGGGATTGGACTCGGAATTGAGACCCGAGTGACACGCGTAGCCTTGAGACTGTGACCTTATTGGACGTCAAGGACGTCAGACATCAGGGATGTCAGGATTGGAATGTATAGTGCAGTGGCTAAAATTATGTTTATGGTTTTATTACATGCCTTATGGTTCATACTATATGATTTATGGTTTTAAATTCTGATGCATGTATGTTTGGAAAACGGAGGGGTAAATTATATGTTTTACTTATTAAATGGTTTTATAAACTTGAGTTTCGGCCCACTCACCCTTAATGTTTTGGTAACCCCTCCAGGCTGTGCTACTGAGGTAGAGGAGGATCCTGAGGCTGAGGCATAGATCTACTTCCGCGTACCTGATCTCCTGTTGGGTGGTTTGCCCGCAGGTTTATTTTAGAGTCGTGCTCGCAACTTGTAATTTTGGATTTCATCCCTTGTCTGACATCTGTTTATTTCGGATTTGATGTAAAACTTTAATTTGGTTATTTATGCATTTGAACGTTTGAGGTTAAAATTTGTATGTTATTTTGGGTGTTAGACGGGAGCAGGGCACGTCCCCATGTGGTCCCATGGGGATCGGGGCGGGTCCTGTCACGCTGTACGCAGTCATCCTACACTTCGGGTAGCGCCAAATCGAGGTGATTGGCATACACCGGGTCGGCCATAAAGTCCTCCAGGGTCTCCTGCTCGTTCAGCTTCAGCGAGAATGCGTGCACCGTCTCCTCCCGGTTGGTTATTCCTCTCTCCGCTGCCTCAACACGGGCGGTCTGCCACTAGAGTTCCCTCTCTAGCTCTGCCACCCGCTTCAGAGCGGCATGGCCCTCTCGCTCCCGCGCACGCAGCCTCTTCTCCCGCTACCGAGCCGCGATCTACTCCGCCTCCATCCTCAGCATGTGCCGAGCAACCTTCTGCAGTGCCACGTATGTTTGCCCAAAACACTGCCAAGATGAAAACACTTGTCAATATATTAAACAGATAAAACAAAACCAAAGTATCAACGCGGACGGTCGTTCTTACGTGGGCTTGCTCGGCCAACAATGCAGCAAACCGGCCCGGATGCTAGCCAGTGTCGATCTCCTCTATCTTAGCAGGCGTCACCTGATACCCCAGCACAAAGGCATTAGCAACTGGCGCCAATGACTTGTGCACGTGGTGCGTGACCAGCACCCAGCCCTCCCTGGCCTTGGCGAACCGCACGACCTCGCCCGTCTCCAGGGGTTTGGCAAACACGAAAGCAATGCCGGGCCATTCACCTGCACCCGCTCCTTTGTTGGCGGCGGCATCTCCGTCCTGGCCTCTTTGGCCTTCTCCCTCTGCACCTCGGGGGCCTTTAGGCCCGCTTCCATCTTCCGCCGGGATTCGGCACTCTCATTTTCCGAAACGCCTGCCGCCGGGGGAGACTGCCTTTACCGAGCCTCCATTAGCTTCCTCCGGCGCTCCCGGGCTTGCTCCAGCCCCCCGATTACGGGCCGCTTCATACCGAAGAGTGGGCTCTTCACCTGGCCCCCTTGCCTTCCTTCGGGCCTCGCCAGCTTCTGGGGGCCTTCTGGTCGGCTACCCGCACTTGACCCTTGAGGGTGCTCCTCTCGGCCGACCCCCTTTGGCTTCAAGGTAACAGTTTTCTACCTACGTGCTGGCTGGGGGCTCACCTCCGGTTCCTTGCCTTTGCCGTCGGCCGCGGGAGCATGCTTCGCCACTGCTCCGCTCATCTTCTTCTGGGCGGCTTGCTCGACTTGGGGATGCACTGCGCATCAAACAGTTAGTTTATCGGCACCCATACATCACGTTACTCATATACTACTACACTTACCAGGTGAAGAGATAAGACCCACGACAACTAGGTTGGCTGGTAGCTTCAGGACACAACGGCTGTGCTCCAGGTTGAACAGCTTATCCCGGACCAGGTTGGACGCCTCCCAGTCTTCCGCTATTACCGTTGCCTTCGACGGACCTGCAAAATAAACAAACAAACCATCCGACCCCGTCTCGGCATACCCCGCTATCTTACAATGTCCACCGGCCGAACGGAAGGCGGACAAACTCTGAACTGAAAACGGCTAGGAATCCTCAGTCGGACCGTGCTCACATCCCCCTCCCACGACCCAGATACCCAGCAGAACCGGTGCCTCCAGCTTTTCTGCGACGTCAGCACGTCGTTGATGAACGCACCCCAGGAAGTCTTATGAAGGCACTCCATCTGGTACCAGCCCAGCCTGTAGGTCTGCCTCTTGAACCGGTACAGCTCACACAACTGTCCCCAGGTCGGCTTCGGCAGTCCCGCCAATCGGAAGGCCGTGTACAGACTGACCAGGATGATCCAGTCGTTTCAGCTTGCCCATGGCTAGGTTGGCCCTCGCCATCATGTCTTGCAGCCATGGGTGCAGAGGCAGCTTCACTCCATGCTCGAAGCAGTCGACATAAAATAACGTCGACCCCTCCAGAGGGTCACTCGGTCTACTACTCCCGGGCGGCAGGGTCATCACCATATCCTCCGGGACGTTGTACAACTCCTGAAACATCTCCAGGTCAGCCTTCCGGATGGTGTTCGCCTCGAAATCCACGGCATACTCCGTCTTCACCACACCGTCGGCATCCAGCTCCATCGTTGAGCTTGTTTCCATCCCGCTCTTTTCGTCGTCTGAGTCGACCACGACGACCCGCGGGGATTGGGGCGGTGTCCTTCTCTCGGTACGTTGACCGGCCCCGGAAGTGCTGCACTCCCCCTGCCTCTGCACCTCCTTCCTTGGCAACCTGAGGGCCCTGTCTAGGCTATCACTGCCGCTAGACGATGAGGAACTCTTGGATGTGGATCCACTAGTGGACGTAGAACCACTACGCTCACTCGGCACATTGCTTGCCGAGCGAGATGGTGGTTCCCTGCCAAAAGTTTGAGGGGACCTAACCCCAGATCCACTAGTTGACTCTGACTCTGACATCTACAAATTACCAAAAAAGAAGCTACGACTAAAAACCAACGCTACCGAACACACATTAAGAAGGAGTACCGATCGACAAGAAGTTACCTGTTACTCAAAAAGTCTCGACGGAATCGGTTGCGTGTACGTCTCCTTTCCTATCGGCAGCTACAAATCCGGTCGGCACAAGACTTTCCTTCACAAATGCACTGAGTAAAAAGTGAAAAAGTCAAAAAATTCCACCCCTTTTAATAGGCGCCTGGCACTCATCGAGATGTGCGCTTCCGATCTGACGGTCACCAGGCCGATACGGCCACCTTCCACCTACGGATACGTCATTGTACCGTATGCTCCCACCATACCGTATGCACCTACGGATACATATGGATCACTACCGCATACCGATCGGTGTCCATCGTCACCCCCCAGGCGGCATGCTTCCTCTCTCCGTCGGCAAGCACACACTGCGGCAGACGGATCCTCGCCACACCCGCTCGGCCACCATTACATGGTCATCCGGTCCTCCGGGTGGCTGAACAGCGGAACACGGCAATAGGGGCTCCCTTCACATCGGCCATACGGTTCACTTCCTCGATCCATGACTTGGGGGGCTACTAGGGGACGGGAAACACCGCCCTGGTCGGTCGACAGATATCGGCCATCATCACAAGTCCCCGACCGAGGAAATCCACCTCAGTTAAAGACTTAGGGGACTTATGTTGACACCATATCGACCGACCATCCTCTACGCACAGGGCCCACCAGGACAGGATGGAAGCCGACCGATGCCCCGATCGGCACCCCCACAAATGTGGCCCACCGATCGGCAATGCCCTACAGACCTGTTATTTGGCACCTGATAGGGTACAGGCACCAGCTGGCTGCAACAGTCACCTAACCAACTCTGCCATAACCACTCCCTGACGGGGGCAGGTTGAAACTCCAGCTGGCGCCTCCTTCGGATGTCCAGGGCTTATTAGGTGACTCTCAGCCACAAAGCATAACTAGCTCCCGCAACAGTAGCCCACCTACCGCAGTTGTGGCTACTATAAATACCTTGAAACCCTTCACAAAGGTAAGCTCTCAGAGACCTATGCAGATCACAATACTTCCTTGCCTTTCGGCGTGCAAATACTAACTTAGGCATCAGAGTCCTTTTGGCGGGCACCACACCGGTGTCTAGTCTCTGCAGGGTACCTGCCGAACGGCAACGCCCCCAACGGGCCCAAAGCACCACGCAGCTGGTCCCAGATCCCCCAGCGGGTCTCATCAAGTTGGTCCATTTCGAGATCAAACAGGGTCTGGGACCCTATGTTTCATAAATGCGATTTCGAGTTGGGGACCTTAAAATGGATTTGTGATGTTTTATGGAAATTCCGGGCAGAGCCCTTTAAGATGTTTTGAAATGACTTTATAAAACTATTTTCCATATACCATCTTGATATGAGGATCTATGGATGGTCTCCTCCAGGTGTCTGGGACACTAAGGAAGTCACGGTGCATTGCCTGCGAAGGGTCATTATACCGAGCGACCAGACCGTAGAGTGACTCAGGAGCAGGATTACTATGATTAGACGTCTGGGACGTCAGACATCTGGGATGTCAGAAATATAGACCCGGAGAGACCCCGGGTAGCACGTGTTGCTTATACCGTGAGATATGACGTTTGGAACGTCAAGCGTCTGGGATGCTAGGCATCTGGGATGCCGAGGATGGTTATGTGGTAAGTATGGATTATTGGATTTATGAGATGGTATTTCAGTGTTTATTGATTTGAGCAGTGGCCCACTTGGTTCTGGTTTTACGGATTTGGTATTCTATGGTTTTGGGCTGAGTTCCCACATACGTCTGGATTTACGGTTTTTGGGCTAAGGCCCTAATGGTTTATTTAAGTAAACGATTTGATTACTGGTTTTCGATTGCATGCATACTTTTTAGTGAAAGGCATAAATGTCTTTTTATGAAATGTGTTTTATGAACTTATTGATTTTCGTCCACTCACAAATTTTAAATGGTTATAATGCCCTTCAAGTTGATCACGAATGCGGGTTATAGTAGAGACCGAGACATCGCACTCCTCCACCGATCATGGCGCGCTCTGGGGGCCTCGTATGGGCTAAGGTATGAATTATCCCTTATCTAACACTTCGTGTCAGATTGGAGCATGGCACATCTCGTGTTAATCCCGGGGGGATTGGGATGGGTCGTGTCACTAATTCATGCCTCCGCCTCTAGAGTCTCGAATTCTGTGCAACGAACCTGGAGGGTCACAAAACTAAGAAAACGTGTAAGTGTACAAAAAGAAATAGTTTAAAATCATAATTTAAAAACATTCATTTTTTAGCCTCTCTTTTCCAAAACCATGCATGCATACGAAAACCATTTCAAGAATCATTTCACTTCGATTAAAACAAATCAGTTTAGATTTCTAGAAATACGTGAAAACCATAAAACCATATGTTTAGTGACCACACGACATCAATCCACAAAACTCACAACCAAACACAACTCAACACCTCAATCACATCAGAGCCATCCTCAAAGCATAATATCGAACACCAACGCACTGCCCCACTAGCACGCACACCACATATTCTTATATAGTCAATCCATCATCGATGCACAAACACATCACCCATAATCACATCACAAGGGAACTACCGGGAGGCCGCCATTCACTCACTTAGGATATAGAGCCCAACTCGACGTCCGAGTGTAAATCGGCTCAGGATATAGAGCCCAGCTCGACGTCTGAGTTGCTATCATACACTAGTCCTAGGATATAGAGCCTTATTCGACGTCTGAGACTACTCAACACATTATTAGAACATATCTACATACAACCACATTCGACGTCTGAGCCTTATTCATAAAACCACCGAAAATTCATAGAAAATCTCAATCACTTCAATATCATCAAAATCACATAGAAACATATGTAAATCATGTAAGTATGCATGAAAAAAAGTTTAGAGAAAGAAAGTTCACTCACACACCGTTCGAATAAACGAATCCCATTTTGCACGTTTTTCCATATTTTTCGGGAATGTTACTTCCTAAAATTCATAGCTCGAGCTCCAAGCTTCACATCCATGGCATACGTGGTTGTCTAGAAGCTTTCCCAAGTCCAAAACTCACGGTTCTCACCTCCAACATCGTTATACGACCTCCAGAAGACTGTAAGGACAATCAAATCCCCAATTATTCCTTGGTCAAAAACTCGAAATACCCCCTTCATGGGTACACGACTTTTGTGCCCATCCACCACTCTTTTCTGCACTGTTTCCATACCACGATCATGCTTTTTTCCTCCTCTTCATCTCACCCTAACTCTTTTTTTTTTCTTGCTTGAAACCTCATAGTGATGAGGGTTTTCATGTTTTTTTCCCTCTCGGCCACCTTGCTTGAAACCTCTCTCACACACACACACACACAAATACACCAAGTCGATGGAGCTTGTAAAAATCAGAACATTCCAAACCTTTCCACATGGTTACATCTAATTGATTCCCAAAGAAAAATGACAAAAATGTCCTTTCAACATAATTACCAAACTGCTCATATGTAGTTTAGACCCAAATCGAAACCGTGTGATCTCCATTTCCCACGTGTCACTTGTCTATGTACTCGGGAGACCGAGACCTCTCTAATGGCGGTTCTGAAATGACCAAAAACTGTCTTGGTAAAAAAGTCAACATTTTGACTTTGACCAAGAAAAGTCAAGTCTTTGACGAGGGGTAAAACAATCATTTTCCAATTCTTCGGAAGTGTGGGTCGTTTCATACAGTATATCCTCACAGTTTAATCCCAAATTGGACGTTCCTCTCTGGTTTCGGGAGCTATGTCGCTTGTCAAAAATCATACTCATGGGTTACAAAAGTCCCATGTAACCTCACATTATAATCCCTAATTCCTGAGATTGAAGTACGAATTTAAAATCTAAACATATCGCTTTGAACACTCAAAACTACCTCAAGACGGTGTCCGATCGACTCAAAATATGTGCTAAAGAATATGTAACATCAAAATCATTTAAAGTTATGTTGACCATACCTCGAGATAGAGTGGCACACACCTCCACACACCACCACACCTCTCTACGCGTGGGCCTCACGTACCTTGGGCAGGTCAACCCTAACCTCGAGTGGGTCGGCCCTCAGGTCTACGCATTAGACCCAACCTGAGGGGCCTGACCAGGTTCTAAAACCTTTATTTTTCTTCCATTTCATTCATTTTAAATGTCCATCTACATCTAATCAAGCCCAAAAAACCTTCTATGATAAAAACAAAGACTCACCTTCAATCTTCGACCCGATCCTTCGAACTTCGGCCAACCTTGGAGGTCTATTCCCAATCCTTCATACGTACAAAACTTCTAGTTTTATGGTTCTCTAGGACCGTAAGAACTTGAAGAAGCTGTTAGGAACCTTGGTTCGAATCCTAGTTGCCTCAAAATGGTTGGGGTTTACGGTTAGGGTTTTTGGTTTTCCGAGCTCAAGGGTTACTCGTCCTTCCTTTCGCTTTACTGCTTTTCCTCTCTCTTTCTTTTCTCTCTCGTTCTCTCTCTCTCCCTGGTTCTCTATTTTTGGTATTCCTCCTTCTCTTTTCCTTGTGGTTGCTGATACACTAGAACTAAGCAGTAAAGTAAACACAAAATCACACTCAACACTTAATAAAAACATATGCAAATTAAAACTCTTTTTTGTAGATTGTAGCATTAATAAGTAGGGATCGTTCTTAATCGGGGATTGAGGGTACCTAAGCATGATTATCGTTTGATTAATTAATTAGGGGGTAGTTGATTGTTTCTATCATCCTAAGTGATTAACTAATTCTAAACTAACCTAATCTAATATTTAGATGGTCAACTCATCTTTAACATAACTCATTCATGAATTCTATAAACTTCAACCTATGAAATCCTCTAATTCTAGCTTTACGAGTTATTTGTATATTATCTTAAGTACATGCTTAGGGACAGCCTGACATACACTTTCAGTGAATTAGACTCAGGGACAGCCCGACATATCTAATCAAGCATTAAGCACAAACATACAATATAACAAAAACTAGAATCGTAAAACACATAGATTATTGAAGCAATGCAAATCATAAAATCAAGAATAATATTATAAATCAGTTCATAAACCAAGATAATCACGCACAAATGATAACTATAAGGTAAAGATGTCGTATTACATTTTTTCTCTTCCGGACACCCTATGGATACGAAGTGATTGAGCATTCTTTGGTGAGACACTCAGGGACAGCCTGACTATGCCACGGATGAAGGTGTAGAGGATGAAGTATGATATAATTAACCTTGCACGAGAAAGGTTGAATTTATTGAAAAGGAAAAATTATTTTAAGTAAAATTATTTTAAGTATAACTTTGATACAAATAATGAGCGACACTTACAAATAACCTAAGCCTCTCTATTTATAGGAGAAAATTAATCTTCAAATAAATATGAGTTTAAAATTTAATTTTAAAAGGAAAATGATTAAACTAATTAAATTAAAATCGGTAAAAGGTAATCTAAATCCTAATGAAAAAATAAATATAAAACTTAATTAAAAAAAAAATAAAAACTCTTAATTTAAAAAGGGAAAATAAATCCTAATTAAAAATGACCATTTAAATAATTAAAAGGAGAAATCATTCTCCTTGTTTTATTTGGAAAATTGATGGCTGGCTGGATTTTGGAATGGAACAGCTGCTGGAATTCACTACGGGATGGCGAAATTAGGTCTGTGGGTCGCTTGCAATTGGGCCACGTGCAATCGGTTGGACAATAATAGGCGCTGAAGTTTGGCTACAAGATGGGCTGTGCAAAATGGGACGCGTGGGCTTCGCTGGCGTTGCACAGTTGAAAGGGAACGGCGCAGGAACTTATGGGATGCAAGCTGATGGGCTACTCCTTAGAGGTGACATGGGCTGGGCCATAATTGGCTTCGGTGGAGCAGAGAATGCATGGGATTGCACATGAGCCGGGAGAATTGTCGCGAATTTGGGCCATGCAATGGATTGTGTGAATGAAGCTAGGCCGCACGTCAGTGGACAACTGGAGTTCGCTGGGCTAAGTGGAAAGATGGGCTGCATTGGGAGCGGTCTTGGGTGAGTTGGTGATGCTGGGCCTAGCGAGCTGGCAGATCGGTGGAACTAGGCTCCATGAGATAAGGAATTAATTTGGATGGGCTAGAACAATTAATTAATTGGGCCTGTATTATAATAATTAATGATTAGTTATTTAATTGAATTATTAATTATAATTAATCAATTCTAGTAATTAATATATGAAAATGGTAAAATGAGATGGAATGAATATAATTAAGATTCCAACAAAGTAAAATACAAAGGAAATTAATAGAAAAAGAGGATGATTGTTAAACAAAACAATAAAAGACAAAACGCAGTCAAAACACATAAAACCGCACCCACCACACACAGTCGGTGCTTCCAAGGGCTACAATGAGGAGGTGACAAGGATGGGACACTTGTCACCATCCTACAAGACCAACTGAAATATCCTACTTGCAAAATTACCAAAATACCCCTAATGTTATAATTACCAAATTGCCCTTAGTAATTCTAGACCCCTAACAAGCTTATTCGGTCTCCGATTCTAACATGACGCATATCTACAGACTCAGGACTCCGAGATCTACATAACAATATTCATGAAAAGTCCAAACAATAAATTGAGTAAAAAGTCAACTTTAGAACTACTAAGGGTAAAATAGTCAATTTACAAGAAAAAGTTATAAATTACATTTCTTGATTTTCCGGGCGGTTACATTTTGCAATGTTTTAGTGGTTATGACGGCGGTTGAAGATGTAGAGTTTCTCCAATTTTCAAACCTAGAGTTTCTATTAGATTTTTTATTATTTTTTATTTTGGGTTTAATTTTATACTTATTGTCCTTTTTAATTTTACCATATGCATCTTATTTGTCTACTTAAACTATTTATATTGTTGGGCTTTTCTATATATTTCTTCAATCTAATGAATATGCAGAATTATCTGATAAAAAACAATTGGCTGTCCTAAGTTAAAAAAAAAAAACAAAAAAAATCATTAGTTCCGTAAACCTTATTTGTCCTGACGAGCCAAATGGTTAGAAGTTGAACTCCCTCCCTTTCTCCGTTGAGAGACGGATAACGTTGAAAGCGTTTGAGTCTACTCAAAGTAGTTCTTTGTAGCCTGGTGGCAGTCTCACATAGGAGAGACAGATGGACACTGTGTCCTCGGGTCTAACCGCCACGTGGATTCCAGCATCACCATTTTCAAATTTTAATTAGTTGCTCAGAATCATAAACTACTCACTAGGAGACTGAGTTGATAGAATAAAAAATTAAAATAATACGCAAGCGTACGAAAAAAGCTCATCAAAATCTCACATCCACAACAGCGGCCTTGTACTTGATAGTTGATGCTGTTATTGTTGCTCGTCTTCATCTTCGGCGAAAATGCATTCGAATCACTTGCTTGTGGAGGAGCCTATCAGGATGGCCTCGATCCTCGAGTCTTCTAAGTCTGTAAGTGATTCGTCAATCTCGTAACTCACTTTTGAAATCATTTTTGTTAGTAATTTCTTAGTGATGATCCAGAGACCCAAGTTTTGCTTTCGTTTCTTTAACAAGTAACGAATAGGTTGTAGAGTTTTTGGTTCTAAAGTAAAGGGATTGAACGAAAAATAATGCCTCTATTTTCCCTTAACTGAGCTTCTCAGCGTATGTTGGAGCAATGGTTTTTGGGAATTACTGGCATAACTGTGCAAGTCAACTCTAAATAGCGGATTTTCGAATAGATGTGGTTGAATCTGTATGTCCTCTATTTTCTTCGTTTTCTTATCATGTGTTTGATTTGTCAGAAGACGTGAGACTTTTGGTCAATTTCTGGTTATGTTCATATTGAAGAATGTGAATGTCTGCTTAACTTTAATGTTTAATGCTTTACTTTGCAGACATTCTTCCCTGCTATGACAAAGATTGTTGGAACACTTGGTCCAAATTCACGAGCAGTTGAGACAATCTCTGGTTGCTTGACGGCAGGAATGTCAGGTATTACCTATCTGCTATATTTCATTTTCATTATACTTTGTCAAAGTATGAGTTACAGTTTCTTCTTATCGCTTTCTCCCTAGTGAACGTGTGTGGGTCAATGTACCCCTTTTCAGCGGTGTTTTTGGGGCCCTTTTAATCGCTTTTAACTTGGGTTGATGATGTAAGAGACATTGTTGCAGTAGAACTTATGCATTTTCTTAAATCAGAGAACTAGTGAAGATAATAATGTGCTTGTTTTTGGTAATATGTTCTTGATGTCACTAACATAAGCATATTATTTCTTTCATTCCCCAAACCTCAAAAAAAAAAAAGTTGCGCGGTTTGATTTTTCATGGGGTGATGCTGAGTTTCACCAAGAGACATTGGAAAATTTGAAGACTGCAATCAAGAGGACCAACAAACTCTGTGCAGTAAGCCTGTTATTCTTGTGTGCTCTGCATTTCGCCTGTATGTTATTTATAGATGCTTTTTATGCATGGTTGAATAATTGAGCATTTTGTATACTGCATTATATACTTTGTAATGTTCCTGTCACAAAAGCACTTCAGTTGCATGCATTGACCACAAAATTTCTGACTAGGGTTGCATACATTCCAGTTCATACCTTGTTAACCTTCGAAGATATAAGCCCATAAGTGAACCCCTTTTTCAGGTTATGCTAGACACAGTGGGTCCAGAGCTGCAGGTCGTGAATAAAAAAGAGGTCCCCATATTGCTTCGGGAAGAGACCTTGGTTGTTCTAACACCAGATCAAGACAAAGAGGCTACATCAAATCTATTACCCATAAATTTTAGTGGGCTCTCAAAGGTATGTATGGTGGAAAGATGTCATTCTCAATGTTGTCTGGCTTGGACAAAGGTTGGTTCTGCATGATATATCTTGAAATCTTTGGTTTTCTCGAATTTATAGCTATTAATTTTCCTGCACCAATCTACTTCTATGAGTGATCATGAAGCACTATTTTTTGCACTTACCAAACACTGCTAACCAAGAACGATGATGGTTTATCCTTAGGCCGAGGTTTATAAGCATTTTTTATTTGTCCAATGGAGTTTTATATTTGGTGGAGAAACATGTGTGTGTATATACGATACACCCATTAAGTGCAATATTACGGAGAAATATTTCTTTGTTCCTTGAAGAGAGATAAAAATATATGCCCTCTAAATTTTGAAACATAACTTTTTCCTACTTAAATAAGTAAAGACCATTATGTACATACGCATTAAAAAGCAGGATTTTCTGTGACAGAATTACTACACATAGCACGCACAAACCTTGTATGGATTTCAACCAATTTAACCAGCCCCTTTGTCCTACGCATGCATAACATTCAAGGATCAACACTGGAAAAATAATTAAATAGGAAATCGTTTAGCCATTTGATTATTATCACGATTATTTTTGTGTTTATCAGAAACACCGTTTTCGTCTATCTATTTGGCGACAACTAAGTGACTGGAATTGCTCTTGTATTTACTCCTAACTTTCATGGAAGCATGGCAGCCCAAAATTAGTTATTTATCTTTATCTTATAGGGGATATCTCACATTATGTTGCCATTGTTGCAATGTATGAAGTCAAATTTTGTCTATGCAGGTTGTGAAGAAGGGAGATACTATTTTTATTGGTCAATACCTCTTTACAGGAAGTGAAACTACTTCCGTGTGGTTGGAGGTAAGGAAGTATCAGAGATATGTTTTCCATTGTGAAGTTTGTTTGTCTCTGCTTATTTATTATTATATAATTCCAGCATTCAAATCTAGGCAAGTCAAAACTCCTGGCCTACTCTCTTGTCAATGATTTAGAAATTAAAACAAGGCAACAGCAACCCAAATCATTGCATAATGTACCTGGTTCAAAGAAATCTTTTTTGCACAAGCAAGAGTCCGGCTAGATTTTGAGAAATAAGGCACAGTGACATTCAGCTTCAACTTACATATTTCAATTCAAACATATATCTGAAGTAGGACTGGCTTTGGTAGCAGAGTAAAGCTAAAAAAAGGAGTAGTACAAGCTCGATAGGATGTTTGGCAGGGAACCGGTAGTCTCTCCAACCACTGGTACAACTATGATATCTAACCACTGGTACAACTATGATATCTATAGGGGATATCAGTAGTCATTAATTTGATGGGTGACTGGGTTCCGTAAACTCTAATTCCGTTTGCTGCCTGCAATATGGTCCAGTGGGAACTTATTTCATGGCTACTTATTACCTCCCTCCATTCTGTGCCTCCATCTGCTCTGTTTGCAGATGTCTTTCTAAGAGTACCCTCTTTCCTTTTTTTTTTTTCTCTTTATGAAATTATCTCAGGAAAAACGTTAATTTGCATATAATGGTAAAGCTTTTCTTTCAAAATGCAGGTCGCCAAGGTGAATGGTGAAGATGTGGTTTGCCTCATCAAGAATTCTGCTACCTTGGCGGGGCCGTTGTATACTTTGCATGTCTCCCAGATTCATATTGATCTGCCTACACTTACTGATAAAGATAAGGAGGTCAGTTTGAATCAAATACTTTTCCTGCTCAGCATTAGATGCTAACATAATTATATCCACCTACAAATGCTAAGAAACCAATCGCGCCTCCTAATTGTTGGCTTGTTGGTTAAGTGATTCCAATGGAGTGCCGGCACATTTTAGTGTAATGCATGTATTCATTAACTTGTGGATTTTCATGGTTCATGCTTTATATATTGATCCAAATGGAATTTCACATGGAAATTTTAGACTCAGTTCTTAGATGTGTTTGGACTGGTGAGCGTTTGCTTTGGAGTTGTTATTCCACCTTGGTTGATAGGTTGTTGATGAGGCTAACAAAAAGGCAGTCTCTCTTCGGCGGAGTGGGATGTTGGTTGGAAAGAAACAGTAGTTATTTTTTCTTTTGATGAGGAAGACGCAAGAAGCAGCTTCTTGGGGATAAGATTTGATTTTGACATTTGGTGCATTTTTGTCGAAGTATTATACAACTATTAGTATTATTCATCTTTATTGGGAGTTTTTTGACATGTAATGTTTGTTCAATGACACAAGTGTAATTTTTGTTTTACTTTGAGGTTGAGTTGGCGAACTTCTCGTCCATTTTGTTTGTATCATTCTTCTATTTTCTGTAATAAAGCTTGTGTCTTCTATAAGAAAGTAAAAATTCGTGGATTCTATCTTTGATTGTCTTCACATCACTTCTGAAAGATGGATTTTATTATGCCTAATTCTATTGATAGTGATGATAGATCCTAGTATATTTGTCTTGCAATTAATAAAAAATTTAGTTGAAAATTTATAAAGTTCTCTATTCATGCTAATTGTAGTTTCCATTGAAGAAAACCTTATTCTTTACCTGATTTTCTTATATAGTGTGTTTCCTTTTTGAACATTTTTAATAATTTATCAGGTCATAAGCACCTGGGTTGTGCATAACAAAATTGACTTCCTCTCATTGTCATATACCCGTCATGCTGAAGATGTTCGCCATGTAAGGACTGTTCTGACAGGGTTTCCTGTTGTTATGGTGTTCTTATGTTATATAAAATTTTAAGGACTTCCTTTTCTCCCTAATCATCCTTACTTTATGTTGCTGTTACCTCTATTGAGGGCATACTTTACTAGGTAATATATTTCGGTTTCCTTATTCACTTTTCATAACTTAATGAGAAAGTAATTACAATTTTATTGTTATTATTAATATTTTTTTTTCTGTTTTAAAGATCATATGCTTCTGCTCTTGTGCAGGCCCGTGAGTTTCTTTCAAAGTTGGGTGACCTGAACCAAACTCAGATTTTTGCAAAAATTGAAAATGTAGAGGTGAGTTTATTTAAGAAAGGCACAATAAACGAAAGTTAATAATCTTCTCAACATCTGCCTCCTATCATGGTTGCCACATTGCCATATGGATTCCAATTGAGAGTCCTCAGTGTCTAAGCAGTGATCGTGTTAAGCAATAGTTGTCAGAAAAAGGGATCATATGTAATGCCAAGATTGACGAATTTCACTTGTGCTGGGATGTGAATGAGTTTATGTTATCTCCTCTATTTTTATAGGGGTTAACTCATTTTGATGAAATCTTACAAGAAGCTGATGGTATTATCCTCTCTCGTGGAAATTTGGGAATAGATCTCCCACCAGAAAAGGTAAACTTTCAGGTCTGAGGAATAAGTAATCTTATAATCTTAATTACATATGATCTCTTTAGTGGTCTTTCTATTCTATTTGTCTTTGCTTAAACTGCAGATAGCTATACATGTAAGATTGGACAAACATGTATGCTTTTAAGCTTGTATTTCATTGATAAGATAGGTGCCTTATATACAGTAAAGACTTCCTAATATGTACGATGGTTAGCTTGCTCCTAAAGTATAGGAATTGACAGGATAGTATAAACTGCCTAAATAGGAAGATCCTAGGATCCTAGAAGATACATGTAAATCATAGGACATCTATTCTGATCTGATTGGATCCTGAGGGTCTAACACACCCCCGCAAGCTGACAGGGCGATCAAGAACAGGCAGCTTGGAGAGGAGAGAACGGAAGCGGGAGATGGACAATCCTTTGGTGAAGATATCTGCAAGCTGGTCCAAGGTGGAAACATAGGAGACCAACAGCACCTCGGACAACCTTTTCACGAACATAGTGATAGTCAACTTCAACGTGGCGGGTACGGGCGTGAAAGACTGGATTGGAGGCCAGGGAGATGGAGCTGATGTTGTCACACAGCAGCTGTGGGCGGGACAAGGGAATCCGAAGATCACAGAAGAGGGCCCGAAACCAGGAGATGGCGGCGGCAGTGTAGGCAAGCTGGCGGTATTTCGCCTCAGTACTAGACCGGGAGACACCCCCTTGTTTTTTGGCGCTCCAGGAGACAAGGTTGGAGCCAAGATATATACAGTAGCCACCAGTTGAGCGACGGTCATCAGGATCTCCAGCGTAGTCAGCATCCGAGTAGGCCCGGAGGGAGAGGGAACCAGGACAGTAAGACAAGCCATGAGCAGGGGTACCTCGCAGATAGCGAAGGATGCATTTGACTGCAATCCAGTGGGCAGAGGTGGGGCGATGCAGGAACTGGCAGACCTGGTTGACAGCGAAAGAGATGTCTGGTCGGGTAAGAGTGAGGTACTGCAGAGCACCCACAATGCTTTTGTATTCTGTGGCATCAGATAACGGGTCACCATCATGAAGGCTGAGACGGCGGCCCGCAACAGCTAGGGTGGAGACCGGCGTGGCATCGAACATGTGGGTGCGTTTGAGCAAGTCACAGAGGTACTTGTGCTGGGTGAGGGAGAGACCAGCAGGGGTGATCTGAACTTCCATGCCCAAGAAGTAGTGAACGGGTCCGAGGTCCTTCATAGAAAACAGTCGACCCAAGTTAGCAATAAGAGCAGTGATATGAGTGGAGTTATTACCAGTGATGAGGATGTCATCAACGTATATCAAGAGATACACTCGAATGGTGCCATGGAAGTAGGTGAACAGAGAAGAGTCGACTTTGGAGGAGGTGAATCCCAAGTCTTCCAGGTGAGTGGAGAAGCACTGAAACCAGGCACGGGGAGCCTGCTTGAGGCCGTATAGAGAACGGCGTAGGCGGCAAACATGGTCTGGGAACTGGGAGTCAGCAAAACCGGGGGGCTGGCGCATGTATACTTCTTCATCAAGAAAGCCATGGAGGAAGGCATTTTGAATGTCAAGCTGGCGAACCGGCCACTGGAATTGGACAGAGAGAGCCAAGATGAGCCGAATGGTGGAGTGATTGACCACTGGGCTGAAAGTTTCGCCGAAGTCAAGACCTGGTTGCTGATGAAATCCATTTGCAACAAGACGGGCCTTATACCGCTGAATGGTACCATCAGAGTTGCGCTTTATACGAAATTACCCACTTATTGGGAAGAACATTCATCGTGGGAACACGAGGAACCAGGGACCAGGTACCAGCCCGTTGAAGGGCATTGAATTCGTCAGCCATAGCCCGACGCCAGTGCTCGGAGGTGTTGGCCTGACTAAAGCAAGTGGGCTCAACGGTATCCTGAGAATGAAAGTTAGCAGCATGAGCAAGAGGAGGAAATTGCTGGAGTTTCTTATTTTTACCTCGAGTAAGCATAGGATGCACAGAGACAGGAGCCATGGAGGTGGTCGGCGCTGATGTAGGTGGCAGAGGCGGGGGTTGAGGCTGAAGGAGAGGAGGTGAGCTGGTGTGGGGTGCAGGGCAATTTGCTGGTGCTGGGCAAGGCTGGGAAAACAGCGGCGGGAGCATTGTGGTGTGTGGGTTTGGGGCGGCGATGGTAGACGCGGGAATAGGGGGTATGGAAGGGGGAGCCGGGACAGATTGAGGAAGGGGATGAATGGGCGCGGGGCAAATAAGTGGGGAAGGATTGGGCTGATCGGTCTGGGCCTGGGCAGGTTGGGCAGGGGGCCAAATTGTGGTGGGTTTTGGAATTGGAAGATCAAGGGGCCCGGTGATGAGGAGTGGGGAGTTTGATGGCGAGGAAGACAATTCCGAGGACCGAGTAACCCTGGTGGCAAAAGGAAAAGACGATTCATCGAAGATAACATGGCGGGACAGAAAAACACGATTAGAGGAATGGTCTAAGCGACGATAACCTTGATGATTCAATGAATAGCCTAGAAAAACACATTGAATGGAACGAAATTGTAATTTGTTTGTATTATACGGACGTATATATGGAAAGCAAGCACACCCAAAGACTTCGAAAAATTCATATTTAGGAATACGATTGGATAATTTTTGATAAGGAGAGAGAGAGCCCAATGTACGGGTGGGAAGCCGATTGATGAGATAAACGGCCGTATGAAGGGCTTCAGCCCAATAAACTGTAGGCATAGAAGCATGAGCAAGGAGAGTAAGTCCAGTCTCAACGAGGTGACGATGCTTGCGTTCAGCAAGACCGTTCTGTTCTGGATGATGGGGACAGGAAAAACGATGCACAATGCCATGGGAGGATAAAAAATTTCGAAAAACATGACTTGTATACTCCCCACCCCCATCAGATTGTAAACATTTGATACGAGAAGAGAACAAATTTTCGACCATGGACTTAAACTGAACAAAATGGGAATAAACTTCAGATTTACGATGCATAGGATATATCCAGGAATAACGAGAATAATCATCCACAAATAAAACATAATATTTGAAACCAGAAACAGAAAGAGTTGAAGAGCTCCATACATCAGTATGAATGAGTTCTAGAGGAAATTTACTAATAGAATCAGAAGATTGAAAAGACAACTTAGCACTTTTGCCGAGAGGGCAAGAATGACAAACAAACGAACTAGAAGCCGAAGAGCGAGAGACAGGAAAAAGCTTGCGGGAAAACAAAGACCGCAAAGTTGAAGAAGACGGATGACCAAGACGCGAATGCCAGACATTGTTAGCAGCACGAACACCATGAAGGGCGACATGAGCGGAAAGTGGCGTAGTAGGTGAACCAGGAAGGAAGTAGAGACCATTGTTACTCGTGCCCCGAAAAAAGGATCTTCCCCGTTGCCAGATCCTGGATAAAAAAGGAGTTAGGAAAGAAAGTGAAATAATAGTGATTATCAGAAGCAAATTGATTAACAGAAAGTAGAGAGTGAGAGGCATTAGGACAATGAAGGACATTGGGTAAAGGAAATTTAGAATTGCATAAAGAAAGGGTCGTGGAACCAATATTTTGGATAGGCAAACCTGTGCCACTAGCAACACCGCCTACCGAATCGGGCCCACGATACTCACTGGCCCGTGTCAAGGAGCCCAAGTCATTTGTGATATGAGAATTTGCACCAGTATCCACGACCCAAGGCAAGGAAGTAGGAGAGTTAGCTGCTGGTGCTTGCTGGGCGGCCAAGGCCGTGAGGCGGGAAGGAGGGACACGGCCTTCATAAGAAAGATTGAGGCGATTGTAGCAATCAATCGCAGAGTGACCAGAGCGGCCACAAATTTGACAGCGAACACGCTGCCCAGAGAACGGTGAGGACGCGCCGCCAGTGCCAGTGGGAAATGAGCCGCTAGGAGAAGCAGACCCGAGGATGCCATCGGAGCGATAGCCACGGGATGAACCGGCTCCGCCTGCGCTGGTGCTGTAGCCACCTGGGGAACCACGGAATGAGCCGCGGTGGCCTCTTGTGCCACCTCGCGAGGGACCACGGCCACGAGAAGCAGCAAGAGCCTGGACAGTGGGGTCGGTGCCGGCACGGAGAAGAGGCTGAAGGCGCTACTCTGCGCTGAGAAGAAGGGCCTCCAAGTCGGCATAGGATATGGGTTTGTCACGGGCTTGAGCAGAGGCGACTGTGTTTTCATAAACAGGCCCAACGTTGGACATGATGACGGTAATAAGGTCCGAATCGGACAGGGGAGAATCAGAGAGAGCCAGAGAGTTGGCAATGGAATTGACTTTGTCCAGATAGTCAGTTATGGAAAGATGACCACGGAGGGTGCGAAACAACTCGCTGCGAAGCTGCAACAGGCGATTTTGGTTTCGAGAGGCAAAGCGATTCTCAAGAGCCAACCAGGTTGCTCGAGCAGTGGTGAGGTTGGTGACCGTGGATAAAACGGTGTGGTGAAGAGAACCGTTGATCCAGGACAGCACCAGTTGGTCACGTTGAGTCCAAGCAGCGTACTCAGGGTTTTCCACAGGGGTGGAGTTGACAGCATCCTTTTCAGGGGCAAGAAACTGAGGTGGACAGGAAGAAGATCCATCGACAAGACAGAGGAGTTGACGGCTGCGAAGGACAGGGAGGATTTGGGCTAACCAAAGAGGGTAGTTAGTCCGGTCAAGTTTGACGGTGAGAACATGGGAGACATTGGGCAGGACTGCTTCAAGAGAGGAAACATCAGAGGGAGACATTGGGAGATGAGGAAGATGATGGGAACAAGGAGCAGAAATAGAAGGAAGGCCAGAAGGATCGAAGAGGAACAGCAATAGGCTAAGAGGCGACTGATACCATGTAAGATTGGACAAACAGGTATGCTTTTAAGCTTGTATTTCATTGATAAGATAGGTGCCTTATATACAGTAAAGACTTCCTAATATGTACGATGGTTAGATTGTTCCTAAAGTATAGGAATTGACAGGATAGTATAAACTGCCTAAATAGGAAGATCCTAGGATCCTAGAAGATACATGTAAATCATAGGACATCTATTCTGATCTGATTGGATTCTGAGGGTCTAACAATACAAGTATGTGAAAAGTCATTGTCAAAGTACAAATTTCTTGGCATGGTATACTGTGAATATATGACTTAAGTGAGAACCATGTCACACCTGAATATGGCACTACCAGTATTCTATGAATATATGATGGTATAATGCATGAGTTATATTCCATATATATTGTCACTCTTATTCTGTGGCTAGAAATAAAGAAATAGTTCTTATCAAATGTAATCTACATTTGATTCTGATCCAAGGATGGGGTACTAGTGATGAGGATTAGAAACCACGTGTTCTTTTATTAGCATGTGTTTGCATTCTTGGGCGAATGCATATACTTTCAGTTGGAGGTTATTCATTTGCATTGAGGCATAAATGTGTTGGTAACATGCTCCTTGGATCTTCCAGGTATTTTTATTTCAAAAAGCTGCTGTTTACAAATGCAACATGGCTGGAAAGCCAGCAGTGGTGACCCGGGTTGTAGACAGTATGACAGACAACCTAAGACCTACTCGTGCTGAAGCAACTGATGTTGCCAACGCTGTACTGGATGGTAAATTTTCTGTTTGTTGAGATGAAATATGCTGCTTTATGTACTTTTGGTAGATGACAGCATCTTATTTCTGATCTGGACGTCATGTATTACTTTTTCATATCAGCACAGATTCACGTAGATAATTTCTCTGCTCTAGTGTTAGTAATCATTATTATTTTTTTTTAAAAAAGAAAATCCATTTATAAATCATTTTTTTATTCTACTTATTTGTATTGTGCTATTCCTCTTGCTTGAGCACTGTTGCTTGAGCTTTCTTTTACAAGTTAATGTGATCATCGTACATAAGTATGACATGTGCCGGGACCTTACCTGCTTTACTTTTCAATTTACGTAGGTAGTGATGCAATTCTTCTAGGTGCAGAAACCCTGCGGGGTTTGTACCCTGTTGAGACCATCTCCATAGTTGGAAAGATTTGCTCTGAGGTAAATCCATTTTTATAGTACTGATTTTCCACACCATCTCTTCCTCTCCCTATCCCTCTTCCTCTGCCTCCCATATCTCTCTTTTCTTCATTTATCGTGTTAATTTCTCTTAAGTAGAGGTCTTGAAGGATGTGCAGTTTTAAACCTACTGTTGAAGTAGCCTGATTTTTCCGTCCTGTCAGCTTTCTCCTATCTGTAGATCAGTTTCCATATGTTGTTGTTTACTTACATTTAGATAAACTTCCATTATTCTTACATAGTTCCATGGTTATATTGTTGTCATATCCTCTTTTTCAGCTTTGTTTATACAGTTCTCCAAACTTGTGGTTCGGAACTGAACGCTATTTGCAAACCAAGCACCACTTGTGATGTTCTGCTGCAGTGCTTTTTTTTTTCCTTTTCTGATCAAGATATTGATCTCTAGCATAGTCAATATCCCCTTATAAGGTTCAGGCCTATGTTTTTTAATGGGTTCGTAGTATTTATTATATATAGTATTGGTAGGTTGGAAGATGCTTTTGGTTATTCTGTTTACTCCCTATCATTCGAGCTATATAACAATATGAATTTGGCTATAGAATTCTTTATGGATTTTGTTAGTCCAGCTTCTATTTTTAAGACAAGCTTATTTCTTTCTCTATAGTTTATACATTGATATGTTGGTATTGGCTGATAGTCATAGGATGGGTTAGGATGCATGCGCCGTGGGAAGGGAAGGGTTATCAGAAGATTGTGAATATTAAAGTACAACGACAAGAAAAACTTGTCAATCCATTTACACTTTATTACCTTCGTTCTTTTATATCCTTTCGTAAACTAATTTTTTTTTAATTTTTTTACCAAAATGCTTTCTGCAGGCTGAGAAAGTTTTTAATCAAGCTCTGTATTTTAAGAGGGCTGTCAAGTTTGTTGGGGAACCAATGACCCACCTGGAATCTATTACTTCCTCTGCGGTAGTTTCTACTTCCATTGTTTTCAGGATTTGTCTAAGTCACTTCCTTTCTTTTCGTCAATTTTTTACTTTGTTTTCAAATTTATTATTGGCATGAACCCTGAAGTTGAAGGATAAGTTTTATTTTACTACACTATATTAATAATAAACTATTGTAAAAAACGCTCTCTATTATAGGTACGAGCAGCCATCAAGGTGAAGGCCTCTGTCATTGTTTGTTTCACTTCATCTGGAAGAGCTGCAAGGTGAATTTCTTTCTCATCTATTTTTCAATCTTAGTATGTATATTTGGATTCAAACGCATATGAAGTGGCCAGTTCTGGCTTGTGGGATTTGATTTCATGCAATAATTTTAGTTTCCCGATTAAAGTCGGGTTAGCTGGTTCATGATGTTTTACACAAATCTGTAATTTTGATGTGTGGGGTTTATTATAAGCTAGGTTGATTGCAAAGTACAGACCAACAATGCCCGTGCTTTCTGTCGTCATCCCTCGAGTGAAGACAAATCAACTCCGGTGGACATTTACAGGTGCCTTTGAGGTTTGTTACTGACCTCGTTTATCTTTGTTTTATGCACTAGCAAGCTTATTTTGCAAAGGCTTTGGGTAGAAGATAGACTGGCTAGCTGGCTACAAATATTTTAATCTTGCTGGGACATTCTGGAGCATATTCCAATTCTAGAAGGCCTTCTGAGTATCCATTTTCATTCTAGAAGAAGTGATTACATGTTGGATTTGAAAGAGTCAAATAAATTGTTGGGATATAAATACCACATTGGTTGGATGCTTGGTATAATTCATCTACATATCAAGTAGAATGGCCACACGCAATGTACCCATGTCACCGAATATAGTTTTCTACCCAATATCTTGAGCCTCTCCATCCATTTCCAATTGGTTTTCGGGTTGGATGCTCCTATATGTATATATATTTATAGGGTTGGATCCATATAGACTCTTATAGACTCGCAATTGAAAATATAGAGAAAAATGATTAGCTAAAAACTGACTGATTGCTTATTTTCTTTCTGCATTACATTCTCTAATCTGATGCAGATAATATGTTTAGGTTTTCTGTAGCGGAAACAATATATATTTTACGTTTTCGTTTTGATGAATGTGTGGCAGGCAAGGCAATCACTGATTGTTAGAGGACTTTTTCCCATGCTAGCAGATCCTCGACATCCGGTAAGAATTACGTTGTATCAGACTGAGACATTGTCCTTGCTGTTTTTTGTTGGGTTTCTAATTTTTGTCACCTAAATGCAGGCTGAATCTACTGGTGTAACTAATGATTCGATTCTGAAAATTGCCTTGGATCATGGGAAGGCCTCTGGGGTCATAAAGCCGCATGATCGTGTTGTAGTTTGCCAGAAAGTTGGGGATGCTTCTTTGGTGAAGATCATTGAGCTCGAAGATTAGTGCTATCAATGTTGCAACTTGCAACTTGTTTCCAGTAAATTATCCTGTCACAGGTTTTACTTGTGAATTTTCCCTGAACTTGACCCCGTTGAATCTTTTTTCCCAAAAATAACCAAAGGTATATTGTGTCTCTAAGGGACTCTACGCTGGGTTTCTGAATTCTGACTTCAACTTCCATATCTTATTTGAAAAAGAAGGAATAAAGAAAAAGGAAAGTGACTTTAGCGAAGTTGAAGTTCTTGAATTGTACTTTTAGGAAAAGGGAGGAAATTGAAAAATAAAATAAAATAAAATAAAATAAAGGGTTAAATGTAGGTTATATTTTATCTAATTATCCTTTACCAAGGAAAAAAAACCTCTAGTCTCTATTTTCTTCTTTCTTCCTCTTTTAAATTTCCTCATGTTATTTTGCTATTTTTTTTTAAGTCTATCTCTTTAAAATTTCCCTTAAAATTTATTCATTTTCCCTAAATCTTAGTGTACCCTATGTTAAACGAGTTTGCATCCATATCTTCCAATTTTGTCATTTATTTACTTTTATACGCAATTAGATTGTCTGATATGAAGTTTTCTTTAGATTTATCATGTACATATTTTTCAAGGTCAGATGTGATGAGTTTGATGAAAATTGTTTTTTTTTTTTAATGGAGGTAGTTTGTTTAGGATTAAAATTTTGGTTCTTTCAATTTTGTAGGCTTGATTTGTAACTTTGTATAATTTCAATGATGTAAGTTTCTTAACTGCTAATGCATCTTTATTTGCGTATTAACTTGTGAGTTTTACCGTCATAATTTAATTTTATTTTATGACATGGTTGTATGGTTCTTTCTAATATACAATAGTATTATTTTTTATTAAAATATTTGATGAAGGAACTTAGAGGTTTATTTCGTGATGTATTGCCAATATGGAAGCATCTTAAAATTCTTACGCTCAAACTTTTAACTTCCAATATATTAAGAACTTGTGAATATTTTGAAGGGGTTGAACTTGAAACCTACGTTTGGGAAAGTTGATTTTGAAATTGTTTCACATCCAAGTAAAAGTTAATGTCAGCAATGTAATTGATACACGTTATATGCAGGGCGGAGCAGAAGTTTCTGCAGAACAAATGGAGGCTAGGCATGTGTGAGACAGACTTTGTTGACGCTTCCGTGAAGTACACGCTTCTCGAAGCTTTAGTCACCCGCAAAATCTTCCAATGCTTTCCAGCATGTGGACCCCAACTGAGGGAAAAAGGCAACTGGTGCGCCCCGCGTGGTCGTCCCTCCAGATGTGTTTGTCAGGTCCAGTCGTTGACTCAGTGAATCCTGAATGGCAGGAAGCAAGGAAATTAAGTCATTTATTTACCAACAAAGATTTATCATTTATTTAGGGCCCGTCCGGTCCGGTGCTGGAACCGGAAGTAGTACAACATATAGCGCCCAACCCATTTTTCACTTTTGTTTTGTCCACGCCTTCTAAATTTGGGCTGAAACGATTTTGACCTGACGCCAAAAGTCAATAATGTAGATGAACTATACCCTTCATTACGATTTTGTATTATATAAATTTTAATGGGAGAAAATTTTCATATTTTATCCTGATTTTTTTTGTCATGATTTATATGTTCTTCAAGACTAAATATAATAGCTTTAATGATGATACACGTTTCTTTTAGTTGAGATAATTTACTTAAAATTATAGGCGCTATTAGGATTTTAATTGTTTTGGACTTGACTTATAATTTTATATAATTTCAATGATATGGATTTATTAGCTGCTTGTTCAGTTTTTTCGTGTTCGCATTATCATATTAGTTTGTGGGTCTTATTTTCATAACTTGATTTTAATGATATATTTGTATTTCTTCTTTATGATAGCAATAATATTATTTTTTATAAAAAAAATAATTGATTATAGTATATTACTATGGGGTAAAATGTGCTTGTTTGGCTCTGTGGTTACCACTTAAGAAACAAGTTGCCTGCATATGGTTTTGATTTTTGAGGGAATCAAGTGAACTTACAGTTTGTTTGGACATTTTGGTAGTGAAATTGTGTTTGGTGATGGATTGGATATGGTTGTGTTTGGGAGGAATTTGGTAATGGTGGTGTTTGGGAGAGTTTAACTAGAAAGAATTACAAGTTGGCAGTTGTATCTAGATCTTATTATAGATTGCCTACATACCCCTAATACGATCAAAGCAGTGTAGTTTAAGAACTCGGGTTGGCAAATTTGGCTTATTACATCTAGGGATTCAAATTTGGTTGCACTTGCATCTAGTGAGACATTATATTGCCCACGTATCCCTCGGTTGGAATAAAACCAAAATGATTTGATGGATTGGGTCGTTCTGTACCTTTTGGAGTTTATTTATTTATTTTTATTTTTTGAAATCCTAGACATTTTGGATTTGAGCACAATTCATTTACAAATCGAACATGGAGTTTGTGATGGTTGAGTCCATTGAGCTTTGTTGCCAGTTATTTGCTCACTGTAACTTCATTATTGAAGATTATGCCGACTTGATCCTTGTTGAATCTGTTGATTGAGATTTTCTATTTTCCATTTTTCATTTTCCATTTTCCATTTTCCATTTTCCAAGCATTCTTTGCTTTGTCTGGTTTCTAAAGTCGTGAAGTCCCCTCCCGTCTACAGAATCTCGTAAACTTTTGATTGTCTTTTATGGATTGTCCCTATTTTGTTCCTAAAATTATAACCTGAAAGGTAGGTCGTCACTTCAAGCCTCGGTGTTCGTTTGGGACTTATTATATAGGACTTTTTGAGATTTACATTCTCGCAACGTGCGAGAGATTCATTTTATCAACTTCGGCACCTAGAAATTGTGTTTTTTTTTTTTACTGCATATATGGAAATAAAATTGTTTTCGTACAATGCACATGCCAAAAAAAAAAAAACTGTGTCTGCACGAATTGATGAATGCTTTCAAATTTAAGCGCAAGCTGAAAAATCTCACTTCACATCATCGAAAGTGAGACAAAAAAACTCGTAAAGGTGATTTTAATGCCACTCCCAAATTGATTAAGACCAATACCAGTAAAACTTAAAACTAGCGATTAGTACTAGTGGTTTCTTAGTATTCCTACCCATTCCAATTTGCGTAAGGGGTCTCGTGATTGACTCTAGTAAACAATAAAGTTAATATCTAATGTGTATAAACTACCTCCTCAATATATGTTGAAAGAAAAAAAAAACGCAAACTTTAGGATCGTTTAATAATCATTATATAGAGAAAATGGTGGTACTAAGAGGGAAATAAAGAAGGAAGAATTGAAGGAAAAAAAAAACAAAGTGAATCTCACGAAAAATAGGTCTTGGTTTTTCATATTTAGTTTTAGTTTGTCCACAATTTTTTTCTCTAGTTTTCTCCATATCTTCTACTGTATTCTTTCTCCATCATTCTTCATCCGTTATTTTCTCATATCTCGAGTATAAAAATTGTAAAACTAAAAATGGGTTGGGTATTAACTGACTCCTCATAACATGAAATAACTATTGAAATTATACATATTTGTACATACTTAGGTGCCGCTTGATAACTCTTTCGTTTTCCGTTTTCAATTTTTACTCTTTTTTCTTGAGATATAAGGAAATGACAGATTGAGAAAGGATATGGTGGAAAATAAGGAGTACAAGTGCATAAGAAAAGAAAACAAGAAAATTAAAAACCAATATATATATATATATATATTATATATTTTGGTATTCCTTCTTTCGTATTTGTTTCTCATCATACCCACCATTCTCCTTGATCTCTTCTACCTTTGTTGATACCATATCGACTGACTACACAAAGAAAAACTAACAACACTACAACCGTTGATATACCACGACACCTGACCAGGTTAATCTTGGTTGGCCACACTCTAGTCGGCCCTTAACAATTCCGCCCCAAAACCAACCCAAGGCCAGTACTAAGGGTGGCAATTTTTAATACGATTCGAAATCCGCACGAAATTTATCCGGGGCAACCTACACGATTAAAATTTTGGGTCATTGTCGGGTCAACTGGTTATGACACATTTAATAAACTGGTGGATTTTGGGTCAACCTGTTAACCCATAACATGACCTATTAACCCGTTTAATAAATTGTTAAATATTGGATTACCTTGTTAACTCGTATAATGACTTATATATTAACTCATTTAATAAACTTGTTAATTACTAACACATATATCTACCCATTTACCTACCTATATATCTATTAAATCTTATAATTTAATAGGTTAAACATGTAAAACGGGTCATATGTTAATTGAATTTTGGAGTACAACTTGTTTATTAAATAAGTTACATGGGTTACATGAGTTATTAACATGTCGGGTTCGAGTTGGACATCCTTGACACGATTATTAAACATGTCGGATTCAAGTTGGACATATTTGGGTAAACAAAATTCATAACACGACACGAATACGATACGACACGACTCATTGTCAGGCCTAGCCAGTAATCTAGATCGACACCTCTGGTCAGTGCCACCCACAAGTTACAGCAGTAATACCCTGACACACTATAAGGCCAACTACCACCTACTATTAGGTCCATTTTCGAATCAAACAACCTTCTAATACTTTCTACACGTCTCATGCACAAATAGTGAAAATTACAAACAAAAAATTAAGGACAAACTAGATAAAACCTCTCAAACTATATGTGTCATTTCAAGTTCATACCCAAACTATAAAAAAAATCATCTATGTACTCAAACTATCAAGACACATTACCGAAGTACCATATGTTAATCAATCTTTTAACCAAACTGTTAAATACTTAAGTGACATTGTTGGGTCATAATTATATGATGAGTTAGAGTCTACAAAAGCTAAAGAATAATATAACAATAAAGTCATATGGTATTAATAGCTTCAATTGTAGTGATGGTATAAGGCTGCTGAAAATCGAGCATTTCCTTGGTCTAGCATGTTGTGACTAGAGCGTGACAAGGGAGCGAGTTTTTTAAAACTCTCATTTTTTTTCGTCGACGTTCTTAGGAGCCTTTTATTCATACACCACGTCGATTTTTCCTTGTTCTATGAAATCTTGGATTTTTTACTCCAATGTCTAGCTTGTATATGTTGCATTACCACCCATACTCCCCTCGTTGGGACCTAAAAAAAAAAGAAACAATGGGCGAATGAGACCAATTATGCATACACACAATTCGACAAACTAGACCCTCCATACATATATATATATATATATATATATATATCTCGCTCTATCTATCTATCTATTTATCTCTATCTCTCTCTCTCTCGCTCTCTCTCACACAAAAACCAACACCAATTCTACAAATCAGATTCAGACCTATATTTCTTTCGTACTCACAACATCCACACCCACCTCAGGAAAATCATCTCTTCTTCTTGCAAATAGCCACACCCACCTCAGGAAAATCATCTCTTCTTCTTGCAAATAGCCACACCCACCTAAAAATTCAAACATCCACTTACAAATTTAAACATCCACCCAAAAAACATCCTCCAGTGTGTGATACCTAATCTGGTCAGCTTGATTAAAGGCTGAGTAGTCCCGCCTAAGACAAACCCAAACCTCGGCTAGACATAACATACAAGGCCATGCCTCTAAACAAAGCAAGACAACATTGGCCGATCACATCTGGTCGACTTACACATTGCTTGGCTAACCACACTCTCGACCAAACAAACAACCTAGCACTAAGCTCACCGCAGCACATGTTGACCACACCTAGTTGGCCTACCTACTGTTCGGCCCGCCAAATCAGAAATACTTCTTAGGACCATAGGAGGATACGGGACAACTCTTGGGATGTTAACGACTCGTCCCGGGAGTCGGGATTAGTGAAGTGATTAGCGACGGATTAACTGAGTTAATCGGTGGTTAGTTGGCTACTTTTAGACTTTGAGCATAGAATGACGATTTTGCCCCTAGTTTGGGAAAATTGTTGACTTTTAGTTCGGTCGGTCAATTGGGTATTGACCGATGATTGTGACGTAGTTTGGGACATCACGAGTCCGTAGACAGGTGGCACGCCTGATTCCGACATCCGAGGAGGAAGTTATGGTGTTCGGAAGGCTAGAGGTGTTACCGTAATTTGGTTAAATAGAGGGACAATGTTGAATTTTTGCTGGACTCTTAATTTTCACGTAGACCGAGGACCATTAGGTAGATCTCGTCGTCTTGAGTACAACGACAGGCGGCATGCCTTCATCGGACATAAGACGAGTGAGTTACGGGTCTAGAACGGCGAAGGGCAAAATGGTAATTTTGGACTTAGGGGCATTTTGGTCTTTTTACATTGGGCCAATCAGATAAGGCCATATGGGATTGTGGGATTGGATATTTTAGTTGTTGTCCAGGGAGAGTTGGACACGTGGGGGAGACCTAGAGGTTTCTAAGAGAGTTAACGTGTGCACGGCTACAAATTGCACACTTTCAAACCGTGCAATTGTTCTTGGAAGCAGAAAACAGAGAGTTGAGACGGTGAGGATTTCTGATCGATTCTCAGTGGGTGAAGGCTTGGGGTTTGAGTGATTGAACAGGAAGGGTTGGTGAGTGAGTGCTTGTGCTTTAGAGACGGTGGGATGGTGGTTGTGTGTGTTGTGTAGTGACCAGAAACCAGAGAACAGGGCAGGGACACCGTGCACGGTTGTGCACCCCAGACGATCAAACCATCCAAATTGGAGAGGTGGTGGTGTTTAGGGACTCGAGAGGAGTCGTGTAGACTCAGAGGAGCACGGCGGTGACCGGAGCAAGGGTAAGTATTCTCTGTCCCCTGTTTTTCCCGTTTGGTTAAATTCAAAAGTCGTGAGGTTTGGGTGATTGTCGAGGTTTTCTAGGGTTTCTATTAGTCCTAGGGAGGTGAGTTTGACCTTAGGAAGGAACCTGGAGCTTCACGGTGGCCGTGGGTGGCCGGAGTCAGGAACTCAGATTTTCTGAGTTTTCTTTGAAGCTTGGACGAGGAGATTAGGGACTTAGGTTCACAAATTGATTCAGGAAATCAACTACCCATAACAGGACAAAGCTAATAGGATTTATTGGGGTGGAATTGGACTAGTATTGGGTGAGAACCTGTCACGCCGGTTCAGACCGGTCTGACCATCGAAGAAGAAGGTGAATAGTACCCTGTGTGCAGGCGCGTGAGACCCACGCGCAGCCACTTTGGTTGGCGCGTGGTGGCGCGTGGAGAGGTTTCTGGGGAAGTGTCCAACATAGTTTTTGGTCTAATCGTTGTAACGAATCTTTTGGGACAAGTCTCGGGACAATCAAACAACGTCTCGGGTTAGTTTTAAGTGGTTGAAGGTTTAGGGTCCCGTTTACGTACGTTTAGAAGTTCGGGAAAATTATGGGACTTGAGTAGGACTTTTGTGAAGTAGTTAGTAACCTAGTTATTGGCTTTGGACAGGTTTGGGAAAGCCTAGGATAGCGGAATGGCCAGGGACGGCGTAAGTGCAAGCATATCGAGGCGCCGTCGGAATGGTCTGTGAGTGGACTTTTCTTTCTAACTCTTGATGCATGCATATATGTTTTTATATGTTTTCTATACTTGATTCTATGATTTGATTTATGATTGTGATGGTTTCAGTTTTGTAGGTTTTTCGAGGAAATGACGGTATTTCACGTTTTACGAGATTTTGATGGATATTGTGATTTGAACCTGGTTTTAATGATTTGATTTCGGGATTTGAAATACGACTTGATTTCAAAGAAAGTAAAAGGATTTTGGAAAGTGTTTCGGGCTTGAAGCCCAGTTCAGAAAAGTGGTTTTGAGAAACGTGATTTCAGGTTTGTGAATCGGAATTCCGGATGACGACTCGGGATTCGATTCGGGACTTGAAAGTGGATTCTGGGTTTAGGTTTGGAATGGTTATTCCGGATGCTAGCTTACGAAATGATGGTTGCGGACTCGGATCTGGAAAGGATGGTGGATATGAGTTCTGGGTTTTGATTCGGGATCCTGATGAGATTTCGGATTCGGATTCGAAAAAGGAAAATAGTTTTTCAATGGTTTTGGATTGGATTTGTTGGATCTGGTTATTGGGTTTAAAGACCCGGATTATGTTTGACGGGGGACGGGCCCGGATTAGGTTTAAAGACCCGAATTGAGTTTAAAGACTCAAGAGTTTAAAGACTCGGATATATTGATATTTCCCCCGTATGCCTGTTGAGTTTAAAGACTCGGGAGTTTAAAGACTCGGATTATATTGAGGCCTGGATTGAGTTTAAAGACTCGGGAGTTTAAAGACTCGGATAGATCTAGCAGGTTTGATGAGCGGAAATGTGGTATGGTTTTCAATCATGGTTTTCTGAGGTTTTGGGCTATGCCCGGATGAAATGGTTTTCGATGGTTTTGGGCTGAGGCCCGAGATTTGAGAAAAAGGAAAATGTATTTGGTTTTCGTACATGGTTTTATAACATGACTTTGATATGCATGCATTGGTTTTTGAAACGGAGGGTATAAATGTAATTGTGTTCTCTGTTAACTATTTTAACCTTATTCTTTCACTCACAGTCTTTTTGTGTTTTCGATACCCTCCAGGTTGTTGCGGAGCGGGCTGTCGGTAGAGAGAGACGGAGACATCACACGTACGATCCACAGTAGACTTTGCGCACTCTGGGAAGTTCGGAAGTTTTTGGACTGTCGGATCGAGAATCCCTTGTCCGACTTACGTGTCACATGAAGGTTGGACGTCAGTTTAACCTTCGTGTCATGCGTAAGTTAGACGGGATCGGGATTTAGCCCTTGATCCCGGGGGATTAGGGGTGGGTCCTGACATGGGACATGGGCATTAATCTCACGTCGAACTATTCCACCAAAAACATTCAATGATATTATGAATACGAGGGCACCTCTCCTCCAAAAGGTAATGAAAATATTACCTTTATGGTGCCTAAATGGGGGTAGATTGTAAGGCACGTGTCTTGAAAAAACGGTGAACAATCCCACATCGCTCGGGGAGGGAAATGTGAAGTGTTTTATATGTGTGAGCGCACATCTATCCAACATGAGGCCTTTTTGGAACTCAATGGCTTTGGATTCCTTAGGAACTCTAAAGTTGAGCAAGTTTGGACTGGTGCAATCCCAGGATAGGTGACCCACTAGGAAGTTATGATAGGACCCACCCCGATTATCACCTCGATAACCGGGATGAACCCTGCTCCCGTCTGACAATCACACTTAAAAGACCAAAATAACCTCAAAGCAACCACAAAGCATACATTGTCAAACCAGGGAGAAGCTATAATACAACTAGTCAACAGTAATACAGAGCATAGTAACAGTACAGGAAAAGAATAAAAATCCTACTATGAACTGACTAAACACGCAACGGAAAACTCTATGCCTCTGCCTCTGCCTCTACGTTAGCCCCGACTTTTGCACAACGACCTGGAGGGTATTTAAAAACCAGAAAAGTATGAGTGGACTAAAAATAAATAAGAGTTTCAAAAACAATTCAATAAACAAACCAGGATTTTACCCTCCGTTTTAAAAGACATGCATGGATAACTAAGTATGAGAAAACAACAATATAAACCGTATGATAATCGTTAGGAAAACATCATCATAAAGCATGAAATACAAAATATCATCAACCAATCGAACCTGCTGGATCTATCCGAGTCTTTAAACTCCCGAGTCTTTAAACTCAATCCTGGCCTCAAAATAATCCAAGTCTTTAAACTCAACAGGCCTACGGGGGAAAATCATAATATCCGAATCTTTAAACTCTCGAGTCTTTAAACTCAATCCGGGTCTTTAAACCCAATCTGGGCCCGCCCCCATCATATCATATCCGGGTCTTTAAAACCAATAACCAGATCCAGAAAATCCAATCCAAAATCGTTTTAAATCATTTCTAAATCCATGTCCAAACCCGAATTTGAAATCACTATTCTGAAGCCATGCCGACGTTCAGAACCGTCATCCCGAATCCAAATCCGGAAACCCCTTTTTCAAGCTTAAAACCAAATCTTGATTTCCGAAATCCGATTCTAAAATCGAAAACCTTGATTATCAAATCATGTTTCAAAGCTCCTTTATAATCATTGAAAACCAATTATATATTTAAATCCCAAAACCATAGCATCGGAATCATAATCAAATCGTATCTCGTAAAACGTGCCGAAATACGTATAAATCTAAGAAACGCCTCGAAAAACGTGTAATTATGTAAAACAGATATAGATAATTCAATAACATAAAATCATATTTAAAAACATAAAACAAACATATAAAAACAGTTATGCATCCTCGGTTAGAAAATAAAAGTCCACTCACTAGGTCCGAACGCGTCAATCGCGCTCCGTACGCTCCTCAACTGTCTCAGGAATATCCCGACCTGTCAAATACCACAATACCGGGTCACAAACACTTCATTTAAGCTCTCACTAATTTCCCCAATTTTTTGGGATTTTTAAACGTAATTAAATTAACCCCTAAACCTTCGGACACTCAAAACTAACCTGAGACGGTGTCCGATTGACTCGAAACTTGTCCCAAAATGTTCGTTACATAAATTAAAGTGAAAACCATGTTGGACACTTCCCCAAAACATGCCCCACGCGCCCTCACGCACTTCCCAAAGGGGCTGCGTGTGGGAGCCACGCGCCTGCTACTGTTCATCGTCAACCTCCAGCCAACCCGGTTCAGACCGGTCCTGTCCAACCAAGCTGGCGAGGCCGGTTTTCACCCATTTTCAGTCCATTTCCAGTCCTTTTTTCACCATTAGGTTCGTCCTTGATTTTATGATCGATTCCCTTAACTAAAACACGAAATAGAACTCTAAACCTTACCTCCTAAACGTCGAACCAAAACTCAAAATTCCTGTTCTCTGATTCCAGCCGCTTCGAGCTTTTCCAGTCACGGTTTCGAGTCCTGAGGCACCTGGGCAATCTCCTAAGATGATAACCAATCACACAGTAGTTCAACAAGGAGCCAAAACCATCGATTTTCATCCAGACTGTCTCAGGGAAAATAGAGGACTTAAAATGGCTTACCTGTTCTCTGCTCACCGCTGTGAGCTCCACCGTAGCTATGCACGTCCAAAGTCACTCCTCAGCTCCCTTAACACTACCACAAGCCTAACTTCGATGGGTTTGATCGATGGAGGTTCACGAGCATGCACGGTTGTTCTCTGTTTTGCTTTCTGGTTTTCCTCCCTAATCACACTCACTCAACCCTCCAACCTCTCTTAATCACGATCACACAACTCACTAGAACTCCTTTGATCACTCACTCAAGCCCAAAGCATTCACACACTGAAAACTGATCGATTACAACTCACGACCTTAGTCTCTGTTTTTCTTATTTGAACGAGTAACAACCAATTTTAAACTATTTAACCGTGTAGAATTAGGCTAGAAGCCTCTAGGAAGTAAACAGGTGTCAAACACCCTGTGGACACAGCCCCAAAATATCCAATCCCAGCTTCCCAGATGGCCTTATCTGATTGGGCACATTTCCCCAGATGTTAAAAGACGAAACTACCCCTGAAAGTCTAAATTACCATTTTACCCCTCACATATCTAGACCCATAATTTAACCATCCGACGTCCGATGACGGCGTGCCACCTATTGTTGTACTCAGGACGTCGAGACCTATCTAAAGGTCCTCGATTTGCGTGAAAACTAATGGTCAAACAAAAAGCCAACAATTTCCCTCTTTTAAACCAAATTACGAAAATGCCCTCGACCTTTCGAATACCATAACTTCTTCCCCGATTTTCCAAATCGGACGTGCCACATGTCTACGGACTCGTGACGTCCCGAACTACGTCACGGTCATCGGCCAACGTCTGTTCGTCTTGCCAATAAAAAATTCAACATTTACCCACACTATTCACAAGGGTAAAATCGTCATTTTTATACAAGTCTTTTCCAAATTTATATTTTTTCCCTTTTTGTAGGTCCGAGTTGTTACAAGTTACACGTAAGCTCTCGAGAACAAAACCGTGGAGGTTGGGCCCAAAGTGGACAATATCTTGTTGGAGAAGCTCGGGTCGTGACAATTTGGTATCAGACTCATCTAGCACGATATTGTCCACTTTGGGCCCAGCACTCACAGTTTTGTTTTTGGAAACTCACGTGCAACTTCCCAGTAGGTCACCCATCTTGGGATTGCACCAGCCCAAACTCGCTTAACTTTGGAGTTCCGATGGAATCCAAAGCCAGTGAGCTCCCAAAAGGCCTCCCGTTGGATAGATGCGCGCCCACACATATAAGACGTCCCCCTAGATCCCCCGAGCGATATGGGATTGCTAACCATGCTTCCAAGACACGCGTCCTCACAATCCACCCCCCTTGGGGCCCAGCGTCATCTCTGGCACACTCAATTCCAGCCGCGGTTAGGCTCTGATACTAAATTGTCACAACCCGACCTTCTCCAAAAGGATATTATCCGTTTTGGGCCCAACTCTCACAGTTTTGTTTTCAGGAGCTCATGTGCAACTTCCTAGTGGGTCACCCATCCTAGAATTGCACCAGCCTCAACTCACTTTTATAGTACCCTCCACACTTAATCTTACTTAAGTATTAGAGACTATTAGGCCAACATCACACCAATGTTCATTTGATCTTACCTCTCCCTACACAAGTCCCACTACCACGAGAAGAGCATCTGAAGGAGTCTATGAGGTGACTCTAAGTTGGTCTATTTATTGCATCAACAGTTTGGTGCCATCTGTGGGAATTCTAAAACAACCTTCCATACTTTCGCTTACCACCTCGATCTTCCTAACTACCCCAACACCATGTTGGATGAACAAGATGAAAAAGCTCACTCGCACCCCATTCCACCAAAGGAACATGTGAGACAACATTCTTGATGTCTACAGGCAGACTCTGAAGACCTCCTAAGAGAGGTGGCCGAGCTCAAAGCTCACAACGCCAAGATTAAGGCCAAGAACTATGTTCTGGCAGATCAATGTGTAAGCACCCTCGCCATAGTGAAGATGTCCTAACGGAAGCGCTACTAGGATAAGGGTTTTGCTGACCAAGTCCTGGCCAACCAAATTGAGGCTGACCACATCACGAATCTTCAACCTGTGACTAAACGAGCGTCATCTGGCCGATCGAGGAGACAACAGCCTAGGGTTAATCCCACCACTTCCGAATGAATCCTCATCCAACCCTTCCACAAAGCCGGTCCTTCTAGAATAAAAATCTATTGGGATGCCCGCCAGCTACTAGATGACTACCAGATGGAGATGGCACTTGTACGACTGACGTACGAGGTCTCTGCCAAGACACGGATGAAAAGGCTACATTCAATGCTTTCCTAAGCGGCCTCAAGGAATCATCAATCAAGTATGCAGCCCATACTGAGGATTAAGGTAGCTACACCAAGATCATGACAAGGATGGCCATCCATGCCAAGGAAAAACTATTTCATGCTCCCACCAAAGAGAGCAAAACCGCCTCATATCCGACCCTTCCCCCTCTCCCTGAGCCACAATAATCAGGGCAAGAGCAATCATGACTCTGGAAACTACAACCAGGGTAGGGACCAATCACACTTAGGGAAGAGAAAACTCAACTTTAAACGACAATACCAAGATAAGAAGGGTTGACCAGGCCATATCAATCAAGGATTCAAACGAGGCAATAAAAACCATGGAGGCCAAGGATTGGTAGGAGACAACTCAGACCAAAGCATCGCTTCGAGACATACACCACACTAAACACCTTTCTGGATAACGTCCTGCTGAATGTAGATGATATGATCCCCAAGGCCAAGTCGAGAAATCCCAACTACCGTCCCATCGTCAAGATGGAAGTTTTCTACCAATACCACAAGTATAATGGTCACACTATTGAGGAATGAAGGCTCGACCATTTCTTATGGCGTGCATAAGTAGCCGCGACACATCAAGAAATCAATACCATCAACGGAGGACCAACTTTTTCCTCTTCAATCACCTCAAACAGGGCGAAGAAGAACATTCTTCAGGCTGCACAGTCCAACCATCATGTACTTAGTATTGACGCAAGCCGAGCTAGTAAGGTGGCAAGGCATGAGAAGCAGTCACTTTCGTGGAGAAGGAAGAGAAGGGCATCGTTTTTCCACATGACGACCCTTTCATCATTAGGGCTCACATCTCTAACTACGATGTTGGCAAGATACTTGTCGACACGGGAAACTCAGTCAACGTCTTATTATATGAGGCCTTCAAGCAGATGGGCATAGATGAAATGTCAGGACCCACCTCGGTTCCACCCCAAAATCCGAGGTAAATCCTGCTCCCGTCTGACCACCCGACACAAAAACCAAAGTAAACTCACGAAAAACCACCAAACTACATGCCAGACGCAGGAGAAAAGTTAAACATCCCGAAGTCAAAGTTTTAAAGAGCATAGTACCAAAATACAAAGGAAAGAAAACCGATAAACGAGGTACACGCACAACGGAAAATGTAAAGCACTCCAGGGTCACTCTCGAGTATTCTATGCCTTCGACGCTGCCTCAACGTCAACCCCCGCGATAGCTCCACGACCTGGAGGGCAATTTTAAAACAAAAGGTGTGAGTGGATCATAAATAAAAGAAGATTTTCCAAAACCATTTTATAAGAAAACCAGGGATTTGGCCCTCCGTTTTGAAAACACACTTGCATAACCCATTTGCTGAAAACAGTTGTAAATCACATCAAGATCGTCATAAAACAGAATTGAAAAAAGTTACAGAAATCAAATCATAAACATCATAAAACCAAATCATAAAACATAAGTCTCAAACAATCATTTTCCGATCAAACCTGATGGACCTATCCGAGTCTTTAAACTCAATTCAGGCCTCAATAATATCCGAGTCTTTAAACTCCCGAGTCTTTAAACTCAACAGGCCTACGGGGGAAATATCAATATATCCGAGTCTTTAAACTCCCGAGTCTTTAAACTCAATCCGGTCTTTAAACCCAATCCGGGCCCGTCCCCCGTCAATCATAATATCCGGGTCTTTAAACCCAATATCCAGATCCAGCAAATCCAATCCAAAACCATTTGAAAAACCATTTCTAAATCCACATCCAAACTCGAATCCGAAATCACCAGTCTGATGCCCTTCCAGCGTCCAGAACTGTCATTCCGAACCCAAATCCGGAAATCCCACGTTTCAACTTTAAAACCAAATTCCGATTTCCGAAATCCGATTCTAAAACCGAAAACCTCGATTATCAAATCACGTCTCAAAATCCATTTAATATCATTGAAAACCACTCATTGTTTGAAAACCCCAATTCATGGCATCAAAATCATAATCCAAACTTTTCAACCTTAAAACGTGCTGAAAATCGTACTTTCTCGAAAAACGTACAATTAAGCAAAACAATTATAGCATATTCCAATAACCATGAAATCACATATAAAACCATAAAACAAGTAATTAAAAGCAGTTATGCATGCTCAGTTATAGAGAAGGGGTCCACTCACAGTCACCGGCACGTCACTCGCGCCCCGTACGTCCCGTACGTTCCTCAGCTTCCTCGGGAAGTCCCGATCCTCTCACAAGTCACCAAAGTACGTCACTAACACATCTACTAAGACTCTCCTAATCTTCCCCAAAAATCCCCGGGTCCTAAACGTAACGAACCGGAACCCTAAACCTTCAACCTCGTAGAACTAACCTCAAACGACGTCCGAATAACCCGAAACTTAGTTCACTAGACTCGTTACAACCTCTAGACCAAAAACGTAGTTGACACTTTCCCCAGAAACCACCGCACGCGCCTCCACGCGCCATCCAAAGTGGCTGCGCGTGGGCCTCACTTGCCTGCACACAGTCACTGTTCAACGTCGTCTTCCTTGGGCGAACCGGTCTGAACCGGCGTACCCGGTTCACCACCGTTCCTTCACCGTTTCGACTCCTCTCTTCACCAGTCTCTTAGTCCAGTCCTAAGCAACCTATTCCCCTCACTCTAACACCTCGACACACCTTATAGCCCGTCGTCTCAAACTCGAAACCAAACCTCCCCAAAACTCTATTTCGGTTCCCAGCCAGCCAGTCACTCCCCCGTCACGGCAACCACCTTAGACGACTCCTAGGAACCTACTGAAGCTAATAGGACTCACCAAATGCCTCGACTCAGCCCCTAAGTCCACGACTAATGGTTTGAAATTCATAGAAAAACAGGGCATACGAACGGGGATGTGAAATTACCTGCAGTCGTCGACCACCGTGCTCGCCGCTGCATTCCCTGGAGTCCACAGAGCCGTCCCAACTTCCTCTTGAGCCCAATCGATCAGCACACGGCCACACCACCACCAAGGTCCCTCAGCTCTCTCTGTTTTTCCCATGGACTCACACCTCGCACACACCGATTTCCCTCACAACTTCTCACTTACCTTCACTCATCAGCTTTCACTTAATCTCTCACACACTCAACAATTCACACAAACACCACACACCGCCCTTCACTTGCTCAATTTCCCTCTCTTCTCTGTCTCTGTTTCTCTTATCTTCGAACAAGCACGAACACATTGCACACCCGTTTAATTGGACCGTGAGAGATCCTAGAAGCCACTAGACACCTTGCACGTGTCACCATCCCCTCAGCCCTCTCACAAATATCCCAAACTCCACTGTACACCTGGCCTTATCAGATTGGCCCAAATCTCAATGCAGCCAAAAGACCAAAATACCCCCCTAAGTTAAAAATTACCGTTTTGCCCTTACCGTTCTAGACCCATATCTTACGCATCCTAGGTCCGATGAACACGTGCCGCCTGTCGTTGAACTCAGGATGACGAGATCTACCTAACGGCCCTAGGTCAACGTGTCAAAATCCGATCGTACGAAAAGTCAACTTTCCCCCCTATTTTAGCCAAATTATGGTAAACACTATCTTAACCCTAATTTCCAGGACGGGTCCTTACAACCTACCCTCCTTAAAAGAATTTCGTCCCCGAAATTCCACAGCTCGTTCCCAACACCTGGGTCTCCTACTCGGTGATCAACACTGGTGCAACAACAACTACTCCTGGGTTTCCGATCTATCATCTCTACCTTGGGTATTTCACACCACCCCCAACTACCAGTTCACCACTCCTGACCCTCTCTTAGTACGACAAAAACTTCATGGTGTACGCAAGGGAAACTCTATGAACATAAAACAAAGGTATTTTAAAATACCTCATATAGAGTACCCAATAGAATTCATAGAGTACATCCTCACGTACCACCACCTCACCTACCAGAACCCAACTCAAATCCTAACCTAGAACAAGCTAGTCCAAACAGGAAATCCTACCTACTGGCTCACTCCCTCGCTAACACACCCCCGGCTGCTACTTCGACCACTTGTCGGAATAAATCGACAAAGTCATAAAGGCAAATCCTTTTTTGTGGGTTCTCTTCTCTTCAATAACCTCATAACGATCAGTTATAGTCACTCTTTCCCGTTCCTTCCGTCATCCTTCAACGGAACTCACCCTAAGCTGTAACCTCGTCGCTCCAGGTCACCCAGGTCACCTAGGAGAAAAGTCATAGACTCTATCCCGGGATCCAAAAACAATGTAGGTACAACACAACCAAGGATAGTAAAAGTACCTGTCCCCTCACCTGGTGCCGACTGAACCTCCTGTTGAGTCATCGCAAACACCCGGGCCTGAGGTCCTGACGATCTACCACGGCCTCCCACACCACTCGAGGCACTACCACCTCCTCTGGAGCCGGATGTCCCTGACACTGACGCTGTACTCCGTCCGGGCTCCGCCGATCCTCGACCTACACCACCTTCCTGTGGTAATAGTGGACACTCACGTCGGAAGTGACCTCGCTCCCCACAGTAGAAACAAACATCCCGGCCAGAAGGACCCAGTCTCCCTGTAGACGCAACAGACATCGCACTAGCTTGCGGAGTCGGCTATGCTCGATAACCACGGAATCCCGAACTCTGAAAACTACCAGGTCTACTGAAACGATCATCGCCCGACGACGATGCTCCACTGTAGTTACCTCTCTTCGGTACTTTCTGACTCGAAGCTCCAGAAAAAGGTGGCTCCCGGAGTCGCACCGGCAAGCTAGCCTCAACCCTCACCACAACGTCTAACAACTCTCGGAGGGTAGTAAACGATCCAGCCTTCACTATGGCTCGAATCTCACCTCACAGGCCCAACTCAAACCTACGGTACTTCTCGGCTTCAGTGGCCACAAACGCAGGAGCAAACCGAGACAACATCTGAAACTTCTGTTCGTACTCAGCCACACTCAGATTCCCCTGTTAGAGCTGCAGAAACTCAGCCTCCTTGGCATCTCGGAAAGAATGAGGGTAGTACTGATCTAGGAACCTCTCCCGAAAAGTCTCCCAGGTCACTGTGTGGACGTCCCAACTAAACAACTCGAGGGTATACCACCACTCATACGCCGCATCGTCCAGTAAAAATGTGGCCAGTAACACTCGATCCACTGGTGGGCAATGCATCACTGCAAAGATCAGTTCAAGTCTCGTGATCCACCTCTGGGCTTCCTCAGGTTCTGCCCCACCACTAAAAGTCGTAGCCCCGAGCCGCTGCGCTCGTTCAATCGTAACACTCTATGTCCCTCTCGCCGCTTCGTCTTCAGGTCGTGGAGAGGGTCCACGTCTCGGAGGCATAGTCAACCACACTCTAAAAGAGGCATAGAAACAGTCAAATAACCTAAACACAACCTCACAAACCGACAAACCAGACAAACTCGACAAACCTATGCTCTGATACCAATTGTCAGGACCCACCTTGGTTCCACCCAGAAATTCAAGGTAAATTCTGCTCCCGTCTGACATCCCGACACAAAAACCAAAGTAAACTCACGAAAAACCACCAAACTACATGTCAGACGCAGGAGAAAAGTTAAACATCCCAAAGTCAAAGTTTTACAGAGCATAGTACCAAAATACAAAGGAAACAAAACCGATAAATGAGGTACACGCATAACGGAAAATGTAAAGCACTCCGGGGTCACTCTCGAGTATTCTATGCCTCCGACGCTGCCTCAACGTCAACCCCCGCGCTAGCTCCACGACCTGGAGGGAAATTTAAAAACAAAAGGTGTGAGTGGACCATAAATAAAGAATGAGTTTCCAAAACCATTTTATAAGAAAACCAGGGCTTTGGCCATCCGTTTTGAAAACACACATGCATAACCCATTTGCTGAAAACAGTTGTAAATCACATCAAGATCGTCATAAAAACAGAATTGAAAACAGTTACAGAAATCACGTCATAAACATCATAAAACCATATCATAAAATATAAGTCTCAAACAATCATTTTCCAATCAAACATGTTGGACCTATTCGAGTCTTTAAACTCCCGAGTCTTTAAACTCAATCCAGGCCTCAATAATATCTGAGTCTTTAAACTCCCGAGTCTTTAAACTCAACAGGCCTACGGGGGAAATATCAATATATCCGAGTCTTTAAACTCCCGAGTCTTTAAACTCAATCCGGGTCTTTAAACCCAATCCGGGCCCGTCCCCCGTCAATCATAATATCCGGGTCTTTAAACCCAATATCCAGATCCAGCAAATCCAATACAAAACCATTTGAAAAACCATTTCTAAATCCACATCCAAACCCGAATCCGAAATCACCAGTCTGAAGCCCTTCTGGCGTCCAGAACTGTCATTCCGAACCTAAATCCGGAAATCCCACGTTTCAACTTTAAAACCAAATTTTGATTTCCGAAATCCGATTCTAAAACCGAAAACCTCGATTATCAAATCACGTCTCAAAATCCATTTAATATCATTGAAAACCACTCATTGTTTGAAAACCCCAATTCATGGCATCAAAATCAGAATCCAAACTTTTCAACCTTAAAACGTGCTGAAAATCGTACTTTCTCGAAAAACGTACAATTAAGCAAAACAATTATAGTTGTTGAAGCGTTAAATGTTCCAACTGTCGAGTACTCGTTGCCCAAGCACCAAATGACGCGTGTCCCTCTTGTGACCTGTCAACTCAAGTGGATCGTGGGTCTCCGTTAGTACGGGCACCGGTGTGGTGCCGGCCTAAGGTTCTCCGACGATCAAGTCAGTTACTTTGTTCGTAAGAGGAAACAGTAAATGGTAAGTTCGGTAGAGTAGTTGTAATAGTAAAACTTAGTTACCTTTATTGGGAAATGTGTACCATTTATGTATAGGTAGGTGGGATGTTCAATTCCCAAAGTTCCGATGTGGGACGAATGCTTCTCGATTTACATGCGGACACGTGTTACGTAAATCGAGAGTGGATATGCTTCCACGTGGCATCCCGCATTGGGCCCGGTGTTAGGGCTGTCGCAAGTATGGTGTTCTTGGGCCTTGAGCGTTGTCAGGGCTTTAAGTATACGGCCCAGTGGGTCTGGTCAGATATGGTGTCAACAGAAGTCCCCCAAGTCGTTGACTGAGGTGGAATTTCTCGGTCGGGGACTTGTTTCATTCTCCCAGACCCTGGTGGGAAGTATACCTGTAGTCCCCCAAGTCCCCTGGTGGGAGAGTCCGCCGAGACAGTCTCGGTCATGGAGAGGAAGTAGCTAGTAGGCGGCCGGTGATAAAGAGCACTCGGCGGAAAAGTGGCTCAGTCGGCCGTGGTTGTGTGCAGTCGGTCGGTGATAGGAGCCAAAAACAGGGTTGGAGCTGCGGAGACCGAGCGGTGTAAATGGGTCGGTGGGAGGACCAGCGTCCGTACGGGGGGTGAGAACACCGAGCTGTGTATACGAGTTGGTGAATAGAGCCAATACCCGCCCACGGATGAGAGCACCGAGCGGTGTACATGGGTCGGTGGGAGGACCAGCGTCTGTTAAGCAGTCCCAGACACCGAGCGGTGTACGGAAGTCGGTGTCGACCTGTAGGAAGACGGTTGGGCTTCCTCGGACAGATGGTTGACACGTGTCCAGTCAGAATGTTTGGTTGCAACACGTGTCTGTCACTGATGGGAGTGGCGCTTCGTAGTCTGTGCATTAATTTTTATAAATATGGGGAGCTCTTCACCGATGTCCTCACTTGTGTTTTTGAGAAAAGTTGAGAAACTTTGTCCAAACAAAGAGGCGATTTCCGACTAGCATTTGACGGCGGTGCGTACGGTGTTTGCGATTAAAGTAGGAGGGTGTGAAGAACTGGTCATGAACGTGGTGAAGGTTGTGGTCAGATCTTCATAGGAACGAGTCGGTCGGCTGAGTTTGGTTTTTCTGTTTTCTTTTGTAGATGTCGGTCCAGAGTGACTCGGTATCTGAGGGTAAATGCTACGACTCACAGGGCGGTGAGTCGTCGGGTAGTAGTGTACAGGTGCCCATTCTCACCTCTGGGAGTGAGGGCGAGGCCCACTCGTTCGAGGCACAAAAGAGAGTAGAGGCGGTGCACAGCACGGTCGAGTCGTCCGGTAGGACCACGGACATCGGTTCGGGGGCTGGGCCGACGGGCAGGTCGGGTAGTGGGAATCTGCTGGGAGACGCCGAGACGATAGTAAAGGTGAGGGTGCACCGAGCGTTGAAGCTGGCCCATGGCCGTGACAAGGGCACAGTGCGGCTGAACAAAGTGAAAACAAACGGGGACGAGTCGGTCCCGGTAGCCGTGCCGATTGAGCGGGCGGCCTTCACCGTGGACGAAATGGTGAACAAGGAGACCGAGAAGGGCCTGATGAAGATGAGGATTGAGTTTGGCGTTCCCGACTCGGTGACGACAAGGTTACCCACAAGAGAAGAAAGACCCAGCAACCCCTCACCTGGTATGGCACTGTTCTATACCGAGCTGATGCACCACGGGGTAAGGCTGCCCCTTCACCCTTGGCTGCGTAGGATGGTGAAGAAGATGGGGGTGGCACTCGGTCAGCTCAATCCGAACGTGTGGATTGTGCTCTGCTCGCTTTACACGGCCTTCAGGTGGGCCGAGCAACCGGAGCCGACCTATGCTCAACTGATGTACCTGTACGAGTTCGGCTTCCAGCAGCAGAGTACCGGGTGGGTCTTCGTCTGCCACCGCAAGAAGAGCAAACGGGGGGAATTCATTCTGGACATACCGACCTCCCAAAAATCGTACAAGACGAAGTTCTGCCTGGTCGGTGGGGACTGGGAGGGGAACACCGAGGGACCCCCGATACCGTCCAAATTCCAGACCCAAGGTTGATAGTTGTAGCATAGGTCGCCCCGTAATGTAAATGTTGATAGGTTTGTATGCTAAGTATTAGTGTTGTAGCTGATCATTTCTCGGTGTGCAGGTTTGTTCCCAGAAGAAGAAATAACGCCAGAGGAGAAAGCGGTCGTCCACCGGGTAAGGGAGATTTTGGACGAGTTGAATCGGAACCGACGAATCCTTCAGTTACCCGGGTTTCAGTACAAGGCCGGCCTCATCGACACCGACGAGGGTAAGTTTGTTTTTGTTGTTGTGGCTTGTTCTTCGCTTTTCTTGTGGCTGACCTATGTCTCGGTGTTGCAGTGCCGTATCATCTCGGGAGTAGGATTTTCAAAGACTGTGAGCAGTTGAGAATGAAGGCCGATCAGGGCTCCGCGGAGTCTGCCCCCCTGACGAAGGCTGCCGAGCGCCTGGAGCTCATTCTCAAGAAGAAAAAGGAGAGAGCCGAGAGAGGTCAGTCGGAGCGGTCCGACCGGTCAAAGCAGGGCCAAACTTCCAAACCGAGGCCACCGAGTCCGCTACCTAGGTCTCCCAAGGGGAAATAGAGCGCAATGGACGGAGACCGAGTGCGCTCTCCCGAACCAAGGCGGATGAAGGCGAGGATGGAGGCCGAGACGATCATGTCGGCACAGGAGGCCATTGGGGGCAAAAAGACCATGGCGGCCCCAGAATTCAATCCTCCACCGTCCCCCCCCCTCGACTGGACGTGAGGATTATGGAAATGCTGCAGATGAGGGGAGACGTGGACCTTGGTGTGTTCACCGATGGAGAGGCGATCGGTGAGGGGTCGAGTGCCGAGGCCACCCTCTGTTGTCCAAGGCAGATGGTGCCCTGGCTCAACGGAGTCTGCCAGGGGGCCACCACTCCCCTAGAAGAGCTGGCAGAGGTGCAGTACCGGTCGGTGGAGCAAAAGATGGAGAAGGCGTTACTGCTGCTCAGCAATGTAAGTAATCTTTGGCCGATGTGTTTGTTTTTTTGTTTTTTTTTTTTGCAAGTGTGTAATCCTGGGCAGAGTGTCTTACCAAGTTTTGTGTCGTGCAGGCCCTCGGTGAAGTCTACTGCCAGTTTGGGAACGCCCAGAGGAGGGTGGCGGGTGCTCGGCGGGAGAAAGACCGACTGAGGAAAAAATAGGAGAAGCTTACCCCGAAGCTGCAGGAGGCTGAGAGGGCCATGAAAGAGGCGGCCGACCTCAACCGAAAGTTGGAAACCGAGAGGTGGAAAACCCAGGAGGCCCTGGCTGCCAGAGACCAGATGAAGGCCGAGCTTGAGGCCAAAGAGAAAGACAGGCTGAAGCACTGGAAAGAGCTGTGTCGGGTGAAGACGGCTAGGGAGGCCGACCTGGAAGGGGCGAGGAAGACCGCGGTGGCCGAGTTTAAAGCCTCCAAAGAGTTCGACCAGCTGAAGAACGAGTACGCGGCCGAGTGCGAGCAGGAGTTTTTTCGCAATATCTTCCTACACAACCCTGGGCTGACCGTGAAGACCCCCTGGCTCGGTCAGGATATTACGGCCGACATGTTCGAGGACGAGTCAGGGGGAGAGGAAGAGGAGGTTCCCCAGCCGAGTGCCCTACTAGGAGCCGAGCCAGTAAAGCCTCTCACAGAGCTAGAGCAGCCGGTTGAGGTTGAACAGGCCGACGAGCAACAGATGGAAGAGCTGGTGTAGGACGGGCCTCTGTGCCTTGTAATTTTCCTTATCTTTTGAGTTAGGAATAGTGGGGACGACCGAGAGGTCGAATTTTGTAAAGCTCTTGCAGGCCGAGCAAAATAGGTCTGCACGTTTTGAATGAAAATAGACTCTTATGGATCAAAAATTGTAGACCGAGTTATCCTTCGATTTCTGTTTGTCTGAGTGTTGGTGTAGGCCGAGTGAGGCTGTATACCGACTCTAATGTTCGAGTCAAAATAGCAAGTGTTGGGGTGTAGGCCGAGTAAGACCGAACCCCGACTCGTATGTTTGAGTCATAGTGGTGGTGCAGGCCGAGTAGGGCTGTACACTGACTCTAATGTTCGAATCAAACTAGCAAGTGTTGGGGTGTAGGCCGAGTAAGACCGAACCCCGACTCGTATGTTTGAGTCAAAGTGTGGTGGTGCAGGCCGAGTAGGGCTGTACACCGACTCGAATGTTTGAGTCAAAATAGCAAGTGTTGGGGTGTAGGCCGAGTAAGACCGAACCCCGACTCGTATGTTTGAGTCAAAGTGCGGTGGTGCAGGCCGAGTAGGGCTGTACACCGACTCGAATGTTTGAGTCAAAATAGCAAGTGTTGGGGTGTAGGCCGAGTAAGACCGAACCCCGACTCGTATGTTTGAGTCATAGTGGTGGTGCAGGCCGAGTAGGGCTGTACACTGACTCTAATGTTCGAATCAAACTAGCAAGTGTTGGGGTGTAGGCCGAGTAAGACCGAACCCCGACTCGTATGTTTGAGTCGAAATGTTATATTACAAAGGCTAGATAAATGGAAGAGTTTATAAATAACCGGTGCAAAAACGGGTAAAGTACAGCAAGTCATAAGAAGGAAAAAATACAGCCTTAAATGTAGTACTTCTTCAAATGATCGGCATTCCATGGGTGGCCCAGTCTTCGCCCATCTTGGTCTTCCAGTTCGTAAGTTCCGGGCCGGCATATTCTGGTAACCCGATATGGACCCTCCCAATTGGGGCCGAGAGTCCCTGCTGAGCTATCCTTGGTGGCAAGGCTGACTTTTCGGAGGACCCAGTCGCCTTCCTGAAAACCCCGATGTTTGACTCTGGAATTATAGTAGTTGCAAAGCCGCTGCTTGCAGGCGATGATTCTGAGGTTGACCTGCTCCTTGTGCTCCTCGATGAGGTCTAGACTGAGTGCGATCTGATGGTTGTTTTGTTCAGGCTCATAGGACGACGCTCGGTAAGAAGTTTCTCTTAGTTTAGCGGGAATGACTGCTTCCGTTCCGAAAGTTAGCGAGAAGGGGGTTTCATTCGTAGATGTGCGGTAGGATGTCCGATATGACCAGAGTGTGTTGGGGAGAATTTCAGACCACTTGCCCTTGGCCTCGTCCAGCTGCGTTTTCAGTGTATGCTTGATGATCTTGTTTATGGCCTCAACTTGGTCGTTGGACTGAGGGTGAGCTGGTGAGGTGAAGCAAAGGCGGATGTTGTGTCTGTCACAAAAGGCACGGAAGCGTGCGTTGTCAAATTGCTTCCCATTGTCCATGACGATTGTGTGGGGGAGACTGAAACGGTAGATAATGTTCTGGAAGACGAACGTTTCGATCTGGGCCGTGGTGATAGAAGCCAAAGCTTTCGCCTCAACCCACTTTGTGAAGTAATCCACCGCTACCACCGCATACTCTGTCTTGCCCTTTCCCGCCGGCATTTTCCCAATCAAATCAAGTCCCCACTGCGAGAAGGGCCAGGGGCTGACCATTGGTGTGAGGTTTTCTGGAGGTAGGTGAAGAGATGGGCGAACCGTTGACACTTATCGCACCGCTTGGTCAGCTCGGCCGCGTCTCCGTGCATGGTTGGCCAATAGAAACCTTGCCGGAAAGCCTTGTGGGCTAACGATCGTGGTCCAGAATGATTTCCGCAAATACCGGCGTGGATTTCCTCGAGAACGGCCCTGCCTGCCTCCGGGACGAGACACTTCACGAGGGGCAAAGTGAAACCCCGTTTGTAGAGTTGGTCGTTGATGAGTGTATAGCGGGCTGCCCGTCTTCAGACCTTTTTGGCCTCGATTTTGTCAGAAGGAAGAGTTCCATCTGCGAGGAATCTAATCAGTGGGGCCATCCACGTGCCATTAGTGTTGATGGCGTAGACCGCCGAGCATTGTGTACTGGGTTGATCCAGAATTTCGATCAGTACGCTTCGACTCTGCTTCTCATCGAGGGAGGATGCGAGCCGGGCCAGGGCGTCGGCATGGCTATTTTCGGAGCGTGGAATCCGAGTGATAGCGTAGCTGCGGAAACTACATAGAAGGGTCTTCGCCAGTGCTCTGTATGCTGCCATGGAAGAGTCTTTCGCCTCATAGGCGTTGTTGATCTGGTTGACGATGAGCTGTGAATCGCTGAAGATCTTGACCTGTTCTGCCTCCATGGTTTTAGCGAGGCGGAGCCCTGCAAGGAGGGCCTCATACTCGGCGGCATTGTTGGAGGCCTTGAATTGGAAACGAAGGGCATACTCCATTCGGACCTTGTCCGGTGTGGTAAGGACAAGTCCGGCTCCCGACCCGTTGTGGCAAGCCGACCCGTCGACATAAAGGAGCCAGGTTGGTCGAGTGGGGTCGAGTTGGGGGTTCTCCTCGTCCAATGTATGTGTTATGGACAGAGGGGGAGATGGTGGGACCTCAGCTGCGGCCGCTGCCGGGACGTAGGAGAACTCAGAGATAAAGTCCGCCATGGCCTGTCCTTTCTCGGCAGTGCGGGGAATGAAAGTGATGTCGAACTCGCTGAGTTCTATTGCCCATTTCAGTAAGCGGCCCGAAGTTTCGGGCTTCTGAAGCACTTGCCGGAGTGGTCTGTCGGTTAAGACGACGATGGAATGAGCCTGGAAGAATGGCCTGAGCTTCCGGGCGGACATGATGAGGGCGAAAGCGAGCTTCTCTAAGTCAGAGTATCTTGTCTCGGCGTCCTGCAGAGCCTTGCTGACGTAATATACCGGATGTTCGGCGCCGTCCCTACGCTTGACCAAAACTGAACTTGCGGCAGAAGCGGAGACAGATAGATACATGTAGAGGGTTTCCCCGGTGTTTGGTCTTGCTAGCAGCAGCGCTTTTCCCATGTATTCCTTAAGTTCAGTGAAGGCCTTGGTGCATTCCTCGGTCCAGGTGATGTGTTTGGACCTGCCCTTTAGGGCCTTGAAGAAAGGTACGCACCTGTCCGTGGCCTTGGAGATGAAGCGTGTAAGGGCTGCGACTCGGCCCGTTAAGCTTTGCACTTCTTTCTGGGTTCGTGGCGGCTCCATATCGACCAGGGCCTTGATTTTTTCCGGGTTGGCCTCGATGCCCCTCTGGCTAATCATGAAACCCAAAAATTTCCCAGAGCTGACTCCGAACACGCACTTCGCCGGATTTAACCTCATTCGATACCGTTTGAGGACGTCGAACATTCGCGAGAGATTGGGGATGTGGAGGTCAGCCGATTTACTCTTGACGAGCATGTCGTCGACGTAAACCTCCATGGTTTTCCCAATCTGGTCGGCGAACATGAAGTTCACTAGGCGCTGGTAAGTGGCCCCGGCGTTTTTGAGTCCAAAAGGCATGACATTGTAACAGTATAACCCCTGATCTGTCCGGAAGGTTGTGTGGACCTGATCTGCCGGATGCATAAAGATTTGGTTGTAGCCCGAGTACGCATCCATAAAACTCAGGAGCCCATGTCCTGCTGTGGCGTCGACCAGTTGGTCAATCTTGGGCAAAGGAAAACAGTCCTTGGGGCAAGCCTTGTTAAGGTCAGTGAAATCAATGCACATTCGCCACGCTGACAACCCAGGCAGCATAGACGGCCTTCCGGAAAAAGTGGATGGTGCTGAGCTTGATGATCTCTGCCTTCATAGCCTCGGTCCTCTCAGCATCGTAGAGGCGGCGTTTCTGTTCGACAGGTTTGTAGGTAGGATCGATACTGAGCCGGTGGCAGATCACGTTGGTGGAGATGCCGGGCATGTCGGCATACGACCAGGCAAAGACTTCAGAGTTGTCCCTTAAAAACTGGATCAGTTGTGAGCGCAGGTCGGGCGAAAGAGTTGTCCCAATCTTTACCTTCCGGTCCGCAAAGTCGTGGGAGAGTACTATCTCTTCGACATCCTCAATGGGCTGTGGATGGGGTATTGCGGAATGGTCCCGAGGATCTTCGATTGGTTCGGCCCGGATTTTCTGTGCGTCCTGTGGGCTCACGGGGTCGGCCTCGAACGCGGACTCTGATACTGCCATGGTTTCTTTCGGAGGTTGGATGAGGGTGGCAGAATTGCAGGCCCTTGCAGCCATTTGGTCTCCTTTGACTTGACCAATCGCCATAGGGGTTGAGAACTTTACCAGTAGTAGGTGGGTGGAGACGACTGCCCTCATCTGGTTGAGTATTCCCCGCCCGAGAATGGCGTTGTAGGCCGCGGGGCAGTCTACCACCAAGAAAGGTGCTAGTACGGTTGCCCTTCGTGAGTGTGTTCTGAGGGAGAGGGGGAGAGTGACCGTTCCATGCGGGACAATGGAGTCCCCCATGAAGCCAAAGAGCGGCGTGGGTGAGCGGTCCAGACTTGCTTCTGGGATGCCCAACTGCTTGAAAGCTCGCATGAAAAGGACGTTCACCGAGCTCCCAGTGTCGACCATTACCCGTTGTACGTCGAAGTTAGATATCTCCGCCATAACGACAATGGGGTCGTCGTGAGAGTAGATGATCCCCGCGCTCCTCCTCCTCGGAGAATGTGATCGGCTCCCAACCGAGTCGATTTGTTTTCTTGGCTCTTCCCTCCTCTATGCTGAAAAGCTGCTGATTCTGTTTGGTGGCCCGTAGAAAGTTCTTCTTTGCCCGGTTGGAAGTGAACGGGCAAGAGATTGACGGTCCTCCGGTGATCGTGTTGATCTGTGGGTTGCGAGGTGGAGGTGGAGCGTGTTAAAGAAACTGGTTGATCTTCCCATCTCGGGCCAGAGTCTCCACCAGATCCCGGAATGCAACGCATTGGTCAATGTTATGGCCATTGTATTTGTGGTATTGGCAATAAATTCCCGTGTCTTTGCCAAGCTTGCCCTTCACTGGTGCCCAAGTAGACTTCGGGATCATGTGTTCCACATTGAGGAGGACATTCTCGTAGGGGGTGTTGAGGATGGTGTATGTCTCGTACTTGGAACGAGGAACCCGTTTTTCCCCGGTGTTTGACCGCTCCCCCTGTTGTCTTTCCTGGTGATTCGGGTTCTTACCCTTCTTCCCAGGGCTGTATAGATTGTTGCTGTGGGGGTAGTCTTTCCGTTTTCCCCCATAGCTTTGTTGCCCCTGCTCTTGCGGACGCTGTGCCGGGCCCTGCTGTTCCGGGACGCTCGGTGGGTATGTTTTCACCGAGTCGGCCCGTGGGGGTTGGTAGGCATTGGCAGCGTTGGACTTTTGGGTTAGTGCCTCAGCCTTGGCGTGGATCGCCGCCTGTTTCATTACTTCGTTATAAGTTTTCCAACCTTGGGTGTGAGCTGCGTACCTGAATGGGGAGTCTCGGAGGCCGCCCTTGAAGGCCGTAAAAGCTGCTCGATCGTCCGTTTCCGCGCACCGAGAGTATTCATGACTGAATCTCGCTGCATATCGCTGCAGCGACACGTTTTCACCTTGTTTGAGCTGGAAGAGGTCCTCGGCCGAGGAGAGGCGGTTAGTTTGTATCATGAACTGGTTCATGAAGGTGGAGGTGAGCTGCTCGAAAGAGTCGATGGACCTAGATTCCAACTTGTAGAACCAATTGATCGCTGCCTCGGTCAGTGTGGAACTGAAGATGAGGCACTGTTCCACATCGGCGAGGTTCTTGAGGGCGATGGCCGAGTAGAAGTTGTTCAGATGATTCCACGGGTCGTCCTTCCCGTTGTAAAGGGGGATTTTCAAGGGTTCAATCTCGTGGTTGATCCTGAACTGGTTGATTCTTTCTGCGAAGGGGCATGGGCTGGTTTTTGACCAGGCTGGTCTCGCTTCCCGGGCTGTCCCGGCCTCAAGCGTCCGGACTCGGTCCATGAGGTGCTGGACGAGCGAGTCGGTCTTGGATTGGTGTTTATCCCTGGATGCTTGGTCGCGGTCAACCCTATAAGGCCGGTCGGTGCCACCTCCGCTTGGCGGGCTCTGTGATTCACTCCTTCGGTGACCGACCTGCCGTGACCGCTCGGTGTACTCCTGTTTGGGTATGCTCCGACATATACTTGCATCTTGACCGAACGGCCTAGACCGCTCGGTGTCCCGCAGGCGGGATCGTTCCTGAGGCTTGTCGTTATGCCGCCCAGCCTGCCCTGACCGCTCGGTGCTCCTTCGGCGGGTTGGTTCAGGGTGAGGAGGGAGCGGGAGGCCGAGGTGGGTTGACCGCTCGGTGTCGCTGCGAGGGGACCTCGATGTTTGCCTCCCCCTGTCCGAGCGGTTGGTCCTGGTGCCAAGATGCCGAGCGGACTTGGCCGTGCTCTCGGCTTCCATGGACGAGTCGGTGATGGGGACAGGATCCCCGGTCAACGTCTTATTATATGAGGCCTTCAAGCAGATGGGCATAGATGAAATGTCAGGACCCACCTCGGTTCCACCCCAAAATCCGAGGTAAATCCTGCTCCCGTCTGACCACCCGACACAAAAACCAAAGTAAACTCACGAAAAACCACCAAACTACATGCCAGACGCAGGAGAAAAGTTAAACATCCCGAAGTCAAAGTTTTAAAGATCATAGTACCAAAATACAAAGGAAAGAAAACCGATAAACGAGGTACACGCACAACGGAAAATGTAAAGCACTCCAGGGTCACTCTCGAGTATTCTATGCCTTCGACGCTGCCTCAACGTCAACCCCCGCGATAGCTCCACGACCTGGAGGGCAATTTTAAAACAAAAGGTGTGAGTGGATCATAAATAAAAGAAGATTTTCCAAAACCATTTTATAAGAAAACCAGGGATTTGGCCCTCCGTTTTGAAAACACACTTGCATAACCCATTTGCTGAAAACAGTTGTAAATCACATCAAGATCGTCATAAAACAGAATTGAAAAAAGTTACAGAAATCAAGTCATAAACATCATAAAACCAAATCACAAAACATAAGTCTCAAACAATCATTTTCCGATCAAACCTGATGGACCTATCCGAGTCTTTAAACTCAATTCAGGCCTCAATAATATCCGAGTCTTTAAACTCCCGAGTCTTTAAACTCAACAGGCCTACGGGGGAAATATCAATATATCCGAGTCTTTAAACTCCCGAGTCTTTAAACTCAATCCGGGTCTTTAAACCCAATCCGGGCCCGTCCCCCGTCAATCATAATATCCGGGTCTTTAAACCCAATATCCAGATCCAGCAAATCCAATCCAAAACCATTTGAAAAACCATTTCTAAATCCACATCCAAACTCGAATCCGAAATCACCAGTCTGATGCCCTTCCGGCGTCCAGAACTGTCATTCCGAACCCAAATCCGGAAATCCCACGTTTCAACTTTAAAACCAAATTCCGATTTCCGAAATCCGATTCTAAAACCGAAAACCTCGATTATCAAATCACGTCTCAAAATCCATTTAATATCATTGAAAACCACTCATTGTTTGAAAACCCCAATTCATGGCATCAAAATCATAATCCAAACTTTTCAACCTTAAAACGTGCTGAAAATCGTACTTTCTCGAAAAACGTACAATTAAGCAAAACAATTATAGCATATTCCAATAACCATGAAATCACATATAAAACCATAAAACAAGTAATTAAAAGCAGTTATGCATGCTCAGTTATAGAGAAGGGGTCCACTCACAGTCACCGGCACGTCACTCGCGCCCCGTACGTCCCGTACGTTCCTCAGCTTCCTCGGGAAGTCCCGATCCTGTCACAAGTCACCAAAGTACGTCACTAAAACGTCTACTAAGACTCTCCTAATTTTCCCCAAAAATCCCCGGGTCCTAAACGTAACGAACCAGAACCCTAAACCTTCAACCTCGTAGAACTAACCTCAAACGACGTCCGAATAACCCGAAACTTAGTTCACTAAACTCGTTACAACCTCTAGACCAAAAACGTAGTTGATACTTTCCCCATAAACCACCGCACGCGCCTCCACGCGCCGTCCAAAGTGGCTGCGCGTGGGCCTCACTTGCCTGCACACAGTCACTGTTCATCGTCGTCTTCCTTGGGGGAACCGGTCTGAACCGGCGTACCCGGTTCTCCACCGTTCCTTCACCGTTTACCAGTCTCTTAGTTCAGTCCTAAGCAACCTATTCCCCTCACTCTAACACCTCGACACAGCTTATAGCCCGTCGTCTCAAACTCGAAACCAAACCTCCCCAAAACTCTATTTCGGTTCCCAGCCACCCAGTCACTCCCCCGTCACGGCAACCACCTTAGACGACTCCTAGGAACCTACTGAAGCTAACAGGACTCACCAAACGCCTCGACTCAGCCCCTAAGTCCACGACTAATGGTTTGAAATTCATAGAAAAACAGGGCATACGAACGGGGATGAGAAATTACCTGCAGTCGTCCACCACCGTTCTCGCCGCCGTGTTCCCTGGAGTCCACAGAGCCGTCCCAACTTCCTCTCGAGCCCAATCGATCAGCACACGACCACACCTCCACCAAGGTCCCTTAACTCTCTTTGTTTTCCCCGTGGACTCACACCTCGCACACACCGATTTCCCGCACAACTTCTCACTCACCTTCACTCATTAGTTTTCACTTAATCTCTCACACACTCAAAAATTCACACAAACACCACACACCGCCCTTCACTTGCTCAATTTCCCTCTCTTCTCTGTCTATGTTTCTCTCGTATTCGAACAAGCACGAACACATTGCACACCCGTTTAATTGGACCGTGAGAGATCCTAGAAGCCACTAGACACCTTGCACGTGTCACCATCCCCTCAGCCCTCTCACAAATATCCCAAACTCCACTGTACACCTGGCCTTATCAGATTGGCCCAAATCCCAATGCAGCCAAAAGACCAAAATACCCCTCTAAGTTAAAAATTACCATTTTTCCCTTACCGTTATAGACCCATATCTTACGCATCCTAGGTCCGATGAACACGTGCCACCTGTCGTTGAACTCAGGACGACGAGATCTACCTAACGGTCCTAGGTCAACGTGTCAAAACCCGATTGTACGAAAAGTCAACTTTCCCCCTATTTTAGCCAAATTACGGTAAACACTATCTTAACCCTAATTTCCAGGAAGGGTCCTTACACGAAAGGTCAGCTTGACCGCAAGGTCACGCTGCTTTTGTGTAACGACATAGAAATTCTAGAAAAGTTAAATGACAATTTTGCCCCTATAAAGACAAAGATTGATTTTTGGACATGGACACTTTGTAGGCATTTTGTGAGGACCGTTACGAAGATCTCGGACTCTTGAGTCCATAGACAAGCGCTATACTGAAATCAAAGATAGAATAGGTTTGTTATGCATTGAAAATGACTATGAGCATTTTGGTAATTTTGGAAATTAGGGTATTTTAGTCATTTTGCAAGAAAAACCAAGAATATTCTAGAATATTCTCCATTTTCCCCTCTAATTCTTTCCATCGACCTACCTCTTCTATATATATGGGTACGTGTTGTGTATGGGGGTATTCGGTGCAAAGGAACTGAAGAAGGAAAATGATGCAAGAAGGAAGGAAACATCAAGGAGAGAAGAGAAAAGGAAGAAGAAGAAAGGAAGAAAAGGGAGAGAAGGGAAACTAGAAGCGAACTGGGGGAGGTGAGGTACCCTAGGCCTACAGCTCAAACCCATGAGGGTTCAAAAATGGCCCATAGAGGTTTATATTGTCAGGACCCACCCCGGTTTCACCCCGAAACCCGAGGTAAATCCCGCTCCCGTCTGACTCCCCGACACAACACCCAAGTAAAACTCACTCTAACCCAGTCAGACGCAGGAGTAAGTACAAAATATCCCAAACTTATCGTTTACAGAGCATAGCACTAAATTACAAGGAAAATAAAAACGGATAAAGTACGCGCACACAGAAGCCTTTAAACTCTTCTAGGACCCCTCATGTCACTTCTATGCCACGGACATTGCCTCGACGTCAAGACCCCGCGCTAGCTCCACAACCTGGAGGGCAATTTAAAACAGAAAATGTGAGTGGACCAGAAAGTACAAAAAGTTCAAAACCACTTTATATGAGAACCGAGTTTTAACCCTCCGTTTTGAAACCACATGCATAACCAACAGTTATGAACACAGTTATAAAATAATCATTATAAAACATCATAAGAAACAGAAACACTGTAAAATATCATAAGAAACCATAACACGAGCATCAGAAACCGTATCAAATCCTCATTTCCCGATCGAACCTGCTGGACCTATCCGAGTCTTTAAACTCCCGAGTCTTTAAACTCAATCCGGGTCTTTAAACCCAATAACCAGATCCAGCAAATCCAACCCCAAAACCATTTGAAAACCATTTACCAGTCCATATCCAAACCCGAATCCGGAATCACCGGTCCGATACCCTTCCGGCATCCAGAACCGTCATTCCGAACCCAAATCCGGAAAAATATCCAACCATCATAACATATACAATGAACATAGTGTCTTAAGGAAAACCATCAAAAACGTATATAAAAACAGTTATGCATGATCGAGTTTAAAGAAAGGGTCCACTCACAGTACTGAGCCCTACTCGCGTCCCGAACGTCCAGCCCGTTCCTCGACTTCCTCGGGAGGTCCCGATCCTGTCAAACACCGTCAACTTACGTCACTAATACGTCTACAAACACTCACCTAAATTCCCTAAAAAAAATCCCCGAATCGAAAACCGAAAACTCGGGACCCTAAACATTCTCCCTCGCGGAACTACACTCAAACGACTTCCGATTGACTCGAAACCAACTCCATTGAACTCAACACAACTCCTAGACCAAAAGTCAAGTTGATCGTTTTTCCATATGCCGCCGCACGCGCCCCCACGCGCCGCCCAAAGTGGCTGCGCGTGGCCCTCACGCGCCTAGCTACAGTACCATCATCATCCTCCAACACTGTGCTGAACCGGCCGACGTGGCTTGGACCGGCGAGAAGCGTTCTCCGCCGTCCGGCCACCATTGCACTCCCTTTCTTCTCCTGCAGCTTCGTCCAGACACCACGAATCCATTCCCCTCACTCTCCTGGTTCGATTCGACTCCCAGCTTCACGACTGAAGCTTGAACCAGACGGCCCTCAGACCCCTGTTTCACGATCCGGCTACTCCGGTCACCTCCCGTCACGGTGGCAACACCAGACGATCCCTAAGGCTTCACTGAACCTAGACCACACCTCCTTTACCTTCGACTCAGCCCCAAACTCGTCGACTTTGAGTTCGAAGCTCACGGCCGAAACAGAGCAACAGAGCACCCCTCTGCGACTGAGCTCCGCCGTGGACACCCCCGTCACGGCGACCACCACAAATCATTCCTAGGACCTCCCTGAACATAACCCTGACCTCCAATCACTTCGACTCTAAGCCTAGACTCACGACTTTCAAATTGAATTTCCACGGGAAAACATAGCACAGGAATCTCACCTTCGATTGCAGCTCCGCCGTGCCGCCGTGCACGATTGCACCGCCAAATCACGACCACCAGCTCCGCCCTGCCTCACTGTCACTCTCACAACTCGCTAATCACTCACCCTTGCACCCAGATTGATCAATTCTCCTCAATTCTCACACTCTGTTTCTCTGTGTTTGTCGAAGAACAAACACGGGTATGCACGGTTCCACCCAAATAATTGGGCTGTGAACACACAGGATTCCACCAGAACCCTCTAGCCCTTTGCCATGTGTCACCATCCCTTCAATCTTTATTCCATCTGCTTAAACCCCAGCCGTCCATTCCTTTCTCTCTGCACAAATCCCCATAAACCCAAAAAGACTAAAATACCCTTCTGTTTAACATATTTTTACGGTTTTACCGAAACTTCCTAGACCCGTAACTCTCGCCTCGTAAGTCCGATGAACACGTGCCGCCTGTCGTTGAATTCAGGACGACAAGATCTACCCAACCATGCTAAGTCAACCTACCAAAACCCGATTATACAAAAAGTCAACTTTATTTTACCAAAATTACGATAATACCCTCGACCTTCCGAACATCACAACTTCCTCCTCGGATGTCGGAATCAAACATACCACATGTCTACGGGTTCATGACGTCCTAAATTACGTCCTGGTCCCTGGTCAATACCCAATTGACCACCCGAAATAAAAGTCAACATTTTTGCCCGAATCAGGGGCAAAATCGTCATTCTCCACTAGTGACCCCATCGGGACCAATTAACCCCTGATTAACCTTACTAATCACACCTTAATCACTCTACTAATCCCAATTCTCGGAACGGGTTGTTACATATATCATTTTGAGAGTTTTTAGCACAAAACCAAGGGTCGTAGGAGGTTGTGTGGACTCCTACATTCATTATAAGCAACAAGTATATAGAATTGAACGCGGGGACGCCCGAGAAGGCAAGATAGTAAACTAGCCATACAAGGTATCATTGGAAGGTGGCTCTCGAGGCAAGTTTCCTCAGTTTTGAGATCATAGAATCCCTTCTGAACTTGATTAGAGTAGATTGGACGGAGAAAGAAAAGAAAAGAATGAAAAATCAGAGATTTGGGACGAGGTAGGGTCGTCCGAGTCAGGCCCTACGCGCAGACCCGTGGGTCAATCCACTGGAGGTCGAAGGTGGGTTGATGCAGGCGCGTGGCCACCACGCGCATAGGCTTGTGGTGGTGCGTGTGGGGCGCGTACGATGGCCTTTTGCCCTTAGCCAACACGAAAAATCTTCGTTTTTATATTTGGAATCTAATGATGTAATTTTGATGATGAATTGATGTACTTGTGACACTGTTTTATACATCTAACGGCATATTAGTGTTAATGCCGGTATTTATGAATCTTCTGTGATTTCGAGAAGTTAATCATAGATTTCCTATGCAATAAGAACGTACAAAGGAGTGCTGAATTAAGTTAAAGTGTCTTGACTTAAAATTAAAGTACTGGACTATGTTTTGCAAAAAGTTAAAGATAAAATCTTGGTCACTTAAGACATTGGATATTAATAAACCTTAATGGAGAATTATAATAAATAGAAATTATGAAAGATATGAAGATGTGATTACGTAAGAAATATGTACACACACATTATGATTACAATTAATAGTTTAAATATAATGTTTAATAATTTTTTAATATAACTACTTAGTAAACTAGTACTCGGAAGGAGACAAAGTGGCAAGTTTCCACTGCTTGACGGGGTTACTGGGTTAGACGTGGGTGGTTACCCCGCAAGGGATAGACTTTGTCAATTAGTTTATTAAGATGTGATTGTAGATAATGGCCGAAAAATGCATTGTCTGGCAAGAATTAAGGGAAGGACTTAGTAAATTCTATATTTTTGTCATACCAGAGTAGGACCGGCACGATTATCAAAGTATTTAAAGAGCGAGTCCTGACATTTTTGGGTTTCTCCAGAGACTAAGTCTTATCGAAAAGCATCATCTCTCTTCATGTGTCCATGGGAACCACTCCCAAGATCGCAATGACCATCACATTTAACAATCCGGAATTTCAAAGGAAAATGAATTTGGGGAAAAAGTTGGTAAAAGATGATTTTTCCCTTAAAAAGTTAAAATCTTGACTTCTTTATTTGGACATTTTTTGGGATTTGGAAAAGATCGTTACGATGGTGTCGAGATTCGAAGTCTATAGACAAGCGGCATGCCAAAATCGAAGTACATATGAGGTCGATTCGGGTCAAAACCCCTTAAAGGCATTTTGGTAATTTATGCTTGAAGGGCATTTTGGACATTATGCCTCGGGAACCAATTGGAGGTGGACAAGTGTCCAGCCCTGGAATGTTCTAACATTTCTCCCCTTTCAATAATTCTGGTAAAATCCCTAGTCTAACTTGAGCTGTTAGAAGGGAGCAGGACCAATCTAGGTTTTTTTTTCCCGTAATTGGGGATGGGTCCTGTCAATTTAGTATCAGAGCACGGTTTTAGGTTACGAGATTTCTGACACAAGTTAATTGAATTATTAGAACGATCATTTTCAAAATTTGGTTGATTTATGTGTAATAAAAATTAAAGTGCATGATTAGAATTTGGAAACTAAATTATGGTATACTTTTTTTAAGCAATTGTGACTTGGTTCTAGGTCGAATTCCAAGTTATGGAAATGAATTACGAAGAAATTATAAGTAGGTAGTGTTTCTGATATATGATGACGGTTCGGGTATGATATTTTGTTTAAATAATGTTATGATATTTTTATGGAATTTACTTGAATTTGTTTTATGTAATTTGGGATTAAAGGTTAATTTACTATTTACGTTCGACTATGTGTTGATTTAATAAGTTATAATATGTGAATATTGAGAATTGTAGAATAAATGGGAAATAGGGTGATTTGGAAAATAAGTCAAGATCGTTGAACAATTAATTGAATTTGCTTTCGTATACGTATTAAGGTCCTTTGATCACTTGGACCATTGTACGAGATTTTGAGGAAATTGTGACAATTGAAATTTCAGGTTTAATGTAATTATTGGTTTCTCTTTGCGCGGACAATGATTGTGGGTTATATGTTGCTTGTGGTGTTTTTTTTAGTGATCACATTTTTAGGAAGTATGACAATACATGTTACAAATGAGTATATGATGTTTGAATAACTTACGGTTGGGAACTTTATATATGCTGAATTACTTGTTGGTTTTTGGGATGTTAGGATGCTCACAAAATAATGGTATGAGTATGTATATGATGAGCAAAACGATGTCTTGGTGTTTTAAATGATGTTAATGTTGCTGATGAAAGATAAACATATGGATGAGGTAGATACACCTGGAAGAATACATGGATACGATCACTATATATATATATATATATATATATATTGTTTTTATGAAAATTTGGATGCAGGGATCTTGGGATACAGATTGCTACTTGGAAAATATATTCCGAGTGGTTGTGTGAGATGGTGGACGGTCTCGGACGTCGAGGTAATGCTCCATAGTTACCGAGACCAATATTGTTATGGATAGTCTCGGACGTCGAGGTCTGTAATTCCCGAGACTTGTGGGTAGTCTTAGACATCGAGGTAATGCTCCGTAGTTACTGAGACTGAGATTGTGACTCAGACGTTGAGGTAATGCTTCGTAGTTCCTGAGCTAGTCCACACTCAGACGTCGAGTCTGGGACTTCGTAGTTCTCGAGTGATGAATCTACCGGTAGAATAAATGTGACCCAAAAAGTTGAGATAATGTGTGATATGTGATGATTCGAACATCGATCATGGGGCTCCGGATCCCGAACAAGTATATGGCATGCCTAATAGTAAGTGCACTTGGGATGTGATGATTGATGTGGTACTTGCATATAGATAACGAGTTGCTTGAATGTGCTTTCACGATGTGCTTGCTCATGGGGAAATGGTTGTTGTGGATTAGTGATAGAGTGTTCGTCAAGGTTTCGTAAACTACGTTTTAGTATCATTCGAACATAGTTTTGGTTTGGATATAACTTACGATATGAGATATGATGATGTTGGAGTCTTGGTGCTTTCCTATGATTGTTAAATGATTTTTTTTGGAAGTCTTTTAACATCGTATTTTGTAAGAAAATTGGGTATTATACGCTCGATCTTATTATCGAGTTTTGGAAAAATGGTTTTAGGGTGATATTGGTCATTGCCTAAGTATGTGGCATAATTGTGAAGATTTCAAAATTGATTATCGTGGCAATTACTGTGTGACTCTGTGCAATTGTTAGTGATTTAAGTGATATGATGTGATGGTGGTTTCCAATGATTTTGGGTTAGATCTTTGCATTGCTATGATGGTTCCATATTGATTATCTTGATGATTGCTATGTGGGTTTTATGATAATTTTTGTGGCAATTGAATGTCGTTGGTTGTGAGTTTTGACGTTGTTAGATTCCGGTTGATGTCCTAGATGATAATTAAGGAATGATACTAATTATGACTGTTATTTTTAACTACCGCCCATAGGATTAATGATCTGAGTAACAAATGCGAGATATTAATTGGATATGTGAGTGGACTATGCTTCCTAAACCCTATGCAGGTTTATATGATGTCACATGATTTAATATGTAACTTGTTAAGGGCGGTCTATATACGATTTATGGTTCTTGTATCATGTTACATGTCACATGATTTTATGGCAATGATTTGTTACACGTTTTACGGGTAATTGTCTTACGGTGTCTCGATTTAATAGTAAATTATGAAATCAATTTTATACCTGAAATGACCTTTTCACGTGATTATGATGATATTGAATTAAGTAGAACTTTTACAGAAATCATGAATTTAAATGGAAAACGAGAATTGCAACATGACATGTAAGAAATTGGGTTTATTATGAAGTTGTTAGGGTTATTTTGGTAATTTGTATGAAGGGTATTTTGGTAATTTTACTTTGTAACATGTGAAACACATGGAGAGTTTCTAGAACAATCTTCAATCTCCCTTTCTAAGACCCCCACCGACTTACACAATTTATATAAGGTAGGAAGAGGAATACGACCAAGGGGGAAGTCGAGAAAGGAAAGAAAAATGGGAAAAAGAAGAAGAAAAGAGAGAAAGTGAGGGAGAGATGAAAAACAACAGCATAATAGAAAAAAAAAAAAAAAGGAAAGCAGAAAGAATAGGGATGAGAAATAGGATCAAATCGAAGCAATTGGAGGTCTGGGATGCCTCAAAAATGCAAACCTGAAAGCCTACAAAGTGGCCAAGAACCCTTACTCAAATTCTGTAGTCCCTGGTACTCATCTGGGGACTCGAGGTAGCTAGTTAGGTTTTTAGAATCATGTTGGAACAAAAAAGAAGAGGAATTACAGCTGGAATGCTGCAGATCAAGGCCTGGAAACCATAGCCGAGAAGGATGAAGGTGGTCTCACGAGGTATTGTATGTATTTTTCCATTTTTCCATTATAGGTATCTTTTATAGAAGGATTATATGAAGATTGATGATGAAAACGTAGAAATTGGACGTGAAATTAAGAAGCTAATACCGGGTCGAGTCGTCGAGTCAAATAACCCAAATCACAGACCCACAAAAGGTTGAAGACAACCTCTGCGCGTGCACGTGAGGCCCACACGCAGAGGTTGTCTTCAGCCTCCAACGGTGCGTGACAGCGCGTTGGCCGGAATCTGGGGAAACAATTAACTGACAAAATGTTCTACTTAATATGACACGACCTATCCCAATCCCCTCGGGATTACCGTGGAATGTGTCATGCTCCCGTCTGACACGAAGTGTCAGACAAGGGATAACCTAATGCCACTGCCCACTTGGGGCTTTCAGAGTGGGCAAGGATCGACGAAATGTTCTACTTAATATGACACAACCTATCCCAATCCCCTCGGGATTACCGTGGAATGTGTCATGCTCCTGTCTGACACGAAGTTTCAGACAAGGGATAACCTAATGCCACTGCCCACTCGGGGCTTCCAGAGTGGGCAAGGATCGATGGAGGAGACATGCGATGTCCCAGTCTCTGTTGCAGTTGCATCCATGATCAATCTGAAGGGCATTAAAAACAACAAAGGCTGTGAGTGGACGAAAATAAATAAGTTCATAAACACATTTCATAAAGACATTTATGCCCTTCACTAAAACGTATGCATGCCTCGAAAACCAGTAATCAAAACATTTACTCAAACAAGCCATTAGGGCCTTAGCCCAAAAAACCGTAACTCAAAACCAAGTGTGGGAACTCGTCCAAAATTGTAGAATACCAAATCTGTAAATACAAAACCAAGTGGGCCACTGCCCAAAATCCATAAACACAAATCCAACAGAAAAACCATTTCATAGATCCAATAGTCCATATTTACCACATAACCATCTACGGCATCCCAAATGCCTAACGCCCCAGACGCTTGACGTCGCAGACGTCATATCTCACGGTAATAAGCAACGCGTGCTACCCGGGGTCTCTCCTGGTCCGTATCTCTGACATCCCAGATGTTTGACGTCCCAGACGTCTAATCATAGCAATCCTGCTCCTGAGTCACTATACGGTCTGGTAGCTCCGTACAATGACCCCTCGCAGACAATGCACCGTGACTTCCCCGGTGTCCCAGACACCTAGAAGAGACCATCACATATCCTCGTATCAAGATGGTATATGGAAAATAGTTTTTTTTTACAAGGTCATTTCACAACATCTCAATGGGCCCTGCCCAAAATCTCCATAAAACATCACAATTCCATTTAGGGTCCCGACCCGAAATCACGTTTATGAAACATAGGGTCCCAGACCCGAAATCACATTTATAAAACATAGGGTCCCAGACCCGAAATCACATTTATAACCCAACTGGGCCTTATGCGCGATTCTGTAAACCACTGGGCCTACGACCCGAATTCGTAAACCAATTGGGCCCCTGGTCCAATTTCGTAAATCGACTGGGCCCCTGGCCCGATACTATAACTCAAATGGGTCTCAGCCCGATTCCGTAAACAACTGGGCCCCTGCCCGATTTCATAAAGCAATTGGGCCCCCGGCCCGATTACGTAACTCAAATGGACTCCAAGTTCGAGGTTTCCAAAACAATCGGGCTTCATGCCCGAGTTCATCTTTCCACTTTCAAAACCATTTCATTACATTATTCATGAAACCACAAGCACGTAAAACCACAATAAAACCGTCAGCCTCGATATACTTGCAATACGGAAAACATCTCGAAATACGTGCAACATACGCAAAATCAATAATCACAATCACCATCATGGAAATCACGTATATAAAACATATAACACAGTTAGGTATGCATAGTATTTATAAAACCAAAGTCCACTCACAGACCGTCCAACGCTGTCACCTCGATACGCGTGTCATAGGCCTTCCTGGGCCATACCACTATCACCGGGACTTCCAAACCTGTCCAAATTACATTAGAGGGTCACTAACCTCTTAATTAACCTCCTATTAAAGCCCCGTAATTTTTCCAAATTTTAAACTATTTTTAAACTCGATTCAAAACCTTCGGATGTCCCGAACAATATCGAAACGGTGTCCGATTTCCTCAACCAGTGCTAAAATGTTTGTTACATCGAATAGATTAAAAGTCATGTTGACCTCACCTCGGGATTCGTGCCCACGCGCCGTCATGCGCCGCCGTGAGTGGCTGCGCGTGAAACCCATGCGCCTGCTACAGTGTCATCGTCCCAACCCGTTTCTCTGTGATTCGGGTCCTGCAACCCGCGAGATGACCCGATCTGTTCTCTGTCAAATCAACATCAAATCATTCAATTGAACATTCAAACAGCTTCGTTTTAAGTCCAATTAAAGTTCTGTAAGCTTAATTTCACCAATCCTTACCTTAATCCTTCAATTCAAAGATGAATGTTCGAAGAACACCTGGGTACTATTCCTTCTTCGAAGTTCATCAGTCCCATCAGATTTCTTTCAATTGATCCACCCAGAAGCTTTGTTAGACCATGTGAAACTCATTTTCGAGTCCAATTTCATCGTTTGATCTCTCCAAGATCACGACTCAACCTTCAATTTCCTTCTCTGTTACCGGGTCCGTTCAGAGCCCAAAAGCCATCAATTTTCTTCATTCTTGATGTGGATCGACTCGTAATGACCTCAGGAAGCTAACTCAAGCTTCAATTTCGATCCTCAGAGCTCATAGCTCAAATTTCGAATTTTCCCTCCAATCTCCAAGAATTCGATTCTCAGTTTCCAATTACCCTCACTGTCCCTCGTGTTTTCCTCTCTAGCTTAGTCTTCTCAATCTCTCAATTTTCCACTCTCAAGCTCAGCTGTGGAAGGGAAATGATGATGGGAAGAAAGCTCACCCTCTCACCCTCTGTTTGTTCACGGTTCAAAGAAGAACACAGAGAAGATAAAGAATGATGGAAGATGATGATTAAGAATGATGATGGAGGATTAACTGGAAACATGGAGCATAATTTAGGCCTCAAAACAAGGGATGGGTGAAACTTGTCACTCATCCAAGTGTCCACAATCATCGGTCACTGTTCACTATTTTAATAATATTTTAATCTAAATCCCAGTTCGTTCGGTTAATCTATTTCGCTCCCGTGACCACAACTTCGTCGTCAAACCTCCGATTTCGGCGTGCCGCCTGTCTATGGATTCGTATCGACTCGATCTACGTAACGGTCCTTGGCCCTCGTCCATTGGACCTCCCGGGTCAAAAGTCAATATTTGGCCCCCTTTTCAACCAAATTACCAAAATACCCCTCGACTTCCGAACATCATAACTTCTTCCTCGAATGTCGGAATCGGACGTGCCACCTGTCTATGAACTCGTGATGTCCCGAATTATGTTACATTCATCGGTCAAAGTCCATTTGAACGCCCGAACTAAAAGTCAATATTTTACCCACGCTAGGGGCAAAACGGTCATTTTGCACATTTTGTCCAATTTCACTCAACTAATCCCAGATTAGTCATTCTAAACCATAATTAATTAATATTGAATCCCGATATTCGGGACGGGTCGTTACATAATGTCCTGAAGCTAATGGTCCAAAGATCGAATGAATTGGATTACGAAGGAGGTAGTTAAGTGTGTCTAAAGTCCATATTGTAAGGTTTAAATGAATGTTCCTTAATTATTTATGGGACTTAGACTTAAGATAAATTTAATCATTGAATATGCCAGGATTGAAAGATTGAAAGGTTGAATGATGATAGGTTAACTAGTTAAGATTATTAAGTGTTAAGATGAGACATTTAATGGTACTTATCATCATAAATGTTTGGTTGAGATTTAGATTAGTAAGTGCCTTAAGATGAGACATTTAATGGTACTTATCAAGATTGGATTATCTTGGATTCAAGTGAGTATTTTAATTGGCCTTATTATTTCAAAATATATTTCCACCACTCAACGGGGAAAGCGAGATGGATGTGGGTGGAAACCCCAAACAGGTGGTTTTGATGTGGATAAGTTATTTAAGTAGTACTTTTCAATGATTTTGGTAAAATCCCTAGTCTAACTTGAGCTGTTAGACGAAAGCAGGACCAGTCTAGGTTTTTTTTTCCGTAATTAGGGACGGGTCTTGTCACATTGGTACTTAGATATAAGTTTATATTGGACAGAAATTATGAAATTAGCTTTTTGTGTTATTGCACGTATTTCAAGAATTGCTCTTTTCTGGTAAAATGGATGCATGCATAGTTTTAAAAAATGGAGGGAAGTTAGTTTATTTTTTAATTATGTTTTTAAAATCTTTATTTTCGTCCACTCGCACATTTTTTAGTTTTGAAACCCTTGGGGACCGTTGCACGAGAGTCGAGGCTGCTTACGAAGATGAGGCATGAGCTCACAAGTATACAAATATCCTTTGTCTGATAGTGTTTCGAGGGTCCACTTGGTACTTTAGGTTACCTGTCAGACGGGAGTAGGACCTGGGTATGCTTTATATGATGTTTTTCGGGTTAGGTCACGTCATCACAACATTCCTTGTGGTCTCTTGTCCAACGGCCTACAATGCCATCATCAGGAGAGGGCTACTTAATCAGATGTGAGTCATTGTATCTATCCACCTATTGGTGATGAAATTCCCAACACCGTTGGGAACGAGACAAGTGCAGGGAGTCCAGCTCTCCAGAAGGACAAGTTATGCCACGACCTTAACCAAGACAAGCATGCAAGACCAGCTAGATTTGATAAAGACACCTTTTGTTACAGAAACGGCTTTGGGAGATGACCCCATCAACCCAAGGATCTTGGAGGAACTCAAGGAAAACCCGCCGGAGGACCCACGAGACCTTGCAAACATGCCCCAGGCAGAACATGTGGAAGAGACAGGAAACATTCCTCTTTTTGATCAGCATACGGATCACATGGTTCGTATATGATCGAAGTTGAAGTATAGCATCTGAACAACTCTCATCTAATTCCTAAGTGAAAATGCGGAAGTCTTTACATGTTCTTACACAGATATATTTGGCATCTCCACCAACACGATCTACCATAGACTCACCATCTGTAACGACCCGTTCCGGAAACTAGGATTAGATTAACGGATATTGATGGATTAGTGAAGTTAATCGGTGATTAGTGGGATGCGTTCAGATGGACGATGCGAAATGACGGTTTTGCCCTTGGAATTGGGCCAACAGTTGACTTTTTGTTTGGACGGTCAAATGGACTTGGACCAATGACCGTGACGTATTTCGGGAAGTCACGAGTTGATAGACAGGTGGCACGTCCGATTCCGACGTTCGAGGAAAAAGTTATGACATTCGGAAGTTTGAGGGTATTTTGGTAATTTCGTTAAAAAAGGTCAATTGGTTGAATTTTCTTACGACATGGAATTTTCACGAACTTCGAAGACCGTTAGGAAGGCCTCGATCCCCTGAGTACAATGACAGGCGGCATGCGTTAATTGGAGGTCGGACGACAGAGTTACATGCCTGGGAACTTAAGGGGCAAAATGGTAATTTGTCCTTTAGGGGCGTTCTGGTCATTTGTTTGCATAGGGATTTGTGCCAGTGACACTTGGCTACCCTGGAATGGTTGCCCATTAGATGTGAGACACATATCCCAGCTTTAGAGGCTTGTGGAACATGTTGAGCCGCCTTAGTTGTTTTTAAAAATTGGGATGAGATTGCACGATGTTTGACCGGGAAAAACACATGAAAACAGGGACCTTGAACCAACAGTTAACCCAAACCCCTTAACAGAATGACCCTTTGCTTATGGTTTGTTCATCAAGTCGATGGGGGAGGATGAGACGCCGATGACGGTGGCAGCACGGCGGTACAAGACGGCGTGAGGTGCTGGAAACCCTGAACCAAGCTGCAAAGTCCTGTTTTTAAATTGAAGATGATAACTCATGTTCTCTTGGGTTTTGATCGAGGGGTGGCTAGAAATGAGTTGCTGGAGTTCTAAGAAGTTGTTTAAGCCTGTTTTTGAGGCCAGGGTTGCACGATAAGTGAACCTTCCCGGAAACCTTCATTTTAATTCGAACATGGCAACTCTAGTCATGAGGACTGACAACTGAAATGGTTAATTGGGTGAGGTCTTGGACGACATAGGGAAGCTTTTAGAAGTGGTTTGAGAGGCAGAGATGGCCGGAGAAGCAAGAACACAGAGAAGGAAGTTTGGTGTGAAACCGTTGATCAGAAAGGTAACCTCTAAGCCTTGTTTTTCAATTTGAAACCGTGGATCGATTACTTAAGATAGAATGAAGCTAGTAGGATAAGAAAGGAGTGGAATCAGATTGAAAATGGTTGAAAAGCGGCCATGCCTGTTCGGGCTGGACCGGGTTTACCCGAGGTAGACGATGACTGTGATGGGCGCGTGGGACCCCTTTGGAGGAGGGTTCCAACATGACTTTTAAAGTATTCAATGTAACGAACATTTTAAGATTGGTTTTGAGTCGATCGGACATCGTCTTGTTAAGTTTCGGGATGTCCGAAGGTTTTAGGCCTCAGTTAAAAATTCGGGAAAATCACGGGGCTTTAGTATGAGCATTACGAAGTAGTTAGTGACCTTATTATGGGATTTGGACAGGTTCGGGAAAGCCAATGATAGTGGATTGGCCGGGAACGGCGTAAGTGCGCGCGTATCGAGGCAACGGTACAATGGTTTGTGAGTGGACTTTGCTTTCGAACTTATGATGCATGCATATATGTTTTTATATGTTTTCTATACATGATTCTATGATTTGATTTATGATCTTGATGATTTACGGTTTTGCACGTATTTCGAGAAATTGACGTATTTGCACGTTTTATGAGATTTCGATTGATCTTGTGATTTGATCATGGTTTTAATGATTTGACTTCGGGATTTGAAATATGATTTGATTTCAATGATTTGAAAAGGATTTCGGAAAAGTGATTTCGGGCTTGGAGCCCTGTCCCGGTTTTGAAACGGGATTTCGGAAATAAGATTTCAGATTTGGTTTTGAGACTTGGAAAGGAAATTTGGATTTGGGTTCGGGATGATGGTTCCGGATGCTAGCTTACGGAATCATTGTTGCGAATTCGGAGATGGATTTTCTATGGTTTTGGGTTGAAAGACCGGGAAAAAGAAAAAGAAAAACCATTGGATCTGGTTTTGAGTTTAAAGACTCGGTTATTGTGATACCCCCCGAGGCCTGTTGATTGTGTTTTGAGTTTAAAAACTCGTTGATATCCTGGGAAGGCCTGATTATTGTGCATGGTTTTGAGTTTAAAGACTCGGGCGCACTTGAGATCCAGCAAACTCGCATGATTGATATTTTCACTGGTTTTCAGATGTTTTGGACAGTGGCCCGGATGACTTGGATTTGATGAGTTTTGGGACCGAGTTCCCGTACTTTGAGATTGATTTGTGATTTGAGGCTGAGGCCTGGATTTGAATGACGAATTTGATTCGGGTTTTCAATAATGGTTTTCGTTGATGGTTTTTGATGTGAAATGGTTTCATAGCATGAATTGATATGCATGCATTGGTTTTTGTGTGGAGGGTAAAATGTAATTGTTTTAATGAACTCTTTCGAACTTATTATTTCTTTTTGTCCACTCATAGTCTTTTCATGTTTTTGATACCCTCCAAGTTGTTGCGGTGCGGGCTGTTGGTCGAGAGAGACGGAGACATCACATATGCTATCCACAGTAGAGTCTGCGCACTCTGGGAATTCCGGAAGTTTTGAGCGGTTCAGTCAAGAATCCCTTGTCCGACTTACGTGTCACACGGAGGTTGGACGTCAGTTTAGCCGTCATGTCACTCGTAAGTTAGACAAGAGCATGACTCATCCCTTAATCTCGGGGGATTGAGGGTGGGTCGTGTCACCGTCGACCTCTCATTCAATCCAATTGCACAGAAGTAACGGAGCTATGATGCCGAAAGGAAATTGGCCATGCAAGTCGAAATCACCACCCTGAGCACCATCCACTTCGTTCGGAAGGCCATCTATGTCGCCTGGGTAGCAGTTGTGGTCCTTGTCAAGAAACCATTTGACCTATGGCGTACATGCATCGACTTCACTGATCTTAACATGGCTTGCCCCAAGGAAAGACTTCCCTTGTCCAAGATCGAAATGCTCGTGGATGCCACAACGGGACATGAACTCCTCAGCTTCATGGATGCCTACTCAGGATACAACCAGATCCTCATAAACCCAAGTGACTAAATCCGTATAAGCATTAGGACTAACCTAGGCATTTACTATTACAAAGTTATGCATTTTAGCCTAAAGAATGCAAGAGCAACATACCAACGGTTGGTCAGCTTCATGTTCGCCAACTAGAATGGATAAAAAATGGAGGTCTATGTGGATTACATTCTTGTCAAAGAAAAACAGATGATGAGCACTTCCCCAGCCTTGTAAAGATGTTTAAGGTTCTGAAGGAATACAAAATGCGCCTCAATCCCACCAAATGCGTCTTTGGCGTGGGGTCAGGAAAATTCGTAGGCTACATGATCATTTAGAGAGGCATCGAGGCCAACCTCGAGAAGTTCAAGGAAATCCTTGACATTCAACCTCCACAAACTCGCAAAGACATCCAAAGTCTTACTAGATGAGTGGCTGCTCTCACTTGTTTCAATACCAAGGCCATGAACAAATGCGCCCGATTCATCAAGGCATTGAAGAGAAAAAACAAGAAGATTGACTAGACAGAGGAATGCAACAAGGCATTCATTGAGCTCAAGCAATACATAAGCACGACACCACTCTTGGCTAGACCAGATACCGAAGAGCATCTCTTCATATACCTATTTATCTCCACCTTGTTCGTGGGCTCAATCCTTATCACCCAACGAGACGAACTAGAACACCCAGTCTAATACATTAGCAAAGCATTCCAGGACACAGAGGCCAGGTGCCCTGACCTAGAAAAGCTTTCCTTGTCCCTAGTAGTAATAACCCAAAGGCTTAGGCCATACTTTTAGATACATGAGATCAGAGTTGTCACCAACAAGCTCTTATGCCAAGTCCTTCAGACAGCAAACACCTTTGGCCATCTGATCAAATGGGCAATTAAGTTAAGTGAGTTTGATATCTCTTATGTCACCAAGACATCCGAGAAAGGACAGGCAGTGGCTAATTTCATCGCAGAATACTCCTACTGGCCAACGCACCACATTCCATGGCCCCTCAAGAAGAGAAATCTACCAAGGAAGATTCCAAGCCAACCAAGACACCAACCATCAATCGAAAACTCCCATGCTGAATCCGTTAGCCATAGCGGGTCCTGAGTAGGATTAGTCCTTGCATCCCCTGAAAAAGTCAAGCTTGAAGCCATACGCTTCAATTTTAAGGCCTCTAACAATTATGTAGAATATGAGGCACTTTTGGCTGGCTTATGTCTTGCAAAAGACCTAGAGGCCAAGTAACTACGGATCTTTAGTGACTCTTAGTTGGTCCTCAGCCCAGTCAACAACGAGTTCGAGGTGAAGGAAGAATCTATGACCCTATACCTGCCTCTTGCCAAGAAACTTATCTAAGCCTTCTCAGCATATGAAATCAACAAAGTCCCAAGGTCAGAGAAAAGCCACGCTGACGTTCTAACATGACTTGCATCCTCATTATATAAGAAGGAATAACGACAGGTACTTGTGGAGGTTGAACACGTACCATGCACAAGGTCACGCCTAGTGTACACAATGAACACAAGCCCCACTTGGATGGATCCTAATTAGGTCTTCAAAATGGCACTTCCGGACGACAAATTGGAGGCCAAGAAGATCAAGCGATAGTTCATCTGCTACACTATCTAGCATGATCACCTATACAAATGTGGTTTCACCACCACACTTCTAAAGTACCTGAAACTAGACCTGGAAGACTACGTACTCAGAGAATGCATGAAGGCATCTATGGAGACCATTCTGGAGCATGGACATTAGTATACAAAGCATTTAGAGAAGGCTACTATTGGCCCACCATGCTCACAGATGCCACTGTTTTTAATCAGAATTGCAACAAATGCCAGCGACGCGCACAAATTCCCCACCTCCTAGCAGAGAACTTGACCTCTATATTGAGGCCATGGTCCTTCTCACAATGGGGACTAGATCTGATCGGCCAGATGTCAGAAGGCAAAGGAAATGTGAACTACGTCGTCAGAGTAGTGGATTACTTCTCCTAGTGGGCATAAGCAAAACCATTGGCGACCATACAGCAGAACAAATTGACCAATTCATGTATCAGTACATCATATGTCGTTTTGAGATCCCACACGCTATCGTCACTAATAATGGGAAGCACTTAGATTGCAATCGCTTCATGGGATTCTACGAAATCTACAGCATCAAACTCCTTTTTGACTCTCCATCTCACCCAAAATCCAATGGACGGGTGCATGTTGTCAACAAAAACATCAGGAAAACTTGAAGAACGTTACCTACAAACAACGGTCGTACGAAACTACGACTCCTAAGTTCGTCATCATAGCTTCAAGGTTAGAGACTTAGTACCATGGAAAGTTAGCATTGCAACTAAGGAAAAGTCAGCTAGAACATTATCCCCAAGTTTGGGAAGGACCATACAAGGTATGCAAAAAATAAACCTACGAGTTTCAAAACTCAGACGGTAAAAAATTTCCACATCTATATAACATTGATCATCTCGAGTATTACTACATATAGAAAAACGTTAACACCACAAGGTGATTAGCCCATGACCAAAACTTTTTCTAATCATTCTTGGCACCTTTAGTACATCTAATGAATGATTTTGATCTATATTACTTGTTGTGAAAAACTCATTGCATGTTGTTTTTAACTCATTACAACGTTTGCATCGGATTCAAAGATACCAACTCATTCCCTCTCAGCCTTACCCAATCAATAACTACTGGCCCACGACCTTACTCAAAATACCTTAAACTATTGACCTCATCCTCAACCAATTCACAACTTACATATAACACATTGTTGAATGGCCTAACATCAATGAGTTGGTCGACCTATCTTTTGATCGGTTAGTTCTTACATTGTCATCACCGTCTCTTGGTACACTCCCAACTCATTTGTCAAAACGGCCTGGCAAATATCTACATTAGCCAAAATATTTCTAACCAAACATATCATTTAATCAAGCCGACTCATGAACACATTATATGAGAAATTAAAGTTCATATATATATATATATACTTATATATTAATAGGATCATTCAGATTACATACTAGTCCGAAATAAAAATAATTACAAAAAGGGAAATCCCCCCGAAACTAATCTACTGGCCTTGGTTGGCTCTCTCTTCTTACTGTTTGGCCTTTTCTTGCTCGGCCACCTCTTGTTCGGCCACTTCCTCTTCTTGATGTTCGCCCTCCTTAGGTTGCTCAGCATCCTGCACATGCTCTGCTTCCCTTTCCTTGGCCCCTCCGTCGAGTCATCTTCCTCACCATCCTTATCATTTGGGAGAGGATTGCCCTCGTCATCCAAATAGTCCTTCAGCCTTGGCGGAGGTTTGAGCCAGGGGAAGACAACCAAATTGCCAATGTTGGAGAGCAAAACCTTTGTGGCCCCAAACTTTTGAAGGGCCTTGTGATAGGCACACAAGGCCTTCAACTCCTAAATTCCAACCTACTTAACTGACACCAGTTGCTCGGCTAGCCTGGTATTATCCCACACGATCAATTTTTGGTTTTTCAGACTTTCAGGTTCTTGTTTCTCCTTCCTTGCTTTCTCGATTTTCTTCCTTCCTTTCCTCTTGCTCTTTCTTTCTTTTTCTTTTTCTTCTCTTTTTCCTTACCTGTTCTCCCTTTCTCTCTTTCTTTCTTCCTCTCCATCTTCATTCTCGGCCACACATCACACACACACACACACACACACACACACACACACACACACACACACACACACACACACACACACACACACACACACACACACACACACACACACACACACACACACACACACACACACACACACACACACACACACACACACACACACACACACACACACACACTGTCAAGACCTGACCCTCCTCGGTCAAGACCTGACTTATATAGCACGATATTGTCCGCTTTGGACCTCCTTGCCCTTATCCTCACAGTTTTGTTTTCGGGACCTCACGGTGCAACTTCCCAGGGGGGCACCCATCATGGAATTGCACCAGTCTCAAATCGCTTAACTTTGGAGTTCCAACCGAACCCAAAGCCACTGAGCTCCCAAAAGGCCTCATGCTAGATATGTGTGTGCCTACACCTTTAAGGCACACCACCAATCCCTTCCCAAACCATTCCCCCCCACCCGCATGAATGTGGGATCATTCATCGTTCCCTCCAAGACACGGGTCTTACAATCCACCCCCCTTAGGGCTCAGCGTCCTCGCTAGCACACTTCCCGGTCGGGGTCTGGCTCTGATACCATTTTGTCAAGACCCGACCCTCCTCGGTTAGGACCCGACTTATCTAACACGATATTTTCCACTTTGGGCCTCCTTACCCTTGCCCTCACGGTTTTGTTTTCGGGAGGTCACGGTGCAACTTCCTAGGGGGTCACCCATCATGGAATTGCACCAGTCTCAACTCGCTTAACTTTGGCATTCCAACCGAACCCAAAGCCACTGAATTCCCAAAAGGCCTCGTGCTAGATATGTGTGTGCCTACACCTTTAAGGCACACCACCAATCCTTTCCCAGACCATTCCCACTCGCAGAAATGTGGGATCGTTCACCGTTCCCTCTAGGACACGGGTCTTACACACACACACACATATTCTCTCTCTCTCTCTCTCTCTCTCTCTCTCTCTCTCTCTCTCTCTCTCTTTCTCTCTCTCTCTTTCTCTCTCTCTTAAGTCGATGCACACATATATGAGATAAAAGAGGGAAATGATAAGGACACTTGTCACCTTCTCATGTAATTCACAAATTATCTCTTCATGTGAAATTACCCAATTGCCCTTATTGCCAAATTACCAAAATATCGCTAGTTACTTTAGAACCATAACAAATTGAATGCATCTCTAATTTTGACATGCCACCTATCTATGAACTCAGGATGTCGAGACCTACGTAACAATCCTTTCAAAAAGTTTGAAAAGTACTCGGAGCGAAAAGTCAATCCTTGATGCCCAGGGGAATAATTGTCAATTTCCTTTTTTAATTTTCGAAATCACCTTTTTCGTATTTTAGGGTCGTTACAATCTAACCTCCTTAATGAATTTCATCCTCGAAATTCAAATACGTTTGTTTGGAAACCAGAGTTATTGGGCCCGCGACCATGCCTTGGGTTCCTACTTGAACCCCCATTCGACATTCAGAACGGTAACTAATATTTCAACTTTCCAGCTCCTCTCGAGCCCTAGTTCCCAATTTTGACTCCTTTTGAGTCCTAGTCAAATTTCATGACTCTATTTGAGTCCTAATTCGGTATTCCATAATCCATGCCACCACCGACATGTCTAATCACCAACAGAAATAACCCTAATAAAGGAACTCACTCATTTATCTTATTTGGGTATGACTGGCCCGTAAATGCTTTAACCTTAGCCTCCGGGCTCATGCATTATTTGGACCTACACAATTACTCCAACACTAGAGCAGGGTGTCCAATATCTAACCCAAATAATCTTGGGTTCATTTCCGCCCTAAGTCTATCTAGAGCTCGTAAACTCGTCTCACTATTAGGCCGTGTACGAGGCTCGCATCTTGGACGCATGATGTTGGCATACACAATTCAGTACATCTTTTACTCTGATACCAAGTTGATAAGATCCGCTCTTAAAGCACTTTGATAATCATGCCTAATCCTGCTTCCGTCTGGCAAAAATGTAACGACCCGTCCCGAACATCGGAATTAGATTAGTGGTTAATGATAGATTAGTGAAGTAAATCGATGCTTAGTTGGGTAATTTCAGACGAAAGGTACGAAATGACGATTTTGCCCTTGGAATGGGCAAAATTTTGACTTTTAGTTCGGACGATCGAACGGAGGTTGGCTAATGACTGTGACGTATTTCGGGACGTCACGAGTTCATAGACAGGTGGCACGTCCGATTCCGACATTCGAAGAAAAAGTTATGATGTTCGGAAGATTGGGGGTATTTTGGTAATTTGGTTTAAAAGGGGCAAATTGTTGACTTTTCATACGACATGGAATTATCACGCATCTCGAGGACCGTTAGGTAGATCTCAATCCCTTGAGTATAACAACATGCGGCACGCTATCGTCGAATTATGGACGGTTCGAATCTGAGTCTAAATATATGAAGGGTAAAATGGTAATTTGCGCATTAAGGGCAAAATGGCATTTTGCTACTTTTGAAATGTTGATCAGTGGGATAAGGACATTTGTCCTTGATGGGTTGGATATTTTCAGCTGAGGACATAGAGATGGGGACACGTGGATACCTTCTAGTTGGTTCCACTTTGTTCTCCCGGGTGATCGATCAAATGAGGCGGTGATCGATAAAACAAGGGTAGGCTAAGTGTTTTCTGTCTTTGTGTCCAGATGAGTGAGAAGAGCAGAGTGTGATGGTGAGAGACACACTAGTGAGTCGTGTATGTGTTGGTTGAACTAGAGTGAGTCGTGTGGATTGTGTGTGTGAGAATAGAAAAAATAGAGTCGCCATGTGTGTGAGGGAACCGTGAACTTATCTCTGTGAGTGATGTGTGAAGGCAATGAGGGACTAGAAACTGAGGTGGTGCTTGACAGGACCCGCCCCGATCCCCCGGGGACCACAAGGGGACTTGCCCTGCTCCCGTCTGACACCCAAACTAACATTCCAATTTTACCTCAAACGTTCAAATTGCATAAATAACCAAATTAAAATTATACATCAAATCCAAATTTAACAGATGTCAGACAAGGGATAAAATCCAAAATTACAAATTGCGAGCACGACTCTAAAATCATCCTGCGGGTAAACCACCCAACAAGGGTTCAGGTAAGCAGAAGTAGGTCTATGCCTCAGCCTCAGGATCCTCCTCTACCTCAGTAGCACAGCCTGGAGGGGTTACCAAAACATTAAGGGTGAGTGGGCCGAAACTCAAAGTTTATAAAACCGTTTAATAAGTAAAACATATAATTTACCCCTCCGTTTTCCAAACATGCATGCATCGGCATTTAAAACCATAAATCATATATAATAACCATAAGGCATATAGTAAAACCATAAACATAACCACAGTCACTGCAATACACACTCCGATCCTGACATCCCAGATGTCTGACGTCCCTAACGTCCAATAAGGTCACAGTCCCAAGGCTACGCGTGCCACTCCGGGTCTCAATCCCAAGTCCAATCCCCGAACCATGTCCGGGTACAGCATCCCAAATGCCTAGAGTCTAGACGCTCGACGTCCCACAATCATAGCAATCCCGTTCCTGAGTCATTCTACGGTCTGGTTCCTCCGTAGAATGGCCCATCGCAGGCATTGCGCCGTGACTACTCCGGTTTACTTCATCCGGAGGAGACATTATAATACGAGTATATCACAACAGTACAGTACCAAAATATAATCATTGATATCCACATGCATATATAAGTATAAAGAGTTAAAATCCAAAACCATACTCAAGTTTCACCAGACGGGTCTCAAGCCCAAACATCGTAAAACGTGCCATAATCATAATTTCAAGATCATCAAAACCATTCCTTGTTTTCAGCATGTGAATATATGAGTAAATCAGAAAACATTTATGCATGCAAGGGTTTAATGAAATCGGGCCCACTCACAGTATGATCCCGCTGCGAATCTGCGCGTACGGACCTGTTCCGGGATTATCGTACAATTCCTGTCAGTCCAATTCACACGTAAAGGTCACTACAAGTCCTTAACATTTATCCAAAATTCCGAAACAGAAACCGGCTCGGGGAAACCGTCCAAACACGCTTCCCGAGACAACCGGCCCTAAACTGACCCACCTAACTATCTCAGATCAACATGGTTAAATCACCAAAAATGTTCAGAATGATGAGAGGAACAAAAGTAATGTTGATCGTGATCGGAGATAAGGCCTAACGCGCCCTCACGCTACGCCCAAAGTGGCTGTGTGTGAAAGTCACGCGCCCGACACTGTAGCTACAGTGTCAGCTTCTTCACCCGAATACCTGTAATACGGGTCTGCCACCCGCGGCTTGACCCGGTCAATTAACCCTTAATTTCGACTCGATTTCAATCCATCTTGATCCTAACATGTTTATTAATCATCCAATTTAAGTTCTGTGACATTAATTAGCCTCGACAAGTCCTCAATTGACCCTTCGACCCGTGATCAACCAAACGGGTCAATCACCACAACTCCTTGGTTTCTAACCCATTATCAAATTCACTTTACAGGAAGCATCATAGGATCAAAACGAACTGAAAAACACAATCAATTGAACCAACACTCACCTGGAAGTAGCCGTCCAAACCTATGAAATTTCTCTGAACACGGTAGTCACCGTCCCAGCTCACCCGTAGCTGGTTGCCTTCGATTTCGATATGGATGTGTTCTAAACACTCCCAGAAGGCTCACTCTGTGTTTAGATTGGTCCAACAAACTGTAGAAATTAAATCCCGATTTTTCCCTCCAATTTCCAGAAACTGATTTCTCTGGTTTTTCCTCTCAAGCTCACAGCCCTCACCTCAGCAGAGTGAAGACCACTCAATTCTCATTTATTTTAAACGACCTGTGCCATCCTAAAAGCTCGTGGAAGTCCAATCTGTCCACTGAGATTTATTCCCCGAAAGCTTCGAATATCGAATTAATAATGGTGGATTTGCTGGATGGGTGATTCAGACCACGTTCTGATGCCCCTAAAGCTTTAAACAATCCTTTCTTTCCAGCACACACCCGAATAATCAATTGGGCACTCAGAACCACCGCACATGGTGGTGCAGCCCATGCTCCCCCGCGGTTGCTACAGTAACTAGGGGTAAAATGACCAAAATGCCCCTAGTTCAAAAATTACTATAATGCCCTTCATTTTCCAGACCCGTAACTCCGTCATTCGACGTCCGATTTCAGCGTGCCGCCTGTCAACGGACTCAGGGCATCGAGACCTACCTAACGGTCCTCGAGTCGTGTGAAAATTAGTAGTCAAACGAAAAGTCAACATTTTCACCCCTATCGTCCAAATTACCAGAATGCCCCTGAACTTCCGATAGTCATAACTTTTTCCATGATCGTCCGAATTGGACGTGCCACCCGTCTATGGACTCGTGACGTCCCGAACTACGTCACGATCATTGGTCAAAGTCCGTTTGACCCACCAATCAAAAAGTCAACAATTTGGCAATACAATTCACAGGGGTAAAAACGTTAATTCATTCATTAATTTATAATATTGAAATCCTCGAATTTCCGGGGTGTTACAGTGCTGCTACGATGGCTGTCGTGGACAGTGGCTGGGAACCTTGGAAAGTAGAGGTTATCGTGAGGAAAACAGAGGATATCGTGAGGCTGTGACACTCGACTCACCTGAAGGCATCATCATCTGTCAATTTTGATAGGAAGAGGGATAGGAGGTCAAGTGAGTGTTGGTGGAGGCCACGATAGAGGATGACGGCGAAGGTAGGGTCATTAACCGCACATTTTCTGTTTTTAAATTAAATTTGGCAACTCGAGTTTTGGTGTTTGATGATCAAAATGGGTATTTGAATAAGGTCCCTGGAGGTTTTAGGAGGAGCTTGAGCCTAAAACCACGGCTAGAAGTGACCAGAGTCGTGAAAACAGTTAGGAGGAAAACAGGACCTATGATCTCCATATGGAAGGTAAGATTGAGGCCTTAATTTCATGATTTAAAGTTGTAGTTTGATTGGAAATGAGTAGACGAAACTAGTGGGAGAAGAATGATCGAAATCATATTGAAAAACGTCGAAAAATAGCCGTGAACCGCCCGCGCCGGTTCGGTAGGACCAGGCCAGTTTGAACCGGTCTGAACTAGGTTGGCGAGAGGAAGAAGAAGGTGAACAGTAATCGCGAGTGGTTTCACGTGTATGGTGTTTGGGTAGCGCGTGACGGCACGTGGGCCCTCTTTTCGAGGCACGTTCAACATGTGTTTTTAAGTATTCGATGTAACGAAAATTTTGGCACTAGTTTCGAGTCGATCAGACATCGTTTCGATATGTTTCAGAATGTCTGGAGGTTTTAGGGCTCATTTAAAAATAGTTAAAAATTCGAGAAAATTACGGGGCTTTAGTAGAAGCTTTATGAAGTAGTTAGTGACCTTATTATAGACTTGGATAAGTTCGGGAAAGCCGGTGAAAGTGGATTAGCCGGGAAAGCGTAATTGCACGCTTATCGAGACATCAGCGGGAATAGTCTGTGAGTGGACTTTGCTTTCTAACTTATGATGCATGCATAAATGTTTTTATATGTTTTCTATACGTGATTTCTATGTTTATGATTATGATCTTGATGATTTACGATTTTGCACGAATTTCGAGATAAGTACGTATTTGCACATTTTACGCGCTTACGATTTATGTTGTGATTTGATCATGGTTTTAATTGTTTGATTTTGAGATTTGAATTATGATTTGATTTCAAGGATTTGTAAATGGATTTTGAAAAGTGGTTTCGATAAACGAGATTTCGGGTTTTGGAATCGGATTTCAGAGATACGATTCAAGATTTGGTTTTGGAGCTTGAAAGTGGATTTCTGAATTTGGGTTCGAAATGATGATTCCGGATGCTAGTTTATGGAATGATAATTTCGGATTCGGATTTGGGAATTATTTTTTGGCTTTTCTATGATTTTCACTTGGTTTTGGGTTTAAAGACTCGGATATGGCTAGATCTGGTTTTGAGTTTAAAGACTCAGTTGATTGATGACGGGGGAGGGCCCTGGATTGATATGTTTTGAGTTTAAAGACTCGGTTATTGTGATATCCCCCGAGGCCTGTTGATTGTGTTTTGAGTTTAAAGACTCGTTGATATCCCAGGAAGGCCTGATTATGCGCATGTGTTTTGAGTTTAAAGACTTGGCGCGCTTGAGATCCAGCAACTTGATTGATTGATGTATTAATTTGGTTTTTCACTGGTTTTCAGATGTTTTGGGCAGTGGCCCGGATGATTTGGCTTTGCGGATTTTTGGGCTGAGTTCCCGTACTTTGATGAGGATTTATGATTTTGGGCTGAGGCCCTGGATTTGAGTTACGGATTTGAGGAAAAGAAATGATTCCGGTTTCATTGATGGTTTTCTTATCTTGGATATGAAATAGTTTTATGAAACAAGTTTTATATGCATGCATTGGTTTTTAATGGAGGGTATAACTGTCTTTTCTTATAAATTGTTTTCTGAACGTATTCTTTATTTTTGTCCATTCACAGTCTTTTATGTTTTTTATACCCTCCAGATTTGATGCGGTGCCAGCTGTTATTAGAGAGACGGAGACATCACACACGTGATCCACAGTAGGTTCTGCTCACTTTGAGAAGTTCGGATGTTTTGGACGATTCGCTTGGGAATTCCTTGTCCAACTTACGTGTTACATGGAGGTTGGACGTCAGTTAGCCTTCGTGTCGCACGTAAGTTAGACCGAAGCATGACTTAGCTCTTAATTCATGGGGATTGGGGGTGGGTCGTGTCAAAAATTCCAAAATACCGAAAACTACCTTCAACTTTTATCAGACAAGGGATACTTGTACTACCTTATTCCCCATGCCTCTGTCTCTCAATCTGCCCCGATTTTCATGTAATAGCTAGAGTAAAACTTATGAAAAAGTGTGAGTGGATAAAAATAAATATTTTAATTCACCATTTTCGAGGAAAACAAACATTTACCCTTTAATTTCTAAAATCATGCATGCATAGAATAAAACATAAACAATAAATAATCGGATTTCAAATCAATCAAATCATAGACCGTGGGACCACAAAATCACAAAATACCAGTAAACCGCCTTTGGCCCACATTTTCCGAAATCCATGTTCATAAAACCATATAAAATCACCTGAACACAAATATCAGTAAATCGGACCAACGTGAAAACACCTAAACACATGCATCAATAATCAAACACAACCAATCACTCATCAATTCTCGAATACCAATCTCGATAAGCAAACCACATAGACAGCCTCAGAAATTGTACTAAGCACCATCTGAGTCAAGTCCAGGAACTTGTCACAACATCAATAACCTTAATCCATGGATTAAGTCACACAAGCCTCATAACTAGGCATAACAATCCTCAAACTCAATTGCTAGTCACGATGAACAACAGAACTACGTGTAGACTAACTCAGGAACTACACCAAGTACCATTCGAGTTAAGTCCAAAAATTGCACTAACACACCATTCTGACACATTTAGGAACTGAACTTAACACCATCCAGACTGTAATAGTATCCCTCGGGAACTGTACGTAGCACCATCTGGGTCATGTCTAAGAACTCATCAAATATCCAGCCTCATTGCCTCAGGATCTGTGAGTCAGGCTCTGAATGTTTAAGCACTAACTATATCCAAGGATGGTTGACCGTTGAAAAACAATTCACAACACAAAGGAAACTCATTTAACACAAATTACTGACTCAAGGCTAAGTAAAAACACATTCGACCTCGGGGCAAAGCCCAAAATACCATTCTCATAAAATACCGTAAAACACGTGTCCAAAAATCAATCAAAAAATCTAGAAAGTAATCAAATAATCATTTAGAAATTTATTAAAACCATTGCATCATTAATCATACAATAAAGAAATGAAAATACTAAACTATCATGCATAATAATTTATAAAATAAAAGTTCACTCACACACCGTCCATGTAGTTAGATTCGAAGCTATATGCTCCTTCGTACATTCTGGGATTTGTACCGCCTTGATTTTCTAGAAAATCCTTCAACACTTTTGGCCAAATTCCAAGCTTGAGTTCCAAGATTTTCTAAGGTCCAAAGCTTTGAGTTTCTGGCCCAACTCAATCCCAAGAACTCCACTAGGATGTTTGTAAGTGTAGTTGCAAGCTAGGAAGGTTTAAACAACTCACACAATCAATTTTCGATTTTTTGAACTTTCGGGTTCTTGTTTCTCCTTCCCTCATTTCTCTGTTTTCTTCCTTCCTTCTTTCTTCCGCTTTTTTTCTTTTTCTTCTTCTTTTTCTCTTCTTCCTTCCCTGGTTCTCTCTTTCTCTCTTTCTTTCTTCATTTCCATCTTCCTTCTTGGTCGCGCGTATGCGCGTGCACACACACACGCACACTCTCCCTCTCCCCCTCTATCTCTCTCTCCTTCTCTCTCTTAAGTCGGTGCACACACATATGTGAGATAAATAAGGGAAATGATAAGGACACTTGTCACCTTCTTATGCAATCCACAAAATATCTCATCATGTGAAATTACCAAATTGCCTCTAATGTCAAATTACCAAAATACCCTTAATTAATTTAGACTCGTAACAAATTGAATCCATCTCCAATTTTAACATGTCGCCTATCTACGGATTCAAGATGTCAGGACCTACCTAATAGTCCTGTTGAAAAGTCCAAAAAGTACTAGGAGCGAAACGTCAACCCTTGATCTTTGGGGGAAAAATCATTAATTCCCTTTTTAAAATTTTCAAGATTACCTTTTTTAAATTTCTGGTCATTACTGGCTGACTATTGACAAATCTCAAACTACGCATTAAATTAAACCCGTAATTCGAGTATTATGCAATTTAAACCCTTTTTGTGTAGATGTAGTATTGGTAAATAGGGATCATTCTTAACCGGAGAAATTAGGGAACATTAATAATGTGTTAGTGAGAAAGAATAATTAATAAAAGAATAATTAATGAATTAAATAATTAAATAATCAAAGAATTAAATAATCAAAGAATTAATTAATTAAAGAATAAAAAGATAAAAGAATAAATAATAAAGAATTAAAGAATAAAGAATTAAATAAAAGAATTAAAGAATTAAAGAATGAAAAATTATATGGGGGGTTTGGAACGGTTGTAAATATAAAATAAAGAAAACAAGTAAAAATAATTAAATACTTAATTTTACTTCTACTTTAACCTTTGTACTAGTGAACTTTCTTCAAACACATATTTTTACCAACACTCTAACATCATGCTTATATTGAACTAATCACGAAATCTTACCTTAATCATCTCAAATACATGCATACATTTTCCATATTATAAATGCACCGAATAACGGATTATTACTTACAATATGATTCACCTTAAGTTAATAATTTAATGTGCCAAACAGCGATCAAACATTAAATCTCTTCAACTCTATTCTAAATGCCTTGAGCAGCGGATCAACATTTAGCTTCGAATTGAAATTTAAGCACTAAAACATATGAAGTAAAAGAAATTCAAAAAGTAAAACACATGGAGATTGCATTCTTACTTACAAATGTTAGAAAGAAAATACCAACACATATATTAAATTATAAGTAAAACCAATAACAATAACAAGAATTTAAGTAGAAAAATATGGATTTTCACAAGAATCACCCAACAGCAGCAGGAAACTTGTGAAGATGGAAGAAGAAATACGAGGAATTCTGTCTTAAAACTCTTGAATTGCCTTAGAATTACTTGGCCTAGGTATTTCTTAAGGGAAGCATAAAAATGTGTTTAAGAGATCTCAACGAAATATCACAAGAACAAAGTAAAGAATAAATGAAATTAAGAAAAATAAAAATAACAAAAATTAAGAACAAGAATTAAAAGAAAGCTAATTGATAAGAAAATCTACAAGAAGTTAAAATGGTCCCAAAAAGTGTCTCTCAAAAAAGAGAAACAAAAGAACTAAACCAAGAACTAAAAACTAAGAAAAATGAAAGAAATGGGAAAATTGGACTAATGGGGGGACTAAGGGAAACTAATGGGGACTCCAAATACATGAAATGACATCCCTATTTATAGAGAGAGTGCCACAATTGTTTAAATAAAAGTACAAAATTAAAATATAAAAATAACAATAAAATAGTACATGAAGAAGTGATGGAAATGATGAGATTGAGTGATTTTTGGGAAAAAATGCTGATTTTGGGGGAAAAAATGTTTGAAAAATCAGCCAAAATGGTTGAAAATGAGGAAATAGGGCTGCTGGTTTTTGGCTTGGGCTTCTGGATTTCAGCAGCTTCCCACCGAAATTCCAAGCAAATTTTGGTGACCTCCCTTCTTTTAGTCATATCTTTTTCGTTAAAACTCCGATTGGGATGATTTTTTCGCCGAAATGCTCAGAATTTCATGCTTTATTTATTTCTGCAAAAATCCCACAAAATATATTATTTTCTCCAATTTTTATTATTTTAATATTAAAAGTTAAGTATAAAAGGGTATAAAATAATACTTAATTAACGACCTATCAAATACCCTCACAGTTAAACTTTGCTAGTCCCTAGCAAATACTAAATTTAAACTACGAATTCAAAACAAGTAACCCTTAACCATTTGTCTAAATATTTCATTATTATAATCATCGTATAAAAGATTTTCACTTAAAACATTTAAGTATATGGAATTCGAGAGTTAATACATGGTAACAAAATGTTTTAACAAGTAAGATAATGAGTAAATATGGTGAAATGGATCTCTACATGAATAAGACAAGTATGAATCAACTCATAAGGATATGCACTCATAAATTCACTCAATTTGTGAGGGTTTGTGTTTGCACTCAAAGTATGTGAGAAATACTCACATAATCGCTATGAAGTACTTTTGCAAAATTTCAAACAAACACCTCAAGATAAAAATTCAACATACTTGCAAAAATGAACCAAAATCATAAGCTTACTCAAGTGATTAACTCAACTAATCAAAATTTACCATCTTAAGAATCATAAGGTCTTTATAAAGGTTGTAATGGGGCTAAGTTTAGAGGCAAGGAAAATATAGGACAAGTGGTTCTCAATTCGTTCCAAGACTCAATAGACTCCCAAAACGTATCATAACTTCCCAACTTTAGTGCAATGATGTCAGTAATTCATCCCTTCGAACATAGGCCTAATTTCATCATGTTGGGCCTCACAATCATTCTTTATGTCGGATTTACAAATGTAAGGGACTTAACTCAAACATTACATAATCAAACCTTATTACCTTGATAGAGACTCAATTTTTATTTTATTTTTTGGTTTTTTTTTATTTTTTATATCAAGGTAATAACATGTGTCAACAATACAACAAAGTTTAAGTAGGTAAATCCAAATGATACACATAAAAGTCTTTTCAACATCATCATTTTCTCCTTACACAATTTTTATATCTTCAACCGAGTCCTTAGAACATGGGTAAAGAATGTTTGTACTGAGCTCAAGTGTTTAGATAATCATGGTGATGAAAGAAAGGCTTAATGTGGGCTCAAGAGGGTTAAAACTAAGGGGGGTCGCAACTTATGCTCTCAAAATAGGGAACATGGATGTTTGAATTTATGGTGTTAACCCTAATGCCTTAATCATATCCAAAATCAGAGAGTTTATTAACCTAAAAGCTTTGAAAATCACATAGAATAAGGTCTAGTACTCTAGAGTTCATTAAAAGCTATTACAAGCAGTTATAAGGCATATGTATATCAATTTAAACAAAGAACTATGATCACTCATAAAAAATGTATATAAAGTTCTAAAGCTCACATAAGGTTCATATGATTCATACTTATCTTATCATGCTCGTTTATGTAGCAGTTTACATGCATTATCTTCAAGTTATAACACTTAATCACAAAATATTAACAAACAAATTCAAGTTGTAATGATTATCTTTATGGCCATAACATATTTATTTCCGTTCATTTATGTCATTGACAAGTTAAATGGCAACTTAAGACTCGTAAAAACATTAAGTTAAAACAAAAAGGTTCAAGAAAGCAAGAAACAATTTTTTTGAATTTTTGTTTTTTTGAATTTTTTCACACAATTTATTTTGGACAATTAAAATTGTAAACCATTCCCCCACACTTAAATTCTACATTTTCCTCACTATAGAAAAATACGAAGTAATTAAACATAGAATTAAAGTAAGGAAGAAGATTTATGAAAATAAAGCAAGATAAACAATAAATAAACAAAATAAAATAAAATAAAATAAAGAGTGAAGGGTTGAAAGATAGCAAATCTGGGTTGATGACTCCTTCACATCCCGAGAACACATTGGATTACCTCCCAACAATGTAACGACCCGTCCCGAATTCCGGGATTAGTTTAGTGACTAATCTTGATTAGCGAGGTTGAACGGTGGTTAGTAGGGCGGAATCGGACAAAATGTGCAAAATGACCGTTTTGCCCCTGGTCGTGGGCAAAATGTTGACTTTTTGATCGGGCGGTCAAACGGACTTTGACCGATGACCGTGACGTAGTTCGGGACGTCACGAGTTCATAGACAGGTGGCACGTTCGATTCCGACATTCGTAGAGGAAGTTATGGTGTTCGGAAGTTGAGGGGTATTTTGGTAATTTGGCTTATTAGGGGCCAAATGTTGACTTTTTGATCGGGAGGTCCGATGGACGAGGGCCAAGGACCGTTACGTAGGTATCGTCGATACGAATCCAACGACAGGCGGCATGCCGAAATCGGAGATCCGACGACGACGTTATGGTCAAGGAAACGAACTAACGAACCGAGGCCGGGATTAAAATAATAATATAATAATGAATAGTGACCGTTGACCCTACACACCTGGATGAGTGACAAGTGTCACTCATCCCTTGAAACCAGAATCCTTGTCTTAGGGGAAACATCATTATTATGTTTTAATATTTATTAATTAATTAATTAATCATTTTAATTTCCATTAATTCCATTTGTGTTTTCTTAACCGTGTACAACCAAATCCAGTTTTCTCCCACCCTTGATTCCTCTTCCATTGCTGAACCTGAGAGTGCGAATTGTGAGTGAGTTGAGTGTGATTTCAACTGGGTAAACACGAGAGAGTGGCAGTGAGGAAGAACTGAGAATTCGAAAAATTGAGTTTTGGGAGGGAAAATCAAATTGAAGGAATTGGGCTGTGATGATCGAATTGGAGGTTACAAACATCTTCCTGAGGTTGAGACGAGTCGATCCACATCAAAAACGAGAAGGAATGGTGCCGTTTTGGCTCTGATCGAGCTTGGTGACAGAGGAAGAAATCGAGGCTGAGTCGTGGAGTTTGGGGCTGTGATTGACTCAATTGTTGTGGGGAAATGACTCCTCATGATCCCACGATGCTTCTGGGTTCATCAATTGAAGGAAACTGATCGAGATCGATGGACCTCCATTGATGAACAGTGACGGTGCTCGAGTTTGTGTCGTGACGATTGAACACTGGATTGAAGCAATTGGGTTGGGGGAAATGATCTACGGAGTCCATGGAAGCTTCTGGTTGAATCAATTTCAGGATATCGATTGAAATGGATGGGGTTCGAAGGATGAACAACGGACGGGTGTTCTTGGTGTTCATCATCGAATCGTGGAGTTGTAGGTACGGTCTTGTGTAATCAATGTTACAGAACTTAAATTAAACTTAAAACGAAGCTAATGGAATGATCAATTGTTGTAATTAAGGCTGAATTGATAGGATTGGAACCGGGTTGTGTCGCGGGTGAATTGGACCCGTTTACCAGACAAACGGGTTGGGCTGGTGACACTGTAGCAGGCGCGTGAGTTTCACGCGCAGCCACTCACGGCGGCGCGTGACGGCGCGTGGGCGCGAATCTCGAGGTGAGGTCAACATGACTTTTAATCCATTCGATGTAACGGACATTTTGAAATTGGTTTCGTGTCGATCGGACACCGTCTCGATATTGTTCGGGATGTCCGAAGGTTTTTAATTAAATTTAAAAATAAGTAAAAATTCGGGAAAATTACGGGACTTTGATAGGATGTTAATGTTGAGGTTAGTGACCCCCTAATGTGATTTGGACAGGATTGGGAGTCCCGGTGATAGTGGTGTGGCCCGGGAGGGCCGGTGGCACGCGTATCGAGGCACACGGTTAAAACGGTCTGTGAGTGGACTTTGGTTTTATAAATCCTATGCATGCTTAAATGTGTTATATGGTTTATATACATGATTTCTATGATGGTATTTGTGAGCATTGATTTTGGTTATGTTGCACGTATTTCGAGGTGTTTTCCGTATTTCACGTATATCGGGATTAACGGTTTATTTGTGGTTTTGTGTGCTTGTGGTTAAATAAATAATATGATAAAATGGTTTTGAAATTGGAAATATGAACTCGGGCTTGAGGCCCAATTATGTTGGAAATTTCGGACTTGGAGTCCATTTGAATATCGGGCCGGGGGCCCAGTTGGTTAATGAAATCGGGCCAGGGGCCCAGTTGGTATGAAATCGGGCTGAGACCCATTTGAGTTATGTTATCGGGCCAGGGGCCCAGTTGATTTACGAATTCGGGCCGTGGGCCCAGTGGGTTTATAAGTCGGGCTGCGGGCCCAGTTGGTTTACAAATCGGGCCGTGGGCCCAGTGGTTTATAAAATCGGGCATGAGGCCCAGTTGGATAATAAATGTGATTTTGGGTCAGGGACCCTATATTTTATAATGGTGATTTTGGGTCAAGGACCCTAAATGGAATTATGTGGTTTTATGGAAATTTCGGGCAGGGCCCAATGGTAATAATGTGATAAAAGGATTTAATAAAACTGTTTTCCATATACCATCTGGATACAAGGATATATGATGGTCTCCTCCAGATGTCTGGGACACTGGGGAAGTCACGGTGCATTGCCTGCGAGGGGTCATTATACGGAGCAGCCGGACCGTATGATGACTCAGGAGCAGGATTGCTATGATTGACGTCAGGGACGTCAGACATCAGGGATGTCAGATATATGGACCCGGAGAGACCCCGGGCAGCACGCGTAGCTTATGAAACCGTGAGATATGACGTCAGGGACGTCTAGCGTCTGGGACGCTAAGCATCTGGGATGCAGGTGATGGTAATGGTAAAATATGGATTAGTGAATAAAATGGATTATTGGTTATGAAATGGTATGTCGGGTCAGGGACCCTAAATGGTTTCGGATTTTGAATTAATGTTCATTTATGGTAGTGGGTGGTGACCCACATGGTTTTAATATGTATGGTGGTGGTATTCCACGGTTTTGGGCTGAGTTCCCACACTTGGTTTTTGGTTAACGGTTTTTGGGCTAAGGCCCTAATGGCTCGGTTGAGCAAACGTTTTGGTTACTGGTTTTTGGTGGCATGCATACGTTTTTATTGGAGGGCATAAATGTCTTATAAATGTATTTGGTAAACTTATTGGTTTTTGTCCACTCACAGCTTTTGGTTTTAATGCCCTTCAGGTTGATTACGGATGCGATTGCAGCAGAGACTGAGACATTGCACACCTCCTCCATCGGTCCTTGCGCACTCTGGATGGCCCGTTTGGGCAGTAGCTCTTGGTTATCCCTTGTCTGACACCCCTTGTTGGACGGGAGCAGGGCACATTCCACGGTAATCCCGGGGGGATTGGGATGGGTCCTGTCAACTTGGTATCAGAGCATGGTTGCTCTATTTGTGCGCGCAGGTCGAGGGTGTGATGTCTCATTGGGCTGCAATTCGTTATCAACCTGATAGATAGTTTTTGGGTTTGGATAGTGGATGGAGTGCAATTGGCCCGATACGCCGTGCGTTAATGTGATTCGACCCAAGTGGGGTTGATTGTGGTGAACTGGTATAGTGGGACCGTCGGTTCGGTCATGTGATATTGGATTGTTGTGCTGCTAGGTGCAGCCAGGTTCGGGGAACCTCACGTGAGTAATGGTCTAAAATGTGAACCCTTGTGGTGGTTTCTAGTGTGAGGGATGTTGGTTCATCGGAGTTGGCCGATGACCTAGTGGTGGAACCCACGTTGATGGGATGGTAGGATTGGATTTGACGTCTATTCGATGTCAGGACCGCGGGGTCGGTCAGGTTGTGGATTTATATTACGGAAAACTGTTTGGTTCGGTTGAACCATAGGGTGTGATTGTGGAACCCTAGTATTAAAAAGGTAAACCTTAATTGTGATTAGCGGGTGAGAACCTGTGCTGCGAGGAGTGGCTGAGGTCATGAATGACCATGTGGATGGCTCTGGTGAGTCTAGGCAGAACTATGAGATTCGATTTACGGATACGGTTCTGAGATAAATTATGGAATCCCGTGTTGGATCGGGTATTGGTGTGATGTGTGGATGTGGATCTCGATAGCAATGACAGTTAGTCGGTAGTCATATGGAGATGACTGGCTATCAAGGGTAATCAGTGTGGTCATAATACTTGGAGATCAGGGGACGTTCGGGGAACGTTCATTTTCCTGATAAGGATTGTCAGAATAGTGGTACCTATAGTCGTGAGGTACGGGATCGTCGTTCCGTATGAACGGAGATCCAGGATTGTCGTATTTGCACACGGTGTGCAGTATGGATGTTTGCGGGGTTGGTACTTTTGTGCTGATGCTAGTATGGATGCATGTGTGCTGATACTAGTGATGTTGATAGAGTGTTGGTGCTGGTACTAGCGCTGGTGCTAGTGTCAGTAATGGTGTTGACGATGAGCCACAAATTGGGGTGTGACTCCGTCATGATGAACATATGTTCGGTCTTTGAGATTCGGTAGTGGTTGAGGGATGGACTGGATGGGATCCAGTTAAGATTGTGCTGTGTTGGGATAAGTCCCAATAGTGGTGAGATAACCAGTGATGAGTGGATTAAAATGGTATAATTAAGACTTAAGGAATTTTGGGATGATTAGTGGATTTGGGGGAGTTGTTGGCAACTCCAAAATTTGTGCGTTTTTATGTTTTTAAATATCCCTAAAATGTACATGGAAATGATTAAAACTGGAAAAGACGAGGAAAACCATTAGTGGTATAAAGGTAGGAATTTGTAATTGAGAACTTGGAAAACTGAGTGTTGAACCTGTAAAGGTCGGGATGTGCGAACGGGACAATAACGGATCGATTGTGGACACGTTGTCCAAGTGAGTTGAGGAGGTAGGAAGTCTAGTGGTTAGACTTGACGTCTTGTTGGGAGCATGTCTGTTTCCAACGTGGTTGGAACCTTGAATTCGAGAAGCGTTGTGATTGGGGAACGAGAGTGGTGTTCGTTCTTGGTGATTGGTATTCCGAAGTCATTGGGGTTGACTTCTTGCTTTCTGCCCTGGCAGACGTTGAGTGTAGTTACCAGTACGTTGAGCGTGTATTGGTTGGTGAGCCCGTGTGTGTTGTGAGGTCCTTAGGAGGAACTACGTGTTCGAAATTAGGTAAACGAGATGTTTCATTTTCTGCTTGGTAGCAGACGATGTTGGGGTACATGGCGTGGTGAGTGCATCGAGTTTTGGTTGCATCCACGTAGGATGAGTTTTGACGTCATCATTTTGGATCATCCTTGGTTTTTCCTAGGTGGAATGACAAGGATTGATACAAGGTAATCCGTGAGAATCCGCAGTCTCGACGTGTCTCGTCGTTGACTGATCTGTCTAGTTGTCGGAGTCGGTTGTCAATCGTTGTGGCGATCTAGGATTTTGACGTTATTGTCAGGGACACAGTGTCTATCTGGGTCGTGATCTTGATGATTCAGATAGGGGGAGAGTATATCACTCTTACCTTGGTACGTGAGTCGTAAATGACGAGATTGAACTTCTTTTCGAAGGGCCCGTAGGGTATTCTACTCGGGTGAGTAGGTTTTCAAGGTAGTTGAATTTTGTCAACCTTAGACGTGTGGAGGTTGGATTGGCTTCCCTATGAAGTCAATCAAGTGTATTGAATGGGTAACCGATAGGTTTGGTTTTGGTGTGTCTTGGTAAATGTGAACGAGATTTCGGGATTTGGAATCGAATATCTGGGTGACGATTCAGGATTCGATTTTGGAACTTGAAAGTATATTTCCGGATTTGGGTACGGAATGGTTATTCCAAATGCTAGCTTACGGAATAATGATTTCGGATTCGGATTTGGAAATGAGTTCAACTGTGATGTCTGGGTTTGGATCCGGGATTTCTTACGAAATTGCGGATTTGGATTCGGAATTGGAACTAGATGTTGGGTGGAGTTTCGTTTTGTCTCATGCTGGATTGGGCAAACGTACTCCATTGTTGGAACGCGTTCGGCTATGACCTAGGTGGTTGTAGTCTAGTTATTAGGTAGATGTGTGTACTTCGTACATGGTTCGAGGTACAATACTTGTAGACTTGTGATGTCTAGTTACGGTATACGGGATATACCCGAGGTGTGTTGGTGAACGTGTTGGTAGTCGGATTGGTTCCGATACCATGGGATTGGTTGTGGATCGGACATTATTATGCAATGGGTCATGGTAATTCCGATGTGTTTAATTACACACAGGTCGTGTGAAATGTCGGTAAGGGTATTGGTGAGTCGAGTACGTTGGTGGCATGTGTAGCCACGAGTGAGTCTAGTGTCAGTTTTCGACTGACAACAACTGTGTGGTGACAGATTGTCAGGATGTGTCAACATAGATTGTTGAGTGGGGTCAGCTGACTCCTAGTGGGAGTGGGAAAGGAACCGTCGAGTTGTTGCGTCAACGAGAAGGTGGATTTGACAAGTGGTGTCAAATTCGAAACAAGTAGTTTCAGTCATTCGACGGGGTCGAATGTAGTCGTTGCGTTTTGAGTATTAGTGGTACGTAGAGTGCAGACAAGTTTTGCCTGGTTAGTTGGTGTGCGGGTGTACACGTGTTACGTGGTCGATTCCACTTTCCACGGGGTGTTCGTGGAATCAGGGTAATCGAGTTTCGAGAGCGAAACTTTTTAAGGAGGGAAGTACGTTGAGTTTAGAGCGGTTGGAATTTCGAGGACGAAATTTATTAAGGAGGGAAGATTGTAACGACCCGTCCCGAATTCCGGGATTAGTTTAGTGACTAATCTTGATTAGCGAGGTTGAACGGTGGTTAGTAGGGCGGAATCGGACAAAATGTGCAAAATGACCGTTTTGCCCCTAGTCGTGGGCAAAATGTTGACTTTTTGATCGGGCGGTCAAACGGACTTTGACCGATGACCGTGACGTAGTTCGGGACGTCACGAGTTCATAGACAGGTGGCACGTTCGATTCCGACATTCGTAGAGGAAGTTATGGTGTTCGGAAGTTGAGGGGTATTTTGGTAATTTGGCTTATTAGGGGCCAAATGTTGACTTTTTGATCGGGAAGTCCGATGGACGAGGGCCAAGGACCGTTACGTAGGTATCGTCGATACGAATCCAACGACAGGCGGCATGCCGAAATCGGAGATCCGACGACGACGTTATGGTCAAGGAAACGAACTAACGAACCGAGGCCGGGATTAAAATAATAATATAATAATGAATAGTGACCGTTGACCCTACACACCTGGATGAGTGACAAGTGTCACTCATCCCTTGAAACCAGAATCCTTGTCTTAGGGGAAACATCATTATGATGTTTTAATATTTATTAATTAATTAATTAATCATTTTAATTTCCATTAATTCCATTTGTGTTTTCTTAACCGTGTACAACCAAATCCAGTTTTCTCCCACCCTTGATTCCTCTTCCATTGCTGAACCTGAGAGTGCGAATTGTGAGTGAGTTGAGTGTGATTTCAACTGGGTAAACACGAGAGAGTGGCAGTGAGGAAGAACTGAGAATTCGAAAAATTGAGTTTTGGGAGGGAAAATCAAATTGAAGGAATTGGGCTGTGATGATCGAATTGGAGGTTACAAACATCTTCCTGAGGTTGAGACGAGTCGATCCACATCAAAAACGAGAAGGAATGGTGCCGTTTTGGCTCTGATCGAGCTTGGTGACAGAGGAAGAAATCGAGGCTGAGTCGTGGAGTTTGGGGCTGTGATTGACTCAATTGTTGTGGGGAAATGACTCCTCATGATCCCACGATGCTTCTGGGTTCATCAATTGAAGGAAACTGATCGAGATCGATGGACCTCCATTGATGAACAGTGACGGTGCTCGAGTTTGTGTCGTGACGATTGAACACTGGATTGAAGCAATTGGGTTGGGGGAAATGATCTACGGAGTCCATGGAAGCTTCTGGTTGAATCAATTTCAGGATATCGATTGAAATGGATGGGGTTCGAAGGATGAACAACGGACGGGTGTTCTTGGTGTTCATCATCGAATCGTGGAGTTGTAGGTACGGTCTTGTGTAATCAATGTTACAGAACTTAAATTAAACTTAAAACGAAGCTAATGGAATGATCAATTGTTGTAATTAAGGCTGAATTGATAGGATTGGAACCGGGTTGTGTCGCGGGTGAATTGGACCCGTTTACCAGACAAACGGGTTGGGCTGGTGACACTGTAGCAGGCGCGTGAGTTTCACGCGCAGCCACTCACGGCGGCGCGTGACGGCGCGTGGGCGCGAATCTCGAGGTGAGGTCAACATGACTTTTAATCCATTCGATGTAACGGACATTTTGGAATTGGTTTCGTGTCGATCGGACACCGTCTCGATATTGTTCGGGATGTCCGAAGGTTTTTAATTAAATTTAAAAATAAGTAAAAATTCGGGAAAATTACGGGACTTTGATAGGATGTTAATGTTGAGGTTAGTGACCCCCTAATGTGATTTGGACAGGATTGGGAGTCCCGGTGATAGTGGTGTGGCCCGGGAGGGCCGGTGGCACGCGTATCGAGGCACACGGTTAAAACGGTCTGTGAGTGGACTTTGGTTTTATAAATCCTATGCATGCTTAAATGTGTTATATGGTTTATATACATGATTTCTATGATGGTATTTGTGAGCATTGATTTTGGTTATGTTGCACGTATTTCGAGGTGTTTTCCGTATTTCACGTATATCGGGATTAACGGTTTATTTGTGGTTTTGTGTGCTTGTGGTTAAATAAATAATATGATAAAATGGTTTTGAAATTGGAAATATGAACTCGGGCTTGAGGCCCAATTATGTTGGAAATTTCGGACTTGGAGTCCATTTGAATATCGGGCCGGGGGCCCAGTTGGTTAATGAAATCGGGCCAGGGGCCCAGTTGGTATGAAATCGGGCTGAGACCCATTTGAGTTATGTTATCGGGCCAGGGGCCCAGTTGATTTACGAATTCGGGCCGTGGGCCCAGTGGGTTTATAAGTCGGGCTGCGGGCCCAGTTGGTTTACAAATCGGGCCGTGGGCCCAGTGGTTTATAAAATCGGGCATGAGGCCCAGTTGGATAATAAATGTGATTTTGGGTCAGGGACCCTATATTTTATAATGGTGATTTTGGGTCAAGGACCCTAAATGGAATTATGTGGTTTTATGGAAATTTCGGGCAGGGCCCAATGGTAATAATGTGATAAAAGGATTTAATAAAACTGTTTTCCATATACCATCTGGATACAAGGATATATGATGGTCTCCTCCAGATGTCTGGGACACTGGGGAAGTCACGGTGCATTGCCTGCGAGGGGTCATTATACGGAGCAGCCGGACCGTATGATGACTCAGGAGCAGGATTGCTATGATTGACGTCAGGGACGTCAGACATCAGGGATGTCAGATATATGGACCCGGAGAGACCCCGGGCAGCACGCGTAGCTTATGAAACCGTGAGATATGACGTCAGGGACGTCTAGCGTCTGGGACGCTAAGCATCTGGGATGCAGGTGATGGTAATGGTAAAATATGGATTAGTGAATAAAATGGATTATTGGTTATGAAATGGTATGTCGGGTCAGGGACCCTAAATGGTTTCGGATTTTGAATTAATGTTCATTTATGGTAGTGGGTGGTGACCCACATGGTTTTAATATGTATGGTGGTGGTATTCCACGGTTTTGGGCTGAGTTCCCACACTTGGTTTTTGGTTAACGGTTTTTGGGCTAAGGCCCTAATGGCTCGGTTGAGCAAACGTTTTGGTTACTGGTTTTTGGTGGCATGCATACGTTTTTATTGGAGGGCATAAATGTCTTATAAATGTATTTGGTAAACTTATTGGTTTTTGTCCACTCACAGCTTTTGGTTTTAATGCCCTTCAGGTTGATTACGGATGCGATTGCAGCAGAGACTGAGACATTGCACACCTCCTCCATCGGTCCTTGCGCACTCTGGATGGCCCGTTTGGGCAGTAGCTCTTGGTTATCCCTTGTCTGACACCCCTTGTTGGACGGGAGCAGGGCACATTCCACGGTAATCCCGGGGGGATTGGGATGGGTCCTGTCAAACAAGCCCTTGAAGTTTAACGTCCATCCAGTCTAGACAAAAATGCAAGTTATTTAGTTAGAAATGCACGTTTGTCAAGAATGCAAGTTAAATATGCAAATTTTAGTTAGAGATGCAATTTGATGTAAAGATGCAAGTTAGATTAAAGGTGCAATGTAATTAAACTAAAAATACAAGTTAAGTTAAAAATGTAAGTTAAAGATGTTAGTTTAAATTAAATATGCAATGCAAGTTAGAATGAAATATGCAAATTAAAGTTGTCATAACAAGTAATGTAAAGAGAAAGACAAATTTAATTAAAAACTATTTTCAAAAAAAAATTTAGATGAAGAAAAAGACAAACTTAAATAAATACATGAACACATAAATAAAATAAATGTAAACAAGTAATAAACAAATTATGAACTAGTATAAACATATAAGTATGATAACTATGTACAAATATGAACAAGTATAAAAGTAAAATAAAAATTATGAACAAGTATGAATGTACACTATGAAATATAAAAGTTATGAACAATTTATGAATAAGTATGAAGGGTAACAAGTAACATATATGCAACATTTATTTATAAGTATGAATTAACACTACACAAAGCTAAGATAAGATTATTTTTTTTTATTTTTTTTTAAACAAAATTATTTAGAATTTTTTTTAAAAAAATTTAAAACAAATAAATTAATAAATAAGAATAAAATAAATTAATTGTGAACATAAAGTTAATGGAATAAAGTGTAATGGAATAAATAAAAGTAAAAGTAAGGAAAAGTGAACATGTACAATATGCATTTATGACAAGTATAAATGAAATTAAATTATGATAGAAATTTAAATTTACATAAACAATTTTAATATGAACAAGTATATAAAAAAAATTATGATGATCACAACCACGTGTCCGTAGACACATCAACTTACCGACCAACTCGCCTGTCGGTTCTCACTATTTATGCACATCCAAACGGGCATCAATCATCACTCCTTCTGATGATCGCATTCCAACCTTCCCGAGGTGTAACTCCGGGCATCTACTAGAACACAACTCACCAACTCCCGAAATCCTCAATCACTAACCTCAGACTCCCCAAGTACCACCCTCGAAGTCACCACTCACCAAATGTCAACACCGACCGACATATGCCAACACGTCTGGGGGACGTCTACTAAAACCAACCTCACGAAGCGGTCAACCCCGACCATTCAAACCTAGCCCGATCCAATACGAGGTAAAGGTCCACTGCGCTACTCTGATCAGACTCATGGCATCCTGACCGTTCGTCCCAGCCATGACCTGCCAATGGTCAATACCTATACCCATTCGGTTACTGATTCCTGCCAGACACCGGCACCTCACCACCGGCTACAACCTCAATGCTCATTGTGCCCCTCGTACCAAGTCAAGCCTCCCGGCCCATGGCACATCCTCTCCTATCTCGGTTCACAACATACCAGTCATCCCACGGGGTTCCTCAAATCATCCCCGTCCTACGGGTTATCCAAACCCTCGACAGTCACTAGTTCACCACAACCGTACCTCTCGGGTCGTTACACCCGACTAAGACCATCTCTTATCGTAATTCTCCACACCAAAGTCAACCAGTAACCACCACTCAATCAGACTGACCAAGGGTCACAAATTCAATCGCCAGCTGGCTCAACAGGCTACTACCGGCCTCCTCGGCCCACGTATCTCACTAGCTAAACTAGTTACAACCGAGCCCCACAAGCCGACCAACCTACTCATCCGTAGCTCACCAGCTACCATCCAGGTTAAACTCGTTGGCATATCTCCGACCCTATGGTCCAACCATCAAGCATAACCAGGGCCAACGCACTAACGGTTCCAGCCCTAAGCCGACGTAAGTCAAATCTAGCACCTTCTATCGAGTGACTAGTACCCTGGCACTAACAATCGCTGCTAACTAACCACAACGAACGTACTATCACTATCATATCCAGGTTTCTGACGAGCTGTTCCGCGCTGAGACATCATATCTACAGTAGTATCACAACACCCACGTTGACAAACCAACGACTCTGGGAACCAAACCTCGCGCAGAGCGCACAAAACCTGCTCTGATACCAATTTGACAGGACCCACCCCCAATCCCCCGGTATTAAGGCTAAGTCCTGCTCTCGTCTAACTTACGCATGAAACGAAGGTTAAACTGACGTCCAACCTCCATGTGACACATAAGTCGAACAAGGGATTCTCGACCCGACCGTCCAAAAGCTTCCGGACTTCTCAGAGTGTGCAGCCTCTACTGTGGATCGCGTGTGTGTTGTCACCGTCTCTCTCGACCAACAGCCCGCACCGCAACAACCTGGAGGGTATCGAAAACACCAAAAAGACTATGAGTGGACAAAATAAAGTATAAGTTTAAAAACAGTTCATAAAACAAGTACATTTATACCCTCCAATTAAAAACCAATGCATGCATATCAAATTCATGTCATAAAACCATTTAATATTCCGGTTAAGCAAACCATGTAAGAAAAACCGAACACTAGTTCCTTTTCTCAAATCCCGAGCCTCAGCCCAAAACCATCGAAAACCATTTCATCCGGGCAGAGCCCAAAACATCAGAAAACCTTTATTGAAAACCATCATCATCAAAACTCAGTAAAATCCAACACATTTGAAACCACATATCCATCCATCGAACCTACTGGATCTATCTGAGTCTTTAAACTCCTGATTCTTTAAACTCAATCCAGGCCTCAATATAATCCGAGTCTTTAAACTTCCGAGTCTTTCAACTCAATAGGCCTACGGGGGAAATATCAATATCCGAGTCTTTAAACTCACTCCGAGTCTTTAAACCCAATCTGGGCCCGCCCCCTTCATAATCATATCCGGGTCTTTAAACCCAATAACCAGATCCAGCAAATCCAATTCGTAAACCATTTGAAAACCATTTTCCATTTCCGAATCTGAATCTGCAATCTCATCAGGATCCCGAATCCAAACCCAGAACTCATATCTATATGCATTTCCAAATCCGAGTTCGAAACCATCATTCCGTAAGCTAGCATCCGGAAATAACCCTTCTGAACCCAATCCGGAAGTCCATTTTCAAGTTCCAAACCGAATCCCAAATAGTCATCCGGAAATCCGATTCTAAAATCCAAAATCTCGTTAATCAAAACCATTTTTCTGAACTGGGCTTCAAGCCTGAAATCACTTTTCCAAAATCTGTTTTAAATCTTTGAAATCAAATCATATTTCAATTCCCGAAATTGAATCGTTTAAACCATGGTCAAATCATAACATTATTTGGAATCTCGTAAAACGTACAAAATCGTAAATACCTCAAAAACCGTGCATAATCGTAAACTATCAAGATCATAAATCAAATCATAGAATCGCGTATAGAAAACATATAAAAACATATATGCATGCATCATAAGTTAGAAAGCAAAGTCCACTCACAGACCATTTCGCTGCTGCCTCGATACGCGTGCAATTACGCTTCTCCAGCCAATCTACTATCACCTATCTCCCCGAACCTGTCCACATCCTATAATAAGGTCACTAACTACTTTATAAAGCTCATAATAAAGCCCCGTATTTTTCCCGTATTTTTAACTATTTTTAACCGAGCCTTAAAACCTTCGGACATCCCGAAACAATCGAGATGATGTCCGATCTACTCGAAACCAATTCCAAAATGTTCGTTACATCGGATACTTTAAAATTCGTGTTGGAACCTTCCTCAAAAAGCGTGACACGTGCCCACACGCACCGCCTGAAGTGGTTGCGCGTGAGCCTCACGCGCCAGTCACTATTCATCGTCTTCAACATCAGTTGACTGGTCTGAACCGATCTGCAATTCCGGTCCGATTTTGAACCGGAATTCACGGTTTTGTCCAATTTTTAATCCGTTTCTATTCCTATTTCTACCCTTAGCTTCATATCGCCCTTCCTAGTCCATCTAACTATTTAAACCATGAAAATGAACACAAGAAGGTACCTGTCAAACCGAGCTTACATGTCCAGTTTTCCCCCCTATGTGTTCTCGTGCACCCGGTCACCTTAGACCTCCATTTTAAGCTCTTTGAACTTGTCTGGATCTCCATAACCTTGTTCAAACAATAAATATGAGTAAAGACGTGTAAAACTGCAATTACCATTTTCGATTTCAAAATCGAATTTTTATAAACTTCCACTTACCGTCCCTTCCAAGCCTTAATTCCAACTCTATGGAGTTCCTTTTGACCTTCTAACCATCTTCCTTTCAGAAACTATGGGTACAAGATCATGATTGAGGGTGATCAAATCCCGGTTCCTCACGGTTTTGTTTCCACTCTGTTTCCTCTTGTAACATGGCCACCGTCCACGGCAAACCGCCGTGAGTACTCTACTACCACCCTCTCATTACTGTCTTGCTTTTTCCTTCAATACTTAAGGGCAGAGGATGACATTTACAGGGTTAATTGGGGTGGGATTTCATGGTATAAACCCACACTCTGTTTCTATTTCTGTATATTAATGGGGAATTGGCTTAATCGATCCAACACAAAAGAGACAAAAGGGAGAAGTGGCTGGAACCAACCAGACCACGTCCACGCGTCCACATCTCTCCCATTTCTCGTGAAAATAAAAGGACAAATGGCATCATCAGATTAATCTCACATTTCAAAAAGTGCCAAAGACTATTTTGCCCCTTTAATGTCCAAATTACCATTTTACCCCTCAATTATCTAGACCCGTAACTAATTTATCCGAAGTCCAATAATGATGTGCCGCCTGTCATTGTACTCAGGCCATTGAGACCTTCCTAACGGTCATTGAAGTTCGTGAAAATTCCATGTCGTATGAAAAGTCAATAATTTTCCCTTTTTTAACGAACTTACCAACGTGCCCTCGAACTTCCGAACGTCATAACTTTTTCCTCGGATGTGGGAATCGGACGTGCCACCTGTCTATAAACTCGTGACGTCCTGAATTATGTCATGGTCATCGGTCAAAGTCCATTTGACCGTCCAAATGAAAACTCAACATTTTTGCCCATTCTAGGGGCAAAATCGTCATTTTGCACCGTCCGTCCGAACGCATACAACTAATCACCGATTAACTTCACTAATTCGTCATTAACAACTAATCAAATCCTGATTTTTGGGATAGGTCGTTACAAAAATTGACCTTGAATTCAGCTTGCTGGGATTGAGGCGAGTCAAACCCAATTAAACATGAAGGAAACTGGAATTGTTTTGGGCTAGAACAAAGAGGAGGAAGATTTTGGATTTTCGAGCTTGAGTCGAGGAATTGGAGACATGGAGCGATGCAATTGATTTTGGAAATATGGTTAATAGAATCCCACGAAGCTTCCTGATGCATCAATTGAAGGAAAACAATAAGAATTGATGGAGATTGAGTGATGAACAGTGTTCGGTGTTCTTTGAAAGTCGAGTTCGAATTAACGGATTAAGGTAACCTTGATACAAATTGAGTTTACAGATCTCTAATTCAGATGTAAACGATGCTAATGGACGGTTTAATTGTAGAAATCAAGCCAGAATTAAGGGAGATTCAACCGGGTCATCTCGCGGGTTGTAGGATCCGTTTATCAGTTAAACGGGTGAAAGAGACGACTGTGCAGGGTACTGTAGCTGGCGCGTGGGTTTCACACGCAGCCACTCACGGGGGCGCTTGAGGGCACATGGGAACGATTCTCGAGGTGAGGTCAACATGACTTTTGTTCCTTTTAATGTAACGAACATTTTGGCACTGGTTGCGAGGAAATCGGATATCGTTTCGATAGTGTTCTGTGTATCCAAAGTTTTAATATACATTTAAAATATGTATTTAAATCCCGGAACAATTGGGAAAAATTATATGAGGTATATTGGAATGTTAGTAACCCTCGATAATAATTTTGGACACGATTCATGATTCCTGGAAAGTACCAGAAATTATGGAAACGCGTGCAGCTCCGAAAGCGAGCGGTTTGGACGGTGTGTGAGTGGACGTTTGTTTTATAAATTGATATGCATGCATAGTTAAATGTTTTACATGGTTGATTGCATGATTTGGTTTCCAATGATGTCATGGTGATTTGGCATGATTATTTGTGATTAAATGATTATTTTAATCAATCTTTCGGGCATATTTTACGAGGAAAGTGTAATTGATATTTTGGGCTAGGCCCGGAGTAAAAAAGGTTTCAAAAATGATATTTTGACTTAGTTGGTGAATCAAGGATGATTTCTGGATTATTTTAATGTTTTCAAATGAAATTTTACGGATTTACGTGTAAATGGTAATTGGCCTTGAGACCGTGTCGGGAATGATTTTGACTTGGTTTGAAGTCAAGGATTTGATTGAAATGTTTTGGGATGTAATCCCGGGATAGTTTTCATTGTGATTGTGAGTGCCCAGATGGTCGAAGCTAGGGGATCAACCAGACGACCGGAGCTTGGGGGATATGATTGTGAGTTGTTTTTATGGTAAGCCAGCTTATCGGACGCGATTGAGCCTGGATGTACCACTCGGATGTGTCTGAGCCTGGGGATGTGTTCGTCCAGATGTGACTGAGCCCGAAGGTTGAGCCCAAATGTGTCTGATCCCGAGAATGTGGCTGGATGTTGGCCTAAGCGTAATGCGGATGTGACTGTGTGATTGTTGTGCACTTGTGAATGATGCGGATTGATTGATCGATTGATTGTTGTGCACTTGTGAGTAGTGGTGTTTGATTTTGATTGTAATTGCATACTGGTATTGAGTACGGGTTCGGTCTTTATAGCCAGGTGATTATGTTTTCATATGTTTTGGCTTAAGAGCCGGGATTTGATACTTGTTATGTGTTTTGGCTGGAAAGTCGATGATTATGTTTTTCCCTATGTATGCATGGTTTGATAAACTGGAGGGTAAATGATGTATTTTGAAATGTGTTTTAAATGATATTATTTTTGTCCACTCACACCTTTTCTGTTTTAATGACCCTACAGGCCGTGGCACGACGTTCGGGGTTGATCGAGAGGCGGAGGTATGAACGGAATTCAGTGCAGTTATCCCTTGTCTGACAGGTGCTGAAGGGTAGTTTCGGGACTTCAGTTGACTTGTTAGACGGGAGCAGGACCGGGCATGCTTATCAAAGTCCAGTTGGGACGGGTCCTATTATATAATATTAACAAAAGTAAAAATTATAAACAAGTATAATATGCACAATTTATATACATACACTTACAAATTAAAAATGACTTTCAATTTCCCCGGCAACGGCGCCAAAAATTGATAAAGTCCAAACTACGCATTAAATTAAACACGTAATTCGAGTATTATGCAATTTAAACCCTTTTTGTGTAGATGTAGTATTGGTAAATAGGGATCGTTCTTAACCGGAGAAATTAGGGAACATTAATAATGTGTTAGTGGGAAAGAATAATGAATAAAAGAATAATGAACGAATTAATGAATTAAAGAATTAAATAATCAAAGAATTAAATAATCAAAGAATTAACTAATTAATTAATTAATTAATTAAAGAATAAAGGGAGAAAAGAATAAAGACTAACGAATATATGAGGGGTTTGAAAGGGTTGTAAACATAAAATAAAGAAAATAAATAAAAATAATTAAATACTTAATTCTACTTCTACTTTAACCTTTGTACTAGTAAATTTTCTTCAAACACATATTTTTACCAACACTCTAACATCATGCGTATACTGAACTAATCACGAAATCTTACCTTAATCATCTCAGATACATGCATATATTTTCATTTTATAAATGCACCGAACAGCGGATTATTACTTACAATATGATTCACCTTAAGTTAATGATTTAATGCGCCGAACAACGATCAAACATTAAATCTCTTCAACTCTATTCTAAATGCCCCAAACAGCGGATCAACATTTAGCTTCGAATTGAAATTTAAGCACTAAAACATATGAAGTAAAAGAAATTCAAAAAAGTAAAACACATGGAGATTGCATTCTTACTTACAAATGATAGAAATAAAATATCAACACATATATTGAATTATAAGTAAAACCAATAAAAATAACAAGAATTTAAGTAGAAATATATGGATTTTCACAAGAATCACCGAATAGTGGCAGGAAACTTGTGAAGATGGAAGAAGAAATGCTCAGAATTTCATACTTTATTTATTTCTGCAAAAATCCCTCAAAATATATGTCACGACCCGGCCCATCTAATGCAATATTGTCCGCTTTGGGCCCATCCATCACGGTTTTATTTTCGGGAGCTAACATACAACTTCCCAGTAGGTCATCCATCGTGGGATTGCACCAGCCTCAACTCGCTTAACTTTGGGGTTCCAATCCCCCCCAAAGCCACTGAGCTCCCAAAAGGCCTTATGTTAGATAGATACGTGCCCACACATATAAGGTACTTCACCTTTCCCTCCCCGAGCGATGTGGGATCGTTCACCGATCTTACCTTTCCAAGCTCACGGGTCTTGCTCACCGATCTTGCTTCTCAAGCTCTCGGGTCTTGCTCACTGTTCTTCCTTCCAAGACCGGGTCTTACAATCCACCCCCTTTGGGGCCTAGCGTCCTCGCTGGCACATTTTCGGTCAGGGTCCGGCTCTGGTACCATTCTGTCACGACCCGGCCCATCTAACACAATATTGTCCGCTTTGGGCCCAGCCTTCACGGTTTTGTTTTCGGGAGCTCACATGCAACTTCCCAGTAGGTCACCTATCATGGGATTGCATGTAACGACCCGTCCCGAATTCCGGGATTAGTTTAGTCACTAATCTTGATTAGTGAGGTTGAACGGTGGTTAGTAGGGCGGAATCGGACAAAATGTGCAAAATGACCATTTTGCCCCTAGCCGTGGGCAAAATGTTGACTTTTTGATCGGGCGGTCAAACGGACTTTGACCGATGACCGTGACGTAGTTCGGGACGTCACGAGTTCATAGACAAGTGGCACGTTCGATTCCGACATTCGTAGAGAAAGTTATGGTGTTCGGAAGTTGAGGGGTATTTTGGTAATTTGGCTTATTAGGGGCCAAATGTTGACTTTTGATCGGGAGGTCCGATGGGCGAGGGCCAAGGACCGTTACGTAGGTATCGTCGATACGAATCCAACGACAGGCGACATGCCGAAATCGGAGATCCGACGACGACGTTATGGTCAAGGAAACGAACTAACGAATTGAGGCCGGGATTAAAATAATATTATAATAATGAATAGTGACCGTTGACCCTACACACCTGGATGAGTGACAAGTGTCACCCATCCCTTGTTTCCAGCTCCTTGTTTCCCTCCAAACATCATCATTACTACATCATCATCATCTAATCCACCATTTCCCCTAATTTTCTCCATTTTGTTCCTAAACCGTGCACAAAATGTGGGATTCGGATTAGGGAGAATTGGCTCCCTTCTTCTGCTGTTCTTGTGAGAAAATGGGAGACTAGGATGAGGGAATTAACGGGGAAACACGAGGGGTTGTGAGGATGTTGAATTTTGGATTTTGGATTTCGGGAAAATTGGGGGGAAAATTCGAATACTGGGAATTGGGCTGTGATGATCGAATTGGAGGTTACAAACATCTTCCTGAGGTTGTGACGAGTCGATCCACATCAAAAACGAGAAGGATTGGTGCCGTTTTGGCTCTGATCGAGCTTGGTGACAGAGGAAGAAATCGAGGCTGAGTCGTGGAGTTTGGGGCTGTGATTGACTCAATTGTTGTGGGGAAATGATTTCTCATGATCCCACGATGCTTCTGGGATCATCAATTGAAGGAAACCGGCTGAGATCGATGAAACTCCATGGTTGCACAGTGGACGGTGTTCATACTTGAGTCGTGATCATTTACTGATCAAACGACGAAATTGATGTGGGGGAATTGTTCCTCGTGGTCCACTGATGCTTCTGGTTGAACCAATTTGGGGAAATCAATCGAGATTGAAGGAATCCCATGATTGAACAGTGACCGGGTGTTCTTCGTGGATCATCATCGAATCGTGGGAATCTGGGTAAGGATTTGTGTAATTGAGTTTACAGACTTATAATTAAACTTAAAACGAAGCTAATGGAATGATCAATTGATGTAATTAAGGCTGAATTGATAGGATTGGAACCGGGTCGTATCGCGGGTAAACTGGACCCGTTTACCAGACAAACGGGTTGGGCTGGTGACACTGTAGCAGGCGCGTGAGTTTCACGCGCAGCCACTCACGGCGGCGCGTGACGGCGCGTTGGCACGGATCTCGAGGTGACGTCAACATGACTTCTGTCCTATTTAATGTAACGGACATTTTGGAATTGGTTTCGTGTCGATCGGACACCGTCTCGATAGTGTTCGGGATGTCCGAAGGTTTTAAATTAAGTTTAAAAATAAGTAAAAATTCGGGAAAATTACGGGACTTTGATAGGATGTTAATGATGAGGTTAGTGACCCTCTAATGTGATTTGGACAGGATTGGGAGTCCCGGTGATAGTGGTGTGGCCCGGGAGGGCCGGTGGCACGCGTATCGAGGCACACGGTTAAAACGGTATGTGAGTGGACTTTGGTTTTATAAATTCTATGCATGCTTAAATGTTTTACATGGATTATGATTGTGATTGTATGATGTTGGTTTGGTTGTTGGTAAATTGTACGGTTTCACGTATTTCGAGGCGATTTACGTGCTTGCACGTAAATCGAGGTTTCCGGTTTTACATGGATTTTCCATATTTATGACTTGGATATAATGTGATGAAATGGTTTTGAAATTGGAAATATGAACTCGGGCTTGAGGCCCAATTATGTTGGAAATTTCGGACTTGGAGTCCATTTGAAAATCGGGCCGGGGCCCAGTTGGTTAATGAAATCGGGCCAGGGGCCCAGTTGGTATGAAATCGGGCTGAGACCCATTTGAGTTATGTTATCGGGCCAGGGGCCCAGTTGGTTTACAAATCGGGCCGTGGGCCCAGTGGTTCATAAAATCGGGCATGAGGCCCAGTTGGATAATAAATGTGATTTCGGGTCAGGGACCCTATATTTTATAATGGTGATTTTGGGTCAAGGACCCTAAATGGAAATTTTGGGCAGGGCCCAATGGTAATGATGTGATAAAAGGATTTAATAAAACTGTTTTTCCATATACCATCTGGATACAAGGATATATGATGGTCTCCTCCAGATGTCTGGGACACTGGGGAAGTCACGGTGCATTGCCTGCGAGGGGTCATTATACGGAGCAGCCGGACCGTATGATGACTCAGGAGCAGGATTGCTATGATTGACGTCAGGGACGTCAGACATCAGGGATGTCAGATATATGGACCCGGAGAGACCCCGGGCAGCACGCGTAGCTTATGAAACCGTGAGACATGACGTCAGGGACGTCTAGCATCAGGGATGCTGGTGATGGTAATGGTAAAATACGAATTAATGAAATGGCTTTCCAGGTGGATTTATGATTGTGTGATTTTAATGAATTAATGTTCATTTATGGTAGTGGGTGGTGACCCACATGGTCGTATATGTATGGTGGTGGTGTTCCACGGTTTTGGGCTGAGTTCCCACACTTGGTTTTTGGTTAACAGTTTTTGGGCTAAGGCCCTAAGGGCTCGGTTGAGCAAGCGTTTTGGTTACTGGTTTTTGTGGCATGCATACGTTTTTATTGGAGGGCATAAATGTCTTATAAATGTATTTGATGAACTTACTGGTTTTTGTCCACTCACAGCTTTTGGTTTTAATGCCCTTCAGGTTGATTACGGATGCGATTGCAGCAGAGACTGGGACATTGCACACCTCCTCCATCGATCCTTGCGCACTCTGGATGCCCTGTTTGGGCAGTGGCTCTTGGTCATCCTTTTTCTGACATCCCTTGTTGGACGGGAGCAGGGCACATTCCATGGTAATCCCGGGGGGATTGGGATGGGTCCTGTCATTGCACCAGCCTCAAATCGCTTAACTTTGGGGTTCCAATCCCCCCCAAAGCCACTGAGCTCCCAAAAGGCCTTATGTTAGATAGATACGTGCCCACACATATAAGGTGCTTCACCTTTCCCTCCCCGAGCGATGTGGGATCGTTCACCGATCTTACCTTTCCAAGCTCACGGGTCTTGCTCACCGATCTTGCTTCTCAAGCTCTCGGGTCTTGCTCACCGTTCTTGCTTCCAAGACCGGGTCTTACAATCCACCCCCCTTGAGGCCCAGCGTCCTCGCTGGCATATTTTCGGTCAGGGTCCGGCTCTGATACCATTCTGTCACTACTCGGCCCATCTAACACAATATTGTCCGCTTTGGGCCCAGCCCTCGTGGTTTTGTTTTCGGGTGCTCACATGCAACTTCCCAATAGGTCACCCATCATGAGATTGCACCAGCCTCAACTCGCTTAACTTTGGGGTTCCAATCCCCCCCAAAGCCACTGAGCTCCCAAAAAGCCTTATGTTACATAGATACGTGCCCACACATATAAGGTACTTCACCTTTCCCTCCCCGAGCGATGTGGGATCGTTCACCGATCTTACCATTCCAAGCTCACGGGTCTTGCTCACCGATCTTGCTTCTCAAGCTCTCGGGTCTTGCTCACCGTTCTTGCTTCCAAGACCGGGTCTTACAATCCACCCCCCTTGGGGCCCAGCGTCCTCGCTGGCACATTTCCAGTCAGGGTCCGGCTCTGATACCATTCTGTCACGACCCGGCCCATCTAACACAATATTGTCCGCTTTGGGCCCAGCCCTCACGGTTTTGTTTTCGGGAGCTCACATGCAACTTTCCAGTAGGTCACCCATCATGGGATTGCACCAGCCTCAACTCACTTAACTTTGGGGTTCCAATCCCCCCAAAGCCACTGAGCTCCCAAAAGGCCTTATATTAGATAGATACGTGCCCACACATATAAGGTACTTCACCTTTCCCTCCCCGAGCGATGTGGGATCGTTCACCGATCTTACCTTTCCAAGCTCACGGGTCTTGCTCACCGATCTTGCTTCTCAAGCTCTCGGGTCTTGCTCACCGTTCTTGCTTCCAAGACCGGGTCTTACAATCCACCCCCCTTGGGGCCCAGCGTCCTCACTGGTACATTTCCGGTCAGGGTCCGGCTCTGATACCATTCTGTCAAGACCCGGCCTATCTAACACAATATTGTCCGCTTTGGGCCCAGCCCTCACGGTTTTGTTTTCGGGAGCTCACATGCAACTTCCCAGTAGGTCACCCATCATGGGATTGCACCAGCCTCAACTCGCTTAACTTTGGGGTTCCAATCCTCCCCAAAGCCACTGAGCTCTCAAAAAGCCTTATGTTAGATAGATACGTGCCCACACATATAAGGTACTTCACCTTTCCCTCCCCGAGCGATGTGGGATCGTTCACCGATCTTACCTTTCCAAGCTCACGGGTCTTGCTCACCGATCTTGCTTCTCAAGCTCACGGGTCTTGCTCACCGTTCTTGCTTCCAAGACTGGGTCTTACATTATATTATTTTCTCCAATTTTTTATTATTTTAATATTAAAAGTGAAGTATAAAAGGGTATAAAATAATATAAAATAATACTTAATTAATGACTTATCAACTGTTGAGGAGTTGTAAACAACGGGGAAATGGGCTAACCCGTTTGCTGATCCGCGCCAACTGAGGCATTAAGCCATTCCTCGGCCTTCGTAATTGCCAGCTTTAAGGTTATGTGAGGTACCTTGGTAAACCCTAAAGGCCTAACATGTTGGCGATATTCGACTCTAGACGAGGCACCAACCTTCTTAGCATCAAACTTATTAGACTTGGCTTTCACATGATTTCTTGAATTTTTGCCATCCTCTTGGCATAGCTCCTCTATTTGTACTTAATATGTTCAGTCTGATTAAAGGCTGAGCAGTCCTGCCTAAGAAAAATCCAATAGAATATACAAGGCCAAGCCTCTACATAAATTAAGACATCAATGGCCGATCGCATCTGGTCGGCCTACACATTGCTTGACCAGCCACACTCTTAACCAAACAAACAACCTAGTGTTAAGCTCAAAGCAGCACAGGCTGATCACATCTAGTCGGCCTACTTACTGTTCAGCCAGCCAAATCATAAATACTCCTCAAGACACACGAGGATACATGTCAACTCCTGGGAAAGGGACATTAATCCCACATCGAACTATTCCACCAACAACATTCAACGCTACCATAGACACGAGGGCACCTCCCCTCCAAAGGTAATGACAATCTTACCCTTACGCTGCCTGTATTAATACAATATCCTCCACACTTAATCTTTAGCATCGAAGACTGTTAGGCGGGCACTACACCAGTATTTCTTTTCTCTTACCTCTCTCTACGAAGGTCCCGCCACCATGAGAAGAGGATCCAAAAATGTCCATCGAGATGAGTCTATGTTGGTCCATTTATTGTATCAACACAATGTATAAATTTAAACATCATCAAAATCCCTAAAAAAAATTCCAAAATCCAAACCAACCAGAAGGAGCTCCGAGAAACCTCATAAAAATATTTCTCAATGCCTCCAATTTCAAACAATGATGGTCACGGTGTTCTGGAGGAGGGATGAGGATGTGTTGATGATTGTGATGAAGTGAGGTGAAAGGGGGTAGAAGGAAGGAGAAAGAAAAAGAAGAATATCAGTAGATCTCGCCCCTAGTTAACGCATCCAACTTGCAATGATGAACACACGTATGAGATCGAAAGATGTTGATAGCATTGTTGGCGTCATGATGGGACTCTTTCCAAACTTGGCAGGCCTCGAATCACCTAGGGGCGCGGGAAGGTGACCTAGGGATTTGATATTGTAGATGTGGGACTTGAGCTAGTGGGAGAAGAAATATAGGGAAAAGATGAATAGATCTCGACCGTCGTGACGATGGTGGTGGCAATGGTAGCAGCAACACTCACATTAGTGTTAGCAGAGATAGGGGATTAAGGGAAGTGAGGGTGGTAGAGGTGGTAAAGGTCGTAGAGGATGTGGAGGTAAGGATGAAAGGCATGGTGGTAGTGGTAAAGGTGGTTGTGGTGGTTGCGGAAAAGTAGGCTTGGGCATGAGTTGATCGTCGGTTCTTTTAAGGAAAAAAATTATATATATACATTAGAAATATAAATTATGAGTAAACGACAATATTTTTCAAAATTAATTTGGATATAACAAGAAGTGAAAATTTCATTATATTTTGTGAAAGCAACTTTCAAATGCGACATATATGTTGCTATTCAAAGTTACCATCAAAAGTCTATTGATTTTTCAAAAGGCAAGATTTTTCACTTTACCAAATACTTTTCTATTGCTTCACTTTCAAATAAAAAAAAATTAAGAAAAAAAAACAATATCGAGGAGTCTTAGTATAATAAAAAAGAAAAATGATCACCCGTAATTGTTTTACTATTTTCAACCGATCATTTATCATCCATATACTCTTGTTTCACTAATTTAGTCTTGAAGTCAATTCTGTTAAATCGTCCATTAGTCAAGGGCAATTTTGTCAATCTATCTAATTTCTAATTTAAATATTCAAACTAACTACTAATATGCCCTTATTACATATTCAATGTATTTTATGTATCTTGAATCTAGGGGTGGGCACGAATCCGTTAAAACCGCTAACCGATCCGCTTCAAACCGTTATTTATCCAACGATTAAGGTTTGACCGGATAAAAGTCAAACAGTTTGAGAATCCTAACCGTTCCGTTATTAATAGTTTGGATTTACATTTTCATTTTGCAAATCCGTTAAATCCAAACTGAACCGTTAAGAAATATAGTAATTTTTATTAATGTTTAAATATATTATTAATACAAAGTCAAATTAATAAAAATAAAAGGATACCTAGATGTACCCATATAAGTATATGTATACTCATATAAGAGTATAATAAAAAGATTAATAAATAGTTTGTTCGTTTGATAAATCTTAGTATAGTGATAATGTTTGTAATTCAATACTTAGCAAGTTTAATATATAAAATTTTAAGTATTGAATATTGATTTTTTTTCGGATCCTTATTTTTTCTGTATCCTCATTTTTTTTTTATACCTTAACGGTTTTAAACCGTTTCGATCCAAACCAAACCGTTAGTAACGGTTTGGATTGAAACGGTTTTATTTCTAATTTTAGAAAATCCAAACCGTATCGAGCCGTTAAGATTTTAACGGTTTGAATTTGAAAATTGTCAATATCCGTATCGAACCGTACCGTGCCCACCACTACTTGAATCTGTTAAACCTGATTCAACGCCAAAATAAACAGAGAAAGAGCATAAGAGTGAGAAAGAGAAAGTGTGAGAAAGGTATTGCACGATGATGAATAGAGACAGACTTTGACAGGACCCACCCCAAATCCTCTGGGGATTAAGGGCTAAACCCTGCTCCCGTCTAACTTACGTATGACACGAAGGCTAAACTGACGTTCAACCTCCATGTGACACGTAAGTCGGACAAGATATTCTCGATCCAACCATCCTAAAAGTATCCGGACTTCCCAGAGTGCGCCGAACTACTGTGGTTCGCGGTGGTGATGTCTCCGTCTCTCTCGACCAACAGCCCGTACCGCAACAACCTGGAGGGTATCGAAAACATGAAAAGACTGTGAGTGGACAAAAATAAAGAGTAAGTTCAAAAACAGTTATCAGGAAAACAATTACATTTTTTACCCTCCACGCAAAAACCAATGCATGCATATCAATTCATGTTATGAAACCATTTCATATCAATTTCATATTCCAAAAACCATCAACGAAAACCATTTGAAAACCAGAATCAAACCCGTTAATCAACTCCAGGCCTTAGCCTCAAATCACAAATCAATCTCAAATACCGGAACTCAGTCCCAAAACTCATCAAATCCAATTCGTCCGGGTCACTGTCCAAAACATCTGAAAACCAGTGAAAAACATCAATCATACGAGTTTGCTGGATCTCAAGTGCGCCCGAATCTTTAAACTCAAAACCATGTGCAATAACTAGGTCTTCCTGGGATCTCAACGAGTCTTTAAACCCAAAACACAATCACAGGCCTTGGGGGGTATCACAATCACTGTGTCTTTAAACTCAAAACATATCAATCCAGGGCCCTCCCCCCGTCAATCAACCGAGTCTTTAAACTCAAAACCAGATCCAGCGGGTTTTTCTTTTTCTTTTTTCCGGTTCTTTAAACCCAAAACCATTTTTCCAATCAATAGTGAAAACCATAGAAAATCCTTATTCGAATTCGCAACAATGATTCTGTAAGCTGGCATCCGGAACCACTGTCCGGAACCCAAATCCAGACTTCCTTTCCAAGCAAAACCAAATCCGAAATCACTTTTCTGAAATTCATTTCAAATCCTTGAAATCAACTCATATTTCAAATCCCGAAAGCAAATCATTAAAACCATGAGCAAATCACGAGATCATTTGAAATCTCGTAAAATGTGCAATTACGTAAATATCTCGAAAATCGTGCAAAATCGTAAACCATCAAGATCATAAATCAAATCATAGAATCACGTATAGAAAACATATAAAAACATATGTGCTTGCATCAAGAGTTAGAAAGCAAAGTCCACCCACATACCAGTTATGTCGTTGCCTCGATACGCGTGCACACACGTCATAACTTTTTCCTCGGACGTCGGAATCGGACGTGCCACCTGTCTATGAACACGTGACATCCCGAACTACGTCACGGTCATCGGTCAAAGTCCATTTGACTGCCCGAACTAAAATTTAACATTTTTACCCATTCTTGGGGTAAAATCGTCATTTCGCACCGCCCGTTTGAACGCATCCAACAAATCACCGATTTACTTCACTAATTCGTCATTAATAACTAATCTAATCCCGATTTCCAGGAAGGGTTGTTACAATCTACGCCCCTTAAAGAATTTCGTCCCAGAAATTCTGAATCTCGTACTTCCATAACTAACGGGGAGAAATCCAATTGATCTTACACTTGGATCTCCTACCTGGTGTCTATCTCCTGCCAATCCAACTTATCCTGACAGTTCCCAACCTATCATTTCAACACTGAAGCCCGTAATAACCAAGTAACCACTTAGGCTCACCTGATTCGGCCCACGTGCTTTGTCAAAAAAAACCATCATATCGGAACTACACTGACTATCCATCCATTCACAACATACTTCGGCGCTAAGTTGTTCACCAACACTTGGATATGCACCCGTTACCACCAACTAAAACCACGGTGCCACCAACCATACGCAAGGGCAACCCTACGAACCTTGAAAGAAACAAAGATATTTTAGAATACCTCAAACACGGCTCGTAGAGTATATCTTCACGTGCTTCAAACATCATCTTACGGTACGTCCACTAATCAACCACAGCGGCATCAGCCAAGCTCTACTATTCCCAACGTCCGTCCAACAACACTGAAGTGTACCCGTCACCCTCACAGTATATTTCTAGGGCACACTAAAATCCTCGTAACCATACGGGTTGCTACCTAACTGCAAGTCAAGCACTGGTCACTTTTAGAGCCGATAGGTCTACTAACATATCAGATTCGACATGTCTAGATTGTGGGTTCCCTTCAATAACCTCATATCGATCAGTTATAGTCACTCATTTTTCACTTCCTTCCGTCGTCCTTCAACGGAACACACAATGGGCCTTGACAATGTCATCACAAGTCCTTCTACTTGTACCTTAACCCTTCTTAACACCATTCCCCGACACTCGTCACACAGGTCACTCCCGGAGTCACCTCATACTCTCTTCCTCCTGAACACATCCACACGTGTCCACGATCAAGAGGGGTCACAACTCTAGAAGTACCACCACTAAATCTCCCAACCGACACTAACAGGACCCACCCCGATTATCACCTCGATAATCGGGACGAACCCTGCTCCCGTTTGACAATCACACCAAAAAGACCAAAATAACCTCAAAGCAACCACAAAGTATACATTGTCAGACCAGGAGAAGTTATACTACAACGAGTCAACAGTAATACAAAGCATAGTAACAGTACAGTATAAGAAATAAAGTCCTACTATGAGCTGGCAAAAACACGCAACGGAAAACTCTATGCCTCTGCCTCGACGTTAACCCCGACGCTTGCACCACGACCTGGAGGGTAATTTAAAACCATAAAAGTGTGAGTAGACTAAAAAGAAATAAAAGTTTCAAAAACAGTTTAATAAACAAACCAGGATTTTTCCCTCCGTTTTAAAACATACATGTATAACTAAGTATCAGAAACAACTATATACACAGTATGATAATCATTATGAAAACATTATCTTAAAAGCATGAAATACCAATATCATCATCCGATCAAACCTGCTGGATCTATCCGAGTCCTTAAACTCAATCCAGGCCTCAATATAATCTGAGTCTTTAAACTCCCGAGCCTTTAAACTCAACAGGCCTACGGGGGAAATATCATAATATCTGAGTCTTTAAACTCCCGAGTCTTTAAACTCAATCTGGGTCTTTAAACCCAATCCGGGCCCGCCCCCGTCATAATCATAATCCGGGTCTTTAAACCCAATAACCAGATCCAACAAATCCAATCCAAACCGTTTTTAAATCATTTCTAAATTCATGTCCAAACCCGAATTCGAAATTACTATTCTGAAGCCATACCGGCATTCAGAACCGTCATTCTGAATCCAAATCCAGAAATCCTTTTTTTTCCAAGCTATAAAACCAAATCTCTATTTCCGAAATCCGATTCTAAAACTGAAACCTTGATTATCAAATCATGTTTCAAAACCCATTTATAATCATTGAAAACCAACTATAGATTTAAATCCCAAAATCCTAGCATCAGAATCATAATCAAATCATATCTCGTAAAACGTGCCGAAATACGTATAAATCTAAGAAATGCCTCGAAAAATGTGCAATTATGTAAAACAGACATAGAATAATCAATAGCATGAAATCATATTTAAAAACATAAAACAAGTAGATAAAAATAGTTATGCATGCTCAGTTAGAAAAGAAAAGTCCACTCACTAGGTCCGAACGTGTCAATAGCGCTCCGTACGCTCCTCAACTGTCTCAGGAGTATCCCGACATGTCAAATACCACAATACCGGGTCACAAATACTTCATTTAAGCTTACCCTAAAACCTTCGGACACTCAAAACTAACCCAAGACGATGTCTGATCGACTCGAAACTTGTCCCAAAATGTTCGTTACATCGATTAGAGTGAAAACCATGTTGGACACTTCCCCAGAACATGCTCCACGCGCCCTCACGAGCCTCCCAAAGGGGCTGCGCGTGGGAGCCACGCGCCTTACTGTTCATCGTCTCCTACCTTCAGCCAACCCGGTTCAGACCGGTCCGGTCCAACCGAGCCGGCGAGGCCGGTTCTCACTCAATTCCAGTCCATTTTCAATCCTCTCTTCGCCATTAGTTTCGTCCCACTCTTAGCAATAGATTCATCTAATTAACACATGAAATAAGGATCTAAATCTCACCTCCCAAAGTCGAAGCAAAACCCAGAAAAGTCGAGTTGCTGTTCCCGGCCACCAGTTGTCTCCTCAGGGCACAGCTTCGATTCCTGAGCTTACTAGGAACTTCCTACACCTATTAGGACCATTAGAACGTCTCAGCTAAGCTCCAAAACCCACGACTTTCGATTTGAACTAAAACGGGAAAACAGGGGACCCGAAATCTTACCTTCCTTATCCTCACCGTCGTGAGCCCCGCCGTGAGTCTCAGGGTCCCAAAGTCACTCCTCATGTCTCTAATCACCACCATAGATCAAGCTTCAATAGGTTTTATCGATTAAGGCTGCACCACGACCCTCAACTCCCTCTCTGTTTTTACTGATTTCCTCACCTCTCTCACACACAGTTAACCTTCCAGGTCCTCACAACACGATCAAACAGCATACAAGAATTATCCTGACCACTCACTCAAGCCAAAGCACTTCACACACTCACTCGAATGGATCGATTTTTCCTCACGGCTTCAGTCTCTGTTTCTCCTCTTTGAACGATTACAAACCAATTTTAAAATGTTAACCGTGCACAAAATAGGCTAGAAGCCTCTAGAATCTCACCAGGTGTCACACACCTTGTGGACACAGTCACAAATATCCAAACCCAACTCCCCAGGTGGCCTTATCTAATTGGCACTTTTTCCCATGGGTTAAAAGACCAAAATGCCCCTACAAGTCCAAATTACCATTTTACCCCTCACCTTTCTAGAACCACAACTTAACCGTCCGACGTCCGATGACAGCATGCCGCATGTCGTTGAATTCAAGACGTCGAGACCTATCTAACGGTCCTCGGTTTGCATGAAAACTAAGGGTCAAACAAAAAGTCAACAATTTCCCTCTTTTTAACCAAATTATGATAATGCCCTCGATCTTCCGAACACCATAACTTTTCTCCGATTGTCCGAATCGGACGTGCCACCTGTTTACGGACTCGTGACGTCCTGAACTACGTCACAGTCATCAATCAACGTCTGTTCGACCTGCCAAACAAAAAGTCAATAGTTTACCATACTATTCATAGGGGTAAAATCGTCATTTTATACAAATCTTTTCCAAATTTACATTTTTGCCCTTTTTGAAGGTCCGGGTTGTTACAGACACTCAACAACTAACGCCAACTCGGAATCAGCACGATGTCTCATCGTCTAAACCACAACATCTCTTGATTCCGGGATTCAATCACGGTATGTGCTCCACAAGCATACCATCTTCAGACTACGGATCACAACCACGTGTCCGTAACCCAACCAATTCACTAACCAACCCTCCTCACCTGTTAATGCACATCCTAACTACTGTCACTTAGGAATTTCATAACGCCTACGGATCACAACCACGTGTCCGTAACCCAACCAATTCACTAACCAACCCTCCTCACCTGTTAATGCACATCCAAAAGGATGGCAATCATCACTCCTTCGGATGACTGCATCCCCACCTTCCGAGGTTCGATCCCGAGCACCACTATTACACTTATAACCCACTCTCGGGATCACAATCAACAATCAAGCACCTTTGCCTCCTGAGTCCTGATCCTCAAGTACATCGAGCACCAATCTCAGTAAATCACCAATCACGGATCTCGGCCTTTCCCAAAGGCCAACCTCTGCATTTCTAACATGATAAGGGGAGTCCACGAAATCAACTTCACGGATGGTCAAACCCGACCATACCAACCTAGATCCAGTCACGAGGCAGAGGTCCATTGCGCTTCCGTCGTGCTACTTTGATCAGACTCACAGTATCCTGACCGTTTGTCCCAACCATGACCTACCAATGGTCATCGTACATCCCCGCTCGGTTAGTGGTTCCTACCAAACACGTCACTTCATAACTAGCCACAACCTTGATTCAATGTGTCTATCCGACCATTTACAAGCATCCCAGCTCGTGGCACATCGTTCTGATCTAGTGGTCACAGCACACCAATCCCAAGCCTCTGCTACTACCGAGCCAAAACCCTTGAACTTCGCTCGGTTCGGGGAAACTAACCTCCCTGAAAGTCCAATATGCTGAGTGCCCATCCCGAGTCGTCCATCAACCATTACCTACGTCGGCTGCACCTAGCAACACCATCCCCAATCCAGCCGTAAATCGGCCCAAGCCACAACCTCCAACTCAGGCGTCTGAAACTATGCACTTCCTCTGGGTTCCTCTCCAAGGAACTCACAATCCAACCTTAGTCCTCCCACGGGGTTTCTCAAATCATCCCCGTCGTCCGGGTTATCCAAACCCGCATCTGCCACTGGTTCACTACAACCTTACCACTCGGGTCGTCATACTCAATTAAGACCATTCATTATCGTAACTCTACTCACCAATATCAACCAATATCCAATGCTAGGGGGAAAAACCCTCAAAGCTCAAAATAGTTCCTAAAACCTGCCACTCAAGGCATCCGGCTACTCGTAGCTACACGAGTCCAAGCTCGAACAATCTGACCAAATGGTCACAAGTCCATACTTTCGTCATCCAATCACCACCCGGCCCAACAAGCAACCGTCAACCGGCCTCCTTGGCCCACGTATCTCACTAGCTCAACGGGCTACTCTCGGGCCCCTCAGGCCGACCAACCTACTCATCTGTAGTTCACTAGCTACCATCCAGGTTAATCATGCTGGCGTATCTCCGATCCAATGGTCTATCCATCAAGCAAAACCAACGCCAACGCACTAACCATTCCGGCCCGAAGCCGATGTACATCATACCTCGTACCGTGTATCGAGCGACTAACATCCTGACCCTAACAATCACCGCTAACTATCCATAAAAGAACGGACTGTCACTATCACGTCCAGGTTGCAGACGGGCTGTTCCGCGTCGAGACATCACATCCACAGTAGCGTCACAACACCCAAGTCGACGAACCAACGACTCTGGGAACTAAACCTCGCGCGGAGCACACGAAACCTTGCTCTGATACCAATTGACAGGACCCACCCCTAATCCCCCGGGATTAAGGGCTAAACCCTGCTCCCGTCTAACTTACGTATAACACGAAGGCTAAACTGACGTTCAATCTCCATGTGACATGTAAGTCGGATAAGAGATTCTCGATCCAACCATCCTAAAAGTATCCGAACTTCCCAGAGTGCACCGAACTACTATGGTTCGCGGTGGTGATGTCTTCGTCTCTCTCGACCAACAGCATGTACCGCAACAACCTCGAAGGTATCGAAAACATGAAAAGACTGTGAGTGGACAAAAATAAAGAGTAAGTTCAAAAACAGTTATCAGGAAAACAATTACATTTTTTACCCTCCACGCAAAAACCAATGCATGCATATCAATTCATGTTATGAAACCATTTCATATCAATTTCATATTCCAAAAACCATCAACGAAAACCATTTGAAAACCAAAATCAAACCCGTTAATCAACTCCAGGACTTAGCCTCAAATCATAAATCAATCTCAAATATGGGAACTCAGTCCCAAAACTCATCAAATCCAATTCATCTGGGCCACTGCCCACAACATCTGAAAACCAGTGAAAAACATCAATCATACGAGTTTGTTGGATCTCAAGTGCGCCTGAGTCTTTAAACTCAAAACCATGCGCAATAACCAGGCCTTCCCGGGATATCAACGAGTCTTTAAACTCAAAACACAATCACAGGTCTCGGGGGGTATCACAATCACCGAGTCATTAAACTCAAAACATATCAATCCAGTGCCCTCCCCCCGTCAATCAACTGAGTCTTTAAACTCAAAACCAGATCCAGCAGGTTTTTATTTTTCTTTTTTTCGGGTCTTTAAACCCAAAACCATTTTTCCAATCAACAGTGAAAACCATAGAAAATCCTTATCCGAATTCGCAACAATGATTTCGTAAGCCGGCATCCAGAACCACTTTCCCGAACCCAAATCCAGACTTCCTTTCCAAGCAAAACCAAATCCGAAATCACTTTTCTGAAATTCATTTCAAATCCTTGAAATCAACTCATATTTCAAATCCTTGAAATCAACTCATATTTCAAATCCCAAAAGCAAATCATTAAAACCATGAGAAAATCACCAGATCATTTGAAATCTCGTAAAATGTGCAATTACGTAAATATCTCGAAAATCGTGCAAAATCGTAAACCATCAAGATCATAAATCAAATCATAGAATCACGTATAGAAAACATATAAAAACATATGTGCTTGCATCAAGAGTTAGAAAGCAAAGTCCACTCACATACCAGTTATGTCGTTGCCTCGATACGCGTGCACTTACGTTGTTCCCAGTCAAACCACTATCACCGGCTTTCCCGAACCTCCCAAGCAATCCCGAAAAACTCGAATGTTTCCCCTCATTGTTACTCTGATTCCACCCCTTCCAGACCCTGGTTTCGATTCCATTCACCTCCTGGCAGTCTGAGAGGAAGTTCTCAATCACCAAACCCGAGTAACGGTCATGGAATCGCGAAACACCATTGTCGAATGAAAGCTTACCAGTTTCCAATGCTGCAGCCACCGTCCACGGAGAGCCGCCGTTTCAGGCTTAATCGACTCCTAGGCATCTCAGAAACAACATCTACTACTCAATTTGGTTCAACAACCCTTCAATTCGATTCCAAAGTTTCAAACTCAATAGGGGACTCAAGGGTTCTTACCTCTGTTCGACCACCACCGTGCACGACGGTGCTTGATGGTAGCACCACCATACTCCTCCCCTTCCACTCTCTATTTTCCGTTCACAATGTAAGAAAAATGGATGAAGATCGAAGGAAATCAATGGGTGGAGTCTTCTCTGTTTTCCTCTGTTATCCAAAACCGGGCACAAAATGTTTAAAAACACGTTGAGACGGTGAGCAACATTCTACCACCGTCCAGACCCAGCCAAGTGTCCAAAACCTGGTGGTCACCCCATCCAACAGCAGCCAAGTGTCCATCACTAAGTGGGCACAAATCCCAAGGTAGAAAATATCCATAATGCCCCTTACTGCACAAATTACCATTTTGCCCCTCAAGTCCCTAGACCTGTAACTTTAACGTCTGAACTCCAATCGATACAAATCGCCTGTCGTTGTATTCAGGAGATTGAGACCTTCCTAACGGTCCTCGAATTACGTGAAAAATATTTTTCGTTTTGAAAAGTCAACAAATTACCCCATTTCAACCAAATTACCAAAATACCCTTGAACTTCCACACGTCATAACTTTTTCTTTGGACGTCGGAATTGGACGTGCCACCTGTCTATGAACTCGTGACATCCCGAACTACGTCACGGTCATCGGTCAAAGTCCATTTGACCGCCCGAACTAAAAGTCAATATTTTTTCCCATTCTAGGGGCAAAATCGCCATTTTGCACCGTTCGTCCGAACGCATCCAACAAATCACCGATTTACTTCACTAATCCGTCATTAACAACTAATCTAATCCCGATTTCCGGGACAGGTTGTTACAGACTTAGTTGAAGGCAATGGCTCACTTAAATATCTCGGAGCGCTTCATCTTCCCTTTCCTTTCTCTCTTGAATATGAGAAAAGGTCTATATGATTTCTCTTTCTACATTTCATGTTTTAATTTTAATTTGATTTTTTTTCTTGTAATTTTTTATTTATTTATGATTTGATGAAAATTTCATTTTAAAGGGCAATTCTTTGGAATCAAAATCCTACGGTTTGTATTTTTCAAATGTCAAGCATTTTTTCGTTGAAGATGTGACAATAATATTAAAGAAGCTTGAGCATGGGGATAGATTTGGAGATCGCACAAGGACAGCAACTGTTACTAAATGCTACAATTGTTATTATCTGGAGATCGCGCGAGGACTACATAATTATAATTTGAATATTGCACGATGACTACAAATGTTCCCAAACGCTGCAACTGTTATCATCTAGAGATCGCACGGGGACTACACAATTATCATAGGAAGATTGCACGATGACTGCAAATGTTCCCAAACGCTGCAACTGTTATCATCTAGAGATTACATACAGATTTCAACTGTTACCGTATAAAGATAGCATGAGGACTAAAATTGAACGTTGCAACTATTATCAACTGAGCAACTGGTATTGATCGTTGTAAACATTTTTGATAGTTGCAACTGCTACAATACTTCAACTATATTAACTTGTAATTGCTTTTAAAAAAGTGAAGTTATCAACACTGTAAATATTCTTAACGTTAATACTTCAACAGTTATTAAGTTGTAATTGCTTTCAAAAAGTGAAGTTATCAAAACTATAAATATTATTAACGTTGCAAGTGGTGTTACAACTATTATCAGCATTACGACTGTTGTCAACGCTGCAACTGGTGTTATCGAAGTGAAGTCATCAACACTGAAATTCTTGTCAACACTACAATTCCTATCATGACAAGACCCCTGAAATCAATTTGATAACTGTGCTATATCTACTCCCATCTGACAACTAATCCAAAGTTTCTAAAGTACCCTTAGGACCTTAAATCCTAATACAAGAACCGTTAGACAAGGGATGTGTAACCCAACAAGAATCGTCCTCCAGAGGTCACCGTCCAAATGAACCCACTTACCCTAGAGGCAAGGTAAATCTTGGCTTGATAACTCCGACATCAGTCATAATCCATGGCATAGTTAATATCTCAGGTTAACCAAAAACTCCCTCAGCTATCATCCATGATTCAGCCGGTACTCCGTTGGCTCCCCTAACTCATCATGAGTCCCTAACCGATAACCTAATTCATCTGTAATTCCAATCTGATGTCTTGACTCATCTAGAATCCTAAATTGGTATTCCGAGTCGTCTATCGCGTATCTTCACATCAACCTTCGAACAGCCCGAAGATAGTGGTATTTTATACTCATTCCTAAATAGTACCTGTTTACCAATATCATGTTAGATTTTAGAACCTAACTTGAAGACCTATCACATTGTTTATACTCGTTTCCGAGTAGTTACATTCCTTACGGATTAATATACTATTTTCTAAATATCAAACGTATCCAGACTCTAGTTCTAACAACATCTTAACACGAGAATCCAACCAAATATTCTCAAGGAACACAATCAGGGTTCAATTCACATTATAAACATCACATAATCAATAAACTTAATTTTATAACTATAAGTTTGGGGTATAAGATCCACTCACATAACGTCAGGAAGAACTCGCCCGACAAAGTGCACTAATACAACTATTCCTAGGCACTTGACCCCAGAAGTCTCCATGAGCTTCATCTTGATTCTTGTCTCTCCTAAACTTCCCATGATTATGGTAACTCACAAAATAAGTAATTAATATTAATACAGGATAATCAAATCAATATAATCAAACCCTAGCTCTTAAAATCTTAGGCTCCTTATCAACAATTAAAACAATTTAGAATGCTCGGAACTAACATTAAACAAACTCCGATGAACCCTAAACTCCTTCCATAGGACTTGTAATGTCGAAAACATCAAGAACCCAACTCGGCGGAGACCGGGTAAGGCCTTCACACACCCTCATGCGCCACCCTCTCCTTAGCCCATCTAACCGTGATTGCAGGGCGCTACTTGCCTCTATCATGCCTTCACTGGCAATGGCCAGAATCGCCATTAATGGTGGATTCAAACTTTTCTGCAACTATTCCAATTTCTCAACAAATCGTACAACCCATATGCCTAAACACTTCCACTCGACAAGAAGATCAAGAATATGATACCCAAATCAAATGTCGTTACTTGTGGTGTCTGGAAATCTCCTTAAAACGCAGGAAGACCCATTCATTTTTTCCGTCATAGTGCCATCTACAGGGGTTTCTGAAATCCAAGGTTGGTACAGTTGTGCTCGCACGGACGAGGCAAAGGAGGCAAAGAGGATAGTGGTGATAGAGCGACCTGGGTTACTGTTAAAAGATGGCTTCGATTCTGTTCTTCCATTGCCAACTCGAGGTCGAGGGAGAGGAGAAAGAGAACCCCAAAACCGACCCATGGGGTGAAGAGAGAAAGTGTTCATTTTTAACAATTAAACTTTTTCAAAATTATCGTTATGTCCTCATATTTCCAGACCCGTAACTTTCTCCCACGGACTTTGTTTTCTGCGTGCCACCTGTTTACGAACTCGTGAGTTCGAGAGCTGCACAATGGTCAAAGAAAAACATCCAAAAGTGTTCCCAAGAAAAAATTTGACTAACGAACCTGTAATGACCCGTCCCGAATATCGGGATTGAATATTAATTAATTATGAATCAGAATGACTAATCGGGGATTAGTTGAGTGAAATCGGACGAAACGTGCAAAATGACCGTTTTGCCCCTAGCGTGGGCAAAATGTTGACTTTTAGTTCGGGCGGTCAAATGGACTTTGACCGATGACTGTGACGTAGTTCGGGACGTCACGAGTTCATAGACAGGTGGCACGTTCAATTCCGACATTCGTAGAGAAAGTTATGATGTTCAGAAGTTGAGGGGTATTTTGGTAATTTGGCATATTAGGGGCCAAATGTTGACTTTTTGATCGGGAGGTCCGATGGGCGAGGGCTAAGGACCGTTACGTAGGTCTCGTCGATACGAATCCAACGGCAGGCGGCATGCCGAAATCGGAGATTCGACGACGAAGTTATGGTCACGGAATCGAGCCCGATTAACCGAACGAATCGGGATTAAAATAATATTTTAATGTGAACAGTACTCGGTGACTGTGCACATCCGGATGAGTGACAAGTGTCACCCATCCCTTGTTTCCAGCTCCATGTTTCCCTCCCAACACCATCATCACCCCTAATCATCATGTTCTCCACCATTTTCCTTTATTTTCTTTGAAATTTCTTCAAACCGTGCACATTTTGGGGAGGGATTGAACTGGGAGAATTGGCTCCCTTTCTCTGCCGTTTTTGTGAGAAAAATGAGAGTTGGAATGACTGGAATAACAAGGGAAACACGAGGGGTTGTGAGTGTGAGGAATTCTGGGTTTCGAATTTTAGAAATTTTGGGGGGGAAATTCAATTGTTGCGAATTGAGCCGTGAGGAGTGGAATTGAAGCTCGAGTTAGCTTCCTGAGATCAGTACGAGTCGATCCACATCAAAAACACGAAGAATTGGCAACGTTTTGGCTCTGAACACACTTGGTGACAGAGGAGGAAATTCGAGATTGAGTCGAGGAATTGGAGGCTTCGATGGATGAAATTGAGCTGGGGATTACGTTCCTGAGGATCCCACGATGCTTCTGGAAGGATCAATTGAAAGAAAACGGTTGTGATTGGCTGAACTCCATGGTTGCACAGTGTGCGGATGTTCGAGTTGAGTCGTGAAGATTGAGCAATGGATTGATGCAATTGAGTTGGGGGAAAGGTTTTACTGGGTCCATGGAAGCTTCTGGTTGAATCAATTTAGGGATATCGATCGAAATTGATGGGGTTCGAGGGATGAACAATGGACGGGTGTTCTTGGTGTTCATCATCGAATCGTGAGGTTTGGAGTATGTAATCGTGTAATTGTTATTACAGACCTCTAATTAGACTTGTAACGAAGCCGTATGAATGTTTAATTGAAGGAATTAATGTCGAATTGACAGGATTGGAACCGGGTCTGATCGCGGGCTAAAGGACCCGTTTATCAGACAAACGGGTTAGGCTGGTGACACTGTAGCTGGCGCGTGGGTTTCACGCGCAGCCACTCACGGCGGCGCGTGAGGGCGCGTCCGGCCTAGTCTCAAGGTGAGGTCAACATGACTTTTGATCCTCTCAGTGTAACGAACATTTTGACGTTGATTTCGGTGAAATCGGATATTGTTTCGATAATGTTCCGCGTATCCGAAGTTTTGTTTTACGAGTTAAAATACGTATTTAATTCCGGAAAAATTGGGGAAAATTATATGAAGTATTTTGAGATGTTAGTAACCCTCTATAATGATTTTGGACAGGAGTTGTGATTTCCAGAATTTACGGAAAAACGTGCAGCTCGGAAACGAACCGTTTTGAACGGTGTGTGTGAGTGGACTTTGTTTTCTAACCGTGATGCATGCATATATGATTTAAAATGCTTTATTATATGATTTGATATGCTTTGGCATGATTGGTATTTCAATTCGGTGATTTCTCGGTTTTGTGATTATTATATTATTATATTCTGGCACGATTTTCGAGAAATCATGAAATTGGTTAAAAATGATATTGTGGGCGTGAGAACCCAAGTAAATAATGATTTTGACTCAGAATTGGAGTTACATGTGAAATTGATGAATTTGATGATTTTTGGCATCCTCGTGATTTTGTGATTATTTTAATCAGTCTTTCGGGCACATTTTACGAGGAACGTGCAAATGATGTTTTGGGCTAAGCCCGGATTGAAAATGATGTTTTGACTCGGGTTATGAGTCAGGAAGTTGAAAATGATATTTGGACTCGGATTATGAGTCAGTGATTGATTTCATGGATTTACGTGATCGTGGCAACTCGGGTTTACGGTTGCACGGATTTACGTGATATTGATATTTTGGGCTTGAGACCCAATGGAATTGTGATTTTGGTTGGAATTGTATTTCCATGTGATGACATGATGATATTGATAATTTTCGGATTTATAAAGTAAATCGGGACTTGGGGCTGAGACCCTGTGTTGATATATGATTTGGTTTTTAATGCAACTGTTTTTCACTGGTTTTTGTGATGGTGATATGTTGCGGATATTTAGGGCTTTCGGGAGAAAATATGTTTTTCCCCGTAGTGCACCCTGGAGATAACGCTCGCCTTCGGGATGGAAGTGTTTACCCCGAAGAGGTCACGTAGCACGATCTTTGTCTTGCAGCCCAGGGGAGGCTTGACTCAGATCAGATGTGCTGGATTATATGGATCGGTAAGTGATATGTTCACGAGATCCGGATCGTCGGCTGGTGAGGTTTTTCCCAGCGACGGATTGCTGACTGATGATGTGTTCACAGCAGCGGATGCTCGGATTTTGAGCGGTCCTTGAGCCTATTGATATGCACGCGTTGCAGGGATAAACGTGACTCAAAGCAACAGGATATGGAAATAAGTCCCGTGGATTATGGAAAATGATTTTGAGGAAACCGTGGTTTAGCGGTTAAAATGATTTAAAGAAACTGTGAACTTTTTGAGATGTTAAACTGATTTGGTGAACATGAGTTTTTGTGGACCATGGGAAAATATGTTTTGATTTTATCGGTCCACTGTTCATACTTGAATGATTTCATACTATTACTCATGTTTTACGATATGCATGCAAGTTTGTGAAAACTGGAGGGTAAAAATGTGTTTTGGTAAATGTATTTATCAAACTTTATTTTGTCCACTCACACCTTTTCTGTTTTGTTAACCCTTCAGGTCGTGGCGCGTTGATCGAGGCTATTCCAGAGGTGGAGGTATGTGCGGGCACAGGCGCAAAAATTCCCTTGTCTGGCAGGTACTGAAGGGTAGTTTCGGACTTTCAGTTGACTTGTCAGACGGGAGCAGGACCGGGTACGGTTTTTGACGTCCAGTTGGGACGGGTCCTGTCAGAACCCCTTCGAAACTAAGGATAAAATTGTTCTTTTCCAAATAAATTCCCAAATAAACCTTAATTTCTAGTCTGTGTGGTTACATATCAGTTGCAACTTGTGTTATCAAATGAAGATATCAACATTGTAACAACATTGCAACATTTGTCATCGTGTTTTGGAGTTTGTAGTGTTTTTTGGCGTTACAATGCATTTTGTAATAATAATGGTCCAATTTAATTTTAATATTTATCAACTGTGATTCTTCTTTGTTTTTTTTTTCTGTTAATAATAGTTGTGGTGGGTTTGGGAGTAGTGTGCTTTGGAATAATAATGACATTTTTATTCTAATATTTATTAAATATAATAAATATTTATTTATAAAACTAGCATCTTCAAGACTTTGCATGTAAGAAACAATAATAATAATGACGAGAGTCTTTGTTTCGGGCGAATCTTGATTAGGGATCGGCACGATGCAGTTCGATATGGATATTGGCAATATCTAAATCGTTAAAATTTTAACGGTTCAATATGGTTTGAATTTTCTAAAATTAGAAATGAAACCATTTTGATCCAAACTGTTAATAACGGTTCGGTTTGGATTGAAACGGTTTGAAACCATTTAACATAAAAAAACAAGTATATTCAAAAAACAGTAAGGATATTAAAAAAAACAATAAGTATTTAAAAAAACAGTAAGTATATTAAAAAAACAGCAATGATATTAAAAAAACAGCAAGTATATTAAAAAACAGCAAGTATATTTAAAAACAGCAAAGATATTTTAAAAAAAAAGTAAGGATACAAAAAAAGAATAATTAATACTTAATATTTTATATATAATTTTGCGGGGATTTGGATTGCAAACATTATCATTATATAAAGATTTAGCAAACAAATATTACCATTTAATAATCTTTTATTATATTTTTATCTAAGTATGCATATATTTCTCAGGGTATATTTGGGTATCCTTTTTTTTTTATTTTGTATTAATAATAGATTTAAACAATAATATATGTTTTAACTGTCCGGTTTGGATTTAAAAGATTTTCAAAGTAAAAATTCAAATCCAAACTGTTATTAACAGAGTGGTTTGAATTTTCAAACTGTTTGACTTTTATCCGGTCAAACTTAAACCGTTTGATAAATAACGGTTTGAAACGAATCGATTAGCGATTTTAACGAATTCGTGTCCACCTCTAATCTTGGTCATGCAACTTTTTTTACAATGAAAAAATTTAGTAGCAATTACATGTGACTGGACTGATTGATTCAGTAGCAAAGAGTTAAATATGTTTTTTTTTTAATGTGCAATTCAGTACTATCAATGGCTTTTCAAAGACAATCTTACATGAGGCCTAATAAATATAAGCTTGTAAAATAAGGGCCCAATAATAATAATAATAATAAATCCTATTTAATATTACAAAAATTAATGAAAACGAGAACAAAACAAAATTCTAATTTATGTAGAGAGACCAAAAACAAAATTATGTAGAGAGAAAAAAAAAAATTGTCAGCCATGGAGATGATAAAGCGGCTCAATAATGGTTGTTATTAATCAGCAGCCTTCAATTGACTAAAAAGTCATAGAGCTTTACTTGCCTTGTTGGTAAAGTATGTGACAGTAATCAGTAATGTATTCTTTACTCTGTTCATTCGCTAATCTGTAAATACATTTGTAGTACCAATTTCTTTTTGTGCTCAACTTCACTTGTCATATTTAATAAAAAAAAAAATTATCTAGGAAAAATAACTCCAACACGACAACAGTACTGTTACACAACCAATATGGCAACTTTATGTGACGTTAGAATTAGGTACGAACACATGAATTATAGATAAAGGAAAATAATAAGAGATTTGATAAAAAATTATAATTTTATAATTCTTACGAACCAATTTCTTTGTTTAGATAATAAAAATTGGAATTTACAAAATTCTGAAAAAATAGAAATAAGGAATTTGGATGCCCCAAATGATGAGTTGAAATAATGTTTCAAGGGACAGAATTTTCCAAATGATGAGTTAAAATAAGTGAAATTTTAATTTTCATGATTTTTAACATTGATATCAAAACGTTAGAATTTGTAAAGAAGAAATTTGGTAAAGAAGGAATTCGGGGTGGGTTAGAGCACACCTCAGCCCGTGCCAGGTTAGAATTCTATGCATGTTTACACATCTTTTATGTATCGATAAATTATATAATTCTATTTTTATTTCTCTCTATTAGTTTTGAACCTAAATAATATTAGAAAATAATGTATAAATTCATTTGATACTTGGTATACATATATTTTATTATAGAGCATATAGCTAGCTAGCGTTCCTTCCGAGCCCATATTCTAACAATTGTTTATGAGCTTCAATATTTTGGCTCATTTTTTCGTGGGAACTTCTATTTATACTCAAATATTGACTCTTTCCAACAAATTATTTTTACTTATCCATTATTTGGTTTTGATTTTCATAGTATAATATTCTGGGTTGGAGTTTTTGGGTAAAGAAGGAGAAGAATATTATAATGATGGTGGCTGGTGAAGGAGGCTTTGTATGGGTGGTTAGGAATTTTTTTTAAAAAAAATTCCCTTTAATTATTTAAGATTTAGTAATCTTTTGTGAGGGGTAATTTGGAAAATTTTCTATTTATAAAGACTAAATTATTAATTTTCTTAATATAATATTGGGTGTAAAAAATTTGTTAGATAAGAAGAGTCAATAACTGGCTCTAAATCGAGGTATTTTTTTTTCCATCTAACCTTAACGTGTCAAGTTCATTAGGAAAATTGCATGATTATCAGGTGGCTTGATATCCACAATTCACTTACATACTGTTGTGCGTTTTTGTAAGACCCGTGAGCTTAAGAAGTAAGACCAATGAGCAATTTCATATCACTCGGAGAGGGAAAGATGAAGTGACTTATATGTATCAGCACGTATCTATTTAACATGAGGCATTTTGAGAGCTCACTGGTTTTGGGTTTTATTGGAACTTCAAAGCTAAGTGAATTTGGGCTGGATCAATCTCAAGACGGGTGACCTACTGGGAAGTTGAGCGTGAGTTTCCAAAAACAAAACCGTGAGGGCTGGACCCAAAGCGGACAGTATTGTTCTAGAGAAGTTGGATTGTGACAGAATGGTATCGGAGCTGCACCCTGACCAGAAGTGTGCAAGCTAAGACGCTGGGCCTTAGGTGGGTGGATTGTCATATCCGTGAGCTTAGGAAGCATGAACGGTGAGCAATTTCACATCGCTCAGGGGAGGAAATGTGAAGTGTCTTATATGTATGAGCGAGTATCTATCTAGCACGAGGTCTTTTTGAAGCTCAGTAGCTTTGAGTTTGGTTGGAACTTCAAAATTAAGCGAGTTTGGGCTAGAAACAATCACAAGATGTGTGACCTACTGGGAAATTGAGCGTGAGTTCCCAAAAATAAGTTCAAGCAATCCCAATATGGGTGATCTACTGGGAAGTTGAGCGTAAATTCTCAAAAACAAAATTGTTTGGACTAGACCCAAAATAGACAATATTATGTTCTTAGAAACAAAATTATTTGAACTAAACCCAAAACAGATAATATCATATTAGAGGAATCGAGTCAACAGTTTTAATTTTTCTACGTGGCAATATATGCTTAATTTGACATAGCAAATTTTTTCTCCTATTTGCAAATATACATAGTTACAAAACTTTGAAAATGTGCACAAGGTTTTATGCAAGTGACACAGGTTTCTATGGTGTTTTGTGCTGGCAAATGGACTGGTCTTTCTCACTACACCGTCAGGGTTTTCAAGCCACAGCTTTTGTGAGCCCAATTGCATTGCAAGAAAAAATAAAATTCTTTTCAAAAATGAATATAGAATTTCTTAATAGTTACAATAGAATAAAATAAATTCAAAAGCTTTAGAAATAGTATGTAATTCCATAACAGAATTGAAAATTCATAGGTGGAGGAACATTTAAGTTGCATATATATGGATATGAAATTAGTTATTACTAAATTTGTTTTAAGTTATAATTTTTTTTTGTACAAAAATCTTAATTTAATTAATATAAATCGAATGTAAATAAGTAGAATCAAGAGTCTGTATTTTTTTTTTCTTCTTAGAGAAAAAAGAAGCAAGAGCATAGAAGTTGTGAATGGCAGATATTCTAACCCTATGACTGTATGATATTCTTGTTCTTATTGTAAATGAGAAATGTAAGAATCAAAACTCTCATGAGTGAAAATTATTTCTATGGAGTTCATTATTTAGGATGTGTTGAAATTTGTTCATAGTCTGAATATCGTTCTATATTTGTATGGGTTCACTACCTACACCCGAACTCCCTTCCAAATTATCGTTGTATCAAAAATTATTTTGTTTCATTTTTATCCCCATTACAAAATCATAAGAATCTAAACTTGCTAAGTGGGTGAGACAAAACGTTGTATGATCAAAGCTATGAGAAATGTTGTATGATCAAAGCTATGAGAAATAGCAGTATAATCAAAGCTATGAGAAATAGCAGTATAATCAATGCTTTGGTAGGTGAATAAAAACTATGTAAGTAAAAAGAACTAACCTTGGAAAATACGAAAAAACGCATTTCATGCACAATAATTGTCCGAAACTTATATCATGCACGAAAATTGACAAAAACTTATCACACTGTCATAATAGATTGTAACCTCTTTTTTTCGTGTATAACAACTTTTTAAAATTTGAAGAAAAGTATACACGACAATTATCGACAGTTACGTAACTAAAATACCTATTTGTGATAATTGTTTCTGGATAATTTAAATAAGCATAAATATCATCGTGTTTATAAATACTAATTTACTAATTTGATTCGTATTTTTTAGTACAAATAAATCATCTTTAGTAACGAAGCACGGAAATTTTCACTCAACTATTCTTTTAGTCACTCAAAATATCATATAAATCTGTTTTGTTTGAATAGTATCGAACTTGAAAATGCTTTCTCAATTCTGAGTTTTTTTATTTTTATTTTGCAGCTTATGAATATAAAAAAATACATTAAAAAATAAGAAACTTAAAATAAAAAAGCAATATATTTTATCACTTTATTTGCCTGATATTTTTCCATCCCAGGAACTTGAGGTATAAGTAGCCTCCATTTTCTGCCATTTCACTCCAGCCAAACCCAAAAGCCATGAGACAAATAAAAGGAACAGATCAGAATAAAAATTAAATCGAAAACAGTTTCTTGTAAACTAAGGCATTCCCATCATTTCTTCAACACCAATCAAAGCCCTATCGCTTGCTTTTCCCCTCCACCAAATCCCCAGAACCCTCCATAGCCAAGACCAGACCCGAAATCAGGCCCATCTTTCCAGCTTTTGGACTCATGGGTCGCGAAGCAGAGACACCAAAAGCAATAATAGCCGCAGCCACATCTACAGCCGTGGCCGTAGTACCACCGTCACCGCCACCAGCACCTGCACCAACAGCTTTGGCTCCAGGTTTCAGGTTTCACCCAACAGATGAAGAACTCGTCATTTACTACCTCAAGCGCAAGGTCTGTCGGAAACCCTTCAAATTTAACGCGATCTCCGAGGTCGACATCTACAAGAGCGAACCGTGGGACCTCGCAGGTAATACCAACCTCTCTATTTTTTTTATTCAATTGTTTATTTTTTGTAACTGGGTTTTAATTTTTTGTGATTTTTTTTTTTTGTATTTTTGTTGGGGTTTTTTGCTTGTTCTTTTCTCAATGTTTCTGTTTCATATGGAAACTTACCTTGTTAGGGTTCGTGGGTCTTTGTTGGTGATTTTTCGGCTGAAATGAAGCAGGAATTTTGTGCCTTTTTGGACTTATTTTAGTTTCTGGGATAAAATTTTGATTTTGATTGGAAATTTTAAATGGGTTTTTAGATAAGTCGAGCTTGAAGAGCAGGGACCAGGAGTACTATTTCTTCAGTGCACTGGACCGGAAGTATGGAAATGGGGCAAGGATGAATAGGGCTACAAACCAAGGTTACTGGAAGGCCACAGGAAATGACAGGTCAGTCAAGCACAATGATATTATTGTGGGGATGAAGAAAACTCTGGTTTTTCATAGTGGACGAGCTCCAGACGGCAAAAGGACCAACTGGGTTATGCACGAGTATAGACTTGTTGATGAAGTATTTGAAAAAGCTGGGATTGGTGCCATTCAGGTGAGTTAAAACCTAGTTAGTTAATGATTTTATGTGTGATAAGCAATTGCTTGGTGTTTGAGAAAAAATCTTTACGAAATAAGATAACTGCTGATTTTTAATTTAACTAATTTTGTTTTGATGATTGTGGAAAGTTTGGCATTTGAGCTAAATCATTGGTATTTATTGAACTGCTGAAGTTGGTTATTCTGTGTTACAATAATGTGAATTGGTTATTCTGTGTTATGATAATGTCAATTACTGAGATCCCTAACTACATTTAATGGAAGCATGCAAATACTATGTTCATTTAGTGTTGGCTATTACTATCTTCTGGAGATTGATTTATTATTTGTGCTGTTATCTTTTTTGTTTCGGGGCTGGAGGATGCATTTGTGCTGTGTAGAGTATTTCATAAAAGCAATATAGGACCACCAAACGGGCACAGATATGCTCCTTTTATTGAGGAGGAGTGGGATGACGACGACAAGTTAACTTTGGTTCCTGGACAAGAGACTCGGATGGAAGCTGTTACTGGTCGTGATGCATTTGTTGTAGGAAATGGTCATGCTGCATATAGTGAACAAAATGATCATGCTGCATATAGTGAACAGAAGGATCATTTTGCACATAGTGAACAAAATGGTCATGCTGCATGTAATGGAGGTAATGGCCATGCTTCATGGATTGGAGGAAATGGGCATCCTCCATATATGGGAGGAAATGGTCATGCTGCATGTATTGGAGGACGTGGTCTTGCTGCATGTGTTGGAGGAAACAGCCATCCTGCATGTACTGGAGTAAATAGCCATGGCATTTCCGTCGAAGGAAATGGTCATGGAACGTCTGTTGAAGGAAAGGGTCATGGAACTGCCGTCGAAGGAAATGGTCATGGAACTGCCGTCGAAGGAAATGGTCATGGAACTGCCGTTGAAGGAAATGGTGATGGAACTTTCGGTGAAGGAAATGGTCGTGGAACTCTTGTTGAACGAAATGTTCATGGAACTTCCGCCGAAGGAAAGGATCATGGAACTTTCGCTGAAGGAAAGGATCATGGAACTTTCGCTGAAGGAAAGGATCATGGAACTTTCGCTGAAGGAAGGGGTCTTGGAACTTCCACTGTAGGAAATGGCCATGGAACTTCCATCGAAGGAAATGGTCATGGAACTTCCGTTGAAGGAAATGGTCATGGAACTTCCGTTGAAGGAAATGGTCATGGAACTTCCGTCGAAGGAAATGGTTCAGTCGAAGTAAATGGTCATGGGGTTACAGCTGAAGGAAATGGTCATGGAATTTCTGTTGGAGGCACTGGTCATGGCACTTCTGTCAAAGGTACTGATCATGGCACTTCTGTCAAAGTTACTGGTCATGGAACTTCCGTCAAAGTTACTGGTCATGGCACTTCCGTTCAAGGTACTGGTGATGGAATTTCTGTCGAAGGTAGTGGTCATGCCACTTTTTTCTTGGTGAATGGTCAAGCTACTTTTATTGAAGGAAGTGGTCATGAAACTACAATCGAAGCAGATGATCATGGAACTCCTAATGAAGGCGACTGTCTGGAAATGGTGGAATGTGGTCACGATGGACGCAGTGCTGGAAATAAATTTGAGCAGGTACGAACTTTTAAATTTATTCTGTCTTCAGTTTATTCACAGAAAGGTTCGTGGGGGGGGGGGGGGGGGGGGGTGGGGGGGGGGGGGGGGGGGGTGGGGGTGGGGGTTTGTATTTCCTTTTTGATCTGTTTGGGATTTGAACATTTGGTTTGCAAGAACTTCTATGATTCTGTGACAGGGTTTTCTGCATTATTTGATCTTGATTTAGGGTGGTAACTATATACAGCTTATAATCAAGAAATTTTCCTCTGGTCAATGTTGCTGGAATATCATATCTACATAAATAAAAAAAAAAAAAACATTTGGGATCCCCTTGAGGTTACGTGGGATTGAATTTAAGATTAGGGTTTATGAAGTAAAGTTCCATGAAAAATGATATCAAAAGCTGGAATAGTTAAAAGATTTTGTATGCCCTTGGTTTTATTGAATTTTATGTGAGTATCCTTGTTGTGGAGTGGAGCATCTGCATAGTCTGAAGGTTCGTAGGTTGGAGTTTGATATCAGGTTTTAGAAAGTAAGCTGTCAACATTTCTTTCTATAGGTGATAACGAAAGGACAACTTTAAGGACATAGAATGCAGTCCGTTTGAATTGTTTGAGAGACCAGGTGGAAAGGAATAAGTGTTGAAATATGGGAGTGGTAACCATCATTTTGGTTGAAATGTGATGACTGGTGCTTGTTAATGGCCAGGTGGTGAGAAGCATCTGCTTAATTTGAAGATTTGTAGGTTGAAGATTGAGCTCAGGTTCAGAAAGTAAGTTAACAACATTTGTTGCTGAAGGTGATGCCAAAATGATGATTCTAAGGACATATACTGTTGTTTGTTTGAATGTTTGGAATACCAGGTGGAGAGAGAAGTCTTGTAGCATCGGAATGATAACCACGATTTAGGTTCAAATGTGATGAATGTGGTGGTTGTGAATGATCTTTTTGCCTAAGTGCAGGATTTATGAGGCTTTTGCAGAACACCCGTCCTCTTGATTCCAAAACAGTTCAAATGCTAAACATTCAAGTTTTGCAATCCCTAAGATTGTTGGGTATGCCCACAATTATTCTAGTAATACAAGTGAACTTATGAGTGTTACATTGAAGTAGCCTAACTAGGTGGTTATCTAAGTCATTGGTTTAGTAGTTCAACCTGCCTCTGTCTCTCTCAAATTTGGTTAACTCTGAATGGTGCCACCAAAACGTTGTAGAAATGTATGAAATTGAAGGCAAGTCATAGCCACTAAGGTTTCACTATTTTCATGTTTTGTGTTCTCTTCTTTTCATTGTTAAAAAGCTTTGGAGAACTTGCTTTCCCGAAGTTGATTAAGAAATCCTTCTGGTGTTAAAGACCTGGAATCTAGTGGTCATAATTATCCCCTTAAACAATTTATATTAATTTGAACTTGTGATATGGTTCTCTTACTTGTATCAGTTTCGTCATTATTCTCCCATGCTTTACGTTTGCAAATCGTTATATGGGTGTTTTGCTAATATTAATTGATACTTGCTACATGCAAGAATGATCTTGAAGATAAAACCCGATAGAAGCTGAAAATAATGAAGAAAATGATTAGAAGGTAAATTGTACTACGTGATAGTTAGATGCACTTTTGAGTTTTCTTTTATTGCAGTGGTATGCTGCTCGGCCAGATATTAATGATCTGCCATACATCATAATGTAGAAATGGAATGGCACATAACACTTGTGAATCCTTGAACCCGGGCCTTACTACAAAGCGATCATTCTTTGTTCTCTAGTCTAAATGAAACCAAATAGACCAAAATTAAAATCCTGGTCGTAGCTACTTGGCTTGTTCAAGGTGCTACTTGCTGGCACTGACACCACAGTATCAGTTACTCTAAGTGGATCTTCTTGACCCTGTATATAGAAATCAGTAATGCAAAAAACTAAAATGAAAGAGACAACCGCCTTTCACAAACCAAACCACCTGACCGTATTTCTGAAGGCCTTTCTATTTCTTCTATGGCTAAAGCCATTCTTCTTCTATCAGCCTATGTTGCAGTGTTGGTCCTGTGGGCTTGCAACTGTATTTTGAGATACTTGAATCATTTAAATCTTTCAATTTCTTTATTTCGTTCTCTAGGTTTGGTGTCCAATCTATTGTTGAAACGGTCCTTGTGCAATATAGGTTTTGTTTGCCACATATATTTATTAGACCTACTTATTCTTTGTATCTAGTATTTAAAATTATGCCGCAGTTCCTTGCAATTTACTTTCGTATTTTCAGTTGATCATATGTCCAAAATTTGCTTGCCTATCTTTGGTTTGCCCATTTCAGGATACTCAGGCCGTCAGCAAAGCTGTTATTGTTCCTGAACCTCCAATAGTGAATCAAAATGATTCACCCACACCATGCAAAATAGAGAGAATGGATGATTCTCCCATGACATGTGTGGTTAATCGGGAAGAACGGTTGGATGATTATCCGTCACCAGGTCCAGATGATGCACAACCGCTGCTATCTTTGTTTAACCGACAGCCTGGGCAACTACGCCAGTATAAACGAAGGCGGCATAATGATTCAAATTCTAACCATTCAAATGCTTCTGAGATTTCAAGTGGGATGACGCATGACCCTTGCTCTTCTACTACAACAACAGCATCAACTGAGGCATCGATGACAACGACAACAAGGAATTTTCTGTCTGCACTGGTGGAGTATCAGCTGTTAGAATCCCTTGAACCGAAAGATACTACTCCACCTCCTCCGCCTGAATTCAATGCTGCTTTGCTTCATTCATCTGTACCTCCTAGCTGCTTGAAATACATCGAGACTCTGCAAAATGAGATCCACAAGATCTCAATTGAGAGGGAGACATTGAAGTTTGAAATGATGAGTGCCCAAGCGATGATTAACATTCTTCAAGCGCGAATTGATCTCCTAAACAAGGAGAATGAGGATTTGAAGAGGAACAATGTGTGATTCGTAGGGGCCTTGTGATCTTGTAGCCGTATGTACTCCCTAGTGTTCTTTGTATGAGTCTACCGGCCCCTTACTGGCCCTGTCGAACCATAAAAAGTGAGTTATGAGTATGTTTTCTTTGTTAGAGTCAGGAACTTTCTCTGTTGTTTGTTGGACGATGTTGTAACTGTAGCAAGCTTGTTGTACCAGAGTAGCAAGCTGAACTCTGTTGTATCACTATGGGCTTAGATCAGCTTCTCATCCAAATCGGCAGTTTAGACCTTAATTCTTATCAGTTTCATCCTTATTGCCTTGGATAACCAAACTATATTTGTTTAATCACTCTAACTAGTGTTGTTATGTTACCAATAGTATTTACAAAGCTCAGGCATGAAGAGTTGAACTTGAAGGTCTCATGTTGGATTGAAGATTTCGTCGTTGGATTTAGCATGTTGGTGCTCACACTCAAGGCAAAATGTGGGTTTCCTTCATTATGGACAAAAAGAGGAAACCGAAGTAGTACGTGGCCTAAAATTTGAGGGCATATGCATGGATGAAAATATTGGTAAATGTCGCCAAAATTTCGACGAAATTTCGGTATTTTGGGCCGACGACACATAAGAAGAAAAAAAATCGCCGAAATATCGAACAATTGTCTTGTTTTGAGCTCACAGATAATTTCCGGGGATAAATAAAAGGTGAAGATGCACTATTAATTCGTAAAAATCGGACGTAAATCGAAGGATATTTAGTCGGGTCATGCCGCCGGGTCGGAAAATCCGAGTTGCAGACCCGGCTGGAGGTAGGAGATGACTGTTGATTAGTAGAGGAATATGTATACTTATATATTGGACGTTATTTAAACTTACAAAACATTGGCTAGCAGAGTTAGTTTGGGTTTTGGTTCTCATTTGGGGGGTTTGTGTTTTTTTGTATGTTTATTGTTATATTTTTAACTATTTTAACATTCAATTATAGTAACTCACTTCAATTTATGTTTATATTTAAGATTTTATATTATTAGTCATCGTCAAATCATATTATTCATCATATATTTATTATATCAAAGTCATTTTATAGTTTTTATCAGTCCTATATAACCATTATTGGGTACTTAAGTTTTTCTCAAAATTTCATTCCAAATTTCCGACTTTTAGACCGAATTTCCGTCATTTTTGTTGATTGTAAACGATATCGATATCGATACCGATATTTGGGGCGATATATCCGTAAATTTAATTAGCGATATATCTATCGATATCAATATTTTCATCCTTGGGTATATGGGCTTAAGGAACATGAAATGCAAGAATGTTGGGCCATTGAGGCCGTTTCATAATCATTTTGTTTTTTCTTCCAATTTTCAACTTTTGTGTATGAAATTATAATTATAATAGAAGGGATGGAAGTGATGAAAAAAAATGGTGACAATGAACATGAAGAAATGAAGTAGAACAAAAAAACACAAATATTGAAACCATAATTTTTTTTTGTTCAGTTTTAATTGTGTTCATTATTCATTGAGCATGTGTTTTTTATGTCTTCCACTTTATCCTTCCTCCATTTCTCATATCTATCACGGATTACCAACACTGTGGGGAAGATCTAAGAAGGAAGCTCTAGTCTTTGTGAAAGAATGGATTATGAGGAAAGTCCATGATTGGAAACAGAGCTTATTATTTCAGGCCAGAAAGGAAGAACTTATAAAAGTTGTGGCTCATGCTATACCAACCTACCCCATGTCTGTCTTTCGATTTCCCAAATCTATTTGTAATGAGGTGGATGCAATGCTTGCAAATTTTTGGTGGGGGCAGAAAAATGATTGCAACAAGTTACATTGGATAAGCTAGAGGGAGTTGGGTCTCTCTAAGACTCAAGGTGGGATGGGCTTTCGTGTAAGACCCGTGTCCTGGAGGGAACGGTGAACAATCCCACATTCCTGCGAGGAGAATGGTCTGGGAAGGGAATAGTGGTGTGCCTTAAAGGTGTAGGCACACACTTATCTAGTATGAGGCCTTTTGGGAGCTCAGTGGCTTTGGGTTCGGTTGGAACTCCAAAGTTAAGCGAGTTGAGGCTGGTGCAATTCCATGATGGGTGTAACAACCCATCCCGAGAATTGGGCTAAGTAGAGTGATTAAGGTGCGATTAGTAAGGTTAATCAAGGGTTAGGTGGTCCCGAGGGGTCCGGGAACCTAGAATGACGATTTTGCCCCTGTGGTGGGCAGAAATGTTGACTTTTATTTCGGGTGGTCAAATGGGAGTTGACCAGTGACCAGGACGTAGTTGAGGACGTTACGAATCCGTAGGCAGGTGGCACGCCCGATTCCGACATCCGAGGAGGAAGTTGTGATGTCCGGAAGGTCAAGGGTATTTTCGTAATTTTGGTAAACAGGGGGGAAAAGTTGACTTTTTGAATAATTGAGTTTTGGTAAGTTGACCTAAGACCGTTAGATAGATCTCGTCGTCCTGAGTTCGATGACAGGCGGCACGTATTCATCGGACGTACGAGGTGTGAGTTACGGGTCTAAAACGGTAAGGGTAAAATCGTAATTTGAAGTTAAAATGAGGGGTATTTTGGTCTTTCGGTTGTCTGGGGATTTGTGCACAGAGAGGGAAGATAGAGGGTTGAGATTGAGCCACTTGGGAGAGGAGTTGAGGGATTGGTGACACGTGTAGGAGGTCTGGTTGGTTCTAGTGAGTGCACGGTCCAATTATTTGGGGTGCAACCGTGCCGTGTGTGTTGTTCGACCCAGACAGAAACAGAGGGAGGAATTGAGAGAAATTGAGAGACGATGGTGAGTGTTAGTGGGTGTTGGTAAGGGAGGAGTGATCAGAGGGTGGAAGAGTGAACTGGTGAATGTTTGGGGGAGAGAAATCGTGCAAGAACACGGTGGACGGGGCAGTCGGTTTTCAGAGAAAACAGAGAGGACTTGGACGATTGTGGTGGTGGTGCGGCCGTGTGTTGGTGCAATTGGACTCGTGGAGGTGTCCAGAGGCTGGCGGTGGACGGGAGGAGCTATTGCCTCACGACTGAGCTCACGGCGACGCCTGGAAGCAGGTAAACTTCATACTTTTCTCTTCGTGCTCTGTTTTGCCGTCGAGTTTCAAGTTGAGAGTTGTAGCGTTAGGGGTTGAATCGAGGAGTCTAGTGACGTCTAGGGGACTCAGTTGAGTCCTAGGTAGCTGCTGGTTGTGCTGCCGTGACGGAGGAATGAACGGCGGAGCCCAGACGACGGAGAGTACCCTATGTGCTCTGTTTTATCCATTTTGCTCAGTTTGAAAGTCGTGGATTTTGGGTGAGAGTCGATGGTCTTGGTGAGTTGGGTGAGGTTTAGGGCAGCCCTAGGAAGCGTTTTGGGTAGCCACCGTGACGGGGGAAGACCTGGGTGGCCGGAGAAGGAAACAGGGGACTGGTACAGGTTTTGTTCGAGCTCGAGTCGACAGGTTAGGGACAGTGTTGAGGTGTTTGAGTGAGGGAACTGGATTGCTTAGGATTGGACGAAGAGGATGGTGAAGAGAGGGAGGAAAATGGTGCAGGCACGGCGGTGAACCGCTCTCGCCGGTTCAAGCAGCAGGCACTGTGTCGAACCCGGTCTACGTGAGGTAGACGGTGACACTGTAGCAGGCGCGTGGGGCCACGCGCAGCCACTTTGGGCGGCGCGTGGGGGCGCGTGCGGCGGTTCTGGGAGAAACGGTCAACTTGACTTTTGGTCTAGGAGTTGTTGTGAATTCAATGGAGTTGGTTTCGGGTCAATCGGAAGTCGTTTGAGTGTAGTTCCGTGAGGGTGAATGTGTAGGGTCCCGGGGTTTTAAGTCTTTGGTCCGGGGATTTTTGAGGGCTTTTAGGTGAACCTTCGTAGACGTGTTAGTGACGTATTTTGGCGGTGTTTGACAGGATCGGGATTTCCCGAGGAAGCCGAGGAACGGGTTGGACGTTCGGGACGCGAGTAGGGCTCAGTACTGTGAGTGGACCCTTTCCTTAAACTCGAGCATGCATAACTGTTTTTATATACGTGTTTTATGGTTTTACTTATAATTCTATGTTTATTGAATATGGAATGATGATTTTATGTGTTGCACGTTTTTCGAGAAAAAGACGGTTTTGGTACGGGTTTCGAGAAAATGTTGGTTTTCGGATTTTGATGTCACATTTGGGGATTTCCACCGATAAAGGTTTTCTAATAATGTTATATGGGTTATGACATGTGATTTGTGATTACATGAGGATTTGGTAAATGGTTTTCAAATGGTTTTGGGATTGGATTTGCTGGATCTGGATATTGGGTTTAAAGACCCGGATTGATATTGACGGGGGACCGGCCGGATTGGGTTTAAAGACCCGGATTGAGTTTAAAGACTCGGGAGTTTAAAGACTCGGATATATATATATTGATTTTCCCCCGTAGGCCTTGAGTTTAAAGACTCGGGAGTTTAAAGACTCGGATATGATTAAGGCCTGGATTGAGTTTAAAGACTCGGGAGTTTAAAGACTCGGATAGATCCAGCAGGTTTGATCGGGAAAATGATGTTTTGGTGATTATGGTTTTGATACGGTTTCTGATACCTATGCTATGGTTTCTTATGGTATTTTATAGTGTTTCTGTTTCTTATGATGTTTATAATGATTATTTTATAAATGTGTTTATAACTGCTGGTTATGCATGTGGTTTCAAAACGGAGGGTAAAAAAAAAAAAAAAAAACTCGGTTTTCTTATAAAATGGTTTTTGAACTTTTGTACTTTCTGGTCCACTCACACTTTTGTTTTAAATTGCCCTCCAGGTTGTGGAGCGAGCGCGGGGTCTTGACGTCGAGGCAGAGTCTGAGGCATAGAAGTGACGTGAGGGTTCCCAGAGTAGAGTAAAGGCTTCTGCGTGCGTGTAGTTATCGGTTTTATTTGTATGTTCGTACTATGTTCTGTAAATGCTACCTTCGGGACATTGTGTCTAATTACTCCTGCGTTTGACTGGGTAGTATGTGGGTGAGTTTTACTTGAGTTTTGCGTCGGGGAGTCAGACGGGAGCGGGATTTACCTCGGGTTTCGGGGTGAAACCGGGGTGGGTCCTGACAATGGGTGACCCCCCAGAAAGTTGCACCGCGAACTCCCGAAAACAAAACCGTGAGGGCAAGGACAGGAGGCCCAAAGCGGACAATATCGTGCTAGATGAGTTGGGTCCTGACCGAGAAGGATTAGGTTCTGACATTTCGAAACTTGGAAGTCTTTAATGTTGTACTCCTAGAAAAATAGTGCTAGAGGCTGATTTGTGAGCCAAACTCCTTCTGGGCAAAAATTATGAAGAATAAGTATTATCCTAATGAGTGCTCTCTGAAGGCGAAGCGAGACTCTCATGTTTCGTGGGCTTGGAATAGTATCTTGGATTGGCGTGATGTAATTTCAAAGGAGGTGAGATGGCAGGTTGGGGATGACACTTGCATCAATATATAGTCTGATAATTGGGTTCTTGGATTACCTGCATTCCAACTAAAACTTTCGGCTCATGTTGGGGCAAATCTTGAGGATGTTGTTGCTAGGTATATTGATTCAAACAATGGAACTTGGAATTTGAGATGTCTGGAGGATGTTCTCCCTGATGTGGAAGTTAGTATGATTTATGCCATTATGGTGGGCCACAACTAGGGGGTTGATAGGCTAATTTGGCCAGTTGCTAAAGATGGGAGTTACTCGGTTAAATCTAGTTATCACTAGCTGCGATCGCGTGCTCCTGGACATGTAAATGACCGTCCATCCTCCTCAAATATAACCCCGGGGAAGGGGGGAATTGGAAGAGGATCTGAAAGATCAAGACTCTTCCAAAAGTCAGGAATTTTATGTGGAAGATCATCAAAGGGTGTGTTCCTACCAAGGCTAATCTCTTTCGACGCCACTTGGGGTCATCCCATCTCTGTCCTATCTGCTCTGCTGCTCCAGAAATTGTGGAACACCTTCTTCTGCAATGTGGGGGAGCTAGATGTGTTTGGTTTGGGAGTGCATTGGGCCTTAATGTATGTCTGTAACGCCCTGAAAAATGCGAAAAATGAAAAGTTAGAAAATTTGAGGAAAATGACGATTTTGCCCCTGGAATTGGGCGAACGGTTGACTTTTTGTTCGAGCGGTCAAACGGACTTTGACCGATGACTGTGACGTATTTCGGGACGTTACGAGTTCATAGACAGGTGGCACGCCCGATTTCGACATCCGAGGAAAAAGTTATGACGTGCGGAAATTTGAGGGTAATTCGGTAAATTGGTCAAACGGGGCTATTTGTTGACTTTTTGATCGGGACATTGTTTGGACTTTCCAAGAAGACCGTTAGATAGGTCTCGGGACGCTGAATCCGTAGACAGGCGGCATGTGTCAATCGGAGTTCGAACGAAAAAGTTATGGGTCTAGAACGAAGAGGGGCATTTCGGTAATTTGTTATTAGGGTAAAACAGTAATTTGTCTTTAATGGTAAAATGAATTAATGTGGCTGATTCAGCCTAAGTGGATGAGTTTTAATTCTTTTGTGACATCTGGCACTTACATTAGGTGGATTAGTGGCACTTAGTTACTTGTGTTTGAATAATTAAAGCAATTGGTTGTTTAATTAATACCTGGTTAATACTTGCCTATGAACAGAAAACACAGAGAACAAACAAAACCGTCCACCTTGTGTAGTTCAATTCGTCCAAATTGATTGATCACGATTCCATTGTTGAACAGAGAGATTTATGCGAGGGAATTGAGTGAAAACCGAAAAGAAAGGGGGCTGGGAAATCAGAAAATACCCGAAACCTTGAATTGATGATTTCGAATTGAATTTCTTGTTGGAGGCTTAATTGATGGAAATGAACGTTTGAGTGAGCTTACTGGACCTAAGATGACAGGACCCATCCCAATCCCTCCGGGATTAACGTGGGATGACCTTGCTCCCGTCTGACACGAAGTGTCAGACAAGGGATATTTCCAACCTTTGCCCTCCCGGGCTATCAGAGTACGCCGGGATCCGGAGGAGGCATGTGATATCTCGATATCTGCTACAGTCCACATCCGCTGTCAACCTGAAGGGTATTAAAAACAGAAAGACTGTGAGTGGACAAAAATAAAGATTTTATAAAACATTTCCATCAAAGACCTTTATACCCTTCACTAAAAAGCATGCATGCATAGTAAAACCATTTATCCAATCATATATGTTAAAACAACCATAATTAGGGTCTCAGCCCCAAATTCTATAAATACAAGTTCTACGGGCTCCTGCCCAAAACCATTTACAGAAAACCATAACATAGTAAACATATGTGGGATCTCAGCCCAAAACCATTTATCATTATAAACACAATTTCCCCAAATCAATTGAAATCATGTTTATCCATTATATTTCATATCCAGAACCTGTCACGGTATAATAGAGCTACACGTGTGCTAACCGGGGTCTCAAACCCAAGTCTCTCCAGGGTCCACCCAGGTCAATGTCCGTAGATCAATGACCCTCCCTGGAGGTAACGAACCATGCCCATCCTGAGAGTAAGGAACCCAACTGGGGGGCGACTCCACTCAGTCAGTGCTCCGTGACTACTCCGGGGTCCACCCAGGCCAACGACCCTCCCCGGAGGAGACAATCATATATAAAGGATGGAATATGAAAAACCTTTGGAAATCATTCTTGAAACCTTTCCATGATTCATGCCCGACCCCCATAAGCCGTCATGAACCATCAAATCCTTTCATGGGTTCATGCCGGTTCCCATAAACCGTCATGACCCGTAAATCCATTTCAGGGGTTCATGCCGGTTCCCATAAACCGTCATGACCCGTAAAATCCATTTGTAACACATAGCTGGGCACTAGGCCCGAATTCACATAGAAACTGGACCCCCGGTCCGAATCGTAAACCAATTGGGCCTCCGGCCCGATTCCGTAAATCAAATGGACCTCAAGTCCGAGAATTACCTTTTCAAATCCAAAACCATTTCATGAAATCACATCCAAAACCACAAGAATGGAAAATCAGTGTAAAACCGAAAAACCTCGATTTACGTGCAAGCACGTAAATCGCCTCGAAATACGTGAAACCATATAATTCACAAGCATCCAAATCAACATCATAAAATCATATGCATAATCCATTTGGAAATCCAAAACCATTTCATTTAGACCAATAAAGACATACAGCCCCATATAGGCACCGTATAGGGCCGAAACCTCGAAATACGTGCCTATACGTAACCACACATCCAAACGCACTCATGGCATCACAACTAAGTATTTAAAACATATAATAAACATTTATGCATGCACCAATTTAGAAAACAAGGTCCACTCACAGACCGTCCGAAACCGCGTCTCGATACGCGTGCCATACGGCTCCCCGAGCCGATCACTGTCACCGGGACTTCCAAACCTGTCCAAATTAATTTAGAGGGTTACTAACTACTTATATAACTCCTCCCTAAAGCCCCGTAATTTTCCGGAATTTCTAACTATTTTTAAAACCGAACCTAAACCTTCCGATGCCCCGAAACATATCGAGACGGTGTCCGATCGACTCGAAACCAGTCCCAAAATGTTCGTTACATCGAATAGATGATTTCGTATGTTGGAACCTTCCTCAAATTGTGTGCCACGCGCCCTCACACGCCCCAAGAAGCCACTGCGCGTGGGCCTCAAGCGCCCTGCACAGTGTCACCTGCTCCAGCGATCGAATCGGTCTGGGCCGGCCGGTCCGGTCCAACCTCTGCAACTGGACCGGCGTAACCGGTCCATGCCTCCTTCTCCCTCATTTTTCATCCGATTTCTTCCATTCCAATTCCTAAATTCCTATTTTTGTGTTTCCTATCTAACCCAATCCTTAAAACCTAAGAAAACTACCTGAAACCCCTTGGTTCAAAATGGACCTCACGGTCCCATTTTTCCGATCGGTCCCCCACGGCTTCTCAGCCGTTAAACCTCACCAAAACCGTCATAACAACTCCCTAGAAACCTAATGGACTCATTAGAACCATTAAAAATGAACCATAACAACAAAAACATGATTTTGGGTTCAAAAACCAAAACCGAGCCATACCTCGGGTTCGGTCTCCGCCGTGTACGGTGGCTCCCTCTTGGCCGGCCACCATCATCCTCAGTCCTTCCCTCACGTCTGGTCTCCGTCCTGACCGAATTGGGGTTGGGTTGGCTGGGTTTGGGTTGCACAAAGATGGAGAGAAAAGGGTGAGATCGGGTGGGTTTGTGTGTGGATGAAGAAATGAAAATGCACGGGGATGGGTTTGGTGCATGAGTGGGTGAGGTTGGCCAATGGATGGGTGACAAGTGTCACTCATCCATTGGTTGCTGAAAAGTAACTGAGCCCACTAAAGACACGGTCCTCGTAAAACATGTCGCTGGAATAGTATCCCGAACCTTTCGTGAACCGTAACTTCGCCGTCGAACGTCCAAATTTGACGTGCCACCTGTCTATGGATTCGTATCGTCCTTATCTACGTAACGGTCTTCGGCCCTCGGCCATCGGACCTCCCGGTCAAAAAGTCAACATTTGACCCCATTTAACCAAAATTACCAAAATGCCCCTAAACTTCCGAACGTCATAACTTCCTCCTGGAATGTCGGAATTGAACGTGCCACCTGTCTATGAACTCGTGACGTCACGAACTACGTCACGGTCATCGGTCAAAGTCCATTTGACCGCCTGATTGAAAAGTCAACGTTTTGCCACCACCAGGGGCAAAACGGTTATTTCGCATCGTTCGTCCGATTTCGCTCTACTAATCACGGATTAGCCTCACTAATCGTGATTAGTCACTAATCTAATTATGGAATTTGGGACGGGTCGTTACATAAGACGAGTCGACTGGGATCAAATTCGAAGAGAATTGGCCATGAATTGCTCACGAACTGGACCCGCGACAGTTCAGACATACCCCGGCTGAGTTCAGGTAATTGGAAGTACGAATTCATGAAATTGGTTTGGAATTCGAGTTTAGAATAAGTAGAAGATACTTTCTGTGCAATCAATTAAACGAAATAGTGTGAAATGAGATGGAACCCGAATGAAGACCCGTCGGGTGTTCTTATTGAGTCGAGGGCTTTGGGGCTTTTATTTCTTAAATTTAAGTTACAGACCCTTAACCCATATTAACTTGATGCTAATGAGTGAAAGAACGAAAAGAATTGGAGTCGAATTGGCTAGGAATGAATCGGGTTGAATCGCGGGTCATAAGCTCCGTTTACCAGGTAAACGGGTAGAGAAGAGGACTGTTCATTGTCACTGTAGCACGGCGCGTGGACTCACGCGCAGCCGCTTGCGGCGGCGCGTGAGGGCGCGTGATACGTTTTCTGAGGAAAGTTCCAACATGTGTTTTACTCCCTGTAATGTAACAGACATTTTAAAATTGGTTTTGAGTCGATCGGACACCGGATCGATAATGTTTCGAGGGTCTGACGATTTAAGATATATTTTAAAATAATATTTAAATACCGAAAAATTATGAGAAATTAATGTGATGTAAATTGAGTTGTTTATAACCCTGTATAATGATTTGGACAGGATTCGGGATTCCTGGCAAGTGTCGGAAATTACGGAAACGCGTGTAGCGCGGGAAACGAGCAATCAGACGGTGTGTAAGTGGACGTTTGTTTTATAACTTGATATGCATGCATAGTTAAATGTTTTACATGATTGATTGCATGATTTAGTTTGCAATGATGTCATGATTTGTTTGGATGATTATTTATGATTTAATGATTATTTTAATCGGTAATTCGGGCACGTTTTTCGAGGAAATGTGCAAATGATATTTTGGGCTAGGCCGGAGTCAAAATGATTTCAAAATGGACATTTTGATGAATTAATGAGTTAAGAATGATTTCTGGATTATTATAATGTTTTCTATATGATTTTATGGTTTTACGGATTTACGTGTAAAAGATATGTGGGATTGAGTCCCGATTGGTAATGATTTGGCTTGGATTGGGTCATGGATTTGACTAACATGTTTTGGGATATGATCCCGGATGGTTTTCCTTATGATTGTGATTGTGACTATGGATGCCCAGACGGTCGAAGCTAGGGGTAGTCCCAGACGACCGAAGCTCGGGGATATGATATGATTGTGATTGTTCCCAGGCAGCCGGAACTCGGGGTGTTCCCAGACGGCTGGTACTCGGGGTGAGATACTTTCCCAGATAGCCGCGGCTTGGGGTGTTCCCAGACGGCTAACACTCGGGGTAATGCGTGCCGGGGCAGTCGGAGCTTGGGGTGATTTCCCAGACGACTGAGGCACGGGTTATAGCCTACGCGTAGTGCCAGTGTGACAGTGTGATGGTTTGCGCACTTGTGAATAGTGCGGATTGATTGATTGATTAATTGATTGTTGATCTTGTGCATGGTACTGTTTGATGTTGATTACGTACTGGTATTGAGTACGAGTTCTGGTCTGTATGGCCATATGATTATGTGTTCGTATGTTTTGGCCTGAGAGCTAGGAATTTGATTTGTTATGTGGTATGGCTGGAAGGGCGGTGCTTGTGATTCATATGTTTTTCCCTATGCATGCAGGCTTGATAAACTGGAGGGTGAATGATGTCTTTTATCAATGTGTTTAATGAATATTATTTTGTCCACTCACACCTTTTCTGTTTTGATGACCCTCCAGACCGTGGCACAACGTTCGGGGCTGATCTCGAGGCGGAGGCATAAACGGAAATCAGCGCAGCTATCCCTTGTCTGATAGGTGTTGAAGGATCGTTTTGGGACTTCAATTGACTTGTCAGACGGGAGCAGGACTGGGTACGGTTTTCGAGGTCCAGTTGGGACGGGTCCTGTCAATGTCACTCTAGCATCACCTCTTTTGAATCTTGGCTTACATGTGCCCTCTCAAACGGCCCTACCACGTGTGTTGGTTCTGGATGTGTTCTTACTCAAATAGCTATTTTATGTTGGGCAATTTGGAAGGAGAGATGCCAAGTAATGTTTAAGGGAGAGGCATTCAAACCAAGAATGGCAATTGAAGAAGGCCACTTATTATGTCAGGATTTTTGGGTTGCCACTAACCACTGTTCTGTTTTAATCCTTGAAAACGAACATGTGGATGTGATTGCTCAACCTTAGGAACCGCCTGCTAATCAACTTCTCAAAATAAATTCCAATGCCTCTTGGCTTCCTAGCACGAAGAGGGCTGGCTTTGGCGTGGTAGTTTGTAAGTCAAATTATGATTTTGTGGTCGGATGTTACTCTGAACACTCTGTTAGGTCTGCGATCGAGGTAGAAGCTTGGGCTATGCTAGAAGGAGTGAATCTGGTAGTGTCTAAAGGCTATCAGGATATTATCTTTGAGTCTAATTCTAAGGAACTCATTAATGCAATTCAAGGCGATATTCGGCTTGGTAGATGAAAGATTTACCCAATCTTATCTCGAGTAAAGACAATCTCCACTCAGTTTCATTCGGTATACTTTGTTTGACCTCGAAGATCTTCTAATATGGCAGCTGATGCCTTAGCTTCATGAGCATGAAGATTGATGTGCATGGAGGTTTGGATTGACCGCCCCTCATCATCCTTAGTGTACATGTTTTCTCGTGATGGATTACCTTGCCCTCCGATGGATGTGTTCACTATCTCAGTTGCGGTTTAAGTTTCTGTTTTTCTTTCTTTTGTTTATGTTTCTTCTCTACTAAGCATTGATAAAAAAAAAATGAAAATTGAAAATCAACCGAAATGGTTATCTAACTATCTAGAATCTTTTCTCCTTTTGACCTGCATATTAATCTTTCCTACTATGTCTTCTATTTTCTTTTTCTCCAAATTCACATCCCATAAAACTGTTAATTCCAATACCTTAACCTTTGTTTGATAAATTTAAGGGTGTGTATATTTTATTCGAAAATAAGAAAATTCCAATTTTATACTTCATTCACACTGAAACCTTAAAGCAAAAAAATAAATTGTAATTATGTACATAAATTGTGCTAAACCCATTACAATCCAAAAACTAAAACCAAAATTTTATTTCTACTATTATAAAGCCTAGAGAAAAGTAATTGGGGTTAGAGGCTTCACCAAAAGGAATTAGGTGAAAAAAAATATCATAACTCAAATTTATTTACCAAAGTTTCAGGTTGTGATACGTAAAAATGTAATAAATGCAAATTTAAAAAAAGAAAAAAAAATAGTTACATGGTAGAAATTAGAATGCCTCCAATGTAACTAAATAAAATTATAAGTATAAGTATAACTATATTATTTAATATAAATTATAAGATAATAAATCGTAGTTGCCCTTAAATAATATTACAGATATACGGCGGGAGTTTAATCAATGTCTTAAGACGAATAATTTCACCTTTGAGATAATTGGTGTACAACTGTACATATATCCATTTTCTTAAACCGGCGAAACAAGTAATTTGAACGGATGTATCCTTGTTTATTGAAGAGTCATGGGCAAGTAATTTGACGGATGCAGTTACATCAGCCGTGTCGCAGTCAGCATCCTTGCCACGTGGGACCTAAAATTACCCGTCAGTGACACGATCCCAAGCACCGGCAATTCTTCGCGGAAAGCTTCTCTTTGAGACTAACGACGCTATATATTTGCCAAAACCTTGTGGTCGGTCGCACTGTCGCACTTACCCAATGTCTCTTCTATAGCTTTCCTCAATCCTCCCCAACTATCTGATTTCTATACAATCCAAACCCTGATTCAACCCCAAATCCCCAAAGGCTTTCAATGATTTCGATACAACCCAAACCCTAAGTCAACCCTAATTCCAAAGCTTTCAATGATTTCGATTCAGTCCAAACCCTAATTCCTAAAGCTTTCAATAATTTCTCTTTCAAAACCCGAATTTCCGTCATAAATTCTTTTTCATTTATAGTCGATTTGATTAATTCATGGGCCGTAAACGTAACTCACTTGCTCCTGGGTTCCGATTCCACCCAACCGATGAAGAACTAGTATGGTACTATCTGAAGCGTAAGGTGTCCGGCAAGAACTTTCGATTTGATCCCATATCCGTCATCGACATCTACAAGACTGAGCCTTGGGACTTACCTGGTGAAATATTAATTTCTTTCTAATTTTCCCATATTTGTGTCTGTAGATGCTCTGCGTCACTACTGTTGATTGATTTATGTTGGGCTTTGGCTTTATTGTTTGCTAGGAAAGTCGAAGCTGAAGAGTGGGGACTTGGAGTGGTACTTCTTCAGTTTTTTGGATAAGAAGTATGGAAATTCATCGAGGACGAATCGGGCTACTGAAAAAGGGTACTGGAAGACTACTGGTAAGGACCGCCCTGTTCAACACAATTCACGGGAAGTAGGGATGAAGAAAACCCTAGTTTTCCATAGCGGGCGAGCCCCCAAAGGTGTCAGAACCAATTGGGTTATGCATGAGTATCGTCTTTCCACCGAGGAACTGGAGAAAGCTGGTATTGAACAGGTTTGGATATTATGGAATTACTGTTGACGTTTTTGCGGTAGCTTATGGTTTGAACTGAGATTGATTGTATGGTTTTGTGGGGTCCAGAAGGAGCCATATGTTCTTTGTAGGATTTTTCAGAAGAGTGGTACGGGACCAAAGAATGGGGAGCAGTATGGCGCACCAATGGTTGAGGAGGAGGCGTGGGATGATGATGATGAGGTGAGTTATCTACCTGGTAGCGAGACTGCTGTTAATGAAGTGCCATCGAGTGAAGGACCATACGTTGAAGCAAATGATGTCAGCAGTGGGGCACATGTTGAAGCATTTGATCTTGATCAGGTTCTTAAATAATTTCAACTTTTTATTTCATGTGTGATAGGTGATTTGTGTTATATGAGAGCAGGTATATTTTCCTAGAGTTACTGAATTTAATATAAAATTGTGGGACCCTTGACATGTTATGGGAAGTTAGAAAGAGCTCGTCTAGGCTATTAGAGTTTCATGGAATACATGCTCCAGTTGTTTAGTGAAATAATTGTACTTGAATCCAGCTATGATTTACATGAGTACCCTGAAAGGCCAACGTTGTATCCCAACTTTGAGGTATTGAGATGTGCATCTATTTGAAACATGCTTCCCTGTGGCTACACATACGAATAACCCACTGTCAGCGATGAACTTGTTATTCCTGTGTTTAGGATGATGGATTTTAATTAGATGTTACCAATTTTATGGAAGTTTGAGCTTCAGGTTCTTGTATATTTGAAGTTCTGGACTTCTTCTTATGAAAGTATTTAAATATTAACACTCTGGGATCACTTGTTTAATACGCTTATGTAGAAGTATGGCTAAGACATCCTCCTGAGTCGCTTAAATAGGATTTTTGTTCTTATTGCTGCTGTTGCTGCTCCTTTTGTTCAGAATATATCATTAGTCATTATTGTGTTTTTTGCATGATTATAGATGTGCTAGATCTGGTCACCCATCTGTTCTGGTGATCCTTTCTTGAACTTATGAAAATGGTTCTACCAATCAGATTTCAAGCTGGGCATGAATTTAGCTGTATGCAGTAGTTTGCTTGCCTGGTATTGTTTATTTATATGTAACTTGCATTTTTAACCTTTGTGAGGAATGCATTTATTCTTTATTTATTTTTGGTAACAAAAAGTTTCACGCTTGGAACATGGCATCTAGTGTCAAACCATATACGTATTTTGTATGTAGAGCATCAAAACTCATACCCTCGATATATTTAATTAAAGGATAAGCATCAATATTGAAACCTGTAATGTTCACTTGCAGATGAACATGCTATCGGTTAAATTATGTTATGAACTATTGGATTAAAACATATAACCCTAGTGCTAGGCTTGATAAATCTACAGCATGCTATTAAATCTTGAATATTATGTTCTTTGGCTATTTACAAATGAAATTGATAGCTGCTGTATTACAAGTCAAGTCAAGTTGCATTAATATTGTGTTAATAATCACCAAAAATCCATTACCTTATGTGTGATGTGTTAATTCTTTATGTCCCAGTGTTTCCAAAAATTATAAAGGTAGACACATATAGCTTGATGTGCCTGAGGATCCGGACTAGTTTTCTCTCATGCTCTGTCACCTGTTACCCCCGCCCTTAATTATTGCAGTACCTCTGGAACTTTTTTGTGGCCTTTGATGCTCTGTCATCTATTACCTCAGCTCTACAAGCTGCCATGTATCTATTGATTTCTTGGTATGTCATACCTTTAACTAGTTCTTATGCAATTCACTAACCGTCACAGAAGTTAGATGGACTTGTCAAAAGGTCTTATGAGGTATAATTGATGATTTTGAAGTATGCGTTCCTTGGTATAAAAATATCTTTGGGCTGAAGCTTAGCTGATTCCGAGGAAGAAGAATTGGAAAGTTCATGGGATGCGGAATGGTCAAGGACAATTTAGTCTTTAGGGTTTTAGGGTTTTAGTATTCTCTGTTTTCTGTTTTAATTAGGAGTAGGCATGTTCCCATGTTCTACTAGGATTAGGATGTTCTTTCTAATTCCAGTTTAATTAGCATTTTTAGTTTGTTTAATTCCCTATAAATACTCCATTGTAATTCAATGGAAGGGAGATGATTTTATGAATAAAGTTTGAGAATATTTTCCTGTGAAAGGATTATTTTGGGTGCGAAGCCCCTAGAGCGATTCCAGATTATTTTGGTGTGAAACCAAGTTTTGGTGCGAAACCAATTTTGGGTGTGAAGCCCCTGGAGTGATTCCAGACCTATCTTTACATTTTATGCTTGTTTTCATAGAGTTTGCTTCTGGTAGTTTGCTAAATCGTAGGCTTCAGATCTGTCCTACCTCAAATTTGGTATCAGAGCAGATTCTTTCTCCTCTGGGCGTTATTGTATGTCCACAATTCGTAGCGAGTGGGCTACCCATCAAATATGGATGCTGAACGGACAGCACAAATCCTAGAGAAATTGTCCAAGGATGTTGCTGAAATTCAAACCACACTGCAAGAACACACCACCCTATTGCGAGAGCACTCCATCACCTTGGGAAGTCGCCAGAACAGAGACCGTGAGACAGGAAGAGAAGGCAAGAATATCTGCCAACTAGATGCTAATAAAAAGGTTATGATGCCAAGGTCAGTTGATATGATTAATGAGTTTTTGGCTGAATGGAGAGGTAGACAAAAAGAAAAATTTTAAGAAAAAACAACCTTGGAAAATCAGGTTGCACAGTCAACTGAACAAGAATCAAAGCTAGCCCTTGTTCAACCCATAATAGAGGAAATATCCATTCAATTGGATAAGCAAGAGCCAACGTTGCCAATGATCGAGTCAATGCCTATTTATGCACCAATTCTGTCAGTGATTGCTGTTCCTTCTATTCATGAACCAAGCAATATCATTCTTCAGATTCCTCTTATGACCCATCAACTTAAATTCAAGAAAAGAGACGTGCAGCTTTCAGGAACAGAGGCATTCATGAGGAGATCTAAGTCTCTATAGAGAGCTGGGCAAAGTGTACGTATAAAAAGTGGAAGACATGTTGCAAGAGCATGAACAAATTGGGAAAGAACGGAGGATAAATCTGACTTTGCGGGCAGCCGCTAATGACAAGAATTATCCTTTTTATGTTGGTTAGCCACTGATGTCCAAGCTCCTCGCTTAACTTGCCGGAGTCAAGTTTTTCAACCAGGGGAGAATGATGCGGAATGGTCAAGGACAATTTAGTCTTTAGGGTTTTAGGGTTTTGGTATTCTCTGTTTTCTGTTTTAATTAGGAGTAGGCATGTTCCCATGTTCTACTAGGATTAGGATGTTCTTTCTAATTCTAGTTTAATTAGGATTTTTAGTTTGTTTAATTCCCTTTAAATACTCCATTGTAATTCAATGGAAGGGAGATGAGTTTATGAATAAAGTGAGAATATTTTCCTGTGAAAGGATTATTTTGGGTGCGAAGCCCCTGGAGCGATTCCAGATTATTTTGGTGTGAAACCAAGTTTTGATGCGAAGCCAATTTCGGGTGTGAAGCCCCTGGAGTGATTGTTTTCCTAGAGTTTGCTTCCGGTAGTTTGCTAAATCGTAGCCTTCAGATCTGTCCTACGTCATCATGGATTGATAGAATAATGCATCGTGATTGGATTATGCATCAGGCATGCAATTCTGATGATTATTGTGGACGTGTTACAAGGAAACTAAAAACATCTGGTTTACCTATTTGACATGAATCGTGATTGTGCTTTTCTGTTTTTATACCTGAACTGTATATTGAATTATTGATTAGTTACATGAGATATTTAATGTCAGGCTTGCTCCACTTGTTACCATTTTTTATTTTATTGTGCACATACCCGTGCCATCTATGTAGTATGCATATTTGCTTGCTTGAATGCTGTTAGCTTATGATCTTCGTTATGCAGAAAATCCCGACAGGGATTCCAACTGAAAGCGTGCCTCCTGTGAACTTCTATTATGGAGAGACGAGCAACTACATTGAGGATTCTGGGGGCTTTGTTGAAAATGATACAAAGGCTGTGATAGGTACTGAGGAAGCTTCGGAATACTTAGAGTTCTTTGACTTGCCAGAGAATTATGAGACAGTTGGAAATCCAGTCAAAAATGAATATATAAATTTTGAAAATGATGAGAACCTGGAGTTCTTTGAATTACCGGAGCCTTGTGGTGTGGATGCAAAACCAGTCAAAGATGAATGTTTTCTCGAACCTAGCAGTGATGGAAATCCTGCTGATGTCAATTGCTCACTTAATGAACCATATGTGAGTGTAGCTGAAAATCCACCACTTGATGATGGGCTATTCCTGGAGACTAATGATCTATCAAACCCAGTGGAGTCAACTGCAGGCTTTGACATGCTTGATCAGTACCTTACGTACTTTGATGAGGATGATGACATCTCTCAGTACATTGATTTTGGTTCTTGTGGAATGATGGGGGTTGAAAATTCTGTTGCTGACCAAACTCCGGTTGACCATAAGGTGCAAATTTTTTATTTCTTTTTACTTGCTTCTTGTTATATTATTATTTTTTCCTTTAGCATCTTTGAACTAATAAACTGTATATATGCAGCCTGTGGATGGTGAAACTGAGCAATTACCAATGGGAGGCAAACAAATTGCGCAAGTAGAGGATACCAAGGATGCATCCTCATCAAAACAAAATCCAGAGTCTAAGTCTGAATCAGGTATGGTATCTTAATGTTAGCTAAAAGGCTGGCATCATTAGCTCATTAGCCATGCTTTTAGATTTTTATTACATATGCAGGAATAAAGCTTAAGATGGGTAGATGGCATATTTTAAGAATTTTTTATTTTGCCAATGATCTTTTCCTCACTTGCTGGGCTCGTTCTTGTGTGCCTTTATTGTGCTGCAGATGGTAACTATCCCTTCTTCAAAAAGGCCAGTCACATGATGCTGGGCAGCATACCTGCTCCACCGGCATTTGCTTCAGAGTTCCCTGCCAAGGATGCAATTCTTCGCCTAAATTCTGGTGCAGCATCTTCCAGTTCAGTTCATGTTACTGCTGGGATGATCAGAATTAGGGACATTACTACCAGTGAGAACAGGGTGGACTGGTCTGTTGGAAAGGATGGGGTTGTCAACCTTGTTTTTTCTGTTCAGCTGTCACATGATGACAACAACTCTAGCAATCTGGTGTCAATGGCCGGCTCACTCCCTGGCAAGTCGGGATGTGTGGTGATGCGGGGCTGGTTTTTGTTTATGTTCTTCTGGGTCCTATTTCTTTCAATGAGTTTCAAAATTGGGAGCTATATCTGTACCAGGTAAACCCTTCGGTTAGCAAGGGTGGTCTTGTGAGTGACCGGGGGAAGCATTCTTGCGGATTTGAGATTTTAGTTAATTTATACTAACTGCTAAATTAAATCATCTATGCAGACCTTTTGCATAAGATAGTATCACGAGTGTGTTTCTATTTTGACTAGATTATATTATATACTGAATGAATGTAATACTGAATTTTATTTTTTGTGCTTTATTTCATTTGTTGTTTTATACATGATCTCACTGTAGCTGAAGCCATTTGAACTAATGTTGGGTGTGTTTACAACTGAAAATTCACTTTGACTGCATATTTGTTTTTCTTTTGCAAGTAGTAGGTTGTTTAACACAACTGATATCTGCCCTCGACGAGGAGAGGATCTTAGGTATAATGAGGTGTATACATTTTTTATTTCTTAAGGTGATGGAGTCGGGTGGGATAGGATGGTACAAAATGCGAGGAAAATTTATCTTTTATAAGGTGTATCATTCATGTGATTTTTAGGTGTGCACTCAAGGCTTACTCTTTTTCGACAACCAGGACTCATGTTGTCCTAAGCATTACCGATAAAAGGAATTGATCTTTCGCCGGGGCTTGTTCTTGCACTATTTGATTGTTTGTGGTGTCTAATTGATAAGAATTCAGAATTTGCTGGGTGGCCAAAGATCAGTGGCAGATCTATTAAGGGGCACAGGGAGATCAATTGACTCCTCCTATCAATTCCTCCATTAAAAGTCAATTCCTCCATTAAAAGATGTATCTCGATCCCTAAAACTTGACATTTTTGCTTTACATTCTTATGAAATATGGGTTTTTTTAATGGGTTTGAAGGTTTGCTTGCAGCAAGGAGAAGAAGAGATCGGTGGTTCTGCAGATTTTAAAAAAATAAAAAATAAAAACTTATACAAAATGACATCATTTTTAGTAAGTTTTTTTTAAAAAAAAATATATATATCCAAAACGCATCGTTTTCATTGTGTTTATTTTAAAAAATAATAATTCAAGCGTTGCCTCCCACTGCTACTCTCTGACTTGCCTTTACCAATTATCAAGACAACTGCAACAAATCTATTTTACCGATTTCAAAGACAAGCCAAAGCTCACAGGTCTTCTCCTCAAGAGCAAATAAGTTGGAGCATTTAGGGTTCCAATTAAATTCCAATTCCATAATTAATTGTTCAATTATTTAGTAATTTCACCATCACTTAACAAGTCAAATAGTCGACAAGAGTATCTAAATTCAAATAATTCTTTTCATTAATTTTTTAAAAAATTTGTTGAAATTGGGTTATAAATAATTCTTATAGACTTGTTTTGAATTTACTCATGAATTTATTTTTATATGCAAGGATATAAATTTTTGTTTGAACAATTTATATGAGTTTCTTGCAAGCACACTCATGCACTTAGAGAACTACTACTGTTGACACCATATCTGACCAGACCCACTGGGCCGTATACTTAAAGCCCTGACAACGCTCAAGGCCCAAGAACACCATACTTGCGACAGCCCTAACACCGGGCCCAATGCGGGATGCCACGTGGAAGCATATCCACCATCGATTTACGTAACACGTGTCCGCACGTAAATCGAGAAGTATTCGTCCCACATCGGAACTTTGGGAATTGAACATCCCACCTACCTATACATAAAAGGTACACATTTCCCAATAAAGGTAACTAAGTTTTACTATTACAATTACTCTACCGAACTTACCATTTACTGCTTCCTCTTACGAACAAAGTAACTGACTTGATCGTCGGAGAGCCTTAGGCCGGCACCACACCGGTGCCCGTACTAACGGAGACCCGCGATCCACTTGAGTTGACAGGTCACAAGAGGGGCACGCGTCATTTGGTGATTGGGCAACGAGTACTCGACAGTTGGAACATTTAACGCTTCAACAGTTTGGCGCCGTCTGTGGGAACTCTGACTAAGGTTGCCCACGCTCAACCAGACCGAGTTACGACTCATCCACAAGTTATACCGAGAGTCAGCTCTTCGTCACCAAACATGCAGGGTGAACACGACCTCGGTGAAATCACACCCGGGCAAGGCCCCAGAACAAGGGGAGAACCCTCTTCCAACTTCTTGCAGATAATCGAGAAACTCCAGAGCGACATGGCCGAGGTGAAAGCTAAGGGCACCCAGGCCGAGTCGAGGTGTCAGGTGCACGACGATCGGTACACTGAGGTGGCCGAACAGCTACGGGTCGCACAGGCAGAACTCGCTGCCCACCGAGCACGCGTCGGTAGCGCTGAGGCCGATAAGGTGGTGGCCGAATGCGCGGAGCGTGCCGAGAAGAATCGCCGACTGGCGGAAAAAGGAAAGGAACATGCAGTCGCCGAGCCACGGAAGGGAAGGTATGGGGACACCGAGACGAGCAAGAAACCGGCTCGGATGTTAATCATTCCCGGCAGTCAACCCGGTGACACCAGGATCTACCGGGACGCCCGAGACGCCCTCAGCGAGGGAGGGCGGAACCGATCGGTCAACGAACAACCTTCACGCCGACCAGACCCTCGGTCGGAGGTAGTCAAAGGAGACCACCACCGAGGAAACATAACCGCTCGGTGGTCCCGCCTCAATATCAGCCATGGGACCTTCATGACCGGAGATCCTGTCCCCATCACCGACTCGTCCATGGAGGCCGAGAGCACGGCCAAATCCGCTCGGCATCTCGGCACCAGAACCAACCGCTCGGTCAGGGGGAGGCAAACATCGAGGTCCCCTCGCGGCGACACCGAGCGGTCAACCCACCTCGGCCTCCCGCTCCCTCCTCCCCCTGAACCAACCCGCCGAAGGAGCGCCGAGCGGTCAGGGCAGGCTGGGCGGCAGAACGACAAGCCTCAGGAGCGATCCCGCCGACGGGACACCGAGCGGTCTAGGCCGCTCGGTCAAGATGCAAGTATATGCCGGAGCATACCCAAACAGGGGTACACCGAGCGGTCACGGCAGGTCGGTCACGGAAGGAGTGAATCACAGAGCCCGCCAAGCGGAGGTGGCACCGACCGACCTTATAGGGTCGACCGTGACCGAGCATCCAGGGATAAACATCAATCTAAGACCGACTCGCTCGTCCAGCACCTCATGGACCGAGTCCGGACGCTTGAGGCCGGGACGGCCCGGGAAGCAAGGCCAGCCTGGTCGAAAACCAGCCCGGACCCCTTCACAGAAAGAATCAACCAGTTCAGGATCAACCACGAGATTAAACCCCTGAAAATTCCCCTTTACAACGGGAAGGACGACCCTTGGAATCATCTGAACAACTTCTACTCGGCCATCGCCCTCAAGAACCTCGCCGATGAGGAACAATGCCTCATCTTCAGTTCCACACTGACCGAGGCAGCGATCAATTGGTTCTACAAGTTGGAATCTAGGTCCATCGACTCTTTCGAGCAGCTCACCTCCACCTTCATGAACCAGTTCATGATACAAACCGACCGCCTGTCCTCGGCCGAGGACCTCTTCCAGCTCAAACAAGGTGAAAACGAGTCGCTGCAGCGGTATGCGGCGAGATTTAGTCATGAATACTCTCGGTGCGCGGAAACGGACGATCGAGCGGCTTTTACGGCCTTCCAGGGCGGCCTCCGAGACTCCCCATTTAGGTACGCAGCTCACACCCAAGGTTGGAAAACTTATAACGAAATAATGAAACAGGCGGCGATCCACGCCAAGGCTGAGGCACTAACCCAAAGGTCCAACGCTGCCAATACCTACCAACCCCCCCGGGCCGACTCGGTGAAAACATACCCACCGAGCGTCCCGGAACAGCAGAGCCCGGCACAGCGTCCGCAGGAGCAGGGGCAACAGAGCTATGAGGGAAAACGAAAAGACTACCCCCACAACAACAATCTGTACAGCCCTGGGAAGAAGGGTAAGAACCCGAATCACCAGGAGAGACAACAGGGGGAGCGGTCAAACACCGGGGAAAAACGGGTTCCTCGTTCCAAGTACGAGACATACACCATCCTCAACACCCCCTATGAGAATGTCCTCCTCAATGTGGAACACATGATCCCGAAGTCTACTTGGGCACCAGCGAAAGGCAAGCTTAGCAAAGACACGGGAATTTATTGCCAATACCACAAATACAATGGCCATAGCATTGACCAATGCGTTGCATTCCGGGATCTGGTGGAGGCTTTGGCCCGAGATGGGAAGATCAACCAATTTCTTCAACACGCTCCACCTCCACCCCGCAACCCACAGATCAACACGATCTCCGGAGGACCGTCAATCTCTTGCCCGCTCACTTCCAACCGGGCAAAGAAGAACTTTCTACGGGCCACCAAACAGAATCAGCAGCTCTTCAGCATAGAGGAGGGAAGAGCCAAGAAAACAAATCGACTCGGTTGGGAGCCGATCACATTCTCCGAGGAGGAGGAACGCGGGATCATCTACCCCCACGACGACCCCATTGTCGTGATGGCGGAGATATCTAACTTCGACGTACAGCGGGTAATGGTCGACACTGGGAGCTCGGTGAACGTCCTTTTCATGCGAGCTTTCAAGCAGTTGGGCATCCCAGAAACAAGTCTGGACCGCTCACCCACGCCACTCTTTGGCTTCACGGGGGACTCCATTGTCCCGCATGGAACGGTCACTCTCCCCCTCTCCCTCGAAACACACCCACAGAGGGCAACCGTACTGGCACCTTTCCTGGTCGTAGACTGCCCCGCGGCCTACAACGCCATTCTCGGGCGGGGAATACTCAACCAGATGAGGGCACTCGTCTCCACCCACCTACTACTGGTAAAGTTCCCAACCTCTATGGGGATTGGTCAAGTCAAAGGAGACCAAATGGCTGCAAGGCCTGCAATTCTGCCACCCTTATCCAACCTCCGAAAGAAACCATGGCAGTATCAGAATCCGCGTTCGAGGCCGACCCCGTAAGCCCTCAGGACGCACAGAAAATCCGGGCCGAACCAATCGAAGATCCTCGAGACCATTCCGCAACACCCCATCCACAGCCCATTGAGGATGTCGAAGAGATAGTACTCTCCCACGACTTTGCGGACCGGAAGGTAAAGATTGGGACAACTCTTTCGCCCGACCTGCGCTCACAACTGATCCGGTTTTTAAGGGACAACTCTGAAGTCTTTGCCTGGTCGTACGCCGACATGCCCGGCATCTCCACCGACGTGATCTGCCACCGGCTCAGTATCGACCCTACCTACAAACCTGTCGAACAGAAACGCCGCCTCTACGATGCTGAGAGGACCGAGGCTATGAAGCCAGAGATCATCAATCTCAGCACCATCCACTTTGTCCGGAAGGCCGTCTATGCTGCCTGGGTTGCCAATGTCGTACTCGTCAAGAAACCCTCGGGGGCGTGGCGAATGTGCATAGATTTCACTGACCTTAACAAGGCCTGCCCCAAGGACAGTTTTCCTTTGCCCAAGATTGACCAACTGGTCGACGCCACGGCAGGACATGGGCTCCTGAGTTTTATGGATGCATACTCGGGCTACAACCAAATCTTTATGCATCCGGCAGATCAGATCCACACAACCTTCCGGACAGATCAGGGGTTATACTGTTACAATGTCATGCCTTTCGGACTCAAAAACGCCGGGGCCACTTACCAGCGCCTAGTGAACTTCATGTTCGCCGACCAGATTGGAAAAACCATGGAGGTTTACGTCGACGACATGCTCGTCAAGAGTAAATCGGCTGACCTCCACATCCCCAATCTCTCGCGAATGTTCGACGTCCTCAAACGGTATCGAATGAGGTTAAATCCGGCGAAGTGCGTGTTCGGAGTCAGCTCTGGGAAATTTCTGGGTTTCATGATTAGCCAGAGGGGCATCGAGGCCAACCCGGAAAAAATCAAGGCCCTGGTCGATATGGAGCCGCCACGAACCCAGAAAGAAGTGCAAAGCTTAACGGGCCGAGTCGCAGCCCTTACACGTTTCATCTCCAAGGCCACGGACAGGTGCGTGCCTTTCTTCAAGGCCCTAAAGGGCAGGTCCAAACACATCACCTGGACCGAGGAATGCACCAAGGCCTTCACTGAACTTAAGGAATACATGGGAAAAGCGCCGCTGCTGGCAAGACCAGACACCGGAGAAACCCTTTACATGTATCTATCTGTCTCCGCTTCCGCCACAAGTTCAGTTTGGGTCAAGCGTAGGGACGGCACCAAACATCCGGTGTATTACGTCAGCAAAGCCCTGCAGGACGCCGAGACAAGATACTCTGACTTAGAGAAGCTCGCTTTCGCCCTTATCATGTCCGCCCGGAAGCTCAGGCCATACTTCCAGGCTCATTCCATCGTCGTCTTAACCGACAGACCACTCCGGCAAGTGCTTCAGAAGCCCAAAACTTCGGGCCGCCTACTGAAATGGGCAATCGAACTCAGCGAGTTCGACATCACGTTCATTCCCCGCACTTCCGAGAAAGGACAGGCCATGTCGGACTTTATCTCTGAGTTCTCCTACGTCCCGGCAGCGACCACAGCTGAGATGCCACCATCTCCCCCTCTGTCCATAACACATACTTTGGACGGAGGGAACCCCCAACTCGACCCCACTCGGCCAACCTGGCTCCTTTATGTCGACGGGTCGGCTTGCCACAACGGGTCCGGAGCCGGACTTGTCCTTACCACACCGGACAAGGTCCGGATGGAGTATGCCCTTCGTTTCCAATTCAAGGCCTCCAACAATGCCGCCGAGTATGAGGCCCTCCTTGCAGGGCTCCGCCTCGCTAAAACCATGGAGGCGGAACAGGTCAAGATCTTCAGCGATTCACAGCTCATCGTCAACCAGATCAACAACGCCTATGAGGCGAAAGACTCTTCCATGGCAGCATACAGGGCACTGGCGAAGAACCTTCTATGTAGTTTCCGCAGCTACGCTATCACTCGAATTCCACGCTCCGAAAACAGCCATGCCGACGCCCTGGCCCGGCTCGCATCCTCCCTCGATGAGAAGCAGAGTCGAAGCGTACTAATCAAAATTCTGGATCAACCCAGTACACAATGCTCGGCGGTCTACGCCATCAACACTAATGGCACGTGGATGGCCCCACTGATTAGATTCCTCGCAGATGGAACTCTTCCTTCTGACAAAATCGAGGCCAAAAAGGTCCGGAGACGGGCAGCCCGCTATACACTCATCAACGACCAACTTTACAAACGGGGTTTCACTTTGCCCCTCTTGAAGTGTCTCGTCCCGGAGGCAGGCAGAGCCGTTCTCGGGGAAATCCACGCCGGTATTTGCGGAAATCATTCTGGACCACGGTCGTTAGCCCACAAGGCTTTCCGGCAAGGTTTCTATTGGCCAACCATGCACGGAGACGCGGCCGAGCTGACCAAGCGGTGCGATAAGTGTCAACGATTCACCCCTCTCTTCCACCTACCTCCAGAAAACCTCACACCAATGGTCAGCCCCTGGCCCTTCTCGCAGTGGGGACTTGATTTGATCGGGAAAATGCCGGCAAGAAAGGGCAAGACAGAGTATGCGGTGGTAGCGGTGGATTACTTCACAAAGTGGGTTGAGGCGAAAGCTTTGGCTTCTATCACCACGGCCCAGATCGAAACGTTCGTCTTCCAGAACATTATCTGCCGTTTCAGTCTCCCCCACACAATCGTCACGGACAATAGGAAGCAATTCGACAACGCACGCTTCCGTGCCTTTTGTGACAGACACAACATCCGCCTTTGCTTCGCCTCACCAGCTCACCCTCAGTCCAACGACCAAGTTGAGGCCATAAACAAGATCATCAAGCATACACTGAAAACGCAGCTGGACGAGGCCAAGGGAAAGTGGTCTGAAATTCTCCCCAACGCACTCTGGTCATATCGGACATCCTACCGCACATCTACGAATGAAACCCCCATCTCGCTCACCTTCGGAACGGAAGCAGTCATTCCCGCCGAACTAAGCGAAACTTCTTACCGAGTGTCGTCCTATGAGCCTGAACAAAACAACCGTCAGATCACACTCAGTCTAGACCTCATCGAGGAACACAGGGAGCAGGCCAACCTCAGAAACATCGCCTGCAAGCAGCGGCTTTGCAACTACCATAACGCCAGAGTCAAACATCGGGGTTTTCAGGAAGGCGACTGGGTCCTCCGAAAAGTCAGCCTTGCCACCAAGGATAGCTCAGCAGGGACTCTCGGCCCCAATTGGGAGGGTCCATATCGGGTTACCAGAATCTGCCGGCCCGGAACTTACGAACTGGAAGACCAAGATGGGCGAAGACTGGGCCACCCATGGAATTCCGATCATTTGAAGAAGTACTACATTTAAGGCTGTATTTTTTCCTTCTTATGACTTGCTGTACTTTACCCGTTTTTGCACCGGTTATTTATAAACTCTTCCATTTATCTAGCCTTTGTAACATGACATTTCGACTCAAACATACGAGTCGGGGTTCGGTCTTACTCGGCCTACACCCCAACACTTGCTATTTTGACTCGAACATTAGAGTCGGTGTACAGCCCTACTCGGCTTGCACCACCACTACGACTCAAACATACGAGTCGGGGTTCGGTCTTACTCGGCCTACACCCCAACACTTGCTATTTTGACTCGAACATTAGAGTCGGTGTACAGCCCTACTCGGCTTGCACCACCACTACGACTCAAACATATGAGTCGGGGTTCGGTCTTACTCGGCCTACACCCCAACACTTGCTATTTTGACTCAAACATTAGAGTCGGTGTACAGCCCTACTCGGCTTGCACCACCACTACGACTCAAACACACGAGTCGGGGTTCGGTCTTACTCGGCCTACACCCCAACACTTGCTATTTTGACTCAAACATTAGAGTCGGTGTACAGCCCTACTCGGCTTGCACCACCACTACAACTCAAACACACGAGTCGGGGTTCGGTCTTACTCGGCCTACACCCCAACACTTGCTATTTTGACTCACACATTAGAGTCGGTGTACAGCCCTACTCGGCTTGCACCACCACTACGACTCAAACACACGAGTCGGGGTTCGGTCTTACTCGGCCTACACTCCAACACTTGCTATTTTGATTCAAACATTAGAGTCGGTGTACAGCCCTACTCGGTTTGCACCACCACTACGACTCAAACACACGAGTCGGGGTTCGGTCTTACTCGGCCTACACCCCAACACTTGCTATTTTGACTCGAACATTAGAGTCGGTATACAGCCTCACTCGGCCTACACCAACACACTTTAACAAACAGACATATCGAAAGGATAACTCGATATACAATTTATGCTCGAAGAAAGTTCTATTTCATTTCAAAATGTGCAGACCTATTTTGCTCGGCCTGCAGGAGCCTTACAAAATTCGACCTCTCGGCCGCCTCAACTATTTCTAAATAAAGGAAGATTTACAAGTGTCCTACACTAACTCCTCCATCGGCTGCTCGACTTGCACTATCCCCTCCACCTCCGGCTCAGGCTCCTTTTGCGGCTCACCCTGGTCGGCTTCTGGCTGGTCACTCGGCTGGGCACCCTCCTCATCCTCCTCCCCCTACTCGTCCTCAAACATCTCGGCGGTTATATCCTGGCCGAGCCAGGGGGTCTTCACAGCCAAGCCAGGGTTGTGCAGGAAGAGGTTGCGGAAGAACTCCTGCTCGCACTCGGCAGCATACTCGTTCTTGAGTTTATCGAGCTCCTCCGACGCCATGAACTCGGCCACCGCCTCCTCCTTCGCCTTTTGCAAGTCGGCCTCCCTCGCAGACTTCACCCGACACAGCTCTTTCCAGTGTTTCAGGCGGTCTTTCTCCTTTGCCTCCAGGTCGGCCTTCATCTGGTCCCTGGATGACACGACCCATCCCAATCCCCCCGGGATTACCATGGAATGTGACGTGCTCCCGTCTGACAAGAGGCGCCAGACAAGGGATAACCGATTGCCATTGCCCAAACGGGCTTCCAGAGTGCGTAAGGATCGATGGAGGAGGTGTGCGATGCTCAAGTCTCTGCTGCAGTCGTATCCGGAATCAACCTGAAGGGCATTGAAAACAAAAGCTGTGAGTGGACGAAAATAAACAAGTCTGTTTAAAACATTTATAAGACATTTATGCCCCTCAGTAAAATCATATGCATGCACCAAAACCAATAATTCCATAATTATTTAGAAATAACCATTAGGGCCTTAGCCCGGAAACCAAAGCATAGTTTCAATTTCCAAAAGTAAATCCAAGAGTTATTTCATAAATCCAGTAATATGAACCATAAGGCATATAAACCATAACCATTATTTTAGCCACTGCACTATACACTCCAATCCGACATCCCTGATGTCTGACGTCCCTGACGTCAATAAGGTCACAATCACAAGGCTACGCGTGCCACTCGGGTCTCAATTTCCGAGTTCATTCCCCGAACCCCGTTCGGGTACAGCATCCCCGATGCTTAGCGTCATAGACGCTGGACGTACTAGACGTCCGTGACCTCTCCGGGGTACCTCGCCGGAGGAGACAATATAATATGGAAGGATCTATACAGTGCAGTACTAAATACATTTTATCGATATCCACATGCAAAACATATAGGTATACATAGATAAAATCCGAACCAATCGTTACGTTTCATCAAACGGGTCTCATGCCCAAATACCGTGAAACGTGCCATAACCGAAATATCATCAAAACCATTTATAGATTCCAGCATGTGAACATATATAAAATGTAAACCAGGAAACATTTATTCAATTCCATTTTAGGGTCCCCGACCCGCAATCACATGTAGAAATCAACTGGGCCCTTGGCCCGATTTCACAAGTTAACTGGGCCCCTGGCCCGATCCACATGTTAACTGGGCCCCTGGCCCGATTTCATAGTTCAACTGGGCCCCTGGCCCGATTTTACTTTATTCAAGTTCGTAACCGTTTCATGAAATCATATTCAACCACATTTATGGAAATCGGTGAAAATCCAGAAAATCTCGGTTTACGTGCAAATACGTAATTCACCTCGAAATGCGTGAAATCATTTTAAATTTACCGATATCCAAAGTAAATCATTTGATCATAATTATAACAATCATAAAACAGTTATGCATGCATCGAATTTATGAAACCAATGTCCACTCACAGACCGTTTAACCGAGCGCCTCGATACGCGTGCCATAGGCCTTCCCGGGCCACCTCACTATCACCGGGACTCCCAATCCTGTTCAAATCAATTTAGAGGATCACTAACCTCATCATTAACATCGTATTCAAGTCCCGTAATTTTCCCGAATTTTTTAAGTATTTTTAAATTGGATTTAAAACCTTCGGACATCCCGAACAATATCGAGACGGTGTCCGATCGACACGAAACCAATCCCAAAATGTTCGTTACATTGTATAGGACAAAAGTCATGTTGGAAGTTTCCCAAAATTACCTCACACGCGCCCCCACGCGCCGGTTGAACTCCCTGCGCGTGAAACCCACGCGCCGGGTACTATTCACCGTCGTTCAACCCGAACGACTGGTAAACGGGTCGCCGTGATCCGCGGGCCAACCCGACCGGTTCTCGGTCATTTCTCCATCATTTTGGACGGGGTTTTCACCTGCAAGATCGTCTGAGTTCAACCAACAGTTCTGTGGAATCAAAAACTAGAAGTAACGTCCAGATTATTACCTCTGACTCGAACCCGAAACACAGAATTTTCCGATCGTCCTTCCTCCCGATTCCGGCCGCCTCGAGTCCCAAAATCACGTCCACAAGGTTTGTTTAAGCTCAGAGAACACCGTAGGATCAATTCCAACGACCAACACCCATCTAAAACCCGATCACCATTTTTGGTTTCGAACCGGGTTACGGGCACCGCCGTCCCCGCCGTGCCCAGCTCACTTCGAGCTTCGAAAACCAGTCTCCCGTGTCTGTTTCTGACCCCAAGTCCCAAAGGAGTCGAGAAGGAGCTCAGAAACACGACGGATCGTCGATTTCCAAAAACCTGGGCAAAACTTCCTCCCGGGTTTACACGGCCGCCGTGGACCACCGCTGCCGCCGCCGACGTCCCGCCGCCTCCCGCTGGTTCTCACAATTTCAGTGACCCACACATGTGCACAGAGGAGATGTGTGAAGGTTTTGGGTGCACGGTTCGAATGGTTGTGCAGGTAAGCAAATATAAAATGGGAAGGGAGATGATAAGGAAAAATGGATGGTCCAGATTCAATCTCACCATTGAGATTAAGGGTCCAGATCAAAACATGCAATAAGTGGGAATACTTTATATTTTTTTAATCCAATAATTTAATCAATCTGACCAATCCAGATCTGATCCCAATAATTAAAGGTTAGTGGTCCACGTGTCCCACTCAGAAATTCAGACCAATCAGAGAACACCACGTGTCCACGCCTCGTAATGCGTGCATAACGAAACCAAACTTCCGTGACCCATAACTTCGTCGTCGAATCTCCGATTTCGGCGTGCCGCCTGTCGTTGGATTCGCATCGACGAAACCTACGTAACGGTCCTTGGCCCTCGGCCATCGGACATCCCGGTCAAAAAGTCAACATTTCCCCTTCTTTCGTCCAAATTACGAAAATGCCCCTGGACTTCCGTACATCATAACTTTCACCACGAACGTCGAAATCGAACGTGCCACCAGTCTATGAACTCGTGACGTCCCGAACTACGTCACGGTCATCGGTCAAAGTCCATTTGACCATCCGAATTAAAAGTCAACGTTTTGCCCACACTCAGGGGCAAAACGGTCATTTTGCACAATTCGTCCGAAATCGCCCAACTAATCCCAGATTAGTAAATCACAATTAAATATTATTAAATCCCGATATTCGGGACGGGTCGTTACACTGGAAGCCAGGGCCTCCTGAGTCTTCCACCTCTCGGTTTCCAACTTTCGAGTGAGGTCGGCCGCCTCTTTCATCGCCCTCTCGGCTTCCTGAAGCTTGGGGGTGAGCTCTTCCTGTTTCTGCTTCAGCCGCTCCTTCTCCCGCCGAGCAAACGCCACCCTCCTCTGGCTATTCCCAAACTGGAGGTACACCTCACCGAGAGCCTGCACATGACAACCGTTAGCAACTCACTCGGCCTAACATAGCACACTTGCAACATACGAAAAACTTACATTGCTCAGTAGCAGCAGGGCCTTCTCCATCCTCTGATCGGCCGACCGGCATTGCACCTCGGCCAGCTCTTCCAAGGGCGTCGAAGCCCCCTGACAGACCCCATTCGGCAGCGGCACCATTTGCCTCGGGCAGCAGAGGGTTGTCTCGGCACTGGATCCCTCGCCGATCGCCTCCCCGTCGGTGAACACGCCGAGATTCACATCTCCTCTCCTCTGGAGCATCTCCAGGATCCTCGCGTCCAGCCGAGGGGGGGACGGTGGAGGATTGAATTCTGAGGCCGCCATGGTCCTCTTGCCCCCAATGGCCTCCTGGGCCGACATGATCGTCTTGGCCTCCATCCTCGCCTTCATCCGCCTAGGTTCGGGAGAGCGTACTCGGTCTCCGTCCATTGCGTTCTGTTTCCTCTTGGGAGACCTAGTTCGCGGACTCGGTGGCCTCGGTTTGGAAGTTTGGCCCTGCTTTGACCGGTCGGACCGCTCCGACTGACCTCTCTCGGCTCTCTCCTTTTTCTTCTTGAGAATGAGCTCCAGGCGCTCGGCAGCCTTCGTCAGGGACGCAGATTCTCCGGAGCCTTTGTCTGCCTTCATTCTCAGTTGCTCACAATCCTTGTAAATCTGGCTGCCGAGGTGGTAGGGGACTGCAACACCGAGACACAAGTCAGATATAAGAAAACAAATAGCAAACCAACAACGAAAACAGACTTACCCTCGTCGGTGTCGATGAGGCCGGCCTTGTACTGAAACCCAGGTAGCCGAAGTATTCGTCGGTTCCGCTCCAACTCGTCCAAGATCTCCCTTACTCGGTGGACGACCGCTTTCTCCTCTGGCGTTATTTCTTCTTCTGGGAACAAACCTGCACACCGAGCAATGATCAGCTACAACACTACTACTTAGCATATAAACCTATCGACATTTACATTAAGGGGCGACCTATGCTACAACTATCAACCTTGGGTCTGGAATTTGGACGGTATTGGGGGTCCCTCGGTGTTCCCCTCCCAGTCCCCACCGACCAGGCAGAACTTCGTCTTGTACGATTTTTGGGAGGTCGGTATGTCCAGAATGAACTCTCCCCGTTTGCTCTTCTTGCGATGGCGGACGAAGACCCACCCGGTACTCTGCTGCTGGAAGCCGAACTCGTACAGGTACATCAGTTGAGCATAGGTCGGCTCCGGTTGCTCGGCCCACCTGAAGGCCGTGTAGAGCGAGCAGAGCACAATCCATACGTTCGGATTGAGCTGACCGAGTGCCACCCCCATCTTCTTCACCATCCTACGCAGCCAAGGGTGAAGGGGCAGCCTTACCCCGTGGTGCATCAGCTCGGTATAGAACAGTGCCATACCGGGCGGGGGGTTGCTCGGTCTTTCCTCTCTTGTGGGTAACCTTGTTGTCACCGAGTCGGGAACGCCAAACTCAATCCTCATCTTCATCAGGCCCTTCTCGGTCTCCTTGTTCACCATTTCATCCACGGTGAAGGCCGCCCGCTCAATCGGCACGGCTACCGGGACCGACTCGTCCCCGTTTGTTTTCCCTTTGTTCAGCCGCACTATGCCCTTGTCACGGCTACCAGACGACTCGGCCGTGCTGTGCACCGCCTCTACTCTCTTTTGTGCATCGAACGAGTGGACCTCGCCCTCACTACTACCCGACGACTCACCGCCCTGTGAGTCGTAGCATTTACCCTCCGATACCGAGTCACTCTCGACCGACATCTACAAAAGAAAACAGAAAAACCAAACTCAGCCGACCGACTTGTTCCTATGAAGATCTGACCACAACCTTCACCACGTTCATGACCAGTTCTTCACACCCTCCTACTTTAATCGAAAAACTAAACTTGGACAGGTGCTTACCTTGTTTTTTCACGGGGGACCGTAGGTCGAAAATCGCAAACACCGTACGCACCGCCGTCAAATGCTGGTCGGAAATCGCCTCTTTGTTTGGCCAGAGTTTCTCAACTTTTCTCAAAAAACACAAGTGAGGAAATCGGTGAAGAGCTCCCCATATTTATAGAAATTGATGCACAGACTACGAAGCGTCACTCCCCTCAGTGACAGACACGTGTTGCAACCAGGAATCCTGACCGGACACGTGTCAACCATCTGTCCGAGGAAACCCAACCGTCTTCCTACAGGTCTACACCGACTTCCGTACACCGCTCGGTGTCTGGGACTGCTTAACAGACGCTGGTCCTCCCACCGACCCATGTACACCGCTCGGTGCTCTCATCCGTGGGCGGGTATTGGCTCTATTCACCGACTCGTATACACCGCTCGGTGTTCTCACCCCCCGTACGGACGCTGGTCCTCCCCCACCGACCCATGTACACCGCTCGGTCTCCGCAGCTCCAACGCGTCTTTTGGCTCCTATCACCGACCATGACGTCGCCACCGAACGACTGCGCACAAACCGCGACCGACTGAGTCACTTTTCCGCCGAGTGCTCTTTATCACCGACTGCCTACTAGCTCCTTCCTCTCCATGACCGAGACTGTCTCGGCGGACTATCCCACCAGGGGACTTGGGGGACTACAGGTATCCTTCCCACCAGGGTCTGGGAGAATGAGACAAGTCCCCGACCGAGAAATTCCACCTCAGTCAACGACTTGGGGGACTTCTGTTGACACCATATCTGACCAGACCCACTGGGCCGTATACTTAAAGCCCTGACAACGCTCAAGGCCCAAGAACACCATACTTGTGACAGCCCTAACACCGGGCCCAATGCGGGATGCCACGTGGAAGCATATCCACCCTCGATTTACGTAACACGTGTCCGCACGTAAATCAAGAAGCATTCGTCCCACATCGGAACTTTGGGAATTGCACATCCCACCTACCTATACATAAAAGGTACACATTTCCCAATAAAGGTAACTAAGTTTTACTATTACAATTACTCTACCGAACTTACCATTTACTGCTTCCTTTTACGAACAAAGTAACTGACTTGATCGTCGGAGAGCCTTAGGCCGGCACCACACCGGTGCCCGTACTAACGGAGACCCGCGATCCACTTGAGTTGACAGGTCACAAGAGGGACACGCGTCATTTGGTGATTGGGCAACGAGTACTCGACAGTTGGAACATTTAACGCTTCAACAACTACAAAAAAGACTTATGCAAGCTCTTGAAGATAATTGTCTCCAAACAGAGCAGGGCTGAAATCAAGAGACTAGTCTCAAGCGTGCGTGCCATTTACATGCATTGGAACTCACATTATGGTACCTTAGTCTTATTTCCATGTACGAATCTTTGGTGAAGGCGCTTGAATACACTGTTGATGATGGTTCTGCTGACAATATTGGTGATGCAAATAGGTCATTGAAGGAAATACAAACTTATGAGTTTGTGTTTTACCTCATTTTTATGAGGTCTATATTGAGAGTCACAAATAATTTATCACAAGCATTACAAAAGAGAGATTAGGATACCATGAATGCAACGGCTCTAGTTCAAGTAAGCAAAAACTACAAGATATGAGGGAGAATGGATTTAATCTTTTACTTGATCAAGTATCTAGTTTTTTTTTTTTGTGACAAACATGAGATTGATATTCTCAATATATGATATTTTTGTTAAATGTAGGAGATCTAGATGTATAGCTCCAAGAATCACAAACTTTCATCATTATAATGTATACACCTTTGAAGTGTTCACGATAAACAACTTGTAGAGTTGAAATAATCGCTTTGTTGAGGTAAGTACAGAGTTGCTTCTTTGTATGGTATGTTTGAATTCGGATAATTCTATCTTAGCTTTTGACAAACAAAAAGTACTTGGGTTTGCTTTAGAATTTAATTATTGAGAACTTCTCACACTTGAAGATCAACTTGGTGCTTATATTCATGATATGTGTTCGAGTAGTAAATTTTCCGAATTGAAAGGAATTAAGAAGCTTGTAAGATAATTGGTGAAGACGGGAATGAATAGAACATATAATTATGTGTATTTGCTTCTTACTTTGACTTTGGTTTTACCAGTTGCAACTACTTCGATGGAGAGAGCATTTTCTACTGTGAATATTGCCAAAACTCAACTCCAAAACAAGATGGGAAATCAATGGTTGAGCGATAGTATGATTGTTTACATTGAGAAAGATGTTTTTGCTTGCCTTGATAACAAAGATCTAATGCGACGTTTTCAAGGTATGAAAACTTGTCGTGGACAATTATAGTGTTGTAATAATCTCTTCCGTGAATGTGTGGTACTCCTTTTTCTTAGTTAGGTTGAAATCCTCAGCAAAGTTTTAACAAAGTCAATCTATGCATCTTTTCTAATGTTCCTTCTTACATCAATGAGAATTACACACTTATCTCAAACAAAAAATTGGAGGTATTATTTTTGTTTAACAAATTTAAAAACACTTTATATGTTGATCCGCTCGAAATAATTTCCTGAATCCATCAATGAGAATTACACGCTTCTCTCAAACAAAAAATTGGAGGTATTATTTTTATTTAACAAATTTAAAAATACTTTATATGTTAATCCGCTCCGAATAATTTCCTGAATCCATCATTGCCAGAGACAACCGCACCCTAAACTGAGATTAACAACATCGCTCAAAGTTCGTAGGTATAAGTTATAATATGCTATAGGTCAGAAACGACCTTTGGAAGGCAATATTACTGAGGAAGTTGATGCAATTGAGTGCTGATACACAATATCTGAAAATACATACATAGTTATTTGCAGCCACTTGCATTGCATTTTGCAATTTGCATCTAGGTGTCGTGTCACAGGCTCTCAGCACAACATTAGGCATCAATTTCTTAGATCTGGGCACGCAGAAACTTATTACAATACCAAAATTCAATAAATGAATTACATAATTACTCCCTCTCAATCTCCCAATAATCTAATTTATTTTCATTCTTACACTATCATTACCATATTCATACGCAACATGGTTTCATTTGCCTCATTTGCCTCATCGCTCTACATGGTAATCCATTGTAAAATTTCTGGAGACGTAGAGTTATCTACATAGGATTACAATTACATCTCTCCCGGAAGCATCGTGTCCCCGGGTAAATCACATACAGGAATACCCTGAAATGAAATAAGCAAGGAAAATATGATGACTGGCTCCAGCAGTATCAGACAAGGTAGTAAAAGTCTCAAGGATGAAAAATGTACCTCCCCAGTAAGGTGACCCACACATCTTTTCTCAGCTAGTAACTCAGCTTCACTCTGCAAAATTTTAATGTCAAAAGGACACCTACTAGTACTGGAAAGTATAAAAATACTAACTGGGGATGGATTGAAAATGGCAATGGAAAAGTCTCTCTGTCAATCATACAGTCATATTATGATCCGATTTAAATGAATTAGTCAAATTAGTTATCCAAGCAATTCTATCAAATCGATTATTTCCATGCCTGCAAAGTACCTTATCCACTGAATGATGCACGTAGAGTCCTTAAAAATGAGAAAAGGGTATACCTTCTTTATTCTCTTGAGAAGGTAGTCATCAAATTGTATGTCCTTCACAAGTTCATAATCACCGTCTCCCTGGAGAGTGCTAGAAGTTATTAGAAATTCCTATATCATAATATAAATATTGACAAAGGAAAACTTACTGCAAAAACTTTCTTTACATCATGTAACCAAAACAAAAAATTACCTTAGATCTGCATGGCATACTGAATACTAAATCCTCTTCTATACCATAAGGATTTCCATTGGTGTATACCTACAATGATATGGTACAAAAGAAAGAATTCTAAATTAAGATCAACCAACATAAACTTGTGCCTTGAAGCTACCCAAAAGAATAGAAAATTCATTTTCATGGTTGCAATTAATGGTAGCCAATTTCAACTGTGGCATTTCATATACGTGTAACATACAAACCCAAAAAGTAGAGAAGGAAACTAAGGAAGTGGGAAATTTTTTTTAACTTAATTTCTTTTGTTTCTCAGTTAGTTGGGCTTGGCACTCAAAAGTATTGTATCTCAAGTCCCAACTAAGAATAATGAAAAGTTTTGATGATATGGTTGCACGGAGGAAAGATGGCGTGTGTATGTATGTGTGTGCATGTCTGTATATATCTACACACGTGCATTGGCTTACATGATGTGCGTTTATATCAAACAAACAAGCACTTACTCCAGAAGAAAACCAATCGCCCTCAGGTGTAGGAGTAACCAAAGACTTTATGGCATCTGCAATTGACACAGCCGTTGATGCAGCTGAAGATCTTCCCCATTTTTTGATAAGCACACCTCCTCTCTACATGTTAAAAATAGTTCTCAGTGTTTGAGGATGAAGGCCAGATGTACAATCGAATTATAGAAAATGTTGAATCATGGATATATATGTTACAGTCTTACCTTCTGGATGCTTTCAGTGAACTCCTCCTCTAACCATTTCTGGTCCTTGATTACCTCTTTGACCAGGAGGCCATTAATTCTAGCATTCAAGAAGTCAGGCACCTGATAGAATCGCACAATTATTTTACAAGAAAAGAAGCAAGAGAATAAATTATCTGCGGTTTTACAACAGAATGTTTAAATGACCTGAGTGGTTGAATGATTTCCCCAGATGGTCATGTTCGAAACTTTATCATAGAAGACGCCTGCTTTGAGGGCTAGCTGAATAAATCATAAGCCATAAGTGTTAAATTGTTATTCATTTTGATCATGACGTCCTAAATTAAATATCACCTATATTACTCAATGTTTGTGAGGTACATACCTGACATTTTGCTCTATTTTCATCCAGCCGAGTCAAAGCATGAAAGTTTTTTGCAGGTATGTTTGGAGCATTTTTCAAACAAATAAGTGCGCTGCGTAAGGAAGAAATAAATGAGCAGTGACAGGTAAAATACAATTTTCGCTAGCAGTCCAATGTCCACTCCAAAAAATTTGAAAAGAGGAGAATAAATTACTTGGTGTTACAAGGGTTTCCAACTACTATCACTTTGACATTAGGGGATGCAACGGCATTAAGAGCTTTTCCCTGTTTTATAAAAAATACATAAGCAGAAAATACAGACCCACCAGTGTTACTGTCTATACAAAGCAGGCACAAATGACGTCATATGAAAATCTTATGGAACCTGCTCGACAAAAATTTGCCCATTTAGATCCAACAAGCCAGCTCTTTCCATTCCAGGACCCCGAGGTTTTGCACCTATTAAAAGAGCCCATTCTGCGTCTTGGAACACCTCAAATGGATCAATACCTATGCTCACCTCCCTCAACAACGGAAATAGGGAATCTTCCAATTCCATAGCAACTCCTGCACATATAAACTGTTCTATTAATCAGCCATATATATACCAATTATTCTTCAATTTTTAAAAATAGGGTCTTTAAGTAGCATTTAAGAACAAGGGGTTATAAAATTCTGTAGACCCACTTGACTCTATTGAGGAAGGCAACACTGTGATTACCTGAATTGTATCAATAACTGGGTTATGATTATATGCAGCATGCATAGTCATAGCTTATCATGTTTTCATGTGTTTGTTTGCTTCCTATCAATCATAAGTAATTGCACAAAAATTTATGTTTTTACTAGTTCAATGATTTGTGTGATTTCAGATAAGCTTATAGATCACATTGCATACACTCCTAATAAATTACTTTGTACTGCATATTTATGTAAACCTGTTCGTTACGTCTATTTCCTTACCTTCAAGAGCTTGTAACGACCTTGCAGATCCCAATAGTTTTAATGCAATTGGTTGGTCTGGCCCGAAAACCTCACCCGACGCAAGCTGGATAAGCAAGCCATGTAGCAAAAACACTGTTAAATTCTAATAATAAACCCCCAAAAAAAAAGTTCAAGTCAACATACTTTTTAGAATAGAGAGGGGCAGATGCTTTTTTCTTTGATGAGAAGAGACAGAATTTTCATTTTAAATCGAAAATAGAATAGCCAAAGACTTTAAAAGTTCAAAGAGTGAGCTAACTTGGAAATCGCTATGAAGCTCTAGTGTGGAGTCCAACATAAAAAAAAAAGCCAGAAAGATCCATAAACATAACTGATGGGAACAAATAGAAATCAGTTCATTTCATGATTTCTTTATGCTCCCATCTACCTTGCGGTAACTCATGCTCTATTTGGATGTACCTTCATTCAGCTCCCAACTAGCATGTGAAATTCTTCTTTTACTTTCCATAGTTTAGATTGTTTCTTAAACCAAACAAGTTATCAAAATTATTGGAGTCTGAGTTACACATGTAAGGATGGTGGCAGGGCCTAATGGCAATATAAATCCTAATAACATGAGTATGAATATAATGTTCCTAGAAATAATAGGTCCAAACTGCAAGCTTAATTGATAATTGTTAGTCAATAGTTTCAAGAAGTAATCACTCATTAAGATCTCCACAATTTAAGAAAAAGAGCAAAGGTTTGGATGCCATAAATACTTACTTTGAACAATAGATGATTTGATATCATCCCAGCTGCACCTGAGACTGCAATATTAATTAATTTCTTCCAGGTTTTTGTCTCTTCTTCCTGTGAACATTAGACCACAGTTATCAGATAGGCTACTTAGAGAAAGAAAAGATTGATCTGCAGAGCTCATCATTGCAAAGGAAAAGAAACTGCTAGTCGGCAATCAGATATGCACTCCCTCACTAAAAAAATTCATCCGTCACCATAGCCAAGGGTAGGAGCAACATTGACAGTGAATAGTATTCATAATGAACTAAGCAACAATATCCTATCACTAATCAGCCTAATAAGACCAAATCCTTTTATTAGTCGCACCAATCTGAAAATCAGAAAGAATTAGAAATTGATGAAGAGCATTGGCACGCATCATGATTCTGTTAAAATTGGTATCCAAACCTGAGAAAAACTCATACTAGGAGACAATACATGCTTATGAGTAATGAAAATGAAAAATTTCAAAGGATACTCTCTTTTTTTTTTAATTAATTTTTTTTACAGTAAGGATACTTAGACATAATACAACACTAGAATAAGGAGCACATCGGCGGAAAATGCAAGGGTCCTAAGAGTCCTATCCATTACCCTATCAGTTTCGAATGACTTCATATGATAAGTGCTATCATATATGATCTGTCCCGAGTCATGAGAAAGATATTTTTTTTATCCATTAAAAGCCCCAGTTTCGATATTTTTAAACCGTGGAGTTAGTGTTTCAGTAGGAGGTAAAATGAATTAGAACCAAAAGAACAAAGAAAGAAAAACTAATGAACGAAATACTGCTTCAATATATAGTGAAAGTTTGATTCGACCTACTAAGTGGAACAGAGCAAATTCTAATAGTTGGTAAATTAGTTTCAGTATGTATGATCAAGTTCGACTACGAAATTTGACAAACAAATTATGTGCACTTATATAGAAACCACAAGCTCCAGATTCCAGAGTTAAGCTTGTTACGACAGGCAAAAATCCCAGAAAGAAATTAAGCTTACAGCTTTAAGATCATAGGTGAGGCAGAACACTCCAAAGCACTCTGCCTTGTTCTTTGGGTCTTTGGTTAGTGATGGAGGAGCAGGAGCTTCAACTTGACTGATATCAAGAAAAATAAAGTTTATACTAGCAGAGAGCAAAACACCAAAAAAAAAAAAAAAAAACTCTATACAAAAGGGTAAATAATTGGGGAGATATATAAATGTAAAGAAGCTTACTTGGGTGAAACAGAGCAAGAGATTCTGGCATTATGGGTCCGATGGGTTGGCCGGAAAGCAAGACGGCCGTAAGTATGGAGATGGGTGGATGAGAATTTGAGCTGGGATGAGTGAACGAGGTGAGTCTTGGTGTATGAAGGTGTGGATAGCTCTGCTACTGCCATGGTAGCAGAACAGAGAGGCAGAGAGAGAGAGAGAGAGAGAGAGAGAGAGAGAGAGAGAGAGAGAGAGGTTTTGGGGTTTGAAGAGAAGAGAAGGTGTGGTTTCTGAGACAGAGACTGATTTGGAGGGAGAGGAAAAGAGAGAGAGAGATGAAGAGGGTTGGAAAAACTAAAGACGACGATTTGAAATATTAGTATAAGGCCGTGCAGATGACACGTGTCGATACTGCCTCATCCATAAGTATCCACCAATATTCATGCAATGATGCATGATTTTTTTTTCGTCAAAATGCAATGATGCATGATTGAGAATGTATTGTATTTTCTATATGAAAAAAGGAAAATAATTTATTTGATAATTATTATTTTAAAATTAAATTAAAAATAAAAAACAATTTTCGATTTTCTCTATGTGACAAGGAAAATAATTGATTTGATCATTATTATTATTTTCTTTATTTTTTAAAATAAATAAAAAAATAAAAAAAATTAATTTTAATTTTTATTTCTCATATCACAATTTTTTTTCATCAATAATTTGTTTGATATGCTTCTATAACCTTTAGACTTATTACATTGTTCGATTGAACTTGTTGGTTCAATGTCCATTGAAAGTTATAATACTTTTTTCTCTATATTGATTTTTCTGTTAGTTAGGGCTGGGCTAGTGAAGCCTTATAATTATATCAAATTCCCATGAAAAGAATAAAAATTAAAAAATGAAAATAAAAAAACTAAATAAATATCAAATTATCATAATTTTTTATATTAAATTTTGCTTATGAAATAATGCCGTAGTTATTTATTTTTTATCAAGATAAAAAAAAAAACTTATCTTGTCTAAGAATTTATAATAATATCGTATTCCTGTCAGGATCTAATTTCTCAAGAAAAATCTCCTCTTCTATTTTTTGAAGTCAAGACCTAACTAGTGGCTAGTAGCAATAGTAGGAAGAATCAAATGAAACTGAAAAAGTGAACTACAAGACATACAAAAGTGAACTCAAATTTGTGATCAAAATGTTTATGGCTCCACCATCAATTCCATATCCACATAATCGTTTGCCATCTATACTTCACAATCAATTCCAAACTCAAATGAATTTATAATGATGCAAGTTTGTCTTCCTATAAACTGGGCCGTCTCTGAGAATAGTAGGGTAAGACTGCCGCCTAGGACCCCCGCTTCAGAGGGCCCCCGAAATGTTCACATAGTTTTTATGTAAAATGTATATATTATTAATTAGCTACAATAAAAAAACCATATAAGCTATATGGGCGAGTTGGTTGTTAGACGAGCCCCCTTATAAGGCGGGGTCTTCTGTTAGAGACTGGTTGGGTGTTTTTTTTCTTGTTTTTTTGTTTTTTGTTTTTTGTTTCACTTTTTTTTTTCCTTTTTTTGTTTCATTTTTCCCTTTTTTGTTTTTTTTCCTTTTTTGTTTTTTTACAGACCTTCCTTGATTTTCCTTTCTTTTTCCTATACATACTATTTCTTTTCTTTTTCTTTTTCTCTTTTATTTTCACCTTTTTTTTATTTTCTATTTTCCTAAATCAATTAAATATTTTTTTCCTAACACAAACCAAATAAGTTTTCACATTGCATTTCGTTAAATAATAACCTAACTTCCTCCATTATATTTAAGTTAATTTTTAAATCCTAAACACCCATTCTCCTCTTCTCAAATTTTAAAGAAATTAAAGAAATAAATTTAATTCAAAGGGTTATTGTATTTTTTTCCTTTCAAAATGCAGTAAGTGCCATATTTAAGTAAAGTTTCATTATATTTATTAAGTATATGTATTTTTTTGAAAAATTATTAATTAAGGAACTTAAATACTTATTTGATTACATTGTTCGATAATTATTTCTTGTCCTAGTTTTAATTTTGTGAATTATAATAAAAGATAGTTTTTAAAAGTGTTCATATATATATATATATATGAACACTTTAAGGATTGAAAAATATGGGGACCCCAATTTAAAGGTTCGCTTTAGACCCTAATATCTCAGGGCCGGCCCTGCCTATAAAGAGCAGTTTGTAAATGAAAAAAACTTGGTTAATTATTATTTTCCCAAATAATTATCAAAAGATCATGAAACCAATATCTGAATGTACAACTGTGCCTCATATTGAGCTATCAATACGTACATTTGGATTTTTTTTCAAATTTGGTGGGCATCTCCGACCCTGAGTGCAAGTCAAGAGCTGAGGGATGCAAGAAGGAGGTCAAGCATATTGCCACTTGCCAGGGATAAAGATAGAACTCGTGCCAATCCACTTGCCAGGGATAAAGATAGAACTCGTGCCAATTGCCACTTGCCAGGGATAAAGATTGAACACTTGCCAGGGATAAAGATTGAACTCGTGCCTATTGCCACTTGCCAGGGATAAAGATTGAACTCGTGCCTATTGCCACTTGCCAGGGATAAAGAGTAAAAGATAGAACTCGTGCCTATTGTCACTTGCCAGGGATAAAGTATTAAAGATAGAACTCGTGCAATATAAATATATTGAAGATTTTTTTCCCTCGTTATTTGGTAAGCCCATAGATAGTTTCATATTCGGTATTCAAATTGAGGCTGGAACCTAAGAGCGTGGTGGGGTATAGGAAAGGACTTTTTAAGTTGTAGCTCTAAAAGCATTTTCAAAGAACAAGGTCAATTGCAAATTGCAATGGCCTCATTTAACAATTCAATATATTATGAAGAGCAAATATTTTAGGGTTTATAAGATACATCTCGAATTTTTATTTTTGTCTCAAAATATACCACCATTAACTCGATTTTATACCAGAATATTTCTTGATATTCCATTTTCATTCCAAATTAGTCATTTTTCATTAACACCATTAACTTATGGTCAAAATTTAGGGGCAATATGGTCACTTTAGAAGAAGAAAAAAACTGAATCTAAAAAAAACACTAACTTGCAAAGTGTATGATTAAACAACATCAAACCAAAAATTAAGCAAAACCCACAAACCCATTAACTAGAAGTGTCCAGACCACCGCCATAAACTTGTGGCTGGCAAAGAATTGTTGTGGCTTTGAAGAAGAGTTGAGGAGGAGTTGTGTGGGCTATTAAAGCCTATAAATAGATATAGTAGTGTTTGAGTTTGTATTTGGTATCTATATATCCATTTAATCATCCACCAATTATTATCCCTTTCACTCAAAACTAACAACCCAAAATTAACGCTTTGGAATTTCTTCATTCGTGGACAAATAATCATTAATCTCATTGTTGAAGGACTTCAAACTTCTGGAATGAACCGTTTCATGGGATCATCACTATTTTTTCGTTTCATGGGATCATCCCATGAAAATAGTCTTATATGTTCAACTTACAATAATACTATAATCTTAAAAGAGCTAATTAACTTAACCGTTTCACACTAGTGGAACAATAATTCGTTTAAAAATTATGCAGCTGACATGTAGCTCATAATTTTAATAATGATTGATTTGTCCTTAGTAAAGTTATTATTGATTATAATCACCGTGCATTAATTAAATATATTTATAAACTAAGTATATTTATTAATAGGCAATTATATCATTATAATAAGACATAACCTTAATATTATTTTTCAATTAATAAGTAAATTTATTTTTCATAAATAATTATTTATTATAACTCATTTCCCACTCCTCATTACAACTTACTAGTGAGTTGTTTATTATGAAAAAAAAATCTTATGTATTACTTATTAATTGCTGACTACTTCAACTAATTAGAAGTTCCAAAGATCTACAGGTCTCTACTATAAATATAAGACATCTTCTTATAACTCAGCAACCTCACAATTGAACCTCTCATTTCGAGCAGATTCAATCATAACATTTTTTATGTGTGTAGAAACTCCACAATTTTTAGATAGACGATTTTTGCATCAACAATACTAAAACTATTATCTTACTCTTCTTCAACTAGCTAACTTTTCATCCCTCTTTCTTTTCTCTTTATATCTGCCCATTAGAATTTAATAGAGGTATCATTCTTGTAACAACCCGCCCCGAGAATTGGGATAAGAGTGATTAAGGGGTGATTAGTAAGGTTAATCAAGGGTTAGGTGGTCCCGAGGGGTCCGGGAACCTAGAATGACGATTTTGCCCCTGTGGTGGGCAGAAATGTTGACTTTTATTTCGGGTGGTCAAATGGGAGTTGACCAGTGACCAGGACGTAGTTGAGGACGTTACGAATCCGTAGGCAGGTGGCACACCCGATTCCGACATCCGAGGAGGAAGTTGTGATGTTCGGAAGGTCAAGGGTATTTTCGTAATTTTGGTAAATAGGGGGGAAAAGTTGACTTTTTGAATAATTGAGTTTTGGTAAGTTGACCTAAGACCGTTAGATAGATCTCGTCGTCCTGAGTTCGATGACAGGCGGCACGTATTCATCGGACGTACGAGGTGTGAGTTACGGGTCTAAAACGGTAAGGGTAAAATCGTAATTTGAAGTTAAAATGAGGGGTATTTTGGTCTTTCGGTTGTCTGGGGATTTGTGCACAGAGAGGGAAGATAGAGGGTTGAGATTGAGCCACTTGGGAGAGGAGTTGAGGGATTGGTGACACGTGTAGGAGGTCTGGTTGGTTCTAGTGAGTGCACGGTCCAATTATTTGGGGTGCAACCGTGCCGTGTGTGTTGTTCGACCCAGACAGAAACAGAGGGAGGAATTGAGAGAATTGAGAGACGATGGTGAGTGTTAGTGGGTGTTGGTAAGGGAGGAGTGATCAGAGGGTGGAAGAGTGAACTGGTGAATGTTTGGGGGAGAGAAATCGTACAAGAACACGGTGGACGGGGCAGTCGGTTTTCAGAGAAAACAGAGAGGACTTGGACGATTGTGGTGGTGGTGCGGCCGTGTGTTGGTGCAATTGGACTCGTGGAGGTGTCCAGAGGCTGGCGGTGGACGGGAGGAGCTATTGCCTCACGGCTGAGCTCACGGCGACGCCTGGAAGCAGGTAAACTTCATACTTTTCTCTTCGTGCTCTGTTTTGCCGTCGAGTTTCAAGTTGAGAGTTGTAGCGTTAGGGGTTGTATCGAGGAGTCTAGTGACGTCTAGGGGACTCAGTTGAGTCCTAGGTAGCTGCTGGTTGTGCTGCCGTGACGGAGGAATGAACGGCGGAGCCCAGACGACGGAGAGTACCCTATGTGCTCTGTTTTATCCATTTTGCTCAGTTTGAAAGTCGTGGATTTTGGGTGAGAGTCGATGGTCTTGGTGAGTTGGGTGAGGTTTAGGACAGCCCTAGGAAGCGTTTTGGGTAGCCACCGTGACGGGGGAAGACCTGGGTGGCCGGAGAAGGAAACAGGGGACTGGTACAGGTTTTGTTCGAGCTCGAGTTGACAGGTTAGGGACAGTGTTGAGGTGTTTGAGTGAGGGAACTGGATTGCTTAGGAGTGGACGAAGAGGATGGTGAAGAGAGGGAGGAAAATGGTGCAGGCACGGCGGTGAACCGCTCTCGCCGGTTCAAGCAGCAGGCACTGTGTCGAACCCGGTCTACGTGAGGTAGACGGTGACACTGTAGCAGGCGCGTGGGGCCACGCGCAGCCACTTTGGGCGGCGCGTGGGGGCGCGTGCGGCGGTTCTGGGCGAAACGGTCAACATGACTTTTGGTCTAGGAGTTGTTGTGAATTCAATGGAGTTGGTTTCGGGTCAATCGGACGTCGTTTGAGTTTAGTTCCGCGAGGGTGAAAGTTTAAGGTCTCGGGTTATTACATTTTCGCTTCGGGGAATTTTGAGGGAATTTAGGTGAACTTTCCTAGACGTATTAGTGACGTAATTTGACGGTATTTGACAGGATCGGGATTTCCCGAGGAAGCCGAGGAACGGGTTGGACGTTCGGGACGCGAGTAGGGCTCAGTACTGTGAGTGGACCCTTTCCTTAAACTCGAGCATGCATAACTGTTTTTATATACGTGTTTTATGGTTTTACTTATCATTCTATGTTTATTGAATATGAAATGATGATTTTATGTGTTTGCACGTTTTTCGAGAAAAAGACGGTTTTGGTACGGTTTTCGAGAAAATGTTGGTTTTCGGATTTTGATGTCACATTTGAGGATTTCCACTGATAAAGGTTTTCAAATCATGATAAATGGGTTATGAAGTGTGATTTGTGATTACATGGGGTTTTGGTATGAAAATGGATATTTTCCGGATTTGGATTCGGAATGACGGTCCTGAACGCCGGAATGGCATCAGACCAGTGATTTCGGATTCGGATTTGGATGAGTATTTGGTAAATGGTTTTTAAATGGTTTTGGGATTGGATTTGCTGGATCTGGATATTGGGTTTAAAGACCCGGATATATGTGACGGGGGACCGGTCGGATTGGGTTTAAAGACCCGGATTGAGTTTAAAGACTCGGGAGTTTAAAGACTCGGATATGTATTGATTTTCCCCCGTAGGCCTTGAGTTTAAAGACTCGGGAGTTTAAAGACTCGGATATGATTAAGGCCTGGATTGAGTTTAAAGACTCGGGAGTTTAAAGACTCGGATAGATCCAGCAGGTTTGATCGGGAAAATGATGTTTTGGTGATTATGGTTTTGATACGGTTTTTGATACCTATGCTATGGTTTCCTATGGTATTTTATAGTGTTTCTGTTTCTTATGATGTTTATAATGATTATTTTATCAATGTGTTTATAACTGCTGGTTATGCATGTGGTTTCAAAACGGAGGGTAAAAACTCGGTTTTCTTATAAGATTGTTTTTGAACTTTTGTACTTTCTGGTCCACTCACATTTTCTGTTTTAAATTGCCCTCCAGGTTGTGGAGCGAGTGCGGGGTCTTGACGTCGAGGCAGAGTCTGAGGCATAGAAGTGACGTGAGGGTTCCCAGAGTAGAGTAAAGGCTTCTGCGTGCGTGTAGTTATCGGTTTTATTTGTATGTTCGTACTATGTTCTGTAAATGCTACCTTCTGGACATTGTGTCTAATTACTCCTGCGTTTGACTGGGTAGTATGTGAGTGAGTTTTACTTGAGTTTTGCGTCGGGGAGTCAGACGGGAGCGGGATTTACCTCGGGTTTCGGGGTGAAACCGGGGTGGGTCCTGACAATTGGTATCAGAGCATAGGTTTGTCGAGTTTGTTGGGTCTGTCGGTTTGTGAGGTTGTGTTTCAGTTGTTTGACTACTTCTATGCCTCTTTCAGTGTGCGGTTGACGATGCCTCCGAGACGTAGACCCTCTCCACAACCTGAAGAAGTAGCCAGAGAGACGGAGAGTGCCACGATTGAGCGAGCCCAGCGGCTCGGGGCTACTACTTTTAGTGGTGGGGCTGATCCTGAGGAAGCCCAGAGGTGGATGACCAGACTTGAGCGGATTTTTGCGGTGATGCATTGTCCGCCGGGGGAGCGAGTGTTGTTGGCTACCTTTCTACTGGATGGTGCGGCGTACGAGTGGTGGTATACCCTCGAGTTGTCCGGTTGGGATGTTCACAGTGTGACCTGGGAGACGTTTAGGGAACGGTTTCTGGAACAGTATTATCCTCGTTCTTTCCGGGATGCCAAGGAGGCGGAGTTTCTGCACCTCCAGCAGGGGAATTTGACAGTGGCAGAGTATGAACGGAAGTTTCAGATGTTGTCTCGGTTTGCTCCTGCTTTTGTGGCCACTGAAGCCGAGAAGTGCCGAAGGTTTGAGTTGGGTTTGCGTGGTGAGATTCGAGCCGTAGTGACAGCTGGATCTTTTGCTACCCTCCGAGATCTGTCGGATGCTGCGGTGCGAGTTGAGGCTAGTTTGCCGGTGCGACGCCGGGAACCTTCTATTCCTGGATCTTCGAGCCAGCGGGCACCGAAAAGAGGTAACTTCGGTGGATCGTCCTCGTCGGGCGATGATCGTTTTGGTAGGCCTGGTAGTGCCCAGAGTTCAGGATTTTGGGGTTATCGAGTACCGCCGACTCCGCAAGCGAGTGCGACATCGGTAGCGTCCACGGGGAGACCGAGTAGTGGACCAGGCTGGAATGTGTGTTTCTACTGCGGGGAGCGAGGTCATTTTTGACGTGAGTGTCCACTGTTGCCACAGGAAGGTGGTGTAGGCAGAGGAGTAGCGGAGTCCGGACAGAGTACAGCATCAGGGACAGCGGGCACTAGAGGAGGTGGTGGCACAGCCACGAGTAGTTCGAGGGGTCGTGGTAGAGCGTCAGGATCTCAGGCCCGGGTGTTCTCGATGACTCAGCAGGAGGATCAGGCGATACCAGACGTGGGGACAGGTATTTGCTTTATTTTCGGTTGTTTTGTTAGTTTGGTTGTTGGATCCCAGGGTAGAGTCTAGGAGTTCGCCTAGAGGACTTGGAATGTACAGTAAGTTCCGTAGGAGGGTGACGGAAGGTATAGGAAAGGAGTGACTATAACTGATCGATTGGAGACTGTGGAAGGAGAGAACCCACAAGCTAGAGGTTGCCTTTAGGACTTTGTGGAGTTAATCCGACCGTGGCCGGAGTAGTAGCCGAGGGAGATGGGTGGTTGTATACGAGGATGTACTCTATGACTTCTGTCGGGTATTGTGCCATGAGGTATTGTATAATACCTTTGTTTTCTGTTCATAGAGTTTCCCTTGTGTACACCATGTAGTTGTTACATAGCTAGGGTTGGCTGTGGTAACAGTAGCTGGGGATGGAGTGAAATACCCAAGGTGGAGATGATAGACAGGAAACCTAGGAGAAGTTGTTGTTGATCTGTTGTTGATTCCGGGTAGGAGACCCTAGGTGTCGGGAACTAGCTGTGGAATTTCGGGGACGAAATTCTTTTTAGGTGGGTAGATTGTAACAACCCGCCCCGAGAATTGGGATAAGAGTGATTAAGGGGTGATTAGTAAGGTTAATCAAGGGTTAGGTGGTCCCGAGGGGTCCGGGAACCTAGAATGACGATTTTGCCCCTGTGGTGGGCAGAAATGTTGACTTTTATTTCGGGTGGTCAAATGGGAGTTGACCAGTGACCAGGACGTAGTTGAGGACGTTACGAATCCGTAGGCAGGTGGCACGCCCGATTCCGACATCCGAGGAGGAAGTTGTGATGTTCGGAAGGTCAAGGGTATTTTCGTAATTTTGGTAAATAGGGGGGAAAAGTTGACTTTTTGAATAATTGATTTTTGGTAAGTTGACCTAAGACCGTTAGATAGATCTCGTCGTCCTGAGTTCGATGACAGGCGGCACGTATTCATCGGACGTACGAGGTGTGAGTTACGGGTCTAAAACGGTAAGGGTAAAATCGTAATTTGAAGTTAAAATGAGGGGTATTTTGGTCTTTCGGTTGTCTGGGGATTTGTGCACAGAGAGGGAAGATAGAGGGTTGAGATTGAGCCACTTGGGAGAGGAGTTGAGGGATTGGTGACACGTGTAGGAGGTCTGGTTGGTTCTAGTGAGTGCACGGTCCAATTATTTGGGGTGCAACCGTGCCGTGTGTGTTGTTCGACCCAGACAGAAACAGAGGGAGGAATTGAGAGAATTGAGAGACGATGGTGAGTGTTAGTGGGTGTTGGTAAGGGAGGAGTGATCAGAGGGTGGAAGAGTGAACTGGTGAATGTTTGGGGGAGAGAAATCGTACAAGAACACGGTGGACGGGGCAGTCGGTTTTCAGAGAAAACAGAGAGGACTTGGACGATTGTGGTGGTGGTGCGGCCGTGTGTTGGTGCAATTGGACTCGTGGAGGTGTCCAGAGGCTGGCGGTGGACGGGAGGAGCTATTGCCTCACGGCTGAGCTCACGGCGACGCCTGGAAGCAGGTAAACTTCATACTTTTCTCTTCGTGCTCTGTTTTGCCGTCGAGTTTCAAGTTGAGAGTTGTAGCGTTAGGGGTTGAATCGAGGAGTCTAGTGACGTCTAGGGGACTCAGTTGAGTCCTAGGTAGCTGATGGTTGTGCTGCCGTGACGGAGGAATGAACGGCGGAGCCCAGACGACGGAGAGTACCCTATGTGCTCTGTTTTATCCATTTTGCTCAGTTTGAAAGTCGTGGATTTTGGGTGAGAGTCGATGGTCTTGGTGAGTTGGGTGAGGTTTAGGACAGCCCTAGGAAGCGTTTTGGGTAGCCACCGTGACGGGGGAAGACCTGGGTGGCCGGAGAAGGAAACAGGGGACTGGTACAGGTTTTGTTCGAGCTCGAGTTGACAGGTTAGGGACAGTGTTGAGGTGTTTGAGTGAGGGAACTGGATTGCTTAGGAGTGGACGAAGAGGATGGTGAAGAGAGGGAGGAAAATGGTGCAGGCACGGCGGTGAACCGCTCTCGCCGGTTCAAGCAGCAGGCACTGTGTCGAACCCGGTCTACGTGAGGTAGACGGTGACACTGTAGCAGGCGCGTGGGGCCACGCGCAGCCACTTTGGGCGGCGCGTGGGGGCGCGTGCGGCGGTTCTGGGCGAAACGGTCAACATGACTTTTGGTCTAGGAGTTGTTGTGAATTCAATGGAGTTGGTTTCGGGTCAATCGGACGTCGTTTGAGTTTAGTTCCGCGAGGGTGAAAGTTTAAGGTCTCGGGTTATTACATTTTCGCTTCGGGGAATTTTGAGGGAATTTAGGTGAACTTTCCTAGACGTATTAGTGACGTAATTTGACGGTATTTGACAGGATCGGGATTTCCCGAGGAAGCCGAGGAACGGGTTGGACGTTCGGGACGCGAGTAGGGCTCAGTACTGTGAGTGGACCCTTTCCTTAAACTCGAGCATGCATAACTGTTTTTATATACGTGTTTTATGGTTTTACTTATCATTCTATGTTTATTGAATATGAAATGATGATTTTATGTGTTTGCACGTTTTTCGAGAAAAAGACGATTTTGGTACGGTTTTCGAGAAAATGTTGGTTTTCGGATTTTGATGTCACATTTGAGGATTTCCACTGATAAAGGTTTTCAAATCATGATAAATGGGTTATGAAGTGTGATTTGTGATTACATGGGGTTTTGGTATGAAAATGGATATTTTCCGGATTTGGATTCGGAATGACGGTCCTGAACGCCGGAATGGCATCAGACCAGTGATTTCGGATTCGGATTTGGATGAGTATTTGGTAAATGGTTTTTAAATGGTTTTGGGATTGGATTTGCTGGATCTGGATATTGGGTTTAAAGACCCGGATATATGTGACGGGGGACCGGCCGGATTGGGTTTAAAGACCCGGATTGAGTTTAAAGACTCGGGAGTTTAAAGACTCGGATATGTATTGATTTTCCCCCGTAGGCCTTGAGTTTAAAGACTCGGGAGTTTAAAGACTCGGATATGATTAAGGCCTGGATTGAGTTTAAAGACTCGGGAGTTTAAAGACTCGGATAGATCCAGCAGGTTTGATCGGGAAAATGATGTTTTGGTGATTATGGTTTTGATACGGTTTTTGATACCTATGCTATGGTTTCCTATGGTATTTTATAGTGTTTCTGTTTCTTATGATGTTTATAATGATTATTTTATCAATGTGTTTATAACTGCTGGTTATGCATGTGGTTTCAAAACGGAGGGTAAAAACTCGGTTTTCTTATAAGATTGTTTTTGAACTTTTGTACTTTCTGGTCCACTCACATTTTCTGTTTTAAATTGCCCTCCAGGTTGTGGAGCGAGTGCGGGGTCTTGACGTCGAGGCAGAGTCTGAGGCATAGAAGTGACGTGAGGGTTCCCAGAGTAGAGTAAAGGCTTCTGCGTGCGTGTAGTTATCGGTTTTATTTGTATGTTCGTACTATGTTCTGTAAATGCTACCTTCTGGACATTGTGTCTAATTACTCCTGCGTTTGACTGGGTAGTATGTGAGTGAGTTTTACTTGAGTTTTGCGTCGGGGAGTCAGACGGGAGCGGGATTTACCTCGGGTTTCGGGGTGAAACCGGGGTGGGTCCTGACAATTCTCCCTCCCAAAATCCCAATAGTGATTCCTTCGTTTGAATGAGCATCAAGTTTGGTAACACTAACAGTAACAGTAACACCGTTAGAAGACAAGCCGTACGTGTTCAATTGCGTATCACGTACCAATTTCATTTTGATTCTGATTTTGGCTTTTTGGTTAAATCACAGCGACAGCGTAAATACGACGCTTCAAACGAACAACGCGCTGCCTTCACAACTTTCACAAGCCTTTCTCTTCATCTTCGTCACTCTCGCTTTACTACTTCGTGCTTGCTTCATTACCCCTTCAATTTCACTCAACGATCAATCTCAGCTTCTGAAATTGGATGTCATTAATTTTTAAACGAATTATTGTTCCACTAGCGTGAACATATACAATGACTATTTTCATGGGATCATCACTATTTTTTTTTGGTCAAAACCATCATCACTAATTGATTCATTAATTTTATCATCACTAATTGATTTTATTTATCAATTTAAATTGATAGTTGTATTTTTTTTATTAAACTTGCAATCTTTTTAATGCAATTTAAATTTTATGAAATAAAACTTCTACATTGTAATAATGTTCGATTATTATTTTTTTATATCCATATAAGTTAGTAAGACACAGTGAAATTGAGTTATATATTTCATATACATTATTATCTTTAAGAAAATAATTCACATAAAAATTTGAATTCTTGCCCTTGCCCCTCCCCATTAAAAACACAAAAAATAGCTCAACGCAAAATATCATGAACAACATCATTTGAGGGGCTAAATCTTGCATTTAGCCTCTTACCCTCACTTCTACCACTAGACATGCTTTAATGTGTTTCTGAAGATGGAACAATCTAGACATGTATATTATGTATACTTAGCATTCTTTTATAGCAGTAGCGGAGAAATTGCCATTTGCTAGTCTTCCGCAATTTGTAGACAGTCTTTGCAAGCTGCGAGCACGTAGATAATTGAAATAGTTGCCAGAAGAGCTATTATGCCTTTCAAACCCCATAAAGCTAACACTCTCTGCATTTGGTAATCTCAATGACCGAAGAGGGACAACCATCTAACACTAACTTGCTCTATATTGCATTGGCAAATTCTTTTTCGCAAATGGGTTTGTGGTTGTATTCAAGACTAATTTAGAACAAAAAAGAGATTTCAGGAGGCATCCTAATACAAAATCGAGTTATGGTGTGTTGATGCACGAAATGTACTAACTTAGGGAGCGAATGCTGCCCTGCCACGTGCCCTCGAATATACCTGAAAGAGAGATATCTGGTTGGTCGGTCAGAGTATAGGCACCCGTGTGATACTAGCTCAAAGGTACTCTGACGCCCAAGTCAGTAATCGGTCTGAGGTGTAAGGGGTGTGATAATAAGTGTACTGTAAAAATAGTTGTCAATAGTAAATGTTTAGTTACCTTTATATGACAAATGAACCCTTTTTGTATGGGTGTGGTGAGTATAATAAATATGTTCCCCCGATGTGGGACAAATGTCAACTGTTGTGGGACCGACACGTGGAGATAGGGGATGTCCACGTGTCGGTGCTAGCCAGGCCCTACTAGGGTTTGCTCGTCTGAGTGGGCTTGGACCCTTTGGGCTTATGTTGGGCGGAGGTACTGGGCCTTCGGGTCGGTCTGGGTCGACATACCGACCGACGGAGGCTGGGCCTCCAGAGTCAGCCTGTGGCATGGTACTGGTAGATGGCTGCATCTCCGGGTCGGTCCGGGCCGATGTACCGACCGACGGAGGGCTGGGCCTCTGAAGTTGGTCTGGGTTGATATGGTATTTGGTAGTGGATTGGGCCTCCTGGTCAGTCTGGGCCCCTTGGTTGGTTTGGGCCGATATGGTATGAACAGAAGTCCCCCAAATTCGTGACCGAGGTGGAATTTCTCGGTTGGGCACTAGTAAAAAAGAGTGTCCCAGACTGGATGTGCTTGCCTCCAGTACCCCAAGTCCCCTAGGCGAGGGAGTGTGCTGAGCAGAGTAGTCTATGGTAGGAGGCAGAGGGGAGACCCATTGAATGTGAGTTGGTCGGTGTGGGCGGTGAAATCGAGGGCCACCCGTGGTGTCAGTAGGTGTGGAAGTCGAGAAGTCGTTGGTAACGCAGGTCGGTCGGTGTGACCGTTAGGTTTCGTGACCGTTGGGTGCTAGCCAGGCGTGCAGGAACACGTGGGGTCTATGGAAGACAGCTGGCATGGTAATAAACGAGGGGACTCTTCGGCTGCCGACCTGCGCCTATAAATAGTGGGTGAAAAAAGAATTTAACCTTCACTTTCACGCATTTTTGGCTTCTGAGATTTGTCTGTGTTGAGGCGATTTCCGACGAGCACTTGCAATAAATTCTACGATGGTGCGATTTCGAGTGTGGACGACCGTCGCATAATAACAAGGTATGGCCTCTTTCCTTTGCTTTTTGTTTTTTGTTTTTGGTTTTTGATTCAACGTCCGTAATTTCTAGGTGAACCGTGGATGAACTTGGAGTCGGACGTTGGTTCGATCTTGGGAACATAGTGGTCGGTAACCAATAAGTGTTTTTTTCTATCTCTGTTCGCAATATTCCGATGTCTGACTGTAACGACCCGGAAATTCAAAAAAGGAAAATTTGGAAAATTTGAAGGAAATGACGATTTTACCCTGGAATTGGGCGAACAGTTGACTTTTGGTTCGAGCGGTCAAACGGATTTTGACCGATGATTGTGACGTAGTTTGAGATGTCACAAGTTCATAGACAGGTGGCACGTCCGATTTCGACATTCGAAGAAAAAGTTATGATGTTCGGAAGCTTAAGGGTAATTTGGTAAATTGGTTAAAAAGGGGCCATTTGTTGACTTTTTGATCAGGACTGTGTTTGTACTTTCCGTAAGTACCTTTGGGTAGGTCTCGAGACGCTGAATCCATAGACAGGCGACATGCGTCAATCAGGGTTCGGATGAAAAAGTTATGGACTTGAGAAAGTGAAGGGCAATTTGGTAATTTGTCAAAGAGGGGTAAAATGGTAATTGGACTGGGCTTTTGATGAGTCAGTGCGGCTGTGATGGTTGATTCACCTCTGTGTAGATTGTTTTAACCAAGCACTGGACATCTGTGATCATTGAATTGGCTGTGGGATTGCCACAAGGTGACATCTGTCACCTTGTAAATAAGGATTACTAGCCTGGGCACTATTTGATAATTGATCTCAGGCATTTAAATGGAACAAAAATCGTGGGTGTGTGCTTTCCTCAACAAGAACAGAGACCTCCATACAAACCCCTACAAAACCCATCAACAATTCCCCTTTGATTAACCACAATTAAGAAGGATTGAGAGAGGAAAACAAGGAATGAGAGGAAGCTGATTTGCTAGAACCGTACAGGAAATTCGAAGAACTAAAACCCGTAGGAATTCGAATTCTCCTAAAACTCAAATTTGAATTTGTAGGTCATGATACTCTAAATTGAAATTTGTTTGAGCTTTCTAGGACTGTCTCGATCAGGATTACCTTAAGAACGAAGGAAATTGGTGTCCTTTTGACTCAAAACGGACATGGTGGAAGTGGAACAATTCGAGGATTGAGTTGTGTAATTGAAGGGTTAGAAGGATGAAATTGAGACTTGGAATGTGTTTATCAGACCTCTAGGAAGCTCCAGGACGAATCAATTTAGAAGAATCGATGACCAGTGAGAAAATCAAATGATGAACAGACCTTGAACTCTTAAGGCTTGATCGAATGACTTCGAGGTAAGGAATCACAAAATTGAATGTACAGACCTTTAATTAAGGTTAAATCGATACGATTAGCTGAATTAATTGAAGAATTTGAGTGGAAATTGACAGGATTCCAATCGGGTTACCACGCGGGTTGCAGGACCCGTTTTACAGACAAACGGGCGAAGACGGTAACTGTAGCAGTTACTGTAGCACGCGCGTGGACTTCACGCGCAGCCACTTACGGCGGTGCATGGGGACGCGTGAGTGGGAATAACGAGGTGAGTTCAACATGACTTTTGTCCCATTTAATATAACAAACATTTTGGCACTAGTTTCGAGGAAATCGGTTATCGTTTCGATAGTGTTCGGTGTATCCGAAGTTTTAATATACGTTTAAAATTCGTATTTAAATCCCGGAAAATTGGGGAAAATTATATGAGGTATATTGAGATGTTAGTGACTCTCGATAATGATTTTGGACAGGAATGGTGACTTTCGGAATTTATGGAAAAATGTGTAGCTCGGAAAGCGAGCGATATGAACGGTGTGTGAGTGGACGTTTATTTTATAAACTGATATGCATGCATAGTTAAATGTTTTACATGATTGATTGTATGATTTGATGTGCAATGATGTCTTGATGATGTGGCATGATTATTCGTGATTTAATGATTATTTTAATTGGTCTTTTGGGCACGTTTTACGAGAAATGTGCAAATGATATTTTAGGCTAGGTCCGGAGTCAAAATGGTTTCAAAATGGATATTTTGACTTAGTTGGTGTGTCAAGGATGAATTCTGGATTATTTTAATGTTTCAAATGAGACTTTACGAATTTACGTGAAAATGATCTTTTGGGCTTGAGACCCAAGTGGATAATGATTTTGACTCGGATTTGGAGTCACATGTGAATATGATAAAATTGATGATTTTGATTTATAAAGTGAATTCTTGACATTGTTCTTATGATGGATTTGTGGAACTTGCTTTGTGAAAACTATGTTTCGGGCAGAGGCCCTGTTGAAATATTTTTGATTTGATTTGAGACATGAATGGTTTTAAAATGAAATTACTGGATTTGGTGACTGTTCCACATATACCATCCTCTGTGATTTGATGGTCTCCTCCAGACGTCGTAGATCCTGGAGTAGTCACGATCCACTGCCTGGAGATGAGTAGCTCCGAGGGAGCCTCAATCATAGGAGTGTGAGATTATGATGATATCCTCCAGACGTCATAGATCCTGGAGATGATATCACCCCAGACGTCGTAGATCCTGGGGAGGTACTCGGATGTGAGACACCCTAGTTTGCACGCGTTGCATTACTATCGTGACGGGTTACTTGAATATTGAGGATTGGTGGTATTATGATTTATTGATATTTGTGCCCAGATACTTTATATCGTGCATTGATTTGATGAACATGAGTTTTATGGACCATGGGAAAACATGTTTTGATTTTATCGGTCCACTGTTCATACTTGATTTATTTCACACTATGACTCATGTTTTATGATATGCATGCATGTTTGTGAAACTGGAGGGTAAGAATGTATTTTGATAAATGTATTTCTAAAACTTTGTTTTGTCCACTCACACCTTTTATGTTTTTATTGACCCTCCAGGTCGTGGCGCAATGATCGAGGTTGATCAGGAGGTGGGGGCATGAGTGGGCACAGGTACGGTTATCCCTTGTTTGACAAGTGCTGAGGGTAATTTCAGAACTTCAGTTGACTTGTCATACGGGAGCAGGACCGGGCACGGTTATCTATGTCCTTCGGGGACGGGTCCTTTCACTGACAGAGATAGCTAGTCGAACGAAGTACGAGACTACGGTGAGGGAGACCTACAGAGCTCTTCATTGGAGGCGGAGCCCTCGGTGGAGGAAACACTGACGATGCCATCCGTGAAGAAACCCATCAAAGGCGACCAGAGCGGAGGGTCAGCTTCCCGTCCGTCCAGGGTGGAAGATAAGGGTTAGCCCAGTAAGAAAAAACCTGTCAGTGTGAGCACAGCTTAGACGGCTGAGGCACCGACCAAGGAGTCTATCAACACGGTCTTATGGTCGATAGATGCATATGAGAGCCGGGAAACAGAGGTCTCGGTAAAGAAGTTTCAGTTGGCATGGGAGATGCCATCGGATGTTAAACTACAGGTGGTCGACCCCACCGAGCTCCCAAGCGAGGCCCCTGAGGGCTGGACCTTGTTCTACACCGATCTGTGTAGTCATGGTGTCTAGCTGCCGCTGCATCCCTGTCTAAGGAGGATGGTCTGAGGGCTAGACGTGGCCCTCGGGAAGCTGAACCTGAATGTCTGGATCATTCTGGTCAGCGTAACGACCCGTACCAAAAATCGGGATTAGATTAGTTGTTAATGACGGATTAGTGAAGTTAATCGGTGATTAGTTGGACGAATTCAGACGGACGGTGCAAAATGACGATTTTGCCCCTAGAATGGGAAAAAATGTTAACTTTTTGATCGGCCAGTCAAATGGATTTTGACCGAAAACCGTGACGTAGTTCGGGACATCACGAGTACATAGACAGGTGGCACGTCCGATTCTGACATTCGAGGAAAAAGTTATGACGTTTGGAGGTTCGAGGGTAATTTGGTTGAAATGAGGCAATTTGTTGATTTTTCCAATGACATGGACTTTTCATGCATTCCGAGGACCATTAGGTAGGTCTCGATGCCAGCGTGGTGAATCTAGGTTGTAGCCAGTGAGCTACGATTACGAGTAGGCTGGTCGGCCTGTGGGGCCTAGTAGTAGCCTATAGATCTGGTTGTACACGTGGGCCGAGGAGGCCAGTTAACGATGGCCTGTTGGGCCAGATAGCGATTGGATGACGATAGTTTGGAATTGTAACCATTTGGTCAGATCGTTCGAGTTTGGACTTGTACGGCTACGAAGAGCCGGATGTCTCGAGCCATGAGTGGCTGGTGGGATCCTGACTTTGAGATGTTTGGTTGAATTAGGGGTTTGGACGAGTACGTTGTGACTCCGGTGAGGTTGGCGCGGATCGCTGACGGAAGTAATATGGAACATTGTACGAATCTTGATGCATAGATGTACCGAGACTGGTAGATGCCGTCTTGTGAATAAGTGTACTTGAGATTTGTGTTTGTTGACAGCGGACTCACAAGATGAGCTGAGACGTTGGTACGAGGTATGCTCGACTCGAAGGGAGTCGGTAGCGTTGAACCTGGTAGACGTGGTGCGTACCTAGTGATAGTTGAGTCGTGAGTGTCGGCTGGTGTGGTGTTGGAATATCGCGGGAACGAGATGGATTTGTGATGACCCCCGTGCGATTGGGACGATCTCTTGATGAACTAAAAGTTGATTGAGTTGATTCACTGGGAGAGACGTGGCGAAAGTTTGGGCACTGTCAAGATACGTTGGATTGGCAGGTACTGGACACCGGGTAGGAGACCCAGGTGTGAGACCAGTTAGATTTCCCCCAGTTAGTTATGAAAGTAAGAGATGCAGAATTTCAGGGACGAAATTCTTTAAGGGGGGTAGATTGTAACGACCCGTCCCGAAAATCGGGATTAAATTAGTTGTAAATGATGGATTAGTGAAGTTAATCGGTGACTAGTTGGACGAATTCGGACGGACGGTGCAAAATGACGATTTTGCCCTTGGAATGGGCAAAAATGTTTACCTTTTGATTGGGCGGTCAAATGGACTTTGATTGATGACTGTGACGTAGTTCGGGACGTCACGAGTACATAGAAGGGTGGCATGTCCGATTCCGACATTCGAGGAAAAAGTTATGACGTTCGGAAGTTCGAGGGTAATTTGGTAACTTGGTTGAAATGAGGCAATTTGTTGACTTTTCCAATGACATAGACTTTTCATGCATTCCGAGGACCATTAGGTAGGTCTCGATGCCCTGAGTACAACGTCAGGCGGCACGCGGTCGTCGAAGTTCGGATGGTTCCGTTATGAGGCGAAATAGGTGAAGGGCAAAATGGTAATTTTGGAAGACAAGGGAAAATTGGTAAATTGTCACATTGGGATCTGTGCTAGTGCAATTATGACACTTGGCCGTTCTTGGGATAGGTGCCAATGGATGTGGGACACATGTCCCTTCTTTGGAGGGTCGTAGAACCCTGTAACTCGCTTTTGGTTCAAATTAAAGACGGTGCTATTTGGGTTGCACGGGCTGGGAAAAACAGAAGTGAAAAGCAGAGTGAGCTCGTGCAAAGTGAGAACCCACCCCCTCCCCTTCGATCTTCATCACGTCTGCATAGTGTGTGTAGGAAGTTGATACCTCAGTTGTTGAGACAGGTGGTGGTGGTGTCACGTTGAGGAACAATCCGTGGAGGGTGGTGAGCAACCGTGAAGAAACAGAGCCACCATGACTTCAACCCAGACAACCTCCTTGGACTATGGTTTGATGAGGTTATTTTGTGAAGGAAAGAGTGTAAGGGGGATAAGATGAGGATGATGGAGGCCACAGTCGTGCTCGACGATGACGGTAAGTGGTGATAACTCAAAAAGTGTCCTGTTTCGGTTTTAAAATAGTAAAACATGAATTGGTGGATAATAGTGTGTTTTAACGTGTGGTTGTGAGGTCTGGAGGTCAAGGAAGTCGATAGGAATCGAACACATGACCTGTGGTGAACTGTGGTGGCCGGAAACAGAGAAGGGCAATTTGTTGTTTTCTTTCTTCATATTGGAAGGTAGTTATCGTACTTAAATTACGATTTTAATCATGTAGAATCATAGGCTAGGATTGGACAAATTTAATTATGGGACAAAAACACGCAAGAAAACCTGATGGACCGTCCATGCCGATTCGGTCCAGCCGGACCGGTTCAAAACGGACGAACAGAGCTTGAAGACGATGGATAGTAGCCGCGCGTGGGCTCACACGCAACCACTTTAGGAGGCGTGTGAGGGCGTGTGGTACCGTTCATGGGGAAGTTGTCAACATGACTTTTTATCGTATCGATGTAACGAACATTTTGATACTGATTTCAAGTCAATCGGACATCGTCTCAATATGTTTCTTGATGTCCGAAGTTTTTAGGGCTCGTTTAAAAATAGTTAAAAATTTGGGAAAATTACGGGGCTTTAGTTTGATCATTGTGAAGTAGTTAGTGACCGTATTATGGGATTTGGACAGGTTTGGGAAAGCCGGTGATAGTGGATTAGCCGGAAACGGCATAAGTGCACTCGTATCGAGGCAGTGGCGCAATGGTCTGTGAGTGGACTTTGCTTTCGAAATTATGTTGCAAGCATATATGTTTTTATATGTTTTCTATACATGATTCTATGATTTGATTTATGATCTTGATGCTTTATGGTTTTACACGGTTTTCGAGATATTTACAGAATTTCACGTTTATGAGATTTTGAACGATCTTGTGATTTGATCATGGTTTTAATGATTTGATTTTGGGATTTGAAAAATGAGTTGATTTCAAGGATTTGAAATGGATTTTGGAAAAGTGATTTCGGGCTTGGAGCCCTATTTATGAGATTTCGATAAACGAGCTTTCGGTTTTGAAACTGAATTTCGAAAATGAGATTTCGGATTTGGTTTTGAGACTTGGAAAGGAAATTCTGGATTTGGGTTTGGGATGATGGTTCCGGATGCCGGCTTACGGAATCATTGTTGCGAATTCGGATAAGGATTTTCTATGGTTTTCACTGTTGATTGAAAAATGGTTTTGGGTTTAAGGACCCGAAAAAAGAAAAGAAAAACCGCTGGATCTGGTTTTGAGTTTAAAGACACGGTTGATTGACGGGGGGAAGGCCCTAGATTGAGATGTTTTGAGTTTAAAGACTCTGTTATGATCCCCCCCGAGGCCTGTGATTGTGTTTTGAGTTTAAAGACTAGTTAATATCCCGGGAAGACCTGATTATTTTGCATGGTTTTGAGTTTAAAGACTCGGGCGCACATGAGATCATGCAAACTCGTATACTTGATGTTTTTCACTGGTTTTTAGAATGGTTTGGGTAGTGGCCCGGATGATATGGATTTGATGTGTTTTGGGACTGAGTTCCCGTATTTGAGATTGATTTGTGATTTGAGGCTGAGGCCTGGATTTGAATAGCGGATTTGATTCGAGTTTTCAATAATGGTTTTTCATTGATGGTTTTTTATGTGAAATGGTTTCGTGACTTGGATGTTATATGCATGCATTGGTTTTTACGTGGAGGGTAAAAATGTAAATTCTCTGAACTGTTTTCTGAAATTATTATTTATTTTTGTCCACTCACAGTCTTTTCATGTTTTCGATACCCTCTAGGTTGTTGCGGTGCGGGCTGTCGATCGAGAGAGACGGAGACATCACACGTACGATCCATAGTAGATTCTGTGCACTTTGGGAAGTTCGGTTGTTGTTGTACGGTCGAATCGAGAATCCCTTGTCCGACTTACGTGTCACATGGAGGTTGGACATCGGTTTAGCCTTCGTGTCATACGTAAGTTAGAAGGGAGCATGATTTAGCCCTTAATCCCGGGGGATTAGGGGTGGGTCCTGTCAGTCAAACTGTATGCGACATTCATCAGAGCGGGAGAGAAGCCACCGACGTATGCCCAGGTCGTCCATCTATACGAGTTCGCATAACAGCAGCAGAGCACAGGATGGATGCACGCTTGGTGCAAGGATAAGATGACTCGGGAGGAGTACGTCCTCCCAGAAAACGTATAAGAACAAGTTCATATACGTCGGGGGAGACTGGGGAGGACGAGCCATCCCCTCTTCGTTCTAGGATCTGAAAGCTGAGGGTCGGTCCCTTGAATTACTTTTCTTTTGTTTGTTGTGTTGGTCAGTGTATATGTAGGCTAACCGGATATGTCTATGTGCAGGTACTCTTCCCGAGGTGATCCCGACTGACGAAGAGTGGAGGGCCTGTGAGCGAGTCAGAAGAGCCTGCGCCTCCCCATGGCGCCATCGAGACGTGCTTCGAGTTCCTTAAATTCTGCACGAGGTCGATCTGATCCCCAACCTTGGTAAGTAGCACTCTGTCGCATGGACTCTGCTTCTCTATATTTTTTTTGTACTGACATTTGGTGTTTGTTGCAAGTCATTCCTAAAGACGTCAAGAGATGGATAGACTGAGTGGCTCAAGAGGCAAAGATGCTGCTAGAGCAAATGATGGTAGGATCGGAGTAGAGGAAACAGACTGGGTCGGCCAACTCCACCCCCAAGGAGAAAATAGAGGAGAAGAGGAAGCTAGCACCGGGTGGTGGCTTGGTTGCTCAGAGGTAGACAAGTTTCGATCTGAGGGCCGCAGAGAGGCTTGGCCAGCTTGTCGGTATTGACAAGTAGAGGAAGAAAAACAAGAAAACTACTGCGGGGTCAAGGACCATGTCGGTGGTGGTCCCTGCTGCGCCGACTGAGCCTTCGGTGTTGGTTCCAGTGCTCGATCTGGAAAGGGATGACGTCCCTACATCGGCGGGTCAGACCAATGGCCCGATCGACATCGAGGTGACCGGGGAGGGGGCCGTGCGGGAGAGGCAGGTCTGGAGCGCCCTCGGTAAGACAGCCGAGGAGGCGAGGACTCGAGCTAGTGTTCTGAATCTGTCCAAAATGAGCTTGCCCGAGCCACCGTTCAATTTTCGAGGGGTGTCCTACCCGACGCTCGGGCCAATCCTCTGAGACCCATCCTTGAAGCAAGAGGCGCCGCCAAGGATCTTCGAGGCCTCACGGTCCATGACCAGTTGCATGGTCGGTCCCTCCTTGGCCTCAAACTCATCGTTGACTTGATTGATGGCGAGTTGGGAGTCATTGTAGACCTGTATTTGCTTGGCCTGCATATACTTGGACAAGCGGAGGCTGGTGAGCAGAGCCTTCTATTCAGCCTCGTTGTTGGAGGCTTTGAACATAAAACGAAGCGCATACTCCAATCGGTGCTTGTCCGGGGTGGTCAGAACGAGCCTAGAGACAGAGTCGCTGTGACAAGTCGAGCCGTCAATGTGAAGGCCATGGTGATCCTGCCCCTAATGGTGGCCATGGTGGTCCTGCATATACTTGGCCTTTGCTCCTCCTGGCCCTGCCCCTAATGGTGGCCATGGTGGTCGTGGTTCTTCCCCTTCTTCCCCGAGCTGTAAAAAGGGATGTAGTCTTTTCTTTTCCCAATCGGGGAATTTTGGTGCTTGTTCTGGTTTGGGGCAACTTGCTGAGGAGTGGACTGGGGGTTGGAGTGGCTCGGTCGATATGTGTTGCCCGTTGTAGCACTGCCCTTGATAGTAAGTAGCTCAGCCTTACCGAGAGTACTCTAGGCTGAAGCGGGCGGTGTACTCGCGCAATGTCTCGATCTCCCCTTGCTTTTGGAGGAAAGTGTCCTCGGCCGATAAGAGTCTGTCGGTCTGAATCATGAACTGGTTCAGAAAGATCTTGATGAGCTGTACGAAAGAGTCTATGGAACCAGGCTCCAGTCGGTAGAACCAGTTGATTGCGGCTTCGGTGAGGGTGGAACTGAAGACCAGGCAACCGACCTCGTCGATCAGGCTCGAGACGGCGACGACCGATCGAAAACTGTTCAGGTGGTTGATTGGATCTGTCTGTCCCGTGTAGAGGAAGATCTTGAGCAGTTTGATCGTGTGACCGTACTGGAAGAAAGTGATCTGATCCGTGAAGGGGCCTGAGTTGGTTCCGCCCCAAGTATGTGTTTGGGGCGTTTCCTTCTAGGCCTGGAGGCACCTCACTCGGTCAAGAAGCTGTTGGACTATTCGGTCGGTGCTGGGGGCCTTGCTTGGACTAGGGCCTTCAGTGCCTTGCGGAGGCCTCGGTGTGTCCCGCTGGGATGAGTTTCCTTGATTCCCCTTGGAAATCTTGCTGCGCGAGGGGCTATCGGATCGTTGCGCACTGAGGATTTCCTGGGAGGAGTATGCTCCTTCCGTGACCCAGATGAGGGTGTTGTTCCCGCCAAGAGAATGTTGTTGTGGGTTGGTTTAAGGTTGTACCCGACCAGTTTGTTTCATTGTTTGTAGACCCTTTTTCCTAGGGGAACTCGAGCCGATCAAACTGAGCTGTCTGTGCTACGGTCTGGAGGTGCCGCTCAGAGCTTCGTGAGCGTTTCAGTAGATTCTGGTTCCCTGAGCGCCCTTCCTGGGTATGATTAGGAGTTTTTGGATCTTCTCGGTCAGTGCAGTCGTGGTGGCGGCTTTGCCCTTATTGGCTGCTCTGCGGACCCTTTTGGCGTGTTAGGCGCAGTCGGCCACAACTCGGTCGGTCCCGTGGATCTCGTCCTGGGCGCGACGAGCATTCAGCTCATCCAGTGCGGCTTGTAGTTGGGTAACAACCTCGGTGTACTGCCCACTGAGCTCGGTGTAGCGCACCTCAGCCTGGGTGCCGTTGGCCTTGATGTCGACCATGTCGCGTTGTAACTTTTCCAATGCCCGAAGCACCTCGGGGGAGTGTCCTTTGACCCTCGGCCGGGTGCGGGTGTGACTTCTCCATCTACATTGTCCTGCATGCTTAGAAGATGGGAGGGTAAGGTTGTACTCGACTCGGTAGAGTGGAGGGAAAACTTAGTCAGTTTTCCACAGACGGCGCCAAACTGTTGATGCACGAAATGTGCCAACTTAGGCAGCGAATGTTGTCCTGCCACGTGCCCTCGAATAGACCTGAAAGAGAGATAGCTGGTTGGTCGGTCAGAGTATAGGCACCGGTGTGGTACTAGCCCAAAGGTACTCCGACGCCCAAGTTAGTAGTCAGTCTGAGGTGTAATGGTTGTGGTAATAAGTGTACTGTAATAGTAGTTGTCAATAGTAAATGCTTAGTTACCTTTATATGAAAAATGGACCCTTTTGTATGGGTGTGGTGAGTATAATAAATATATTCTCCCGATGTGCGACAAATGTCAGCTGCTGTGGGACCGACACGTGGAGGTAGGGGATGTCCACGTGTCGGTGCTGACTAGGCCCTACTAGGATTGGCTCGTTTGAGTGGGTCCGGACCCCTTGGGCTTGTGTTGGGCGGAGGTACTGGGCCTCCGGGTCGGTTTGGGCCGACATACCGACCGACGAAGGGTTGTGTAACGACCCGTCCCGAATATCGGGATTTAATAATATTTAATGGTGATTTACTAATCTGGGATTAGTTGGGTGATTTCAGACGAATTGTGCAAAATGACCGTTTTGCCCCTAGGCGTGGGCAAAACGTTGACTTTTATTTCGGATGGTCAAATGGACTTTGACTGATGACCGTGACGTAGTTCGGGACGTCACGAGTTCATAGACAGGTGGCACGTTCAATTCCGACGTTCGTGGAAGAAGTTATGATGTACGGAAGCCCAAGGGCATTTTCGTAATTTGACTTAATTGTGGCCAAATGTTGACTTTTTGATCGGGAGGTCCGATGGCCGAGGACCGAGGACCGTTAGGAAGGTCTTGATGCCCTGAGTTCGTAGACAGGCGGCACGCATCAATCGGAGTCCGTATGACCGAGTTACGGGTCAGGATGCGTGAGGGGCATTTTGGTAATTTTCTGCACAAGGGCAGAATTGTAATTTCACACGGGGCACTGTTGGATTGATCAGCCGTGAAGTGGGATACTTTGTGCGATCGATCCCATGGTTTGTTTATCAATTAATGGACTGTTATTGGGGCAGCTTTGGATTGTGGTTGCACATGTGAGGAGTCGGCAACTGATTGCACTCACATGGACACTGATTTTTAATGGTTTCGGGTCTGTGCAGGGAAGCTTTGCACAGTGGGACTGCGTGGTGCTCTGGGGCACTTTTAACGGCTGTAGTGGATTAATTGAATGATGAGTGAGTTTTGAGGACCATTCTGAGTTGTTTGGCTGTCGAATTAGAGAGAAAAACCGTGAGAAACCATTTCGGGTTCTTGGAGGGAAATTTCAGAATTTGATTTCTGAGCCTTGTTGGACCAAACCATGGACGGGTTTAGCTTTCTGGGAGTGTCTGGAGCTCAGCCGTATCAATTTTGAAGGGAACCAGCCACGGCTAAGCTGGGACGGTGGTCACTGTTTTCAGAGGAAATACAGTGCTGTGGACGACTACTTCCAGGTGAGCTCTTCTTCAATTGGTTATGGTTTTGGGTTCGTTTGAGTCCTAGTATACTTCCTGTGAAGTTAATTTGGAAATGGACTTGAGTTGGGTGAATTACTAAGGACGACCCGTTTTGCTGTTCGAGCTTGGATTGGTTGATTTAATCCATGTCGATGTTGATTATTGACACAGAACTGAAATTGATTGGATATTTATTGTTTTAGGATCAAGAACGGATGGAATCAAGGTCGAATTGATGGTTATCTGGCCGGGTCAGATCGCGGGTAATCAGACCCGTTTACCAGACAAACAGGTGAAGATGGTGACTGTAGCAGTTACTGTAGCAGGCGCGTGGCTTTCACGCGCAGCCACTCACGGCGGCGCGTGACAGCGCGTGGGCACGAATCTCGAGGTGAGGTCAACATGACTTTTATCCTATGCAATGTAACGAACATTTTAGGATTGGTTTCGTGTCGATCGGACACCGTCTCGATATTGTTCAGGATGTCCGAAGGTTTTAAATCCAGTTTAAAAATACTTAAAAATTCGGGAAAATTACGGGACTTGAATAGGATGTTAATGATGAGGTTAGTAATCCTCTAATGTGATTTGAACAGGATTGGGAGTCCCGGTGATAGTGGTGTGGCCCGGGAAGGCCTATGGCACGCGTATCGAGGCGCTCGGTTAAACGGTCTGTGAGTGGACATTGGTTTTATAAATTCGATGCATGCATAACTGTTTCATGATTGTTATAATTGTGATTATATGATTTATTTTGGATATCAGTGAATTTATATGTTTTCACGCATTTCGAGGCGATTTACGTGTTTGCACGTGAATCGAGGTTTTTTGGATTTGCACTGATTTCCATAAATATGGATGGATATGATTTCATGAAACGGTTACGGATTTGTTAAAATGAATCGGGCCAGGGGCCCAGTTAATTTGTTAATCGGGCCAGGGGCCCAATTGAATTATGAAATCGGGCCAGGGGCCCAGTTAACTTATGAATCGGGCCAGGAGCCCAGTTGACTTGTATATGTGATTTCGGGTCGGGGACCCTAAAATGGAATTGAATAAACTATTTCGGATTTGATTCAACTATTTGGACTTATGACGGTTTTATGGAAATTCGGGGCAGGGCCCTTGTGATATTTTGGAAATGAATAATTGAATGTGTTCCATAAAACCATCTCGATATGAGGATATTTATATCCTGGTCTCCTCCAAGTGTCGGGGACACTGGAGAAGTCACGGTGCATTGCCTGCGAGGGCTCATTATACGGAGCTACCGGACCGTATAGTGATCCAGGAGCAGGATTGCTAGACGTCATGGACGTCAGACATCGGGGATGTCAGAGATATGGACCCGGTGAGACCCCGGGCAGCACGCGTTGCTTAATACCGTGAGATATGACGTCTGGAACGTCAAGCGTCTAGGACGCTAGGCATCGGGGATGCCGGAGATGGAAAAATAATAAATGAATATTACTGGATTGATGAAATAACTCTTGGATTGACTTTTGGAATTTGAAACTATGCTTTGGGTTCCGGGCTAAGGCCCTAGTGGTTATTTCTAAATAAATATGGGATTATTGGTTTTTGGTGCATGCATATGATTTTACTGAGGGGCATAAATGTCTTATAAATGTTTTTAACAGACTTGTTTATTTTCGTCCACTCACAGCTTTTGTTTTTAATGCCCTTCAGGTTGATTCCGGATACGACTGCAGCAGAGGCTTGAGCATCGCACACCTCCTCCATCGATCCTTACGCACTCTGGAAGCCCGTTTGGGCAATGTCAATCGGTTATCCCTTGTCTGACGCCTCTTGTCAGACGGGAGCACGTCACATTCCATGGTAATCCCGGGGGGATTGGGATGGGTCGTGTCAGGTTGGGCCTCCGAAGTTGGTCTGAGCTGATGTGGTATTTAGTAGTGGATTGGGCCTTCTGATTAGTTTGGGTCCCTTGTTCGGTCTGGGCCGATATGGTATGAACATAGTGAATTTTGAGAAAAAAATAAGAATTCAGAGCGTATCTTGAATAAAAAATCAATACTTTATTCCAACTATATATGACTATTATTAGTGATCAAAATAAAAAGAACATAGGATGTATTCTCTTATTACATTTACAAGCTCGTATTAGATAAGCTACGAATACAGGAGGGCGGATCCAAAAATATTGAGTGAGAAAACCAATGTTCAATCTTACATTAAGCATAAAATCAATACTCAATATTCAATATTTTATTTTTATATAAATTAAATACTTTTAAAAATAATTTAAAAACGTGAAGCAGGATATTATTGGGCCCAAAAAAAAAAATATTTAGTCACACACTCCATATTATTTGATTCCAAACCACCCATTTCAGTGGAACCCACAATTATTCAAATATGTACTCTTTACAAAACACCATCATATCATAGTTAGTAAGAAGTAACTATTAACTAGCAAGTAGTATATTCACAAAAATGATGTGTGTTTATACTCCGGGGGCCTTGACTTCGGAGGGCCATCTTATGTAGGTACAAAAATGGGTTTGTCAAACTCCAGCTTGTGCTTTCAATGCTGCCACTTTTGATTCTTTAAATTTTGGTTGTACACTACAGACCACCAGAGTTGGTCAATTGAGACGGAGTAACCGTATCTCGCCTTTCCGTCAACGTCAGAACACATCTTCTCCTTCCTATATATCCATACCCCTACAAGCCAGTCATTTTCCTCTATTTTTTCCCTCAGATGTCTCCTTCCCTTCCTCATGTTACCCGGAAACAAAAATGCCGTCCTTCATATCTAAGACCACATCTAATGGTAGAGGGGCTAAAGGCAATAAACAAGGGGCTAAAGACAAGGTTTAGCCCCTCAAATGACATTGTTCATGATGTTTTACCAAATGTCAAATTTTGTGTTTCTAATGGAGAGAGACAAGGGGCAATAATTCAAATTTTTTATGAATTATTTTCATAAAGATAGTAATATAATTTTTTTTATATAATTCTCTGAAATACTATTTTATTCCGAAACTATAATGAAACTATTTCATTAAAAAGGCATTCACTCAAGTAATTTTAATCTAAATACTAATTATACATAAAAAAAATTATATAATTACTTAGTTTTTCAATTGTAAACAATATAAAAAAAATAAATAATAAATAATTAGTTATTTTTAACATAATATTAATACAAATAGACAATAATAATAATAATAATAATATTTATTACTATGGAGGAGATTAGAAAAAAATATTTATTACAATTTTTTATTTTATTAAAAATAAGCACAAGAGCAGCTGAAAAGTAAGAGCATTTGACAGGGATGAGGATCGGGGTGCTGGTGGGGATGGAGTTATGTTGTTGGCGATGTCGATCTTGGTGAAGGAAAAGCCGAGGAGGTAATAGCATGTTTAGTGGTAGAGGTAAGGACAAAGGGCTAAAGGCAAGATTTAGCCCCTTAAATGGTACTATTCATGACATCTTACCCAAAGTTATTTTTTATGTTTCTAATGGATAGAGGTAAAGGGCAAGAATTCAAATATTTATGCGAATTATTTTCTTAAAGATAATTAAAACATATATTCTGCCACAACACCAACGATAAGCATGTTTATTTGACGCCTACGTTCTTCATCTTCCTCTCGATTTTGATTCATTTTTTTTCAACAAACGTTTCATGGCTAATAATAATAATTGTTGACACCATATCTGACCAGGCCCACTGGGCCGTATACTTAAAGCCCAGACCCCGCTCAAGGCCCAAAACTACCATACTTACAACAGCCCTAACACCGGGCCCAATGCGGGATGCCACGTGGAAGCGTATCCACCCTCGATTTACGTAACACGTGTCAGCACGTAAATCGAGAAGCATTTGTCCCACATCGGAGCTTTGGAAATTGAACATCCCACCTACCCATACATAAAGGGTACACATTTCCCAATAAAGGTAACTAAGATTTACTATTACTATTACTCTACCAAACTTACCATTTACTGATTCCTCTTACGAACAAAGTAACTAACTTGATCGTCGGAAAGCCTTAGGCCGGCACCACACCGGTGCCCGTACTAACGGAAACGCGCGATCCACTTGAGTTGACAGGTCACAAGAGGGACACGCGTCATTTGGTGATTGGGCAATGAGTGCTCGACAATTGGAACATTTAACACTTCAACAGTTTGGCACCGTCTGTGGGAAATCTGACTAAGGTTGCACACGCTCAACCAGACCGAGTTACGACTCATCAACCAGTTACACCGAGAGACAACTCTTCGTCACTGAACATGCAGGGCGAACACGGTCTCGGTGAGATCACACCCGGGCAAGGCCCCAGAACCAGGGGAGAACCCTCTCCTAACTTCTTACAGATAATCGAGAAACTCCAGAGTGACATGGCCGAGGTCAAAGCTAAGGGCACCCAGGCCGAGTCGAGGTGTCAGGTGCTCGATGATCGATACACTGAGGTGGCTGAACAGCTACGGGTCGCACAGGCAGAGCTCGCCACTCACCGAGCGCGCGTCAGCAGGGCAGAGGACGACAAGGTAGTGGCCGAGTGCGCGGAGCGTGCTGAAAAGAATCGCCGGTTGGCGGAAAAAGAAAAAGAACATGCGGTCGCCGAGCTACGTAAGGGAAGGCATGGGGACGCCGAGCCGAGCAAGAAACCGGCTCGGATGTTGATCATCCCCTGCAGTCAGCCCGGTGACACCAGGATCTACCGAGATGCCCGCGACGCCCTCAGCGAGGGAGGGCGGAAACGGTCGATCAACGAACAACCGTCACGCCGACTTGACCCTCGGTCGGAGGTGGGAAAATGAGATCGCCACCGAGGAAACATGACCGCTCAGTGGTCCCGCCCAAGCGTCAGCCACTGGAATTTTTCGACGGGGGTCCCCGTCCCCGTCACCGACTCGTCCCTGGAGGCCGAGAGCACGGCCAAGTCAGCTCGGCATCTTGGCACCAGGACCGACCGCACACACCAGGGGAGGCAAACATCGAGGTCCTCTCGCAACGACACTGAACGGTCAACCCACCTCGACCTACCGCTCCCTCGCCCTGAACCGACCCGCCGAAGGAGCACTGAGCGGTCAGCGCGGGCCGGGCGGTAGAGTGACAAGCCTTAGGAACAACCCCGAATGCGGGACACCGAGCGGTCAAGGCCGGTCGGTCAAAAGGGGAGTATATCCCGGGACATACCCAAACAGGGGTACATCGAGCGGTCAAGGCAGGTCGGTCGTAGGAATGAATCTCAGAGCCCACCTAGCAGATTTGGCACCGACCGGTCATACAGGATCGACTGCGACCAGGAACCCAGAGATAAACAACAATCCAAGACCGACTCGCTCGTCCAGCACCTCATGGACCGAGTCTGGACACTCGAGGTCGGGACAGCTCGCGAAGCAAGACCAGCCTGGTCAAAAACCTGCCCGGGCCCTTTCATAGAGAGAATCAACCAGTTCAGAATTGATCATGAGATTAAACCCCTGAAAATCCCCCTTTACAACGAAAAGGACGACCCGTGGAATCATCTGATCAACTTCTACTCGGCCATCGCCCTCAAAAACCTCGCCGATGAGGAACAGTGCCTCATCTTCAGTTCCACGCTGACCGAGGCAGCGATCAATTGGTTCTACAAGTTGGAGTCTAGGTCCATCGACACTTTCGAACAGCTCACCTCCACCTTCATGAACCAGTTCATGATACAGACTGACTGCTTATCCTCGGCCGAGGACCTCTTCCAGCTTAAACAAGGTGAACACGAGTCGCTGCAGCGATATGCAGCAAGATTCAGTCATGAATACTCCCAGTGCGCGGAGACGGACGATCGAGCAGCTTTTACGGCCTTCAAAGGTGGCCTCCGAGACTCCCCCTTCAGGTACGCAGCTCACACCCAAGGCTGGACAACTTATAATGAAATAATGAAACAGGCGGCGATCCACGCCAAGGCTGAAGCGCTGAGCCAAAAGTCCAACTCTGCAAATGCGTACCAACCTCTCCGGACCGACTCGGTGAAAACATACCCACCGAGCGTCCCGGAACAGCAGGGCTCAGCACAGCGTCGACAAGAGCAGGGGCAACAGAGTTATGGGGGAAAACGGAAAGACTACCCCCACAGCAACAATCTGTACAACCCTGGGAAGAAGGGTAAGAACCCGAATCACCAGGAAAGACAGTAGGGGGAGCGGTCAAGCAATGGGGAAAACGGGTTCCTCGCTCCAAGTACGAGACCTACACCATCCTCAATACCCCATATGAGAATGTCCTCCTCAACGTGGAACACATGATCCCAAAGTCTACTTGGGCACCAGCGAAGGGCAAGCTTGGCAAGGACACAGGAATTTACTGCCAATACCACAAGTACAATGGCCATAGCATTGACCAATGTGTTGCATTCCGGGATTTGGTGGAGGCTCTAGCTCGAGACGGGAAGATCAACCAATTTCTCCAACACGCTCCACCTCCACCTCGTAACCCACAGATCAACACGATCTCCGGAGGACCATCAATTTCTTGCCCGCTCACTTCCAACCGGGCAAAGAAGAACTTTCTACGGGCCACCAAACAGAATCAGCAGCTCTTCAGTATCGAGGAAAGAAGAGCCAAGAAAACAAATCGACTCGGTTGGGAACCGATCACGTTTTGCGAGGAGGAAGAGCGCGGGATCATCTATCCTCACGACGACCCCATTGTCGTTATGGCTGAGATATCTAACTTCGACGTACAACGGGTAATGGCCGACACTGGAAGCTCGGTCAACATCCTTTTCATGTGAGCTTTCAAGCAATTAGGCATCCCAGAAGCAAGTCTGGACCGCTCACCTACGCCGATATTTGGGTTCACGGGGGACTCCATCGTCCCGTATGGAACGGTTACCCTCCCCCTCTCCCTCGGAACACAGCCACGGAGAGCAACCGTACTGGCACCCTTCTTGGTGGTGGACTGCCCCGCGGCCTACAACGCCATTCTTAGGCGGGGAATACTCAACCAGATGAAGGCAGTCGTCTCCACCCACCTACTGCTAGTAAAATTCCCAACCCCTATGGGGATTGGTCAAGTCAAAGGAGACCAAATGGCTGCAAGAGCTTGCAATTCTGTCACCCCAGTCCAACCTCCGAAGGAAACTATGGCAGTGACAGAGTCAGCGTTCGAGGCTGACCCCGTGAGCCCTCAGGACGCACAAAGAATACGGGACGAACCAATTGAAGATCCTCGAGACCATTCAGCAACACCCCATCCACAGCCTATTGAGGATGTCGAAGAGATAGTACTCTCCCACAATTTTGCGGACCGGAAGGTAAAGATTGGGACAACTCTTTCACCCGACCTGCGCTCACAACTGATCCATTTCCTAAGGGACAACTCTGAGGTCTTTGCCTGGTCGTACGCCGACATGTGTGGCATCTCCACCAACGTGATCTTCCACCGGCTCAGTATCGATCCTACCTACAAGCCAGTCGAACAGAAACGTCGCCTCTACGATGCAGAGAGGTCCGAGGCTATGAAGGCAGAGATCGTCAAACTTAGCACCATCCACTTTGTCCGGAAGGCCGTCTATGCTACCTAGGTAGCCAATGTTGTACTCGTAAAAAAACCCTCTGGGGCGTGGCGAATGTGCATTGATTTTACTAACCTAAACAAGGCCTGCCCCAAGGACAGTTTTCCTTTGCCAAAGATTGACCAACTGGTCGACTCCTAAGTTTTATGGATGCGTACTCGGGCTACAACCAAATCTTTATGCATCCGGCAGATCAGATCCACACAACCTTCAGGACGGATCAGGGGTTATACTGCTACAACGTCATGCCTTTCGGACTCAAAAACGCCGGGGCCACCTACCAGCGCCTGGTGAACTTCATGTTCGCTGGCCAGATTGGGAAAACAATGGAGGTTTACGTCGACGACATGCTAGTCAAGAGTAAATCGGCTGACCTACACATCCCCAATCTCTCGCGAATGTTTGACGTCCTCAAACGGTATCGAATGAGGTTAAAACCGGTGAAATGCGTGTTCGGAGTTAGCTCTGGAAAATTTCTGGGCTTTATGATTAGCCAGAAGGGTATTGAGGCCAATCCGGAAAAAATCAAGGCCCTAGTCGATATGGAGCCCCCACGAACCCAGAAAGAAGTGCAAAGCTTAACGGGCCGAGTCGCAGCCCTTACACGCTTCATCTCCAGAGCCACGGACAAGTGCGTGCCTTTCTTCAAAGCCCTAAAGGGCAGGTCCAAACACATCACCTGGACCGAGGAATGCACCAAGGCCTTCACTAAACTCAAGGAATACATGGGCAAAGCGTCGAATTCGCAATAATGACTCCGTAAGCCGGCATCCGGAAGCATCATCCCGAACCCAAACCAAGAATCCACTTTATTATTTCCGAAAACCGAAACCTCGTTCGTTAAAATTTCTTTTATGCCCCGAGCATCAAGCCCGAAATCACCTTTTACAAAAATCCATTTTAATTCCTTGAAATCACTTCTTTTCTCAAATCTCATTATCAGAACATCAAGACCACAATCATAAATACCAAAATCACAGTCCAAGCAAAATATACTCAAAACCCACATTTAAAATCCTCAAAATCACAAGTCTCATTTTAATTCCCCAATTCAAACATCAACATTGATCAAATCACAATAACTCAAAATCTCGTAAAACGTGCAAATCCGGAACTTTCTCGAAAAACGTGTCAAAATCGTAAGTCACACTCGCAAATCATAAACGACCTTCTTAAATCATTTTACACCCATTTCATATAACTTCTTCCATTAAACCATCATTAAGCATACGAGTGACCATAGTCTCGAAATACGTGAAATTTCACATGTATAGTAAAACGCGTATAACTACGGGAATCGAATACGTATAAATACGAAAATCAAAATCAACCACAACTTATAATCATGATCGTAAAATCATAGAAATAATTTATGCATGCATTAAATTTTGAAAGCAACGTCCACTCACACACCGTCCAATAGGGCTCGGTTTTACGCCGCACGCGGTTCCGTAATTTCCGATATTTTCCAGAAATTCCAAATCCTGTTCGAAAACATACTTTAGTGTCACTAAGGGCTTACATAACAGCATACCAATTTCTCATAAATTTTTTTCGGGAATTAATCATTAATTACAAACGTAATAGAAATCTTCGGACCCTCGGAACCACATCAAAACGGTGTCCGATAATTTCAAACCCAACGCTAAAATGTTCGTTACACTATATAGGACAAAAGTCGTGTTGAACTCACCTTGAAATTCGGGTCCACGCGCCGTCACGCGCCGCCGCAAGCGGCTGCGCGTGACACCCACGCGCCAGCTACAGTAACCCCAACGGTCACCATCTTCACCCGACTGCCTGGTAAACGGGCCATTTGACCCGCGACTCGACTCGATCCAATTCCTGCGAGAAACCACCTAATTTCTTCAATTGATCCCACGACTAGACTCGTAGTACACTCAATTAGGGGTCTGTAATACTCATTCAAATCGACACAGTCCAAAACCAACTCAACTAACCTTCTGTTCCAATCACGGTTCAACATTCCTGTTCAGCAACCTGTCACCGTTATCCTTCAATTAACTGGCCAGGGAGCATCGAAGACTTACCCTGAGGATGATTTTGAAATCAATTTCGCAAGAGCTTACCTTCATGTCCACAACTCAACGCTCAATTTTCCTCCCGGTCACCAGGTCCGATCAGAAACCGTACAGCATCCAGTCACCTCCCAATCGCCCTGGATCGACTCGACTTCACCCCAGGAGGCTAAATGAGGCCTTAATTTGCCATGGGTCGACCTACATTTCGAATTCGAGTTTGAATTCTCCAAACACGAGCTTTGGGTTTCTGGGTGCGGTTCCACTCGTTCAATCCACTGCATCCCCACATACCCAACACACTCGACCAAAATCACTCTCTCACCCTGTCTCAAACTCACACCCGAGTCGCTCTAGTAGAAAAACGGCCAGCCATCACTCACACTCTGTTTTTCCCTCAGAGACACCCGCACAGTTTGAATACCCCAACCCACGAATATGCACTCTCAGACCCAAGTACCAGCACCCCCACATACTCTGATGACCGCACACGACGCCAACACCCGTGGGAAGACATTCTGGTCTCTCTGAACAAAGGGTTACCCGCACTGCCCAGAAAATGTCATGGTTTAATCCTCCCCGTGCACTGGGTTTGCACCAGCCCAAGCCACTACCTCAAAAACCTTAAACAATCCTCCCCACTCAGCCAATATCGGGTAAAAGAATTCCCCAAATTCCTTGGGCAGACAAAACTATCCTCCCCAGCCCATGCTCTGTTTTTCTGAGGGGAAACCACCCGCGCACGGCTGTCCCACGGCTGTCCCCAAGGATAATTTACCATTTTGCCCTCGTTTGACAATTTACCAAAATGCCCTCAAGCAATCTAGACCCGCAACTTGGTCATTCGAACTCCGATTGACGCGTGCCGCCTGTCGTTGTACTCGGGGCTTCGAGAAGAACCTAACGGTCTTTGGCCCTTGGCCATCGGACCTCCCGATCAAAAAGTCAACATTTTCCCCCATTACGTCCAAATTACGGAAATGACATTGGGCTTCCGAACGTCATATCTATCATCTCGAACGTCGGAATTGAACGTGCCACCTGTCTATGAACTCGTGACGTCCCAAACTACGTCACGGTCATTGGTCAAAGTACATTTGACCGCCCGAATAAAAGGTCAACGTTTTACCCACGACTAGGGGCAAAACGGTCATTTGGCATCGTTGTCCGATTCCACCCAACTAACCACCGATTAACCCTCATTAATCATGATTAGTTACTAACCTAATCCCGAATTCCGGGACGGGTTGTTACAATCTTCCCCCCTTAAAGAATTTCGCCCCCGAAATTCCAACCGATCAAAATCAACCGTTCCTCCCTCCTAAAACCAGTTTCGTTCTCGAAATTCCAATTATGCTCATTCCACATCCACCACGTGGAAAACATTTGTCCTCACAACACGTGTACACCCGTACACCAGCTAAACTCATCCGTACCCAGACGTCCCATCGCCGTCTCGCGTCGTACCGACCACACTCGACCACCTCGAGTGAAAATGATCACTTGTCGTCTGCTCCTACTGGGAGTCACCAACTCTCACTCGTCAGTCCGTGCTGACGCTACCAGCCAAACGGTCACCACTAAACCTCACCAGTAAAGCAGTAATCAACAGCCAATTGGTGTGACATAAAGTTGCGTAAGATAAAAAACACGATCTCAACTCGCAGGGCAAGCCCAACCCTGCGGCATATATCAAGCTCAAATTCCGGTTCACAACAACACCAAGTGTGTCGGAATTAAGCCGAATGCCAACACGTACAACCACACCACTGGTACCTCCCACGTACCGTCACCAGATACCACTCGGCCTGTCCGGTACCGATCCTCGTACACCGTACAGGGTACGTACACCCATCTCTCAACAAGTCCACTACAAGGTTCACAGTCAATCACAACCTGACACTGGGGTTTCTTGTCCAATCTCATACTAGAAAAATTGATCATTCCAACTCATCATCCATTCTAGATCCCCTGGTCACCCGACCAGTAACACAAAATCAACCCCCACACACGTCATCCAAGATGTACCAACCCAAACACGCTCGCCAAGGCGTGTACAGCCATGCCGAAAGGGCATCAAATCTTCCTCACAATTATCGAGGCGAACCAACCCCAAATCTATACTCGCTCAACGGTTACCACGTCACATCCGATTGACTTCGAAAAGAAGCCAATCCCAACCGCCCATCTCTAAGACTGACCAATTAGACCCTGTTGGATATCCACTCATCCACAGGCTAAGCCTCGAGTCCAAAACATAAACGTTCCCACTCGCTCGACTACGGGTTAACTTCGAAAAGAAGTTCGGTCCAACTATTCCCATACCCAAACATTCACAACAGAGCGATAAGCTCCTCACCTAGCCTGATCAAGGCGATCACAATTCGAGTCCGTTACCGCATCACCCGACTGGTAACACCACGATCCTAGATCGTCACCACGCCCAAAGCCCACAACCTCAACAACCAGATCCACCTAGGATCCACACATGCTCACAGCTGGCAATCCACCTAGAACCCGATAATAGGGTCTTACACCCACTAGATTCTTGTCAACCATCCAACACTCCTCAACTATTTCCTCCTCCAATCAATCACTCAACAACGTAACACATCCACTCTGTGGATCCCCTCCATTTACCTCATCTCGATCCCTACCACTCCACCTAGGAGAGACCAAGGATGACCCAATATGATGTCATCCACATCCATCCACTGTGAGGGCAAACACAACTCACTGCACCCATCGTACCAATATCCAACATCGTCTGCCAGGCAAAAGATAAGAAGTCAGCCCCAACGACTTCAGAATACCAATATCCAATGCGGAAACGAGCACTCCTCTCGTCCCACAGTCACAACTCTCCTTGAAACTAAGATTCCACCCACGTTGAAAATAGACACACTCCCCATGAGATGTCAAGTCCAACCGCCAGACTCCCTACATCCGTAACTCACTTGGACAACCCCGCGTCCACAATCAGCCCAATACTCAGACCTCATGTTAATTAAAGATCAATCAAGCACATACACCGTTTCCGACTGGGAATTACTCAACTCTTGTCACCTCGTCACTGTTGGGACTTACCCCAATACCTCATAATCTCCGCTGGATTCTATCCAGTCCATGAGTCAACCACTACTGAATCTCAAATATCAACGCACTCTCATCGTGACAGAGTCACACCCCAACTCGTGGCCCAACACAATCTCACTCACTGACACTAGCACCAGCGCTAGTACCAGCGCCAACATACAAAAATCCACACTAGCACACCGTGTGCATAGTGGGTAGCCCTGGATCTCCGCTCATACGGAGCGACGATCCCGCATCACTACTCGTACCCCGCAACCATGAGTACCACCATCCCGACAATCCACATCAGGATGGATGAACGTTCTCAGATCGCCCCCTGATTCTCAACTACTACCACTACACCAAGTACTCACGACAATTAGCCATCTACCCCAGACCACTGTTCCACAAAATCGAGCCATAATTTTCTAACTCATTCACTACCTGACCATAAACTGGTCCTTGGCATCCTAAGCGCCAAACGTTCCTCACTTAGCTTTTCTGGCTCCTCTCGAGCCTTGATACCTTACCATGACTCCTCTCACATTCCTAACCCAAAAATACTGACTCATCGTGAGTCCCACATCCACATCTCGACTCCTCCTGAGTCAAATCTCAAACCAAACTGACCATGGCATCACTGACATACTCAATTCCCGAGCAATATCCAATGCTCACCCACATTCTATACGACCACTAGGGCCCAAGAGAAAGTACAATTTGCCCAAAAATGCGGCCTTCCAGCCACCGGTCTCTTCGTCCTTGCGACCCCACACAATTTTATATCTAACAAATTGCAACCTACAGTGTACTCTACCCGACATCTGACCCTCAAACCAGGGTCAATCTTAGCCGTGATCTAACACGAGGTCCCAAACACCCTCGCCTACTCGTCTCACTACCAGGTCGCGCACGAGGCTTACGCTCCGGAGGCATGATGTGGCAATAGAATCAGCAACCTAGTGCTCTGATACCAAATTGACAGGACCGCCCCCGAAAGGGGCATCAATAACCGTGCCCGGTCCTGCTCCCGTCTGGCCAGTCGGCTGAAATATCCAAGTTATCCTCAGTACGTGCCAGACCAGGGATAGCCACATGTGCTTACTCATGCCTCCGCCCCTCGTACAGCCTCGAACAACGCGCCACGACCTGGAGGGTCAATAAAAACCGAAAGGTGTGAGTGGACAAAAATAAGTCAGTTTAGCAAAACAGTTACAGCAAATGTTTTTACCCTCCGCGTAAAAAACCAATGCATGCATACAAAAATCATTTCGCAATCGGTCAAGATTTTCCACATAAGAAAAACTGTGTATCAAATTTCAACATAAGGAAAAACTCGTATGAACCTCAAAATTATTTTTCCTTCCTCAACCATCGGGTCTTAGCCCGCAATCACAATCACCGGGCCGCAGCCCAAAACCACGAATCAAAAACCAAATGCACAACAAGATCCCCAAACCAACAACCATATACCGGGCTCCTGCCCAACTCAACTGAAACATCAGAAATCATCAATAAATCACAAGTCAATCATTTTGCTGGATATCAAGTGCGCCCGAGTCTTTAAACTCAAAACCATGCGCATAAACAGGCCTTCCCGGGATATCAACGAGTCTTTAAACTCAAAACATAAGCAATAGGCCTCGGGGGTATCACAGTAACCGAGTCTTTAAACTCACGAGTCTTTAAACTCATTAAGGGCCCTCCCCCGTCATCAATTAACCGAGTCTTTAAACTCAAAACGTGCTCCAGCAATAGCACCGGGTTTTTAAACCCAAACTAGTTTTCAAACACAACCACGGATCTTCAAACCCAAAGCAGTTTTCAGCGGGTCTTTAAACCCAAAACATTTTTCAATCACAACAATGCGGGATTCATCCCGAAATCACATTTTTCACAACAGGACCCATGGTCCGAAATTCCACATTCATTTTCCCCAAATCATACTTTGCAAACATAATCAAATCATCATGAAACACGGAGCATGCAAAAATAGACCAAATCACTTTATTAAATCCTTTTTCATTCCCGAATTCGAATTCGCAATAATGACTCCGTAAGCCGGCATCCGGAAGCATCATCCCGAACCCAAACCAAGAATCCACTTTATTATTTCCGAAAACCGAAACCTCGTTCGTTAAAATTTCTTTTATGCCCCGAGCATCAAGCCCGAAATCACCTTTTACAAAAATCCATTTTAATTCCTTGAAATCACTTCTTTTCTCAAATCTCATTATCAGAACATCAAGACCACAATCATAAATACCAAAATCACAGTCCAAGCAAAATATACTCAAAACCCACATTTAAAATCCTCAAAATCACAAGTCTCATTTTAATTCCCCAATTCAAACATCAACAGTGATCAAATCACAATAACTCAAAATCTCGTAAAACGTGCAAATCCGGAACTTTCTCGAAAAACGTGTCAAAATCGTAAGTCACACTCGCAAATCATAAACGACCTTCTTAAATCATTTTACACCCATTTCATATAACTTCTTCCATTAAACCATCATTAAGCATACGAGTGACCATAGTCTCGAAATACGTGAAATTTCACATGTATAGTAAAACGCGTATAACTACGGGAATCGAATACGTATAAATACGAAAATCAAAATCAACCACAACTTATAATCATGATCGTAAAATCATAGAAATAATTTATGCATGCATTAAATTTTGAAAGCAACGTCCACTCACACACCGTCCAATAGGGCTCGGTTTTACGCCGCACGCGGTTCCGTAATTTCCGATATTTTCCAGAAATTCCAAATCCTGTTCGAAAACATACTTTAGTGTCACTAAGGGCTTACATAACAGCATACCAATTTCTCATAAATTTTTTTCGGGAATTAATCATTAATTACAAACGTAATAGAAATCTTCGGACCCTCGGAACCACATCAAAACGGTGTCCGATAATTTCAAACCCAACGCTAAAATGTTCGTTACACTATATAGGACAAAAGTCGTGTTGAACTCACCTTGAAATTCGGGTCCACGCGCCGTCACGCGCCGCCGCAAGCGGCTGCGCGTGACACCCACGCGCCAGCTACAGTAACCCCAACGGTCACCATCTTCACCCGACTGCCTGGTAAACGGGCCATTTGACCCGCGACTCGACCCGATCCAATTCCTGCGAGAAACCACCTAATTTCTTCAATTGATCCCACGACTAGACTCGCAGTACACTCAATTAGGGGTCTGTAATACTCATTCAAATCGACACAGTCCAAAACCAACTCAACTAACCTTCTGTTCCAATCACGGTTCAACATTCCTGTTCAGCAACCTGTCACCGTTATCCTTCAATTAACTGGCCAGGGAGCATCGAAGACTTACCCTGAGGATGATTTTGAAATCAATTTTGCAAGAGCTTACCTTCATGTCCACAACTCAACGCTCAATTTTCCTCCCGGTCACCAGGTCCGATCAGAAACCGTACAGCCCGCTATACACTCATCAACGACCAACTCTACAAATGGGGTTTCACTTTGCCCCTCCTGAAGTGTCTGGTCCCGGAGGCAGGCAGAGCCATTCTCGAGCAAATCCACACTGGTATTTGTGGAAATCATTCTGGACCATAGTCATTGGCCCACAAGGCTTTCCGACAGGGTTTCTATTGGCCAACCATGCACGGAGATGCGACCGAGCTGACCAAACGGTGTGATAAATGTCAACAGCTTGCCCCTCTCTTCCACCTACCTCCAGAAAACCTCACACCAATGGTCAGCCCTTGGCCCTTCTCACAGTGGGGACACGATTTGATCGGGAAAATGCTAGCGGGGAAAGGCAAGACAGAGTATGCGGTGGTAGCAGTGGACTACTTCACAAAATGGGTTGAGACAAAGGCTTTGGCTTCCATCACCACGGCCCAGATCGAAACGTTCGTCTTCCAGAACATTATCTGCCGTTTCAGTCTCTCCCACACAATCGTCACGGACAATCGGAAGCAATTCGACAATGCACGCTTCCGTGCCTTTTGTGACGGACACAACATCTGTCTCTGCTTCGCCTCACCAGCTCACCCTCAGTCCAACGGACAGGTTGAGGCCATCAACAAAATCATCAAGCACACACTGAAGACGCAGCTCGACGAAGCCTAGGGCAAGTGGTCCGAAATTCTCCCAAACGTACTCTGGTCATATCGGACATCCTACCGCACATCTACAAATGAAACCCCCTTCTCGCTGACCTTCGGAACGGAAGCGGTCATCCCCGCTGAACTAAATGAAACTTCTTACCGAGTGTCGACCTATGAGCCTGAACAAAACGACCATCTGATTGCACTCAGGCTAGACCTCATTGGGGAGCACAGGGAGCAGGCTAACCTCAGAAACATCGCCTGCAAACAGCGGTTTTGCAACCACCATAATGCCAGAGTCAGACATCGGGGTTTTCAGGAAGGCGACTGGGTCCTTCGGAAGGTCAGCCTTGCCACCAAGGATAGCTCAGCCGGGACTCTCGGCCCCAATTGGGAGGGTCCATATCGGGTTACCAGAATCTGTCGGCCCGGAACTTATGAACTGGAAGACCCAAATGGGCGAAGGCTGGGCCACCCATGGAATGCCGACCATTTGAAGAAATACTACATTTAAGACTTTGTATTTTTTCCTTCTTATAACTTGTTGTACTTTACCAATTATTGCACTCGTTATTTATAAACTCTTCCATTTATCTAGCCTTGTAATGTAACATTATGACTCAAACATACGAGTCGGGGTTCGGTCTTACTCGGCCTACAGCCCAACACTTGCAATTATGACTCAAACATACGAGTCGGTGTACAGTCCTACTCGGCTTGCACCTATACTTGACTCAAACATACGAGTCGGGGTTCGGTCTTACTCGGCCTAAACCCCAACAGCATCCTAACTTCCCAGAGTGCACCGAGTCTACTGTGGATCGTATGTGTGATGTCTCTATCTCTCTCGACCAACAACCCGCACCGCAACAACCTGGAGGGTATCGAAAACACAAAAGACTGTGAGTGGACGAAAATAAAGTATAAGTTCGAAAACAGTTTAATAAAACAATTACAGTTATACCTTCCATTTAAAAAAAACCAATGCATGCATATCAATCTCAAGGTATGAAACCATTTCACATCAAAACCATCAACGAAAACCATTATCGAAAACCCGAATCACATTCGTCATCCATAATCCAGGCCTCAGCCTCAAATCATAAATCAATCCCAAAGTAAGGGAACTCAGTCCCAAAACTCATCAAATCCAAATCAACCGGGCCATTACCCAAAACATCAGAAAACCCAGGGAAAAACCAGTGAAAATCATACAAGTTTACTGGATCTCAAGTGCGCCCGAGTCTTTAAACTCAAAACCATGCGCAAATAACCAGGCCTTCCCGGGATATCAACGAGTCTTTAAACTCAAAATACAATCACAGGCCTCAGGGGATATCATAACCGAGTCTTTAAACTCAAGTTCGGTTTCACTATGCACGTACTTCGAGGCATTGATGACATGGCAAATTCTGATTGGCAATTTATTTTAGGTGGGACCCCTAGATGAGTGACAAGTGTCACTCATCCCATTGGCTAAATCCCCTAAATTGTGGATCTAACTAATTAAATAATATTATAATAATTATTATATTATTAATCTTTCCATCATTCAATCTTGGCCATCCATTTCAATTTAATCATTCAATCTTCACCCTTCATCTAATCCTCATTTCTTCCATCTGATCAACTCCATCTCTTTCTCGTCAGCTTTCACATTTTCTTCTTCTCCAAACACAAACCCGAAACCCCATAACCCATATTCTCCATTTTTCTTCAAAACACAAACACCTCACCACCATTCCCCATGTGAACTCGTGAGTGACCGTGAGAGTGTGAGTGAGGTGATGAGGACGACGGTGAGCCACGGATGAGGACGACGGGAGCCAGGGTAGAGAGAACCCGTGAGGTAAGGAAATATTCAAAAATTCGAATTTGGGTTTTGATGGTTTTTGCTCGATTTCATTAATTGGAAATGATTTTTGGAGGTCTTAGGGTTCTTTTAGGATTTTTTTTGAGGCTTAGGATGGCCGGGAAGGGCCGTGAACGGCGGAGGAAAACACCTCCGCCATGGTCGAGTATGAAGGGACGGTTTTGATGGGTTTTGCTTAGCTTTTAATGTGTAAAATGATGGGAAATGATGTTAGGAATGTATTAGGATAAAAATGGGACTAAATGGGTTGAAAAATGGACGGTTTAAGGGTCTAACCGGTCCAGACCGGTTTGGCCGGTCCAGAACCAGTCGAACCCGGTTAGGCTGGAGGTTAGGGGTAATGAACAGTGTCGCGTGATCTCACGCGCAGGAACCTTCCTAGGGCGCGTGAGGTACTGTTTGGGAAAGTTTTCAACATGTGAAATCTTCTATTTGATATAACGAATATTTTGGGACTGGTTTCGTGTCGATCGGACACCGTTTCGATAATGTTCTGGGCATCAGAATGTTTCGGATCGGGATTAAAAATAGTTAAAAATACCAAAAAATTACGGGGCTTTAGTGGGAGGTTAATTAAGTAGTTAGTAACCTTTTATTACGATTTGGACAGGTTCGGGAGTCCCGGTGACGGTGATTGGCTCTAGAGAGCCGTATGGCACGCAAATCGAGGCGGCAGCTCGGACCGTCTGTGAGTGGACCTTTTTTCTAAATTGGTGCATGCATAAATGTTTATTATATGTTTTAATACATGTTTGGTAATGCCATGGGTGCATTTGGTTGTGGTTACGTATAAGCACGTATTTCGAAGTTTCGGCCTTATACGGTGCTTATACGGGTCGGTATTTCTTTGATGGTCTAAATGAAAAGGTTTTGGATTTCTAAAAGGATAAACTCGGGTATGAGACCCATTTGGTTTGGTCTCAGGCATATGACACTATTGATGACCTGCGAGTCTGAGTCGTGGTCGCGGCAGATGCTTGGTGCACGGCGACGGACGACGTGACGCTCGCCTCCGGATTGGGATGTGTTCCTTCCCGAGAGGTCACGATGCACGATCTGTGGTCGGGTAGCCGAGGGAGGCTCGACTTTAGAGTGCTGATGGTTCAGGACAGCGATCGGTGATGAGTGCACCATGATCTTGTGGTGGTCGCGTCGGTTGATTCGTTCACGGCGACATACCAGGATTAAGGGGGTCTTGGATGGATGGATGGTTGCACGCATCGCTACGATCGGAGTCGTGATTGACCCTGAGATATCGGGCAGGATGCCCAGCTGATGTCATATGTTCGGGCCCAAGACCCAGTTACTTTACGGTTATGATTTCGGGTCAGAGACCCTAGATAGATTTCCATGTTCATGACGGTTTATGGGAATCCGCATGAACCCTGGAAAAGTGATTGTGGTACATGACGGTTCAGGGAACTGGGCATGAATTCTTAAATGGATATTATGGATCATGACGGTTCAGGGGAACCGGGCATGGATATTTATGTTATGTATATATATGTATTCATATACCTTCCTTTACTTCTATTATCTCCCCCGGGGAGGGTCGTTGGCCTGGGTGGACCCCAGAGTAGTCACAGAGCACTGACTGAGTGGGAGTCGCCCCAGTTGGGTTCCTTACTCTCAGGAAGGCATGGATCGTAACCTCAGGATGGGTCATTGGTTTACGGACATTGATCTTGGATTCTGAGAGACTTGGGTTTGAGACCCCGGGTAGTACGCGCGTAGCTTTGGAAACTGTGACAGGATTGGTTGTGTGAATTATATGTATATATGATATATGATGTGTGTTGTACACATGTTTTGGGAAGTGACCCTCATGGTTGGTTTCTTGTGATTTGGGCTGAGACCCTTACGGATTTGGGCAGTGGCCCGTGTACTTCGTTTCATGATGGTTTTGGGCTGAGTCCCTTATGGATTTGGACAGTGGCCCGTATATTTGATTTGATTATGGTTTTGGGCTTAGTGCCCACAGATGGTTTCTTTAGGATAAATGGTTTTCGAATGCATGCATGCTTTTTAGTGAAGGGTACAAATGTCTTCTTATGAAATGTTTTTATAAACTGGTTGTTTTGTCCACTCACAGCTTTTAATGTTTTGACTGTCCTTCAGGTTGACAGCGGATGTGGGCTGTAGCAGAGACCGAGATATCACATACCTCCTCCGGATCCTGGCATACTCTGATGCCCGAGAGGGCTAAGGTCAGAAATTTTCCTTGTCTGACACTCCGTGTCAGACGGGACCAGGGTCGTTCCTCGTTAATCCCAGGGGGGTTGGGGACGGGTCCTGACATCCTGACACTACCCTAGTTAGGATTGATGGTTTAGATGATTGTAAGTTAATTATGAACCTTGTGATGAATGTTTAGGGATATTTGGACTTGGAACTTGTGATTAGCTTACTTTTTCAGGTGATCCAGCTCTCCGTTTAGAGTGAGTGGACCCCTTTCCCTAAACTTATTTTTATAAAGCTATTACTTGCACATTTGACGATGTTTGTATTTTTGGCACATATCAAGTATGCATGATTTACTTTGTGGGCTTTTCGTGGAGTATGGTTGAATGCTTTTCTTACGATGATTGCTTGAATGCATTGGTTGTGCCTTAATTGATGGTTATGCATGGTAGGTATTTAGTTGATGGTTATGCACGGTAAGTATCTGTCTTGTTGGTCATGCATGGTGAGTATCTAGTGGTGTGACATGTAGCATTTTCATACTAGTCCCTGGGGCATCGACGAGATAAAGTGTTAGAACCCACTTAGGAGTCGCTAGTATCTTGTACTCGTTAACCCATTTAGTAGGCCGCAGACCAGTCCCCCACATGATCGTTCACCCGCGCTGCTCGCTATACTAGTTAAAAAACACTAGTCCTATTTCTGAGCTCTAGGGGACTCGAGGTGACGGTGCATTGCACCCAGTCCTTCATGTGGTCGAGGTACGCGAGGAAGATACCTAGTATGTGTTATAAGTGTGAGACTCGAACGACTCAAGAGCAATTTTGATGTTGGTTGACGTTGTGACATATTCATGATTTGGCATGGCCTATTTGAATATTATGAGTTTTGATTATTTTATTATTATTTCTCGTAAAATGTGCATGTTTGATTTATTGTTTAGTATTAAATTGATGCTAACATCTCTCATATTATGTGCAAGTATAGTATGATTATTTTTGGGCTTTTATTTTTAATAAAACAAGGGGTTAAAGTATGTTTTTAATAACTGTGGTTTTACACTTAAATAAGCTACTGGGTCCACTCACCCTTGTGTTTTTAAAACCCTCATGTTTCGTTGGTGCACACGTATTTCGAGGAGACATGGATGATTCTCTGACACTTACTCCCGAGCTTGGAATGAACTGGCGTTGCAATCGGGTAACTACAGCTAGTGTGTAATGTATAATCATCAATTTTGTTCATGCTCTAAGCTTCTACTGTCGAGTGGATTGTGATCGGTTTTCACCGGTTTGGTTTCACCCGACCATCCCAAATGTGATGTTTAAAATTAGATGGTTTTTGTCATCTAGACATCATCGTCCAGATGTCGACTAGCACGCCTTGACCTTCGTGCCCTAAGTGGACTTTCGGGTCGGGGTGTGTCAACCAACCTGCTATGTATATATATATATATATAGGATTGTATGTGTGTAGGTGCAATTCGTGGTGGGAAGCCGAAAGAAATAAAAAAGCAAAGAAGAAAGAAAAATGGTGATGGGAGAAAGTGAAAATATCCAGGGAGGAGAGGAGATCTCTGAGGGAGAAAGGGAGAGAAAGAAGAAAAAAAAGAGGAAGCACGAGATTGAGAAAAAACATATAAGGGTTGCTGGAAGGATAACCAGCAAGCTCGAGAAACTAAAAAAACTTGGCCTATGTCCATCAAAATTCTTGAGTATTGATGAAGTTCCTGCGATCCTTTTGGGATGAAAAGGAAGGAGTTCTAGAAGTAGAAAGCTTAGAACATGGAAGAAGGAAAATGAGTCAAAACTTGGGAAACTTGTATTACCAGATTGGGTAAGTTTTTCCTACTTTTGACATTATAGACCAATTCCTAACCATGGGTAGATAAAATTTGGTATTTGGATAATAAAAAACAGTGTCACGATCAACCTTCTCCAACAAAATATTGTCCGTTTTAGGCCCAGCCCTCACGATTTTATTCTCGAGAGCTCACGTCCAACTTCCTAGTAGGTCACTCATCCTAAGATTGCACCAGATCCTACTTGCTTAACTTTGGAGTTCCCTAGGAATCCAAAGCCATTGAGCTCCCAAAAGGCCTTCTGTTGGATAGATGCGCGCCCACACATATAAGGCAACTCCCCCAGATCCCCCTGAGTGATGTGGGATTACTAACCATGCCCTTAAGGCACGAGTCCTCACAATCCACCCCCCTTGGGGCCCAGCATCCTCACTGGCACACTCAATTGCGGTCGGGGTTGGGCTCTGATATCAAATTATCACGACCGACTTTCTCCAACAAAATATTGTCGGCTTTGGGACGAGTCCTTACGGTTTTGTTCTCGGGAGTTCACATGAAACTTCCCAGTGGGTCACCCATCTTGGGATTGCACCAGCTCCTACTCACTTAACTTTGGAGTTCCCTAGGAATTCAAAGCCAGTGAGCTCCCAAAAAGCCTCTTGTTAGATAGATGCGCGTCCACACATATAAGGTGCATCCCCCAGATCCCCCTGAGTGATGTAGGATTGCTAACCATTCCCCTAAGGCATGGGTCTTCACAAACGGTCGAGAAATGAGTGAGTTAGGACAGGGTCGAAGTTGCGGGTCGAGCAACCCTAAACCAGGACCCGACGAGAGGACATGGACAATGAACAGTGTCAGCGCATGGCCACCACGCACAAAGACTTGTAGCGGCATGTGTGGTAGCCCTCCGTCGTCCGTCCGACCTGAAATTTGAAGTATTTGATCTTACGAGTTCAATGGTACAATTTTCGAGACAATCAGACATCGTCTTCGGGTAGTTTTGACTATTTGAAGGTATATGTGTTATTTTAAATTCATTTAAAATTCCAGAAAATTGAGAGATTAAAAAAATGAGTTATTTGGGATAATTAGTTACCATAAAAGTGAATGATGACATGCGGGAAAGTTTTCAGGAATTACAGAAAGGCATGCAATGTAGTATTAAATTGCGTGGACAGTGTGTGAGTGAAATTTTTCCTTTCTTTAAACTATTATGCATGCATATTTACATGTTTTACATGTGTTGAAGTAATAAATGTCCAACCATCGAGTACTCGTCATCCAATTACCAAGTGACGCGTGTCCTTCCTTCGTAACCTGTCAACTAGGAATAATGGGTCTTCCGTTAGTACGAGCACCGGTGTGGTACCGGCCTAATGTTCTCCGACGGTCAAGTTAGTAACTTTGTTCATAAGAGGAAACGATAAATGGTAAGTTTGGCAGAGTAATAGTGAATAGTAAATATCTATTACCTTTATTGGGAAATGTGTACCCCTTATGTATAGGTAAATGGGATGTCCGATTTCCATAGTTTTGATGTGGGACAAATGCTCCTCGATTTTCATGCTAACAAGTGTTACGCAGATCGAGGGTGGAGAGGTTTCCACGTGTTATCTCGTATTGGACCCCGTGCGGGGCTATGTAAGTATTGTGGGCTTGGGCCTTGTCCAGTGCTTGGGCTTTAGGTATATGGTCCAGCGATTCTGGTCGGATATGGTGTTAACAACATGCTTTACTACGTGGTTTGCATGGTGATGATTTGGTTATGATTTTTGGCGATTTTATAGAAACTATTTAAATGCACGTTTTACGAGGATTTTGCATCTCGAGAAGAGTTATCCACAACATAACATATCACATCACAAATAACGAGAAAACATATATAACTCATATCAATTCCACAACCAAAACCATGTCTCAAAATCTGGTATATATATATATATCGTGTTTTGGGCTTATGCTGGATTTTGAGACATGGTTTTGTTTGTGGAATTGATATGAGTTTCATATGTTTTCTCGTTATTTGTGATGTGATATGTTATGTTGTGGATAACCCTCCTTCAGATGCTAGTTTGGTTAGTCAGTCTCAGACGTCGAGGTAAAGTTCATTTTCTTAAGATTGGTATTGTGATGAGTAGTTTTAGACGTCGAGGTAAAACTCCTTTTTCTGAGACTAGTGATGTAACGACTCAGACATCGAGCTAAAGCTCATTTTCCTAAGTCAGTACTCACTCGAACGTCGAGGTAAAGTTCCTTCTCCCAAGTGATTGGCTTACCGGTAATGCAGATGTGATATGATGATTGGCATTGAGGCATCGAGGATATTACCGGTTATGGTATGGTTTTATGTTGACTTGCTTTCCGATATTATCGGATTTCCTAATGGTTGCACGTACTTCGAGATTACTTGTTTCTTATCCCTTTTATAGAGTTTTAATAGTTTATTTGATGCATGCATATTTTTTTAGAAAACAGAGGGTATAAACGTATGTTTTTCAAAGGTTATTTTTGACAGGACCCACCCCCAATCCCCCGGGATTAAGGGCTAAATCATATTCCCGTCTAACTTACGCATGACATGAAAGCTAAACCAACGTCTAACCTCCATGTGACACGTAAGTCGGATAAGGGATTCTCGACCCGACATCTTGACAGTATCCGGATTTCCCAGAGTGCGCCGAATTTATTGTGGATCGCGGGTGTGATGTCTCCGTCTCTCTCGACCAACAGCCCGCACCACAACAACCTGGATGGTAACAAAAAAAAACCAAAAGACTGCGAGTGGACAAAAATAAAGTATAAGTTTAAAAACAATTCATAAAACAAGTACATTTAAACCCTCAATGTAAAAACTAATGAATGTATATCCAATCTATGTCATAAAACCATTTAGTAGTCATTAAAACATTCAGTATTCAGGTTATGCAAACCATGTAAGAAAACCAAACACATTTTTCCTTTTCTCGAATCCTGGGCCCCAGCCCAAAACCATCAAAAACCATATCATCCGGGCATAGCCCAAAACATCGGAAAACCATGATCGAAAACCGTCGTCATCAAATCTCAGTGAAAACCAAAACATATTGGAAACCATATTTCCATCCATCAAACTTACTGGATCTATTCGAGTCTTTAAACTCAATCCAGGCCTTAATATAATCCGAGTCTTTAAACTCCCGAATCTAAAAACTCAACAGGCCTACGGGGGAAATATCAATATCCGAGTCTTTAAACTCAATCCGGGCCTTTAAACCCAATCTGGGCCCACCCCCGTCATAACATATCCGGGTCTTTAAAACCAATGACCAGATCTAGCAAATCCAATCCATAACTATTCTCCATATCTGAATTCGAATCCACAATCCCATCAGGATTCCGGATCCAAACCCAGAACTCATATCCATATCCATTTCCAAATCCGAGTTCGAAACCATCATTCTGTAAGCCGGCATCCGAAATAACCATTCCGAACACAAACCCGAAAATCCACTTCCAAGTTTCAAACCGAATCCCGAATCGTCATCCGAAAATCCGATTCAAAAATCCGAAATCACGTTCTTTAAAACCACTTTTCTGAACTGGGCTTCAAGCCCGAAATCACTTTCCCGAAATCCATTTTAAAACTTTGAAATCAAATCGTATTTCAAATCTAGAAGTCAAATCATTAAAACCATGGTCAAATCACAAGATCATTCGAAATCTAGTAAAACGTGAAATTTCGTAAATATCTCGAAAACCGTACAAATCGTAAATCATTAAGATCATAAATCAAATCATAGAATCACGTATAGAAACCATATAAAAACATATATGCATGCATCATAAGTTAAAAAGAAAAGTCCACTCACAGACCATAGCGTCGTCGCCTCGATATGCGTACACTTACGTCGTTTCAAATCAATCCTCCACTATCGGCTATCCCGAACCTGTCCAAATACCAACATAAGGTCACTAACTACTTCATAAAGCTTATACTAAAGTCCCGTAATTTTCCCGTATTTTTAACTATTTTTAAACGAGCCCTAAAACCTTCGGACATCCCGAAACATATCGAGACGATGTCCAATTGACTCGAAACTTGTCCCAAAATGTTCGTTACATTGATTAGAGTGAAAACCATGTTGAAAACTTTCCCAAAAGAGGTCCCACGCGCCCTCACGCGCCGCCCAAAGGGACTGCGTGTGGAAGCCACGCATGGCACTGTTCATCATCGTCTTCCTCTCGCTAGCCCGGTTCAAACTGGTCCGAATCGGCCCTGTCCAACTGAGCAGGCGAGGCTGGTTGTCACCCATTTTTCAACCATTTCCAAACCTCCCTTCACCACTAGTTTCATCCTTAATTTTGGGATTGATTCTACTAACTAAAACATGAAATGAGACTCTATTTCTTACCTCCCAACTTCGAACCAAACTCAGAAATTTTCCAGTCTCTGTTCCCAGCCACCAGTCACCTCTCCGGTCACGATTTCACATCCCTGGGTTCCTTGGTAATCTCATAAAACGATAAACAACCACAGAGTGGTTCAATAACACGCCAAAACCATCGATTTTCAATCAATCCGTTTCTGGAAAAACAGAGGAAACCGAGAGGACTTACCCGCTTCCAGTCCTCCGCTGTGGATTCCACCGTTGTTCTCGATGTCCTAGGTTCGAATCCAGCTCACTGAACACCACCACAGACCAGAGTTCAATGGTTTTTGATTGATTGAGGTTTCAGGGTCGTGCACAGTTGCCTCTCTGTTTTTCTGGTTCCTCTTTCCTCACACAGTCTTCTCACTCAATCCTCACTCACAAGGATCACCTGTGAGCCTCTGATCACTCACTCACTATCACAAGGAACTCACACATGATTCACTCACAGAGAAATGGTCGATTATGCTCACTGTCTCTGTTTTTCCCATTTGATCGATAACAACCAATTTTAAAACAGCCAACCGTGTGAGACTTGGCTAGAAACCACAAAAGGCTGGCCAGGTGTCCTTCAATCTGTTGTTTCAGCCCAAAAATATCCAATCCAGCAGCCCCAGGTGTCTTCACCTGATTGCTCACAGATCCCAAGGTGCCAAAAAGAACATTTTGCCCTTCTATGTCCAAATTACCGTTTTACCCCTCACAATACTTAGACCCGTAACTTAACCGTTCGACGTCCGATGCCGACATGCCGCCTGTCATCATACTCAGGACATCGAAACCTACCTAACGGTCGTCGATTTGCATGAAGAATACTTGTCGTGGTAAAAGTCAACAAATTCCCCCTTTTAAACCAAATTTCCGAAATACCCTTGACCTTCCGAACATCATAACTTTTCCCTCAAATGTCAGAATCGGACGTGCCACCTGTCTATGAACTCGTGACGTCCCGAACTACGTCAGGGTCATTGGTCAAAGTCCATTTGACCGCCCAAACAAAAAGTCAACATTTTTGCCCAATCTAGAGGCAAAATCATCATTTTGCACCGTCCGCCCGAACGCATCCAACTAATCACCGATTAACTTCACTAATCTGTCATTAATCACAAATCTAATCCCGATTTTCAGAACGGGTCGTTACAATCTACCCCCCTTAAAGAATTTCATTTCTGAAATTCCGAATCTCGTACTTCGTAACTAAATCAGGGAAATCCAACTGATCTCGCACCTGGGTCTCCTCCCTGGTGTCCAGCACCTACCAATCCAAATTATCTTGACAGTTCCCAAACTGTCATCCTAACTCGGCCAAGCAAACCATCTATCAAGGTTCACTCCTTCTGGCGGATCCTCCCTTCCTCAACGGGGTCAACACATTTCCAACTCGTACCCGAGGTACCTCTAACGTCTCGCCAGTCGACACTCACAACTCATCTAACCCTAGGTACACCACATCACTAATGCTACCAATCACATCAATCTCAGACTCCTTCTCGGGTCCAGCGCACCTTGTGCCAACACCTCAGTACATCACGCGAGTCTACCGTCCGCAAGCACGAATCTCACCTCGCAACTAATTCACAAGAAAGCATCTACCTATCTCAGTACTTCTGTTCACCAATATCCATTTAACAATCCAAACTACTTCAGTCAGCGATCCGAGAAGACCTCACGGAAGTCATAACATATTCGCTCACCTTACGAGCTCAACCAACCATCTCACCAGTGGTCCTACTAACCACCAATACTGTCAGTCTGTGGAACTTCATTCATGTCCTACACCACCTGTCTGCGACTGGACCCTATCACGTACCTGTCAAACCGTGATCACACATCTCAAAGTCAGGGTCACACTAGCCATTCATGGCTCGGAGCATTCAACTCATATCAGCCCTGAAGCCTGCAATAACTAACCAACCACACAGGATCTCCCTGATCCAGCCTACATGCTCCGTTAAATCCATCATATCGGGACCAAACCGATCATCCATCTATCCAAAACAGATCTCAGCACTAAGCCGATCACCAACACTTCCACTAGAACATCACGCTGCATGTCCAAGTACATCAGCATGGTCTAACCACTGCAGAACCAGTATGTATCTTCACTAAGTACTACCAAGTAGAACCACATTGCATACCACAAAACACACGCAAGGAAAACCCTACGAACTTGGAATAAAACAAAGATATTTTAGAATACCTCAACACAGTTCGTAGAGTATATCCTCACGTACTTCTAACGTCATCTTACGGTACATCCACTAACCAACCACAGCGGTATCAGCCCCGCACTACGACATCCAAAGTCCACCCAACAACACCATAGTGTACCCGTCACCCTTACAGTGAAATCTCCAGGGCATACAAACATTCTAGTCACCATAGTGACTACAAGCCAATCACGTCTTACTTTTTAGGGTCTACAATCCAACTAGGCTCACTTGTCTTCCGGGGAAATACCTAGTCAAACAAGTCCAAGTCTCTTGGTCCTTCTGGTTTCCCGACTAATATGAACTCTAAAACACCACTCAATTACGTACACCGGACAGGCCCATCACTAACCCAAAGCCAAAACCCAAATGTATGCGAGACGGACCACACACGTCCTGCACAACTCCAAGATGGTCAAGATATCCAACCTATGTCTCACATACGGTCCTCCTGATCCATAACAGCTCCATACCTAAGCTAGAAGCGATCCAATCCTGATCTACTCACTCCTAAGTGGATCCCATCTACTGGCTCACTACTTCGTCTTCCCAAAAATGATCAGACCACCACGTCAGATCAAATCGTTCAAATACTCAACACGTCTAAAGGCACATCTAGATTGTGGGTTCTCTCAATAACCTCATATCGATCAGTTATAGTCACTCTTTTCCCATTTTCTTCCATCATCCTTCAACAGAACACACAATGGTCCTTAACCATATTAACACCAGCCCCTGATATTCGCCATATAGGCCACCCTCGACGTCACCAAGTACTCTTCTATTTTTGGACACATCCACACGTGTCCATGCTCAAGGGGGGTCCTAATTCCTAAAGTTTTCTCAATGAAGCCCCCAAATCGATTCCAAAGCATTCATCTCTCATACTCAACATCTAATACCAACTCGGAATCATCGCACATCTCATCGTCTAAACTACACTTCCTGATTCGGAGATTCCAACCATGTTGGAAGTATATCCTCCTTTTCCAATCATGGAACTCAATTCGCAACACGAATACCACCATTGGACCAACAATCCAAACATCAACTCTGCTACACTTAGGCGATCCACAACTCCTATGGGCCACAACCACGTGTCTGTGATCACACCAACTTACCGACCAGCTCGCCAGTCGGTTAACACCGTTTATGCACATCCCAAAGGCTATCAGCCATCAATTCTCAATCTCCCCGAGGTTTTATTTCGGGTCACCAACTTCGGAATTTCCATCAGCAACCACTCGCCTTGGTCTCCTTAGTCACTATCCTCGAAGTCGTCAATCACCAATCTCGGGAAATCACCAAGCACGGGCCTCGGCATTACCCGAATGCCAACCTCACTCATGGTCAACCCGACCATACCAACCTAGCCTGCTCCAGCATGAAGCATAGGTCCACTGTGCTTCCACTGCGTTACTCTAATCAAACTAACAACATCCTGATTGTTCGTCCTCAAACATGACCTACCCAGGTCATCACATCTCCCAACTCTATTTGTAGTTCCTACCAGGTACCAGCACCACACGCCTGGCCACAAACTCAACTCACGATGTGCCCATCTAATCGTTCACAAGCATCCTAGCTCCTGGCACATCATCCCCTATCTCGTGCTCACCACACACCAGTCCCGAGCCTCTGCTCCTACCGAGCCAAAACCCTCAATCAACGCTCGGGTCGGGAAAACTGACCTCCCTCGTACTCCACATCTCTGAGCAACAAAATGCTCAACCAAACGCCATCATCTCACTGGATTCGTCCAAAGTCATCCACCAACCATCCACTACCTCGGCTGCACCTAGCAGCACCATCTCCAGTCCGGCCGTAAGTCGACCCAAGCCACAATGATTACTAAACCACAAACCCCAACTCGCGGTTTCCTAACTAAACTCTTAGGTTCCTCCCCAACGTACTCACAGTGACCAGCTAGCCCTTACAACAGGGTTCCCCTACTCATCCTCATCACCACTCGGGTTATCCAAACTCTTGGCCTCTCATAGCTCCCGAAAACCTTACCACTCAGGTTGTCACAAACGTCAACTAGTAACCCTCGCTAAGGGGAAAATCTCTCAGATCTCAAAGTAGTTTCTAGACCTTGCCACTTGAGGCGTCTATTTACTCGTAGCCGTACAAGTCCAATTTCAACCAAACTGACCAAAAAGGTCACCAATCTATACTATCGTCATCCGGCCTCCTCGGCCCACGTATACCACGAACTCAACAGGTTACTATCGGCTCCACATATCGACCAATTGACCCACAGTCGACCAACCTACTCGTGACTGTAGCTCACTGGCTACCATCCAGATTCACCACGCTGGCATACATCCGACCCTATGGTCCAACCATCGAGCATTTCCAGCGCCAAACACACTAAATACTCCGGTCCTAAGCTAACATGCGTCATAACTCGCACCGCATATCGAGCGACTATCACCCTGGCACTAACAACCGCTGCTAACTAACCACAACGAACGTACTATCACCATCACATCCAGGTTGCTGTCGGGCTGTTCCGCGTTGAGACATCACATCCACAGTAGTATCACAACACCCACGTCAATGAACTAACGACTATGGGAACCAAACCTCACACAGAACACACGAAACCTGCTCTGATACCAAGTTGACAGGACCAACCCCCAATCCCCCGGGATTAAGGGCTAAATCCTGCTCCCGTCTAAATTACGCATGACACGAAAGCTAAACCAACGTCCAACCTCCATGTGACACGTAAGTCAAACAAGGGATTCTCGATCCGACATCCTGACGGTATCCGAATTTCCTAGAGTGCGCCGAATCTACTATGGATCGCGGGTGTGATGTCTCCGTCTCTCTCGACCAACAGCCCGCACCGCAACAACCTGGAGGGTAACAAAAAAAAACCAAAAAACTGTGAGTGGACAAAAATAAAGTATAGGTTTAAAAACAGTTCATAAAACAAGTACATTTAAACCCTCCACGTAAAAACTAATGCATGCATATCAAATCTATGTCATAAAACCATTTAGTAGTCATTAAAACATTCAGTATTCAGGTTATGCAAACCATGTAAGAAAAACCGAATACATTTTTCCTTTTCTCAAATCCCGGGTCCCAGCCCAAAACCATCAGAAATCATATCATTCGGGCATAGCCCAAAACATCGAAAAACCATGATCGTAAACCGTCATCATAAAATCTCAGTGAAAACCAAAACATATTGGAAACCATATTTCCATCCATCGAACCTACTGGATCTATCTGAGCCTTTAAACTCAATCTAGGCCTCAATATAATCCAAGTCTTTAAACTCCCGAGTCTTTAAACTCAACACGCCTACGGGGGAAATATCAATATCTGAGTCTTTAAACTCTCGAGTCTTTAAACTCAATCCGGGTCTTTAAACCCAGTCCGGGCCCGCCATCGTCATAACATATCCGGGTCTTTAAACCCAATAACCAGATCCAGCAAATCCAATCCATAACCACTATTCATATCCGAATCCGAATCCGCAATCTCATTAGGATTCCGGATCCAAACCTAGAACTCATATTCATATCCATTTCCAAATCCGAGTCCGAAACCATCATTCCGTAAGCCGGCATCCGGAATAGCCATTCCGAACCTAAACTCGGAAATCCACTTCTAAGTTCCAGACCGAATCCCTAATCGTCATCCGGAAATCCGATTCAAAAACCCGAAATCACATTCTTTAAAACTACTTTTCTGAACTGGGCTTCAAGCCCAAAATCACTTTCCCGAAATCCATTTTAAAACTTTGAAATCAAATCGTATTTAAAATCCCGAAGTCAAATCATTAAAACCATGATCAAATCACAAGATCATTCGAAATCACGTAAAACGTGAAATTATGTAAATATCTCGAAAATCGTACAAATCGTAAATCATCAAGATTATAAATCAAATCATAGAATCACGTATAGAAACCATATAATATGCATCATAAGTTAAAAAGCAAAGTCCACTCACAGACCATAGCATCGTCGCCTCGATATGAGTACACTTATGCCGTTCCCGACCAATCCTCCACTACCAGCTATCCCGAACATATCCAATTCCACATATATGGTCACTAACTACTTCATAGGGCTTATACTAAAGTCCCGTAATTTCCCCGTATTTTTAACTATTTTTAATTGAACCCGAAAACCTTCAAACATCCTGAAACATATCGAGAAGATGTCCGATTGACTCGAAACTTGTCCCAAAATGTTCGTTACATCGATTAGATTGAAAACCATGTTGAACACTTCCCCAAAAGAGGCCCCACACGCCCTCACGCACCGCACAAAGGGGCTACCCATGGGAGCCACGTGCGACACTATTCATCATCGTCTTCCTCTCGCCAGCCCGGTTCAGATCGATCCGAATCGGCCCGGTCCAACTGAGCTGGCGAGGCCAGTTTTCACCCATTTTTCAACCATTTCCAAACCTCTCTTCACCACTAGTTTCTTCCTTAATTTTGGGATTGATTCTACTAACTAAAACACGAAATGAGACTCTATTTCTTACCTCCCAACTTCGAACCAAACTCAGAAATTTTCCAGTCTCTATTCCCAGCCACCAATCACCTCTCCGGTCACGATTTCACGTCCCTAGGTTCCTTGGTAATCTCCTAAAATGATAAACAACCACACAGTGGTTCAATAACATGCCAAAACCATCGATTTTTAATGAATCAGTTTCTGGAAAAACAAAGGAAATCGAGAGGACTTACCCGCTTCCAGTCCTCCGCCGTGGATTCCACCGTGGTTCTCGATGTGCTAGGTTGGAATCCAGCTTAGTGAACGCCACCACAGAACGAAGTTCAATGGTTTTTAATTGATTGAGGTTTCAGTGTCATGCACGGTTGCCTCTCTGTTTTTCTGGTTCCTCTTTCCTCACACAACCTTCTCACTCATTTTGCACTCACAAGGATCACCTGTGAGCCTCTGATCACTCACTCACAATCACAAGGAACTCACACATGATTCACTCACTGAGAAATGGTTGATTATGCTCACTGTCTCTGTTTTTCCCATTTGATCGATAACAACCAATTTTAAAACAGCCAACCGTGTGAGACTTGGTTAGAAACCACTATAGGCTGGCCAAGTGTCCTCCAATCTGTGGTTTCAGCCCAAAAATATCCAATCCTGTAGCCCCAGGTGTCTTCACCTGATTGCTCACAGATCCCAAGGTGCCAAAAAGACCATTTTGCCCTTCTATGTCCAAATTACCGTTTTACCCCTCACAATACTTAGACCCGTAACTTAACCGTCCGACGTCCGATGATGACGTACCGTCTGTCATCGTACTCGGGACATCGAGACATACCTAATAGTCCTCTATTTGTGTGAAGAATACTTGTCGTGGAAAAAGTCAACAAATTCCTCCTTTTAAACCAAATTACCAAAATACCCTCGACCTTCCGAACATCATAACTTTTCCCTCAAATTTCGGAATCGGACGTGCCACCTGTAACACCCCGGAAATTCGAGGATTTTAATATTGTAATTTAATGTGTGAATTGACGCTTTTACCCTTGTGATTGGTATGGCCAAATTGTTGACTTTTTGATTGATGAATTAAATGGACTTTGACTTATGACTGAGACATAGTTCGGGACGTCACGAGTTCATAGACAGGTGGCACGTCCAATTCGGACGATCAGGGAAAAAGTTATGGCTATCGGAAGTTCAGGGGCATTACCGTAATTTGGGCGTTGGGGGCGAAAATGTTGACTTTTCGTTTGACAACTAATTTTCACGCGACTCAAGGACCGTTAGGTAGGTCTCGACGTCCTGAGTCTGTAGACAGGTGGCACGCCGAAATCGGACTTCGTACAGGGAAGTTATGGTTAGAAACGTGAAATCGGGAGGTTCGTATCTCGGTTTTCGTGTCGAATATTTTATTCTGAAATTCTAATTGGAGGACACCTGGGGAGTGACATGTGTCACTCACCCATTGGCTGGATTGGATCAAGCTCCACTAAGTATTTATTTAGGATTTAAATCACCTTTTAATCACAGCCCTTGATCTGATATACCCCTGATCTAATCTCAGCCCTTGATCTCATTTCTGAGATCTAATCTGGGCCGTCCATCCATTTCCCTCAATTTCTATATATTTTCTCACCCGACACCCTCACTCACTGTCCATTGATCCAACACTGGCGCACTACACCTTGTCTCTGTGTCTGTGTGTTGCTGGACTCTCGGGGAGGGGATGAGGCACGGCGATGAGCGGCAGTGGACGGCGGCGAGGTAGGAAAATCTCGAAAACCCGAAACGGTTTCAAAAACTTAAGATTTGGTAACTTGAATTCCAACGTTTAGTTTTGTTTTCTATTAACCCTAATCGACTCTAGGGACTAATAGGAACCTATTGGGCTCGAGTTCGTGACCGGAGGTGATCTGAACGGTGGTTAAACGGCAGCGGGAGAACCGGGACTGTGCATCGAGGTAAGTCTTCGATTTAGTCCTTGTTTATCGATTTTGATTCCATAGAACTATTTCTGGGATTGAGGTGAGTATGTAAGAACAAACCAGAGTGAAAATGATTGAGAATTGAGGAAATGGTGACTGGGTCTTGATCGCGGGTCTGATCGACCCGAGTTGCAGAGATACGGGTCAACCCGTCTGAGGACAGAGGTCATGACGTGGCACCCTGTCAGATCTGTCAGGTGACGTGGACCAACCGTGAGCCGACACGTGTCACATGTCAGTGCACAGTCAGCACTGACATGTCAGTGACGTGGCCCAGTTAGGGATTGCCACGTGTCACTGATATGTCAGTGACGTGGACCAGTGCCGTGCTGACATGTGGCACATGTCAGATCTGACACGTGGCCTGATAGATCAGTGAGGTGGACCAATCGGATGTTGACACGTGGCCCCTATCAGAGTCTGACATGTCAGACCTGACAGCTGTCAGATGACGTCATGCTGACGTCAGCAGGGACTGTTCCTGCGTTGACCGACGCGTTGACCGGCGCGTGGGGGCGCGTGTGAACAGTACTTTTGGTGGGACCACCACCATTCTTTAGGTTTCGACGATTCGGATCCAATGGCGGTGGTTTCGGGTCGATCGGAGATCATTAAGTTGGTCAAAATGAGGTTTATTGCCTTGGGAAGCGCGTTCAGACGGCTTTTCCCGGCCGGTTTCAGCCTAGGATTTCATGGTTGAATGTTAGGGGTTTAAATTGACCTTTACGAATACTTTGGACTTGACAGGGATTGTACATTTGTACCAGGACGAGGGTATACGTTCGGTTCCTAGCAGGATTGTACTATGAGTGGGCCCGATTTCATTAAACCCTTGCATGCTCAAATGTTTTCTGATTTACTTATATGTTCACATGCTGGAATCAATAAATGGTTTTGATGATATTGAAATTTCGGTTATGGCACGTTTCACGGTATTTGGGCATGAGACCCGTTTGATGAAACGTAACGATCGGTTCGGATTTTACCTATGTATACATATATGTTTTGCATGTGGATATCAATAAAATGTATTTGGTACTGCACTGTATAGATCCTTCCATATGATACTGTCTCCTCCGGATGAGGTACCCCGGAGTGGTCACGGACGTCTAGAACGTCCAGCGTCTATGACGCTAAGCATCGGGGATGCTGCAACCGAACAGGGTTCGGGGATTGAACTCGGAAATTGAGACCCGAGTGGCACGCGTAGCCTTGTGATTGTGACCTTATTGGACGTCAGGGACGTCAGACATCAGGGATATCGGGATTGGAGTGTATAGTGCAGTGGCTAAAGTTATGTTTATGGTTTTATTATATGCCTTATGGTTTATATTATATGATTGATGGTTTTAAATTCGGTTGCATGCATGTTTGGAAAACGGAGGAGTAAAATTATATGTTTTACTTATCAAATGATTTTGTAAACTTGAGTTTCGGTCCACTCACCCTTAATGTTTTGGTAACCCCTCCAGGTCGTGCTAATGAGGTAGAGGAGGAACCTGAGGCTGAGGCATAGATCCACTTCTGCGTACCTGAACCCCTGTTGGGTGGTGTACCCGCAGGTTTATGTTAGAGTCATGCTCGCAACTTGTCGTTTAGATTTCATCCCTTGTTTGACATCTGTTTATTTCGGATTTGATGTAAAACTTTAATTTGGTTTTTTATGCATTTGAACGTTTAATGTTAAAACTGGAACATTATTTTGGGTGTCAGACGGGAGCAGGGCACGTCCCCATGTGGTCCCAGAGAGGATCGGGGCGGGTCCTGTCACCACCTGTCTATAAACTCGTGACGTCCCAAACTACGTCACAGTCATTGATCAAAGTCCATTTGACCGCCCGAACAAAAAGTCAACATTTTTGTCCAATCCAGGGGCAAAATCGTCATTTTGCACCGTCCACTCGAACGCATCCAACTAATCACCGATTAACTTCACTAATCCATCATTAATCACTAATCTAATCCCGATTTCCAGAACGGGTCGTTACAATTTTTGTCCATTTATACGTTTCTGTGGGTTTGATAACCTTCAAGGGCCGTTGCACGTAATTCGAGGCTAGTTGAGAGACAGAGGCATGTATTAAGGAACAGTACACGTATCCCTTGTCTAACGAGTGTTGGGGGGTAAATTCGGTATTTTGGGTTACTTTTCAGACATGAGCAAGGCCCGGGTGCGATTTTCAAGCATTTTGGGGATGAGTCATGTCACTAGAAGTGTGTATATGGAAGACATTAAGGATGCTACTCTCTAATTGGGAGATCTAAAGGCTGTTGACTTGATGGTTTCTCAGGGGTATTTTACCAAACATATTGGAGCACAATCCATGTGAATATGATGGTCATTATTAACAATTTTTTCGCAAGAGAGCTCTCATTGGAAAATTTCAATAAATCACTTATTGCTTTGTTTCCTAAAGCCTTGAACCTAGAAACTGTGGCCCAATTCCGACCAATTACCCTATGCAATTTTTCATATAAGATTATTGCAAAGATCGTAGCAAACCAGTTGAAGCTCATTTTACCCTCCATCATTTCTCCTCAACATAGTGCCTTCATTTCGAGGAGACAAATCCAAGACAATATCTTAATTGTCCACGAAGCCTTCCATGCGCCGAAGCTGAGAAAGAAGACAAATTTTTTTAAGATGGGGCTCAAGTTAGACATGAATAAGGCTTATGATTGCATAGAATGGGATTTTCTCCAAGTTGTTTTACTTAAGATGGGGTTTAATCCTAGATGGGTCAAATGGTCATAAGCTGAATCAACTCTGTAAGCTTTTCTGTCCTCATAAATGGCCAACTGGGGGACAAGTTCAAACCTTCATGTGGAATCAGACAAAGTGCCCCCCTTTCTCCATATCTATTTTTTATTATTAGTGATGTGCTTTCCGTGGAGGCTATCCGTTTCAGCCCTAAGGGACCATTGCTCTCCCACCTTCTATTTGCCGATTATGCACTATTATTTACGAAGGCAAGGGAAGGAAATTGTCATGTGATTGAAAAAATACTCAAGGACTACTTTAATGCTTGTAGTCAGCTAGTGAACTATGACAAATCTAGTACATTTTTTCAGTCCTAACACCTCTCATGATCTACAGCTTGGGCTTGGGAATATTATAGGGTTGGGCATATGAAACCAGAAAACCGAAATCATACTGTTCCAGATCGAACCATACCGAATAGTAAAACTTATGTAAGATTGGTATGGTATCAAAATTGTGCCGATTTATTTTTTTATGATCTTGCTATCGATGTTTTGAAAAACCGTCTCGTACCGATACCAAACTGAATTATAATTTCTACTTTATTTTCATATATACATTTTAGTGAGAGTGGTATAAAGCTTCTAATATCTAACTAGCAGTTTTTTGGCACTAACTTGGCATGTTTTTCACATATATAGATAACGATTTCTCGATTTATGCAGTCCTATCGTAGGATGGAGGCACTAAGGATCCCAAAACTAGTAAAAAAAAACCACTTCATTTTCATTCTACTTTTCATTTGACTTCCATAATGACCTAGTATTTGAGCAAAAATCAATTCTTTAAGTAAAAGTCCTATCATATGGATATAAAAAGTTGCATAAGCTGATATTTGTGTATATTTTCGTACCAGGAAAAGTAGCAAGTTAGCAGCAAGTAAAATATCATAGTAACTCGGTAGTTTGACAGATTTATCATTTGAATTGTATGTTGATTGAATTTGTTGATATGTTGATGACTTGATGTTGTTACTATTGAATTGAATTATATGTGTCATATATATGTGAAAGACAGATTAATAGAGGAGAGAGTTGAAAATAATATTTCACAATTCCATAAAATTTTGGTTCAAAACTGAAATCCCCGAATTTAATAGGTATGGTACAATCTGATTTCACTTTCAAATTGTGGGATACAGAACCGTACCGAACCGATTAAAATTAAACAATATGATTTTGGTATCAGCTAATATTGTACCATAACCAACTGTACCTAGATGGGGGAGATTAAAAATTTTGGTATCAGCTAAAATTAAAATATTATGCACATGAAGACTACGGAAGACCCTGGTACATATATTTAGGTCTTCCTATTCTCTGGAGGAGATTAAAAAAAAAGGCTCTGATGTTTGTTCAGGACCGAATTGGGGAAAAGATTTAGGGATGGAAACAAAATTTTCTATCACAAGCTAGGAAAGAAGTCCTCATTAAGGCAGTAGCACAAGCAATCCGAACTTATCCCATGGCTGCTTATCCCATGGCTGTTTTCAAATTCCCTAAAGTTGTATGACGGGCAATAGATTCTGGTCTAGGAAATTTCTGGTGGGGCAGAAAGATTATGGAAACAAAAGCCATTGTGTTAGTTGGGCTGATTGGGGCTTCCTAAGACTGAAGAGGGAATGGGTTTAGAAATCTGGAGGAGTTTAATCTTGCACTTTTAGCCAAGCAATGTGTTGGACCCTAAGCTAGTGCACTGATCAGTATAAGTGTGTGTGAGCTGTGTGAGTTAGTTAAAATAGTTAGGGGAGTATCATCATGTGGGGAGTGAGGTGGATTACTTGGAGAATGAGAAGTGCTAGCTGTCACATGCTTCTAGACTTAGGATCCAAGTGTCTCTTTGTAATTGGATGAGCTGTTAAAATGTAACAGCCTCCCTAACTAACTAACTAACTAACTATCTGTACAAAACTCACATATAAGTAATCAAAAAGAATGAAGGATATACAACACACACGGATTGAAGAAGAAACTGAGATAGTTTTCAATTCTCTGCTCATAGACATTTTATCAAACACATTGTGAGTCATCATTGCAGAGATCAATCCTACAACCAGCAACCTAATCCAGAATTAAACCAACAAGATCAAACCATCTTCTACTTGTGATCAACCTATCCAATACAGTTTTCAGGCTAGTGTGTGCGTGTTGATTCAAGAAGGAAACAAGAAGAGTACCTGAAGCATCCTACTGCTGATCACCAACATGGTATCAGAGCTGTGACGGTCTCTAATCTTGTAACTGGGACGTGACTTGAGGAAGAAGCTAATATGGCTGGTTCTGGAGTTTCTGGAGGGGAGCTACGGGCTCCTGTGTTCGATGGGAACAATTACGAATTCTAGAGCATAAAAATGAAGACAATTCTGAGGGCTCAGGATCTCTGGGAATATGTGGAGATAGGACTCAGTGAAGTGAAGAATGAAGCAAGTGTTGTGATCAGTCAGCCAACAAGGACCGATTTCATTAAAGAAGCTCAAGCCCTTGGATTGATTCAGACCTCTGTGGCAGATACAATATTCTCCAAGATCAGAAATGAAGACAAAGCAAAGGCTGCTTGGGATCTGTTGAAGAGAGAGTACAGAGGAGATACAAAGGTAAGGGCTGTCAAACTTCAGTCCTTGGGAAGGGATTTTGAGTACACAAGAATGAAAGATAATGAATCTTTAAGCTCATATCTGTCTAGACTATATGATATTGTAAATCAGATGAAAACATATGGTGAAGATATCCCTGAAAAACGTCTAGCACAAAAAATACTTATAAGTTTGACAAGGTCCTATGATTCTATTGTTTCTATCATTGAAGAGACTAGAGATCTTGATAATATTGTAGTAGAAGACATAGTGGCTTCTATTAGAGATTTTAACCAAAGATTAGAGATGCATGAAACATAAAGTGTAAATGTGGACAAAGCTTTCTCTGCACAATCTGGGGGTTTCAGAGGGCAGGGAAGTGAAAATCAGGGAAAGTGGAAGAAGAACCATAAAAACTTCAAGAATTGGAGAGCCAATTCTGGAAGACCAGGTCATCAAATCACAGAGGGATGAAAGACAGAGTCCAGTACTCCTAAATGCAAGATCTGTGACAAGAGTCACTAGGGACACTGGTGGTTTAAAATGAAAAAAATGTTTCAAGTGTAACAGGTCTGGTCACTTAGCAAGAAACTGTTCTGAGAAGCAGACTGAGGCAATTGCTAAACCAGAAGTTCACCAGGCTAGACTTATAGAGGAGAAGGATACTGTGATGTTCTATGCATGCAATTCGGCCTCAGTATCAAAAGAAGTTGGTGACTGGTATGTTGATAGTGCTTGTAGTAACCACATGACTTCACATGAGTCATTGTTGGTTAATGTTGATATATCCTTAACAGCTAAAGTTAAAATGGGGACATGAGAATTGGTACAAGCTACAGGCAAGGGCACTCTAGAGATTAACACCAGAAATGGCAAGAGGCAGATCCATGAAGTAATGTTGGTCCCTGGACTTGATGCAAATCTGCTTAGTGTAGGGCAAATGGTTGAACACGGGTACCATTTGACCTTTGGGAACAGGAAAGTGAATATTTATGAAGATGAAGGATTCACTCAAATGATTGCCACAGTTCCAATCTTTGGGAACATATGCTTTTCTCTATCCCTGGATTGTGTCAATGCAGTGGCAAGAAAGGCCACAGTTGAAGGGAATGCCTGGCTATGGCATAGCAGGTATGGTCATCTAAACTATTCTAGTTTGATGACACTGCAGAAACAAGAAATGGTCTGGGGTCTACCTAGGCTGTCAGATTCATGAATCTATTCAATCCATGATAGTGAGAAAGTTAGAAAAATTCCCATTGGTAGGCCTAAAGATGAAGATCAAATGATACGGCCTCATTACAATCTTGGTTCTTATAACGTGAAATCCGGATATGCAAGGATCAAAATGCACGACCGGCTTTTCATAGCACTAGCACTACGAGGGAGTTGAGCTTTGATATTTTCCCTAAGGAAGTGTGGGAAATAATTTGGAAGGCCATAACTACTCCTCGATTTGGAAATTCTGTGGAAAGTCATGAAGTGGTGTCTTCCAACCAAAGCAAACTTGTTCCATTGACACCTGGGGTCTAATTGTATTTGCCTCATTCACCCTGAAGCAGTGTAGCATCTTTTCTTATGGTGCAAAGGTGCTACTTGCGTGTGGTTTGAAGGTATGCTCAATTATAGAATTGATATCCACGTAATTACATCTTTTGGGAAATGGTTGGATGAGGTATGTCGAAAGGCCCAGGATGGGGATCAGGATCACATATAGGTAACATCCATTGTGGCATACACTGGGAGATTTGGAAACATAGATGCAAATATTTCTTTGAAGGCATTTTGTTCAAACCTCAGGAAATCATTCGTCTGGTCAATAGGCAGACTTTAGAATTCTAGGCCTCACAAATGAATATTCATCGTCCCATTATATCTTATGATGCGGTTTCCACTCCCCAAAACATGTGGTGCCTTCCTTTGCCTTCTCTAGTGAAAATTATTTGCGATACTTCATTGTCAACGATTGGGAAAAAAGTGGGCATTGATGTAGTAATTAGAAATCACGAAGGACGCCTCATTGCAGCAAGCTGCTTCACCCAACCGGCAACGAGTGCCTTAAAGGCAGAAGCCTGGGCGGTGCTCATGGGATGCCTCTTTGCCTTGGAGCATCAACAACGACACATCATTCTGGAAACAGATTCCCAGGTTATTATGAACAATATCTCAGGGAGAATTGATCGAGGAAATTAGGAGCTATACCCTATCCTCTCGAGATTGAAGGAATACAGGTAGCATTTTGAAGAGTTTCAGCTTTGATGGATTCCACGCTAGGTTGCACCAAAAAGTCCTCGGGCCCCGGTATCGCGTTTTGGATACCAATACCGGTTTGATACGCGTCTGATACGCTAGGATACGTTCGGATACGGTATCGATATTTGGATACGTTTTGGATACGCGCGTTTCATAATTCGATACGCATTCTGTAATTGTTATTGATACGCGAGGGCATAAATGTCAAAACATAATTGGGTACATGCGTTTTGTAAATATCAAAACAAATCTAGAAATCAGATCCAGCCTTTTCCCGTTCCAGTGTTCGTCTCTCCCTCCTTCTCCATCGCCTCTCCCTCGCCTCACCTCTCTAATTTGAAGGCGTTCGTTCCGTAGCAACATCAGATGGATCTAGCAATTCCAGCCTTTCCCGTTCCGGCGTTCTCCTCACCTGTCAGTGGTGACTCTTTGGTATTGACCACTAGAACTCTTACTTGAAGCATCGAAATATGGGGTTGCGGTGGATTTATGGAGCATTGGTTGCATACTAGGAGAACTGTATTCTGTTTCTGGAAAGCCTATCCTTCCCGGGAAAACAGAGGTAAGATATTAATTTAGTTTATCCCCTCACATATGTTCGTCCTTGGCTGTCACTAATTCTTGTTCTTCTGAGTTTAGAAAGGAGGTGTCCGAGCTACAACTTTCCCTCCTACACGACTCAGCAGCTGTGTCCACAGAATCCAAAGTTCCAGTGAAAACAATTTCTAAAACGTCAGGGCAAGTGAGTTCTTTATACTGAAACTGTGCAACTTCTGAATTTTGTAGATTAATTAATTTTTTGTATTACTTAGGGAAATGGGTAGTATGCAGTTTATAAGGTAATTGGTGGTTGGTTCGGGTAGAATCTCTTTCTTATGAAAAGTTAGTTAGCGTTGATAGTGAATCACTAATCTTTTTAATTATTTCAGTCCACGTTTAACTAAAATGGTGGTAACTGAAATGGGCTTCTGCCTCATAAAACTTAGCCCAAAATATTGGAATATATTGATGTATAATTCTTCCATAAGTACTGTAGAATGTCATGAATGATCTTTTTGAAGTGCAGGTTTAAGTTTTTTAAAGGTTCATTAGCAGATATGCTTATATTAGCATAGAGGAAACACGCATATAATGTGGTTGCACATTTGTAATTAGATGCCCAGATATTTCTAAATCAAATTTTGCTTGAACAAGTATCAAGTATATTGAGTTATAGGTTATATGTGTACCGTGATTCATATTAGTGGGAAATTAGTACAGGAAATTCATTGTGGATATGTTTGAGATTGGTGGGTTGTTGGGATATGATAAGATAAACACAAGTCTGTATAGTTATTGTTTGGGATTGGTTCTACCGATTTGGTAGGCTGTTCACCTTTCTTGGGTTTGAGATTCTGGTTTGAAATGGATTATAACGTGTGTTATTTGACTATGCACTTGGGTTGGTAATGGGAGTAGTTGGTTTGCAAGAATATTGATGGCATCAAGTACGTGTCTTCGACTTTAAGTAGTAAAATGATCACTTTTCTAGTTTGTGGTTTGGAAAAATAGAAAACATCCAATAAGACTTGGCTGCTTTGAGTTTTGACATTGATGTTGGAAGGCCACACAACTTAGTGGCATAAGATAAGATTTATGCTAAGATTTGCTTAATGGACTTCCAAAGTAGTTGGTGATTGATCTTGTACCTAAGCATGTTTGTGGCCCTACTGTCTATTCAATATTCATGGGACCATATTTGATTTGCTCGACAAGAATTTTTGTGTTTGTGTTTCCGTATCCTTTGTTATATGATAAACTGAATTTGCTTACTTGTTGTTAACTATATTTGAATTTTAATATATTATTTATTTTCCGTATCCTTCTCGTATCGTATTCTTTGATTTTTTTGATTTTGGCATATCAGAGTATTGTGTCGTATCGTATCCTCATATCCGTATCCATTTCGATGCAACATATATTCCACGATCTACAATCAAGGTAGCGGATATGTCAGGACCTACCCCCAATCCCCCAGGATTAAGGGCTAAGTCCTGCTTCCATCTAACGTACGTATGACACGAAGGCTAAACCGACGTCCAACCTCCATGTGACACGTAAGTCGGACAAAGGATTCTCGATCCAACCGTCCAAAAGCTTCCGGACTTCCCAGAGTGTGCAGGCTCTACTGTGGCTCACGTGTGTGATGTCTCCGTCTCTCTCGACCAACAGCCCGCACCGCAACAACCTGGAGGGAATCGAAAACACAAAAAGTCTGTGAGTGGACAAAAATAAAGTATAGGGTTAAAAACAGTTCATAAAACAAGTACATTTATACCCTTCAATTAAAACCAATGCATGTATATCAAGTCCATGTCATGAATCCATTCAATATTTAGGTTAAGCAAACCATGTAAGAAAAACCGAACACAGTTTCCTTTTCTAAAATCCCGGGCCTCAGCCTAAAACCATCGAAAAACCATTATTAAAAACCATCATCATCAAGTATCAGTGAAAACCAAAACACATTTGAACCACATCTCCATCTATCGAACCTGCTGGATCTATCTGAATCTTTAAACTCCCGAGTCTTTAAACTCAATTCAGGCATTAATATAATCCGAGTCTTTAAACTCCCGAGTCTATAAACTCAATAGGCCTACGGGGGAAAATCATAATATCCGAGTCTTTAAACTCCAGAGTATTTAAACTCAATCCGGGTCTTTAAACCCAATTCGGGCCCGCCCATGTCATAATCATATCCGGGTCTTTAAACCCAATAACCAGATCCAGCAAATCCAATCCAAACATTGAAAACTATTTTCCATTTCCGAATCCGAATCTGCAATCTCACCAGGATCCCGAATCCAAACCCAGAACTCATATCCATCATCCATTTCCAAATCTGAGTTCAAAACCATCATTTCATAAGCTAGCATCCGGAATAACCATTCCGAACCTAACCCAGAAATCCATTTTCAAGTTCCAAATCGAATCCCGAATCGACATCCGGAAATCCGATTCCAAAACTCGAAATCACGTTTCTCAAAACCACTTTTTGAACTAGGCTTCAAGCCCGAAATCACTTTCCAAAATCCTTTTACTTTCATTGAAATCAAATTGTATTTCAAATCCTGAAATCAAATCATTAAAACCAGGTTCAAATCATAATATCCATCAAAACCTCGTAAAACGTGAAATTTTGTAAATTCCTCGAAAAACGTACAAAATCGTAAACCATCAAGATCATAAATCAAATCATAGCATCACGTATAGAAAACATATAAAAACATATATGCATGCATCAAGCGTTAGAAAAACAAAGTCCACTCACAGACCATCGCGTCGTCGCCTCGATACACGCGCACCTATGCCGTTTCCGGCCAATCCGCTATCCTCGGCTCTCCCGAACCTGTCCAAATCCCATAATAAGGTCACTAACTACTTCATAATACTCATACTTAAGCCCTGTATTTTTCCCGAATTTGTAACTATTTTTAACCGAGCCCTAAAACGTTCGGACGTTCCGAAACATATCGAGACGATGTCCGATTGACTCGAAACCAGTGGCAAAATATTCGTTACATCGAATACTTTAAAATCGTGTTGGAACCTTCCCCAAAAGGGTCCCCACGCGTCCTCACGTGCCGCCCAAAGGGGCTGTACGTGAAGCCCACTCGTCACACTATTCATCGTCTTCAACCTCTCGCTGGACCGGTTCAGACCGGTTCGAACCGGCGAGGGCGGTTCACAGCTATTTCCATCGTTTTTCAATTCCTATTTCCCTCCTGTTAATTCATTTGTGTTTTTCTTTTGATTTACTATTGGTTCCTCACCTAACCATGTGAATTTAGGGCTTAGAACGTACCTCCCGATTCAAAGGGCAAGATTTCAGAAATTGCAGCCCTCCGTTCCCGGCCACTGTGAGTTCTCTGGTCACGGTCTCTTACCCTCTGAACTCAAACCATCCTCTAGGAGCTAACACAGTGACCTAAAATAGGTGTCAACTTATAAACCAATATTTTTTTGCCCTTTTAATCAAACCGAGAAAACAGAGATCGTTACTTGCACCCTTCGATTCCTCCGTGGCACGACCACCGTCCTACCATCTTCCTCACTTCATTTTGGTCACTGAACATTTCCAACAGCCCTGATTCCACTTAAACTCACCTACAATCCAAATAAACCTGCACAATCCCCTGTTTCTATTTCCTTCTGTTCCTCTCCCTTCTCTCACCCATTTCACTCTGTTTTCCACTTGATCACATCAACACAACACAGGTTTACTCACGGCACAAGCACAACCTGAAACACAGGCACTACACCCACACCCAAAGACTCTGTCTTTGTCTCTGTTCTCAGAAACCGGGCAACCAACTTCCAATTTCCTTGTTTTAAAACCAAATGAGTCGGTGAAGAAAAGGTTCCACCACCATCTAGACCTGGACACGTGTTCCAATCTCTGTGGGTTTATTTCCCCAAGTCAACCAAGTGTCCACCTCTGGCTGGGCATGGATTCCAATGCAGGCCAATGACCAAAATTCCCCTACCTTCATAATTACGATTTTGCCCCTCGCGTTCCTAGACCCAAAACTAATTCATCTGAAGTCCGACGACGATGTGTCACATGTCGTTGTACTCAGGACATCGAGACCTTCCTAACGGTCCTCGAAGTTCATGCAAATTTCATGTCGTTTGCAAAGTCAACAAAATGCCCCATTTTAACTAAATTACCAAATTGCCCTTGAACTTCCGAACATCATAACTTCCTCCTCGGATGTCGGAATCGGACGTGCCACCTGTCTATGCATTCGTGACGTCCCAAACTATGTCACAGTCATCGGCTAAAGTCCATTTGACCACCCGGACGAAATGTCAACATTTTACCCATTCCAAGGGCAAAATCGTTATTTTGCACCGTCCGTCAGAACGCACCCAACTAATCACCAAATTAACTTCACTAATTCGTCAATAACAACTAATCTAACCCCGAGTTCCGGGACGGGTCGTTACAGGATACCTTGCGGATACCTTTGATTTGCATGCACGACGAAGAATGAGCAGGGAGGTTTGGTTAGAACGTCCTTCATCCTTTCTAGTATTTGTTTTTTTGAATAATGATAGGCTCACATACCCCCCGCTTGAAGTATTTTTGATATGGGTTTAGTGGAGTTGGCACCTCTGATCTGTCATGTGCCTTTACTCCCTCAACGCTCTCTGGTTTCTTTTTAGTTGTATTTAGCTTTTACTTTGTAATCAGCTCCTTTATGTTTTAATGGAGTTACATTTAAGATATTTTTTTTTTATGTCCAAACAACCAAATATACCATGGTTGCATGAATCTATCTATCGTAAATAGGCTTTAAGGATATTAGGCTTTAAAGATATTGCGATATAATTGTCGAGATGAAATAGAGATCTAAAAGATCGAATGGAATGATACATAGAAAAATAAATCCCATATGAATTTTAAAGGATTCATTTACTTTAATGTAAGGGAATTCATCATTCGAAGGGATGTAGTGTAAGACCTGTGTCCTGTAGGGAACAGTGAACGATCCCACATTCCTGCGAGGGGGGAATGGTAGTGTGCCTTAAAGGTGTAGGCACACACCTATCTAGCGCGAGGCCTTCTGGGAGTTCATTGGCTTTGGATTTCTGGGGAACTCCAAAGTTAAGTGAGTGGAGGCTTGTGCAATCCCATGACGGGTGACCTACTGGGAAGTTGCACCGTGAGCTCCCGGGAACAAAACTCTGCAAGCTGGACTGGTTCGGCTAGTGAGTGTAGAAGGGACAATATCGTGTTAGATAGAGTGGGCCGTTGCGCAACTCTGATCTAAACGAGGCCTTTTGGGAGCTCAGTGACTTTGGGTTCAGTTGGAACTCCAAAGTTAAGCGAATTGAGGCTGGTGCAATTCCGTGATGGGTGACCCTCTAGGAAATTACACCGTGAGCTCCCGAAAACAAAACCGTGAGTGTATGTGCAAGGAGGCCCAAAGTTGACAATATCGTGCTAGATGAGTCAGGACCTGAAAGAAGAGGGTAGTCGGGGAAGTGTGCCAGCGAGGACGCTGGGCCCTAAGGGGGTGGATTGTAAGACCCGTGTCCTGGAGGGAACGGTGAACGATCCCACATTCCTGCGATGGAGGAATGGTCTAAGAGGGGAATGGTAGTGTGCCTTAAAGGTGTAGGCACACACCTATCTAGCGTGAGACCTTCTGGGAGCTCATTGGCTTTAGATTCCTGGGGAACTCCAAAGTTAAACGAGTGGAGGCTAGTGCAATCCCATGATGGGTGACCTACTGGGAAGTTGCACTGTGAGCTCCCAGGAACAAAACCCTGCAAGCTGGACTGGTTCGGCTAGTGAGTCCAGAAGAGACAATATCTTGTTAGATAGAGTGGGCCGTTGCACAACTCTGATCTAAACGAGGCCTTTTGGGAGCTCGGCTGGTGCAATTTCATGATGGGTGACCCCCTAGGAAGTTGCACCGTGAGCTCCCGAAAACAAAACTGTGAGGGCAAGGGCAAAGAGGCCCAAAGCGGACAATATCGTGCTAGATGAGTCAGGACCTGATAGAGGAGGGTCGGGTCCTGACACGTAGACTATTATTTCACATTTCATTTAGTTTATATCAAAATTGAATAAAGAATTAAGAAAATCTAATAAAATAAAAAGAGAATGAATCAATGAAATGTTGCTAGATCGATTTTTTTTGGGGGTAAATTTGAGTAAGAACTAAGGTGGGGTGAGGGTTTTATAGAATTTTATGTACCACACGCACTCGCATCCGAAAAGTAGGTTGGTTTGAATTGGTCAAATACTACACTTCTCTCAACCGAGCTGAACCAACACACTTAGATAAGACTGCTTAAACAAAATTAATTTGCAACATAGTATTAGAAAATAAATACTCAATCGTTATAGTTTTCCTCTTCAATATATGTGATTCGAATTATGAACCCTTTCCTGAGGCCCCCGCCGACGTCTCCAGACTCTCTAACGTTGCTGTCAACCACCATATCCCAATTCAAGAATTTTAACCTGATTCCCTTTTGAAGCTCGCACAAGACGCGCTATCAGAAGGGCTTCTCCCGTCTCTTGGGATCGATTAACTCATATGCAAGTTCCGTTCACATGGAGCCTTTCCCTTCTTCGTCAATCCCTTTTGTTTCTTCCGTAGGGTAGGTATACTGTGTACATCACAGGAATTTCTGTCTCATGAAAGCGAATTGGATTTAGTCCATGACTTATTCATATTAAGCAAATGGCATAAACAAAAACATAAATGAATATTCGAAGAATGGGTCGGCCGGCCACTAACAACAATACATATAAGTTTGAAGCAATTTACTATAATTATAACTTTGATGGATTACGTTTATAACAATGCAGCTAAACCTCGAACTTGTCAATCTCACGCAACAGTATTATATGCCTAAGACTCGACGTCCTATATATATGCACTATGTTACACACCACACTAATAATGCAGCACATTTGCAAACTAACCTCATTTCAACAATGTCTACCGAAGAACTTTCCGGCGATGATCAGCTATATATCGGCAGGAGCACGAATGGATTCGACCCAGAAACAGGAATATATCATGCACTTCTCAGCCTCCGTCACGGTTGCAAAATCCCCACAAGGCAGAACCTTGACACAGCCACATTTGTATTGTCACAGTTCCCGCAGAATCACCAGGCCGAGTCTCGAGTTGCACTCATTGACTCGGTCACCAACCAGCGAGTCACATATGCACAACTTTATCACTCAATTCAGTGTCTTGCCTCAGGCTTGTACCAGGGACTTGGGATTAGAAAAGGGGACGTTGTTTTCCTCTTGTCCCCTAACTCACTTCTATACCCAACCATATGCTTGGCAGTACTATTAATTGGTGCAATTTTAACCACTGCAAACCCAGTTAACACCGAGTCAGAAATTGGTAAGCAAGTTCGTGATTCGGGTGCCAAGTATGCGATTTCAGCTGCTAAGGAGCTGCACAAATTGGCGCAAATTGGGGTGCCTACGATGTTGACATCAAGACCATCAGATGATACTACTGGATTGCTGTCTGTTGAAGAACTGATTGAAGGATGTGATCCAATTCCAAAGGAGTTGATTCCAGCCCGTCCAACTCAGTCGGACACTGCTGCTATCTTGTACTCTTCTGGAACTACTGGGACAAGCAAAGGTGTAGTTCTAACACATGCAAATTTCATTGCCGTTATGACAATGCTTAGATGGACTGTGGATGAAACTTCAGCTCAAGATGATGTGTTTTTGTGCTTCATACCTATGTTCCACATCTATGGGCTCGCTTTTTTTGCGCTTGGATTGTTTTGTTCAGGAACCACCACAGTTTTGATGCAGAAGTTCGAGCTCAACTCCATGTTAGATGCTATCAAGACTCACAAAGTGAGTAACATACCAGCTGTGCCCCCGGTGATTCTTGGACTAGTGAAGTATGCAAGCAAAGCTCCTTGTGACTTGTCGTCGCTGAGGAGGGTAAGTTCAGGAGCTGCACCATTGAGCAAAGAAGTGATCGACGAGTTCAAAGAGAGGTTTCCTTGGGTTCAGATGAGGCCTGGCTATGGCCTAACTGAAAGCTGTGGTGCAGCAACTTATTTCGTCTCTGGTGAGCAGGCCAAGGCTCACACTGCCTCATGTGGGATGTTGCTGCCAAGCTTTTGTGCTAAGATAGTTGACATTGAAACTGGAGAGGCCTTGCCACCATATAAGGAAGGAGAGCTGTGGCTGAAGAGCCCCACCATTATGAAAGAGTATTTGGGGAATGTAGAAGCAACAGCTGCAACTTTTGATTCGGAGGGATGGCTGAAAACTGGTGATCTTTGCTATTTTGATGACGAAGGGCTTCTCTACATTGTCGATCGGATCAAGGAGCTCATCAAGCATAATGGGTATCAGGTAAAAATCATTTCCCCAATGCTTTCCTTGAACGGATTTTGAACCAGTTTGCATAATGCTTTCCTTGAATGGATTCCAACACCAATGCAGGTTGCTCCGGCAGAATTGGAGGCAATACTTCTGAGTCATCCTCAGATTCTCGATGCAGCAGTTATACCGTGAGTTGCTTGGCTATTTTTCCATCTCACTGTATATCCGTATCGGTCTCTGTCAATAATAAAAAACTGAAATGCAGGGTTGACGATGAAGAAGCAGGACAAATACCAATGGCATATGTGGTGCGAGCAGCTAGTCCAGATGGACTCACCGAGGACCAAGTCATTCAATTTGTTGCCAGTCAGGTCAGTCTCAGATTTTGCCTCTTTCTCAGTAGTCATTATTCTGAGAAATACTTTTTAACTCTTCTTTCTACTTTGGAAAGTTCAGGTGGCCCCCTACAAAAAAGTAAGAAAAGTAGATTTCATCTCTGCCATTCCCAGGTCACCTGCAAGTAAAATCCTAAGGAAGGAACTGGTAACTTTACAAAGCAATCAGAAAATAGTCTCCAGATTGTGATGCTTTTTCCTCTGCCATGGCGAAGAGTCGCACACAGGCGCAAGTTCTTTCACAAGGTTCCCAGAGCAGCTACAAATTTGGAGGCCCTTTAAAATGACAAACTTGTAATTGTCCTGCAAATGCTTCGGAGAGAACATAACTATTACCCTGTTTAAGCATATAGAGGGTAATGGAAACTGGAAAAAGTGAGATTATAAAGCATGTAATTGTCATTTGCATCATACATTTGAGGTTTTACATTCAAGAACCATCCATGTTCTCCACTCCAAGAAACAGTCATGAATTTTCAACATGCTTTGCTCAGTCATTAATAGTTTAAAACCGAATCTGGGAGGAAGGAATTGAATACCAGTATGAAGCATAGAGCGGACTTGTCAAGGTCCTGAAGAATAGTGATATTGTTCCTAGAGCATACCAGTATGGAATTATGCCTTCACAACCATATATGACAGATCAATCAGTAAAGGATCTAGACATGTCACATACAGATCAATCAGTAAAGCATCCAGACATGTCACAGAGACTATGCAAGGAAAAAAAAAAGTACTGGAACAAAACTTGAACAAGAGTCACTAATCCTTGCACCACTACCACAACAACCTACCACCCCTTATCAAGGATATAGTGATAAGTCCAACCGAAAAACCATTTCATCGATTCAATAGTCCATATTTACCACATTACCATCTCCGGCATCCCAGATGCCTAGCGTCCCAGACGCTTGACGTCTCAGACGTCATATCTCACGGTATAATAAGCAACGCGTGCTGCCCAGGGTCTCTCCGGGTCCATATCTCTAACATCCCAGATGTTTGACGTCTCAGACGTCTAATCATAGCAATCATGCACCTGAGTTACTATACGGTCCGGTAGCTCCGTACAATGACCCCTCGCAGGCAATGCACCGTGATTTCCCCAGTGTCCTAGACACCTGGAGGAGACCACCACATATCCTCGTATCAAGATGGTATATGGAAAACAGTTTTATCAAATCATTTCACAACATTTCAATGGGCCCTGCCCGAATCTCCATAAAACATCACAATTCCATTTAGGGTCTCCGACCCGAAATCACATTTATAAAACATAGGGTCCCAGACCCGAAATCACATTTATAACCCAACTGGGCCTCATGCCCGATTCTGTAAATCACTGGGCCCACGGCCCAAATTCATAAATCAACTGGGCCTTTGGCCCGATTTCGTAAACAACTGGGCCCCTGGCCCGATTTCATCAAGTAACTGGGCCCCCAGCCCGATTACGTAACTCAAATAGACTCTAAGTCCGAGATTTCCAAAACAATTGGGCCTCATGCCCGAGTTCATCTTTCCAAGTTCAAGACCATTTCATCACATTATTCATGAAACCACAAGCATGTAAAACCACAGTAAAACCGTTAGCCTCGATATACGTGCAATATCGAAGACATTTCAAAATACGTGTAACATACCCAAAATCAATAATCACAATCCCCGTCATGGAAATCACGTATATAAAACATATAACACAGTTAAGCATGCATAGGATTTATAAAACCAAAGTCCACTCACAGATCGTCCAACGATGCGCCTCGATACGCATTCCATAAGCCTTCATGGGCTAATCCGACCTCTCCGGGTCATCCTGACCTGTCCAAATCATATCCAAAGGTTACTACTAACCTATACAAGTCCATATTAAGAACCCTAAACTTTCCCGGAAAAGTCAACGTTTACCGTACACGCATCCCGAGGTGAAAAACCTCGATTTGACCAACTTAACAATCTCTGATCGACCCGAAACCACCACCATTGGATCCGGATCGTCGAAACCTTTAAAATGGTTCTGGTCCCACCTAAAAATATACTCACACGCGCCCCAACGCGCGCGTCAAAGTTCTAGTCAAACGTTAACCGCAAAGTCAACGCTGACGTCATCATGAACAGTAAATCAAAGAGTCAAAGTCAACTCGTAAACTCGCCGGCGACCGAGTCAACTCGCCGGAATTTCTCACCGGAAAACTCCATTGATGCCCCAAACTTCAAACTTCCATATCTCACTCGTTTCTCAACGAAATTCGACGTTCTACCTATGTAAATCCATCTACTCGAGCCAAGGATTCCAAATATCAACCCAGAAATTTCAGAAAGTACCTGGATTTTAAGTTATGGCCATTCAAAGTTTCGGCCAGAATTCCAATCATCATTCCTGCCACCTCCAACGTCCAAATCCGTCCCAAATTGCACCTACAAGCTCGTGAGAGCTCAAAGAACATCATCCTAAGCTTAGAATCGATCAACACCATCAAAATGAAAAACCAAAAATTTTAATCTCACGGTTTACCTTCTAAAATTCCGGCCACCGTGCACAACAGTCCTTGCCGTGGCCACCATTGGGTTCGTCTCAACATCCTCTCCAACTTTCATTCACGGGTCATAAGCAATCGATGATGATTGAGAGGTGTTTGTGTAGGATTGAGGTATACAGTTTTGAAGAAAAATAAATGAAGAAGATGAAGATGGTTGCACGGGAAGGAGGATAGAGAAAATGAGATGTGTGAGTTAATTAATTAATTAAATGGACTAATGGACATAGATCCACAATTTCGGGGTCTCAAAACAAGGGATGAGTGACACTGGTCACTCATCCAAGTGTCCATAATCATCAGTCACTATTCACTATTATAATATTATTTAATTCAAATCTCGGTTCGTTCGGTTAATCGATTTCGCTCCCGTGACCACAACTTCGTCGTCTAACCTCCGATTTCGGCGTGCCGCCTGTCTATGGATTCGTATCAACTCGATCTACGTAACAGTCCTTGGCCATCGTCCATTGGACCTCTCGGATCAAAAGTCAACATTTGACCCCTTTTCAACCAAATTACCAAAATACCCCTCGACTTCCGAACGTCATAACTTCTTCCTCAAATTTCGGAATCAGACATGCCACCTGTCTATGAACTCGTGACATCCCGAACTACATCACAGTCATCGATCAAAGTCCATTTGACAGCGCGAACTAAAAGTCAATATTTTGCCCACGCCCAAGGGCAAAACGGTCATTTTGCACATTTCATCCGATTTCCCTCAACTAATCCCCGATTAGTCATTCTAAACCATAATTAATTAATATTTAATTCCAATATTCGGGACGGGTCGTTACAGAAGGGATAAATCAAACCTCAGCCTGTTCGGGGCTTCCAGAGCGCGCCAGGATCGGTGGAGGAGTGCGATGTCTCGGTCTCTACTACAGCCCGCATCCGTGATCAATCTGAAGGACATTAAAACCATTAAAAGCTGTGAGTGGACGAAAATCAATAAGTTCATAAAACACATTTATTACAAAGACATTTATGCCCTTCACTAAAAAGTATGCATGTATTCGAAGACCAATAATCAAACCATTTAGTTTAATTAAATCATTAGGGCCTTAGTCCAAAATCATAGATCCAATTAAGTGGGAACTCAACCCAAAACCGTAAATCCAAACCATGTGGGTCCTCACCCAAATCCATTAACACTGAAAACCAAAACACAAATTCGATAAATCTGAAATTCAAATACATAATCAAGTAAAACCATAAATCACATTTCCATCCAATACCATTATCTACCAATCCTCAGCATCCTAGACGCCTGACGTCCGAGACGTCATGTCATGGTCCAAACTACGCGTACTACCTGATGTCTCAACCCGAGTCAATCTATAACATTCCAGATGTATGACGTCCCAGACGTCTAGCAATCCTACTCCTGAGTCACTATATGGACCGGTAACTTCGTGTAGTGACCCCTCGCAAGCAATGCGTCGTGACTACTCCAGCGTCCCAGATGACTGGAGGAGACAATCCATAGATATAAGGATGGTATATGGAAAACCATTTCATAAATCATCTCAAACCGTCCAAATGGGCCTACGCCCGGGATTTCCATAAATCCATCGTAATCCACAAATCCAATTTCTCGAATCCAAAACCATTTATGAGTCCTCGACCCGAAATTACATTCATAGAACACAACTGGGCCTCATGCCTGATTTCGTAAACCAACTGGCCCCTTAGCCCGATGCCTCATTCAATAAAATGGACTCCAAGTCCGATAGTTCGGACACCAAATGGGTCTCAAGCCCGATTACATATTTCCAAATCCAAAATCATACCATGGAACCATTATTAAAATCATAAACCTCGTTATACGTGCAAATATGGAAAACATCTCGAAATACGTGCAAATATGTAAACCACCAATACCATAATCATCATCATAGAAATCACATATGTAAAACATATAAAATAGTTATGCATGCACCACAGTTTAGAAAACAATGTCCACTCACAGACTGTCCTACGCTGCCGTCTCGATATGAGTGTCATAAGCCTCCCCGGTGTAAATCACCATCCTTGGAATATCCGAGTCATTCCAAATCATACTAGAGGCTTACTAACCACTTCATTAACCTCCCATTAAATCCCCGTAATTTTTCTGAATTTTTAAACGTATTTAAACTAGCCCTTAAACCTTCGGACACCTCGAACTATATCGAAACGATGTACGATCGACACGAAATCAATCCCAAAATGTTCGTTACATCGATTAGATGAAAACACATGAAAATTCCCCAAAAACGTCTCCACGCGCCTGGCACAGGCATCCCTGTCCTCACGTTGAACCGGGTTTAGGCCGGTCCTCTGCAAGTCCAGTTCAACCGGACCGGCGAGACCGGTTCACCCTTATTCCTCTATCTTTTTCAGTCCATTTAATTCCTATTGCTTCGTTCCAACATTCCTAGTCGATCTATGACTTCAAAACTAGAAAATAAGGCTTAGAACTCACCTTCCAATTCGACGATCAAACCTCCAGTTTCCTCCGTCGTGCTTCCGTGATTCCGGCCACCTCCACCTTCGGTTTTGGTACCAAAGTGTTCATACAACCTCCAAGAACATGTTTCCATCATTAGAATCACTCAAGAATCACAAGAATCAAAAGTACCATTTGGATCACAAAACTTACCTTATCCGACTCGCATGAGTTCTAAGAACACGACCCTATCCACCAAACTGATCAACGCACCCTGGAACTCATCGTTCGATTTTTGAACCAAAACAAGGCTTACGTGTTTCGGTTTCTAATCACCACCGTCGTGGCTCTGCCGTAGTTCCCCTCCTCGTCGTCTCGTCCTCGTCTCACAGGTCACACATTCAGCCTCCCACAGCCAGTCACAATGACAAATGAAGATCATGGTGTGAGGGTTGTAAGGTTTGTATGGAAATGGTGGTGCACGGCTTTGGAGAAGAAAGATGAAGTTTGATGATGAAGATTAGATGAGAGGGATAGACGGTGAGGATGAGATATAGTTGATGAAAGGAGAAGATGATGGACGGTGAGGATTAAGAGATGAGATATGAGTGGAATAAAATATATATATATATATATATAATTAGCCAATGGGAACAAGATCCACCTTTTGGGGAATTTAGGTCGTGGGATGAGTGACACTTGTCACTCATCCAAGGGTTCCTGATTAATCAATTATTTACCAAGTTTTGATGTTATTTTAATTAAATCTAGGGTCGTAAGTTTAGTCGATTCCGCTTCCGTGACAATAACTTCCCCGTTCCACGTCCGATTTCGATGTGCCGCCTGTCTACGGACTCGTGACGTCCCGATCTACGTCACGGTCATCAGTCCTCATATGTTTGACTCTCCGAGTCAAAAGTCAACATTTTGTCCAATTCGAAGGCCAAAACAGTCATTTTACACCATCTGTCCGAATTCTCTCGATTAATCCCCGATTAATCATTCTAAATCCATAATTAATTAATATTTAATCCTGATATTCTGGGTGGGTCGTTACAACCTTCCCCTCTTAAATAATTTTTTCCTCGAAATTCATACGAACCCAGTTCCACATCCACATCGTGGAAAACAAGCACTGTCTCACCGTCAGGTTTAACATCCCATGTATACGTCTACACCCACTAACCAACATAATACTTGTCTGCACCCAGACGTTCCATCTTGAACCCACGTCGTATCGACTACACCTGACCACGTCGAGTAACATTGATCACACGTTCCGAGTTGATACCACCCAACAATTCTACCATTACACTAACACATTTAGCTGACACACTCAGCTTGATGGTTCTTCTCAATCACCAATCCACCCTGACATCTGTTCCATTGGGATTCACCAAATCTCACTCATCAATCCACGCTGACACAACCAGCCAAACTATCACCACTTGTTAGTCGCAAATCAATCTGGCATCTCTCCCACATCAAGAGTTATCAAATCTCACAATTTCTCCGCATTTCCTGAATTTTACCACGTCAACATCACACATCTCATAGTGTCGCACTCAGCTAGCACTCACGGCTCCATGGTCACCATTCGAGTCACCAACACAACTCTAACTCACGATAAAGTTGCACCAAGGTACCTCTTACCAAAATTTCCTCAGAAATCCATGCTGCCATTAGTGAGAGTTACAGAGCAGTCGCTCCACGCAAAGAAACCCGTGGTTACACTAACCAGCAACTCACTCAACCTGAGTATACGTATACCAACATCTCACTCGACCTGTGTGTAACTAGACCCCATCGAATACCTGCCCAACAGTGATACACATCACAACTCTAGGTTCCACTAGCCATCCACGGCTCTGAGCACCTGCTCATACAATCACTGAAGCCATCAAAATCACTTTTGCCTAGCGCACAGTATCCAATGTCCAGTTCACCTTCTCAACTGATCCAATGATATCAGAACTAAGCCGACTACCAACACGTTCAACCACATACCACTGGTACATCCCATATACTGTCATCAGGCATCACTCAGGCCTGTCCAGTATCGATCCACGGACAACGTACCCAGTACGTACATCCATCCACGAAAAATCCTACTACATAGCTCGTAGGTAAACATGCTTCAATTCTGGAGTCCATCTATCCAGTCCAGTACTAGACAGATCAAATACCCCAACTCATCATCCAACACGAGTCCCATGGTCATCCGACCAGTATCACAACGTCTACTCCTAAACATGTAATCCAACACTTACCAATTCGACTCACACCTACCAAGGCGTACCTATTCATGCCAAATAGAACATCCAATCTCACCCACGTCTACCGAGAAGCACCAACTATCAACCTATCGGTTACCTGCTCATTCGATTACCATATCATAATTGATTGACTTCGAAAGGAAGCCAATCCCATCATTGACATATCCAAGACTGACCAATCTGACCCCGTCGGATACCCACTCGTTCTACTAATATAACATATGGGATTAACCTCGAAAGGAAGTCGGTCCCATCATCCTCATACCCAAATATCCAAGACAGATCATATACACCTCAATTCACTCAACTATCGTCTCATACCGGATTAACTTGGAAAAGAAGTCTACCCAACATTCCCATATCCAACTCATGTCTTGTCAACACACTTACTATTCCAAAAGATTCTTCAACTGTCTCACAAAACGATTCTCCTCTACTCCTAACTTAGCATAATCACCAAGGCGAAGTCTACCAGCACGACCACGATATCACGATCCATGTCATCCTGATCCACCACAACATCACCCGATCATCGACATCACGATCCTCGATCGTCACAACACTCTATATCCTCAACTTCACGATCCTGATCAACCTAGGATCCACACATGTTTATTCCGCTAACGACCAGATTTCAGGTCATAGGGTCTTACACCCTCTTTGAATCCTTATACTATCACATCGTTCCTTAACCGTTTCACATCTAATCACTCAGTCAATGACGAAACACATCTAGACTGTGGGTTCTCTCCAATTACCTCATATCAATCCTTGTCATTCCACCTAGGAAAATCAAGGATGATCCAAGATGATGACATCAAAATTCATCCCTCGTGAGTGCAAGCACAAACCCACTGCACCCACCACACCATGTAATACCAACATCGTCTTCCACCAAGCAGAAAACAAGAAATCTCATTCACCTAATTTTGAAATACCCAACTCCTCCTAATGACCCAAAAAACATCATGAGTCCACCAACCAATACACGATCAACGTACTGGTGACAACAACCATCATTTGCCATGGGTAGAAAATAAGAAGTCACCCCCAATGACTTCAGAATATCCATCACCAATGCTGAATCAAGAACTATTGTCGTCGCCTTAATCACAACTTCTCTCAATTCTGAAGTTCCAACCATGTTGGAACCAACTCACTCGTGCATCAACCACGTGTTTGTACCAAGCTAACTTGGTACCACAACTCGCCTATTCGTTCATACCGTTTCATTCATTTACCACTTAATCATTCCAATCACATCAGTTATAACACTCAAGGTTGGGTTAAAGTCTGAACACATCTCAACCACTGCTGGATCCCGTCCAGTCCAACTCATCCACTACAGAATCTCAGATATCGAATGTATGCCCATCACAACGGAGTCATATCCCAACTCGTGGTTCATCGTCATTATAATCACCGGCACCCAATGTGCGAATCAAACAACCCTAGATCTTTGCTCATACCGAGCAACGACCCCGTACCTCTGCTCATGTTGGAGGAACTCTGCCTCCCTCGTACCCAACAACTCTGGGTACAATCACCCTAACAACTCATACAAGAAAAGGAAATGTTCCATGAACGTCACCCGATTCACAACAACCACAACTACAACCACTCTCGATAATAGTTCCTGCCACAAACTCGTGCAGACCCAACCATCAGACATCGCTATCGAGACTCCACATCCAACCGGAATCAACCGCCAGTACTCAATACTATGTATCCCCACTCCGAAATTCCATCGACAAGTATCACACCCTGGTAACCTGTCCAACCAATCTTTAACTAGTCTCAACTCGAATCAACTAGTGTCGTCCACCAGGACATCCCCGACCTCATATGCACCAAACTATCCATCACAAACTAGGGTAGCACGATATCCAACTAGGCCTAACCAATTATCACAACTTCGGCTGCAGAGTGCAGTACCATCACCAAAGCTAACATGACATGACCAACCAAGGGTCTCGACTCTGAAAAATAGACAAAGTAAAACCACTCGCCGACTCCCATTTTCGAATCATACATCACACACTAGGGTTCAAGAAACCCGACTGCGCTCAGCAGTACCACTATCCAACTTAACATGACCTAACTATCTAATGGTCACAACTCCATACTATCGTCATATCCAATGCTGAAATATCATGATAGACGATTCCGACATAACCGTCCTACGGTCAAAACTCTAAAGCACTGTTACGTTCATCCCTCAATAGCGTACCACACTACCAAACCATGATAGAACTATGGCACACATAAGCATCAAATGCATAACCTGTTAGAGCTCGTCCCAATCCCCCCGAGATTAACGCGGGATGCGCCTGATCCCTTCTGACACGTAGTGTCAGATAAGGGAAATTCTGACTTTATCCCGCGATCAACCTGAAGGGTAGTCAAAAAATTTAAAAGTTGTGCGTGGACCTTGTTTTCTAAATTAATGCATGCATAAATGTTTATTATGTGTTTTAATACATGTTTTGTGATGTCATGAGTGCTTTGGTGTGTGTTCACGTATTGGCATGTGTTTCGAGGTTTCGACCTTATACGGTGCTTATATGTACTATGCTTTCTACGATGGTTTAAATGAAATGGTTTTAGATTTAAAAAAGGATAAACTTGGGCATGAGATCCATTTTTTTTATCTCGAGCATGTGGCCCTATTGATGACCTATGGGTCTGAGTCGTGGTCGCGGCAAGTGCTATGTGCACGGTGACGGATGATATGACGCTCACCTCTGGATTGGGATGTGTTCCTTCCGGACAGGTCACAATGCACGACCCGCTGTCGAGCAGCCATTGGAAGCTCGACTTCGGAGTGCTGATGGTTCAGGATATCGATTGGTGATGAGTGCACCATGATCTAGTGGTGGTCGCGTCGGTTGATTCGTTCACGGTGACATACCAGGATTGAGAGCGATCCTAGATGGATGGTAAAACGCATCACTATGATCAAAATCTTGACTAACCCTGAGATATAGGGCACGATGCTCAGCTGAGTCATGAGTTCGCGCTTGAGGCTAGTTGGTGTACGTTTATGATTTCGGGTCGGGGACCCTAAATGGATTTCTGGGTTCATGACGGTTTATAGGAACCGGGCATGAATCCTTTAAAAGGTTTTAAGAATGTTTTCGATATATATATATATATACCTTCCTTTATTTGGATTGTCTCCTCCGGGGAGGGTTGTTGGCCTGGGTGGACCCGGAGTAGTCACGGAGCACTAACTGAGTGGATTCGCCTCCGTTAGGTACCTTACTCTCAGGAAGGCTTATGGATTATAACCTCCAGGGAGGGTCATTGATCTACGGACATTGACCTTGGTGGACCCTGGGGAGACTTGGGATTTGAGACCCCGAGTAGCACGCGCGTAGCTTTAGAAACCATGACATGATTGGTTATATGTTATATTTATATGTTATGTGATGTGTACAGGTTTTGGGCTGACACTCCGTGTTAGACGGGATCAGGCGCGTCCCGCTTTAATCCCAGGGGGATTGGGACGGTTCCTGACAAATGGTATCAGAGCAAGGTTTGTTCTTACGGTGCGCACAGGTCGAGGATGTGATGTTTCTATGGGATGCAGTTCATTATCAACCTAATAGTTAAGATGCCAGTACGATAGTTAGCAGGATTGAATCGTGAATCGTCTTGGTTCGGCACTTGATGCCTGGGGTTGCCATAGTTCTGTCATGGTTGGCAGTGTGGGACCCTTCCGAAGGGTGAAGGAAACAGTACTTTAGAGTTTAACCGTGAGACGATTAGGTTGGGATCGTCTTTCACGATGTTTTAGGATCAGTTTTGACAATAATTAGGAGTTGTGACCGTTAGATGGTCGGATCTTACTGAGTTAGGTGGCTTTGCTTCCGGGAGCAGCCGGGTTCGAGGAACCCTAGTTGAACTGATGGTAGGATTGGATTGACATCCATACAATGTCGGGACCGCGGGGTTGGTCAGATTGTGTATTATACTACCTCTGCAGTTGGGTTCAGAGGGACCCTAGGTAGTGATCGTGGAACCCTAAAGTAGGATGTATGGTTCGGAAAGGTGAGTTGGCGAGTGGTTCGACTTTGACGACTTTTTAGAGTCGAGACCGTCGCGATCAAGTCATGTTAGTTTTAGTGATGGGACTACACTCCGCAGTCGAGGTTGTAGTAATCGGTTAGACCTCATTGGTTGTCATGCTACTTTAGTTGTGATGGATAGTTAGTGCAACTAAGGTCATGGATAACCTGGTAGACGACATTGGTTGAGTCGAGTTACATTTGGTTAGAGATTGGTTGGGCAGATTACTAGGGTTGGTACTTGTCGATGGAATCCCAGAGCGGGGATACGTTATAGTTAGTACGGGTGATTGATTCCGTTGGATGCAGAGTCTCGATAGAGATGTCTGGTGGTTATGTCCGCACGAGTTGTGGCAGGCACTACTATCGAGAGTGTTTGTAGTTGTGGTTAGGGTGAATCGGGTGACGTTCAGGGAACGTTTCCTTTTCTTGGTTGAGTTGTCAAGGCGACTGTACCCAGAGTTGTTGGGTACGAGGGAGGCAGGATTGCTCCAACTGGAGTAGTGATGGTCCATATCCTTTTGGATGTATTTTAATGGTATAAGTCGATAGGTGAACTTGGTAGTAAGTTAGGCCGATTATGGACACGTGGTTGATGTCCAAGTGTATTGGTTCCAACATGGTTGGAACTTCGGAATCGAGAGAGGTTGTGATCGAGGCGAACAGGGGAGTGCTTGATTCCGCCTTAGTAGCGGGTATTTCGAAGTCATTTTGTAACAACCCGTACCTTTAGGAAGGGTACCAATGTAATTTTGTAAAATATTGGTATAATAGGACGATTTTGCCCTTGTGAATAGTATGTCAAAGTTGACTTTTTGATTCGCAGGTTGAACGAGCGTTGACCATTGACCGTGATGTAGTTTAGAACGTCACGGGTCCGTAGACAGGTGGCACGTCCGATTTGAACAATCGGAGGAAAAGTTATGATGTTCGAAAGGTCAAGGGCGTTACCGTAATTTTGGTTATTTGAAGGAAATGTTGACTTTTTGCTGGACTATTAGTTTTCCCTTAGACCGAGGACCGTTAGATAGGTCTCGACGTCCCAAGTACAACGACAGGCGGCACGCTGTCATCGGACGTCGGACGGATTAGTTATGGGTCTGAGAAGTTGAAGGGCAAAATGGTAATTTTGGACCTAGGGGCATTTTGGTCTTTTCACCATTGGGCCAATCAGATAAGACCACTTGGGAGTGTGTTATAGGATATTTATTTTGTTGTCCATGGAGATTTGGACACGTGGTGGAGACCTAGAGGCTTCTAGGAAAATTAGTGTGTGCACGGTCACAATTTGTCCAAGCTTAAACCCGTGCAATCGTCCATTTTGCAAAAACTGAGAGTGAGACGGTGAGGTTTGCTGATCGATCCTGAGAGTGTGTGATGTTGTGTGACTTGGTGAGAGTGAACGGGGAAAAGAGAGAAGCTGGTGAGTGAGTGGGAGTGAGACCTGTGCAAGAAATCAAGGTGGGTGAAAGGTTTGAGTTTCAGGAAAACAGAGAGGGTCGAGGTTGTGGTGTAGCCAAAGACGATCGAGTTGAGCCAAATAAGTTCGAAGGGAGGCTAGGAAGGCTGAGGGAAACCCAGTGGACACAGAGGTGCATGGCGGTGCGAACGGCGGAGGAAAAATCGACGGACGGGACGCTCCTCAGACGGTTGAGGAGCGCACGGAGCGCGATTGACGTGTTCGGACTTGTGAGTGGACTCCTTCTCTTTTAACGAGCATGCCTAACTGTTTTTATCCACATGTTTTATGTTTTTACGCATGTTTTCATGATCATTGCTTATATCATAATTGTTTGACCTGTTTGCACATTTTTCGAGACATTTACGGGTTTTAGCACGTTTTCTGAGAAATGTTATATATGTGATTTTCATGCCATGTTTTTTATTACGGATTTTATATGATGATAAATGGGTTTTGAAACATGAATTGACAAACAAGGTTTTTCGATTTTGGAATCGGATTTCGGGAAATGGAATTTGGTTTTAAAGTTGAAAAGTAGATTTCCGGATTTGGGTTCTGAATGACGGTTCTGGATGCCGGAATAGCGTCAGACTAGTGGTTTCGGATTCGGGTTTGGATATGGACTTAGAAATGGTTTTCAAATGATTTAGATTGGATTTGCTGGATCTGGATATTGGGTTTAAAGACCCGGATTATATATGACGGGGGCGGGCCCGGATTGAGTTTAAAGACTCGGGAGTTTAAAGAATCGGATATTACGATATTACCCCAGTAGGCCTGTTGAGTTTAAAGACTCGGGTGTTTAAAGACTCGGATTACATTTGAGGCCTGGATTGAGTTTAAAGACTCGGATAGACCCAGCAGGTTTGATCAGGACATTACTATTGGTACATCTTGCTTTTGTGATACACTTTTGGAATGCTTAATTACTGTTTATATCACTGTTTTATAGTACTTAGTTAGGCATGCATGTTTTCTTTAAAACGGAGGGAAAATCATGTTTTGTTTCATAAATTGTTTTCATACGTTTGCTTTCTTTTTAGTCCACTCACGTTTTTCTGGTTTTAAATTACCCTCCAGGTCGTGGTAAAAAGCGTCGGGGTGATCGTTGAGGCAGGGACAGAGGCATAGAGCTTTGTGGCGTTTTCCGTTGCGTGAATAGCCTAGTAGGACTTTTGTGCCTGTTTTGTATAACACTATGCTCTGTGTTACTGTTGTATTACATTTTCTCCCTGGTCTGATAGTTATACTTATGGTTTCTTGAGGTTGTTTTGATACTTTAAGTGCGATTGTCAGACGGGAGCAGGGTCTGTCCCGATTATCGAGGTGATAATCGGGGTGGGTCCTGTCACATTTGGGGTGACTTCTCAGGTTCTGCCGTAGCAGATGATAGTTTTTGTCACCAACACGTTGATCGTGTATTGGTTTGTGGACTCGTGGTTTATTTTGGGTCATCAGGAGGAGTTGAGTATTTTGAAGTTAGGTGAAGGAGATTTCTCATTTTCTTCTTAGTGGCAGATGATGTTAGGTTACATGGAGTGGTGAGTGCAACAAGTTTTGTTTGCATTCACGTGGGATGAATTTTGTTCTCATCGTCTTGGATCATCCTTAGTTTTTCCCTAGGTGGGATGACAAGGATCGATACGAGGTAATTAGAAAGGACCCACAGTCTCGACGTGTCTCGTCGTTGACTGATCTGTTTAGATGCGGGAAATGGTTAAGGATTGATGTGACTAACGAAGGATTCAAGAGGGTGTAAGACCCTATCATCAGATTTCAGGAGAATATTTAACTGAGGTAGAACTTGTGTGGATCCTAGGTGGATCGAGGATCATGACGTTTAGGGTCGGGTGACGTAGTGATGGATCTGGATCGTGATCTTGATGATCCAGATAGGTGGAGAGTTTATGGCTCTTACTTGGATATTTGAGTTGAGGATGTTGGGACTGAACTTCTTTTAGAGGTAAATCCCGTATGGTATTTTACTCAAATGAGTAGGTGTTCGACGAGGTCGGATTTGGTCAGCCTTAGATGTGTGATTGATGGGATTGGCTTCCCTATGAAGTCAATCGAATGTATGGTGGCAATCGTTTGAGCAGGTAACCGATAGGTTCGGATTTGGTGTGTCTCGGTAGACATGGATGAGATTGGATGCCAGTTGGCATGAGTGGGTACACCTTGGTAGGCGTGAGTTGGATTGGTACCTTGGAATTCGTGTTTGAGAGTAGACGTTGTGATGTTGGTCGGGTGACTGTGGGACTCGAAATGGATGATGGGTTGGAGTTTTCGATCTGTCTAATACTGGATTGGACAGACAGACTATAGCATTGAAACGTGTTTCAGCTACGATCTAGGTTGTATGCTGGTTGGTGGATGGATGCACGTATCCTGTACGTTGTTCGAGGAAAGATACAGGGCAGGCTTGTGGTGCCTGGTGGTGGTATATAGGATATACCAGGGGTACGCTGGTGATCGTGTTGGTAGTCAGCTTAGTCCCGATACCATTGGATTAGTTGAGGACGTGAACTAGACATTGGATATTATGCATTGGGTCATAGTGTTTCTGATGGGTACAATCACACACAGGTCGAGTGAGATGTTGGTAAATGTGTACTTAGGTTGAGTGAGTTGGTGGTTAGTGTAACCACAAGCGAGTATGATGTCAGTTTTTGACTGGCGACTGTCAAGTGGTGATAGTTTGGCGAGTTGTGTCAACATGGAACGATGAGTGAGTTTCGGTGACTCCCATTGGGAGCAGACGTCAGGATAGATTGGTGATTGAGAAAGGAACCGTCAAGTTGTTTGTGTCAGCGAAATGGTAGGAATGTCGGGTGATATTAATTCGAAACGTGTGATTACTGTCACTCGACGTGGTCGAGTGTAGACGACACGACGTGAGCGTTGGTGGAACGTCTAGTTGTAGATAAGTATCGTTCTAGTTAGTGGGTCTACGAGTTTACATTTGGTGTGAGGTCGAAATTACTTTCCACGAGGTGGTTGTGGAATCGGTATAGTTGGAATTTCAAGGATGAAAATATTTAAGGAGGGAAGGTTGTAACGACCCGTCCCGAATTCCGGGATTAGATTAGTGACTAATCAAGGATTAGTGAGGTTAATCGGTGATTAGTTGGGAAAAATCAAACGAACGATGCAAAATGACCATTTTACCCTTGATCGTGGGTAAAATGTTGACTTTTGATCCTGGAGGTCCAATGACAGGACCCGTCACAATCCCACTGGGACCACCCGGGGGCGTGCCCCGCTCCCGTTTGACAATGACTCCAAACATACCAAAATTACCCCTTCAATGAAAACCGAATACTCAAATAGATAGATAACGTACAACAACAGTGTTTAAAGCGATATTGTCAGACAAGGGATAGTAAAATAACAACATGCGAGCACAATAGTCAGAGTACATTATTCGGTGCTCAACCTACCCACTTGTGGGTGTACAGGTGCATAGCTAACAAACTAAGCCTCTTCCTCCTCCTCCGGGTCCTCCTCCTCTATTTCCGTGTCAGGGTCTGGAGGGGTCAGTAAAATAAAGAGTGAGTGGGCCAAAAATAACAGTTTATAAATCAATTTAATAATAATATAAATCATAAGGTTTTACCCCTCCGTTTTCCAAATCTTGCATGCAGTGAAAACATAATGTTATAATGAAATTGTAACCATAAAATCACAATAATAATCGAAAGGAGAAACTAACATATCAGTGCACTGTAAAACCCAACCCAAATGATGTCACGGTTCTAAGGCTACGCGTTGCCACTCAGGGTCTCACACCCAAGACTCTCTAGGTACATCAGCTCCCAGTATCCCGGTCACTGCTCGAGGTATATGAACATGCCTTCCTAAGAGTAAGCAGCCCAACAGGGGTCAACTCCACTCAGTCAGGGCCCCGTGACTACTCCAGGGTCCACCTAGGCCAACGACCCTCCCTGGAGGAGACAATATAGACAGGTAGGAAAGTACAGCACAATAACAGTATAGTTTACCCTATGTCCCCCCGGACATCCCAGACAAAATCCACATATAATCCAGACAGGTCTCATGCCCAAAACATTGTAAAAACAGATATAAACAGTTCATATAAGACTCACCGAAATCAAAAGTGGAATAGTAAAACAGTTTATGCATGCAAGCCTTTTATAAATCAAACAGCCCACTCACACTCGGTCTTTGCTGCTCAACGATCTCTAAAAGCTGTATTAATATACCTGAGAGTTACTTAAGGACCCTATAACTTCAATACCAAGACCCTAGAACAGATCCGCCTAAAAAACGCATCCCGGGCACTATTCCCGAGGCTTCAAACCCCACTTTGACTAACCTAACGATCTCCGATCGACACGAAACCACCTCCATTGGATCCGTATCGTCGAAACCTTAAAAATGGTACTGGCCCCATCAAAATCACTGTTCACACGCGCCTCCACGCGCCTGGTCAACGCGTGGGTCAACGCTGCTACAGTACCGCTGACGTCAGCACTGACACTTGTCAAGTGACACGTGGCATGTTCTGATTGGTCCCTGGTTTGATAATTTCTGACAGGATGGCGTCAGAAGTGACGTCAGCATGATGACGTCATCATTGCTACAGTACCGGGTCGACCCATTTTACTGGAACAGGGTCGCCGTTGACCCCCGGCTTGACCCGATTCCACCGTACGTTTCCGGCCACCATTTTCGACGGGGTTCATTCCTATAGGGTCGTCTAGGTCTGTTCTATGGTTCTTTAACCTCAAAACTGGAAGAAAACTAAAAGAAACTTACCAGAGCTTCGATGAACCTCACGGCCAAACTCCGGTCGTCACCTCCGGCTATCCACGCCGTCTCAGTCGTCCAAGACGGTTCCTATGTGTTCTTTTCTGACCCTAGAGCACGTTCCTAACCAAAGAATTGAGCCCTACACACTAAAATGGATTGGTTCGAAACAGGGAACAGAAACGGGGCTCTCGGGTTTTGGGCCTTACCGCCGCCGTGGCTGTCGTTGTCCGTTCAAACGTGCTCTTGAGGTCCTCAAAGTGTCAACTGGAGCTCCACTTGAGTCGAGGTGGTGAGAATGTGGGGGTTTGCTTCTTGGACCCGATCCCTCTGTGTTTCGGGTCTGAGTTTCCACGGGTTGTTCAGGGCAGGGGAAGGGGTGGTGGTCGCTGGTGGTGCACGGTGGTGATTAGGAGGTGATGGTGGTGATGTGGGTGGTCGCCTGGTGGTGTGAAGGGTCCTGGTTAGGGTGTTTGGGTCGAGAGAAAATCGAAGGGGAGATGGGTGCACGGGTTAGGGAGTATGGCAGTGTGTTTGTGTTTTCCCCAGAGAAAATGATCATGCAAGGATAGAGAAAAAGCAGAAGAAAATGGAGGGTTAGGATTAGTTTGGGCAGAGAGATCAATGGTTAGGGTCTGTTGAGAGAAAATAAAATATTAAATATAGACCTATAGGAGTAGACCCAACTTTATGGGAATAGTAGTCACTTGGATGAGTGACACTTGTCACTCATCCGCTGGTTTGATTTAAATCTGAGTTTGGCACAGATTCCCATAATTAATTAATATTTTATTTCGTTTTTCTCGGTTCGTAAATTCAACTAAAATGCTTCTGTGACCATAAATTCTTCATACAAACTACGATTTCGACGTGCCGCCTATCTATAGATTCGTGACGTCCCGATCTACGTCATAGTCATGGATCAAAGTCCAAATTATTTCCCGGGTCAAAAGTCAAAGTTTTCCCCCCTCAGGGGAAAAATAGTCTTTTTACATAAAAATATTATTATTCTTGGTTCGGGTCGTTATATCCAATGACCAAAGTCCTAGGACCTTTACGTAGATCGGGTCGATACGAATCCGTAGACAGGAGGTACACCGAAATCGGACGTTGCACAAAAAAGTTATGGTTCATGGAAGTTCGATTGTACTATGCACGCATTATGAGTCGGAGATAATGTGGTAATATCTGATTAGGCAGATATTTAAGTGGGACCCATGGATGAGTGATAAGTGTCACTTATCCCATTGGTCACTTCCCCAAAAAGTGGATCTAGTTTAATTAAATAATAATATCTTAGATTATTTTATAATTAATCCTACTCATCTCTCATCCAAACCCTTCATCTCATCTAATCTCTAAATCCTGACCGTCCATATCTCCTTCTCTCTCACCTGATCATCAGTCATCTTCTTCTGTTTCTCTTCAAAAACCCGAACACCATTTCTTCCTCTCTAAACCAGCAAAACACACAACACACCACCCCAACCACCATACTTACATTCACACATTCAGGTGAAGAACAGTGAGAGACTGAGAGTGACGAGGACGGTGGTCCACGGAGGTTCACGGTGGGAGGTGAGTCAAACCGAACCCGAGAACCCCTTTGTTTTCAAATTTGGAAAATGAGTTTTAGAGGATGGGTTCGAGTTCCTATTGATCCTAACACAATCTAGGGACCTAGGCGAGTAGAAGTGGATCGGTTTCGAGGGCTAGGACAGCCGAAGGCCACGGCGGTGGAGGTTTACAGGTGGCCTGTTCATCCTTCAGTCGTGGAGGTAAGATTTCGACCCGTTTTTCCTGTTTTTAATGGCTGGATTAATTAGGCTTGTTGTTAGGAACTTTTAGGAATAAAAGTGGGAAGAAATAGATTGAAAACGAGTGAAAAATAAGACATGACCGTGACCGCCGGTTCGGTTGGACCGAACCGGCCTGAACCCGGTCGGCTAGAGGTAGGGGACGATGAACAGTGCAGGCGCGTGGCTCTCATGCATAGCCCCTTCAGGCGGCGGGTGAGGGCACGTGGTGGGTCTTTTGGGGATGACTTCAACATGTGAATTATTATATTCGATGTAACGAACATTTTAGGACTGGTTTCGTGTCGATCGGACACCGTCTCGATATTGTTCTGGAGGTCCGAACGTTTAGGATCGGGTTTAAAAATAGTTAAAAATTAGGGAAAATTATGGGGCTTTAGGGAGATGTTAATAAGGTAGTTAGTAACCCTCTAAAGTGATTTGGACAGGTTTGGGAGTCCCGGTGACGGTGTTTAGCCCAGGAGAGCCGTATAGCACGTATATCGAGGCAGCAGCTTGGACGGTCGATGAGTGGACCTTGTTTTCTAGATTAATGCATGCATAAATTTTTATTATGTGTTTTAATACATGTTTTGTGATACCATGAGTGCTTTTGTGTGTGTTCACGTATTGGCATGTATTTCAAGGTTTTGACCTTATACGGTGTTTATACGTACTATGCTTTCTACGATGGTTTAAATGAAATGGTTTTAGATTTAAAAAGGGATAAACTCTAGCATGAAACCCATTTGGTTTTGTCTCGGGCATGTGGCCCTATTGATGAGCTACAGGTCTGAGTCGTGGTCGCGGCGAGTGTTATGTGCACGGCGACGGACGATATGATGCTCACCTCCGGACTGAGATGTTTTCCTTCTAGAGAGGTCACGATGCATGACCCGTTGTCGAGCAGCCACTGGATGCTCGACTTTGGAGTGCTGACGATTCAGGATATCGATCGGTGATGAGTGCACCATGATCTAGTGGTGGTCGCGTCGGTTAATTCGTTCACGACGACATACTAGGATTGAGGGCGGTCCTGGACGGATGGTTTCACGCATCACTACGATCGAAATCGTGACTGACCCTAAGATATTGGGCATGATGCCCAGTTGAGTCATGAGTTCGGGCTTAAGGTCAGTTGGTGTACGTTTATGATTTCGGTCGGGGACCCTAAATGGATTTCCGGGTTCATGACGGTTTATGAGAAACGAGCATGAATCTGAAAGGTTTTAATAATGTTTTTGATATATATATATATATATATATATATATATTCATATACCTTCCTTTATTTGGATTGTCTCCTCCAGGGAGGGTTGTTGGCCTGGGTAAACCTCGGAGTAGTCACGGAGCACTAACTGAGTGGAGTCACCCCCGTTGGGTACCTTACTCTCAGGAAGGCTTATGGATTATAACCCCCAGGGAAGGTCAATGATTTACGGACATTGACTTGGGTGGACCCTAGGGAGACTTGGGATTTGAGACCCCAGGTAGCACGCGCGTAGCTTTAGAAACTGTGACATGATTGGTTATATGTTATATTTATATGTTATGTGATGTGTACAGGTTTTGGGCTGAGTCCCACATGGATTTGGGCAATGGCCCGTATGAACAGTTCCATTTATGTTTTGGGCCAAGGCCCTAGTAGTTTGATAACTGGTTTTCGAATGCATGCATACTTTTTAGTGAAGGGTACAAATATCTTATGTTAAAATGTTTTTAGAAATTATTTGTTTTGTCCACTCACAACTTTTAAATATTTTGACTGCTCTTAAGGTTGATCGCGGATGCAGACTGTAGTAGAGACTGAGACATCACATACCTCCTCTGAATTCTAGCGTACTCTGAAGCCCCAAGCGGGCTAAAGTTGGAATTTCCCTTGTCTGACACTCTGTGTCAGACGGGATCAGGCGTGTTCCGCTTTAATCCCGGGGGGATTAGGACGGGTCTTGACAGAACCGAAACTATCAACGACTCATTCCCACTAACTATCATACCGGCATCCTAACTTTCAGGTTGATAATGAACTGCAGCCCATAAAGACATCACATCCTCGACCTGCGTGTACCACAAAAGAAAACCGTGCTCTGATACCACTTGACATAACCCATCTCAATCCCCCCGGGATTATCACGGGATGTGCCATGCTCCCATCTAACACGAAGTATCAGATAAGGGATAAATCAAATCTTAGCCCATTTGGGGCTTCCAAAGTACGCCAGGATTGGTGGAGCAGTGTGATGTCTCGGTCTCTGCTATAACCTACATCCGTGATCAACTTGAAGGGCATTAAAACCATCAAAAGCCGTGAGTGGACGAAAATCAATAAGTTCATAAAACACATTTATTACAAAGACATTTATGCCCTTCACTAAAAAGTATGCATGCATTCAAAGACCAATAATCAAACCACTTACTTTAATTAAATAATTAGGGCCGTAGCCCAAAATCATAAATCCAAGTAAGTAGGAACTTAGTCCAAAACCGTAAATCCAAACCATGTGGGTCCCTGCCCAAATCCATTAACACTGAAAACCAAAACATAAATCTGATATATCCGAAATTCAAATACATAATCAAGTAAAGCCATAAAACACATTTCCATCCAATACCATTATGTACCAATCATCGGCATCCCAGATGCTTGGCGCCCTAGACGCCAGACGTCCCAGACGTCATGTCATTGTCCAAGATACACGTGCTACTCGAGGTCTCAACTCGAGTCAATCTCTGACATCTTAGATGACTGACGTCACAGACGTCTAGCAATCCTGCTCCTGAGTCACTATATGGTCCTGTAGCTCCGTGTAGTGACCCATCACAAGCAATGCGTCGTGACTACTCCCGTGTCCCAGACGATTGGAAGAGACAATCCATAGATATATGGATGGTATATGGAAAACCATTTCATGAATCATCTCAAACCGTCCAAATAGGCATACGCCCGGAATTTTCATAAAACCATCGTAATCTACAAATCTGATTTCTCAAATCCAAAACCATTTATCCAAATCCATTTATGGGTCCCCGACCCAAAATTACATTCATAAAACACAATTGGGCATCATGCCCAATATAGTAAACCAACTGGGCCCCTGACCCGATGCCTCATTCAATCAAATGGACTCCAAGTCCGAAAGTTCGTACACCAAATGGGTCTCAAGCCCGATTCCATATTTCCAAATCCAAAATCATATCATTGAACCATTATTAAAACCATAAACCTCGATATACGTGCAAATATGGAAAACATCTCGAAATACGTGCAAATATGTAAATCACCAATACCACAATCATCATCATAGAAGTCACATATGTAAAACATATAAAATAGTTATGCATGCACCACAGTTTAGAAAATAAAGTTCACTCACAGACCATCATATGTTGCCGCCTCGATATGCGTGTCATAAGCCTCCCCGGTCTAAATCACCGTCCTCGGAATATCCGAACCTGTCCAAATCATACTATAGGGTTACTAACCACTTCATTAACCTCTCATTAAATCTCCGTAATTTTCTTGGATTTTTAAACGTATTTAAACTAGCCCTTAAACCTTCAGACACCCAGACTTATATTGAAAAGATGTACGATCGACACGAAACTAGTCCCAAAATGTTCGTTACATCGAATAGATGAAAACACATGTTGAACGCTTCCCCAAAAATACCCCCACACGCCTCCACGCTCCGCCCAAAGGTGCTACGCTTGGATACACGCGCCTGGCACAGTCATCACTGTCCTCGCGTTGAACCGGGTTTAGGCCTGTCCTCTGCAAGTCTGATTCACCCTTATTCCTCCATATTTTTCAATCCATTTAATTCCTATAGCTTCGTTCCAACATTCCTAGTCGATCTATGACTTCAAAACTAGAAAATAAGGCTTAGAACTCACCTTCCAATTCGACGATCAAACCTCCAGTTTCCTCCATCGTGCTTCAACGATTCTGACCACCTCCAACTTCGGTATTGGTCCCAAAGTGTTCATACAACCTCTAAGAACATGTTTCCATCATTCGAATCACTCAAGAATCACTAGAATCGAAAGTACCATTTGGATCACAAAACTTACCTTTTCACGGTTTGCCGGCCACCACTCCACGACGGCCCACGAAATTGATCCCATCTGACTCGTATGAGTTCTAGGAACACGACCCTATCCACCAAACCGATCAACACACCCTAGAACTCAGCTTTCAATTTTTAAACCAAAACAAGGCTTACGGGTTTCGGGTTTCGGGTTCCAGTCACCAGCGTCGTGGCTCCGTCGTGGTTCCCCTCCTTTTCATCTCGTCCTCGTCTCATAGGTCACACACTCAGCCTCCTTCATCCAGTCACAATGACAGATGAAGATCATGGTGTGAGGGTTATGGTGTTTGTATGGAAATGGTGGTGCACGGGTTTGGAGAAGAAAGATGAAGTTTGATGATGATGATTAGATGAGAGGGATAGACGGTGAGGATAAGATATAGTTGATGAAAGGATAAGATGATGGACGGTGAGTATTAAGAGATGAGAGATTAGTGGAATAATATATATATATATATATATATATAATTAGCCAATGGGAACAAGATCCACTTTTTGGGGAATTTAGGTCGTGGGATGAGTGACACTTGTCACTTATCCAACGGTTCCTGATTAATCAATTATTTACTAAGTTTTAATGTTATTTTAATTAAATCTCGGGTCGTAAGTTTAGTCGATTCCGCTCTCGTGACCATAACTTCCTCGTTCGACGTCTGATTTCGACGTCCCGCCTGTCTACGGACTCGTGACGTCCCGCCTGTCTACGGACTCGTGACGTCCCGATCTACGTCACAGTCATCGGTCCTCGTACGTTTGACTCCCTGAGTCAAAAGTCAACATTTTGCCCAATTTCAGGGGCAAAACGGTCATTTTACACCGTCCGTCCGAATTCTCTCGATTAATCCCCGATTAATCATTCTAAATCCATAATTAATTAATATTTATTCTTGATATTCGGGACGGGTCGTTACAACAACACCCTTCAAAACATCCATCTCTTACGTCCGTCCGTCCTTATTTGTCTTCCCATTTTCTATGCTAGCATACAATGTCACAATTGGTTCTTCTTGAGGATCTGCTGTAAACTTGGAACACCTGGATCCAGTAGGTGGCCTATATACAAAATCAAAGGTTAGGCCGCCTTTTGGGGACTCGCTTGCCTTTCCTGTAAGCTCCTTCAGCTCCTCATTCATTTCTAGCATCTCTTTCTTCATCAGCTTCTCAAATAATACTTGATAGAAATTGACCAAATCTACTTCATTATTGTAAGAATCCTCCAGTAGGGTCAAACGATGCTTCAAGCTTGCAATCTCCTCAAACAACCAAAGTTTCCAATGCATTGCCAGCTGATGCAGCTCACCTACATCAAGGCTAGCTGGTATTTTGGAGTTCTAGCATGGTGGCAGATTTGTCTTTGATCACTGGGGCCCGAATGAACCTGTCTCTTTCCTTTCATTCTTTTCCACCTTTTGTATCCTCATTCAACCTTGAGCAAAAACATGCCTCAATCTCTGCAATAGTAGGAACCAGCGACACCACGTGCACCTAAACAGTGCACCACTTATTACCAACACCATTATAAAGGCTCACTCTCATTAAATATGATTAGCAAATGAATTTCACAAAAATATTTGGTCTATGTACTTCCAACTAACCTTTTCATATTTAAACAATGTGTTATAAATATTGTGAAAGGTGATCACCTTGCTAGAACACCAGCACATTAATCTAGGCACTTTTTCAAGTCTTTCCAACTTGACATACCCATTATCCCACAAAAAAGGCAGCGACTCAAAGACCCACACCTTCAACATCATATGCATTTAAGTTTAGATCACATATTACTACCATTTTATACATAATCATACATTTTCCAATGCAAGGACCCAGACTTTCAACGAGGGTAAAATCGGAAAAAAAACGAAATTGACTATTTTACCCCTGAAAGTCAAAGGTTGACTTTTTTGTTAAACAATTGTTGACTTTTTGACTGGGGACGATTTTTGGCGATTCCGTAAGCACCGTTACGAAGGTCTCGGCTTTCTGAGTGTGTTGATAGTCGGCATGCTGAAAACTAAGATCGGATGGTTTCTTCTTTAGTCTGAAACGTGTAGGGGCAAATTGGTAATTTGTTTCATATAGGGTATTTTAGTAGTTTCCTTGTGAGACTTTGTTGTGGCCGATTTGGATAGGGACATGTGTCCCTTATCTCTTATGAACTCATGACACCACCTTGTGTATGTGTGTGTGCTGTTTAAGTGTGGGTTATGGTAGTTTTCGGCCAAAAAAATGGGAGAAATCAAAGAAAAACTTAGAAGCTGGAGAACTGAGGAAGGAACAAAGAAATGGATTGGAGAAGACGAAGAGAAGGTTGAGAGGAAAATACCAGGGACCAAAGGAGATGGTTGGGAGGTTTCTGAACCATGAACTAATCGTGAACCCGAGAAAGAGGTTCCAGGTATGAACTTGCTCAACCTAGTTTTAACCGGGAACGTGGAATACGGGCTCGAAGATGTCGTCACTGAGGTTTTCCAACCCTTATAAGCTGATCAGCCATAAGTTTTGGATGCTGGGATCATCCAAGAAACTCGGGCGCACGGTGTCCGTGAGTTCGTCGACAAAATGAGTAACTTCTATGGTGATTTTTCATGTTTTGATCACTTAGATCTCTTCTTAAGTTAGATTAGAGTCATTTGATTGAAACATAACTAAAAATGGTTGAGAAATGGGAGTTGTAGGACCGGGTAGAGCTACCTGCGAACCAGCAAAACGGGTCTGCTGGAGGTAGATGATGAATAGTAACATTGTTACTGTGGCAGGCGTGTGGCTCTCACGCACAACCACTTTGGGCGGCGCGTGGGGGTAGTTTTTAAAGGTGACCTCAACATGAAAGTTTAAGTATTCGATGTTACGAACATTTTGGCACAGGTTTCAAGTCGATCAGACACCATTTCAGAGTGTCAGAAGGTTTAGGGTTCGTTTTAAATACGTTTAAAAATCTCAAAAAAAAAATGGGATTAAAATAAGAGTTATTTGAGTTGATTTATGACCCTTAGATGTGAACTCGACGACACGAAGGTGTGTTAGTGGACTTTCTTTCCTCAAACTGTTGTGCATGCATACTTATATGATTTAATTGTGTTTCTATGTGTTTTTATGATAATTGAGTGATTGAGAATTTTATCGAATTTTCGATGATTTATGAATATTTTATTATTATTTTATCACGTGTTTTTCGAGAGTTTCGTAAATTCTGTTTGATTCCCGATTCGAATGTGGTTTGTGGCTTGGAATAATGTGATTTTGGAATAATTATGATTTTCATATGATTTCTGTACAGTTTTTACTAAAGTAGCCTTAATAGCACGTTTTACGAGAAATTGTGATGTGCTTTCTAGTAAGTGCAGTGGTTTGATGATTGATATTGTGCATTGGTGATGAAATGGCTATTGTGTTTCGTTGTGGTGATGTAAGATATGGATTTGGTTCTATGTGGTTATAATGTTGGTTATGGGTGGATTTACGTGATGTGAAATCGTATACGAGTGATTGCATTGATTTACTGGTGGTTTTAATGGTTTCTTGTGGTTTTTAACTTGAAGATACTTTTCACATATTTTGAGAATATAAACTGAGTTTTTTTTTATCGAAGTAAAATGGTTTTCGTATGCATGCATAGTTTTGAAAAACAGGGGGTAAAAGCTGGATGTTTTCAAATTATGTTTTTAAAAAAAGAAACTATTTTTTTGTCCACTCACACATTTTTTTTGTGACCCTCTAGGGCCACTGCACAGAAATAAAGGCTTGGAAGGCAGAGACATGAACTAGAGAAACTTATGTGTATCCCTTGTATGACAAGGTTTCTGTCAGACAGCAGCATGGCCCGAGTGCACTATTCATGTGTTTTCAGGTAGGGTCCTATCAACCGGTGTACAAGTAATTGATATATTAAACAACATTGAAGTAATCAACATCATATGCATTTAAGATTAGATCACATATCACATAACCCTATAGCACAATTTTTTTTACGCAACCGCTCTAACTCAGCTCCTTCCACTTTACCCTTCCCTCTTCCTACTTTCTTCTTAGCTTCCTTCGCCTTTATCTTCTTAACTTTCTCCACAATTACCTCTTTCTCTACATCAGTTTGCTTATCTTCTCGTCATTTTCTTCTTCTTTAATCTCAACTTCTTCTTCAACTGCCACCCCTTTCGAACTGCTTCAAACAAAAACCTTCCTTTTTTTTCCTATCTCCTTCTTCTTCTTCTCTCCTTTAACTTTTTTTCAGGACAACCTAGGAGGCCACTTCTTGTAACCATGAACTAGAACTCTAGCTAGCGATTCATGAGTTTTCACATAAGATTCGAACCCTATACGTAGGCGGCAGTCCAATCTTGGACATTCTCCACCAAGCTTAAAAAGTACTCGTTTATCCTTCCACTTGGCTCCCGCCCAAGAAAAACTGTTTTAGCAAAATAAGTCAGACCTAACTTCAATGCATCCGTCGACTCCTGCAATTTTTGAAGGCACTAACCAAGTTCAAAATCGTTATCTTGTTTTTCATCTTAAAGTACCTTACAGCCAATCTCAACGATGATGATATCTCAGTTGGCTCTTTCGGGTTTTCCCCACTTTTAAGACTAGTAATTAGACAAAAATATTTCTCCTTAAACTACTTAACCTTCCCATAAACAAGGAAACATATCCCTTTCGCTTCATTAACACCACCCCTATTACTTGACGTGATATCACCCATGCACAATGGATCTGCTCCATGGCAAGTCCTCTATGTCCAAAATGTGGCCGAAGCATGTACTCCGGAAGTTTTCTAAATGCAAATTTGGCAGTTTCGCTTTTAAGTCCCTCACTGTTCTGCTGGGTTCTGAGGCACCTTGAGTTTTAGTTGGTGTGACTTCGTCGTCTCCAACAATTAGCTTGTAATTTGATGCCATTTCTTGTAACCTATTCAATGTTTATGCAAAACACATTTAACAATCTACTTCTTCTCATTTAACTACAATACTCCTCATATTTCAAGCACCCATTTTTCTCTCCACATACCAACATTCATTTTTATCATCATCATTTTCTAAAGTGACTCTAAAATATATTCAATCAACCAATTCATATTGTGTTTTCTTTAATTTTTTTTGGGGGGTTTCACCTCTAAACTAACTACATTACAATAACAAAGAAGTTAATCATTATCAAAACTAAGGCATATTTTGGAATGGCATATCAGACCTTGAGGTACCTTGTGCTATTTTATATCCTGTATTTACCATTTATATCACATTTATATACACTTTATCTACTAATTAGCTACCTCCCTAAATTCTACTTTCATTTCTACTACCTAAACAACCCTTATTCAATAAAGCCTCTATACTCAGTGCCATTATATCTTGTCTGTACAACTTATATCACATTTATATACGCTTTATCTACTAATTAGATACCTCCCTAAAATCTCCGTTCAATTATCCTACTTAAACAACCCTTAACCAGTAAAGCCTTTATACTCCACTCCTTAATGAATGAGTCAGAACCATGCTCTATCCATTAATGTTTTCAATCCAATTAAATAAGAACAATATGCAGTAATCACTAATTTTTGAATGAAATCTCCTTTCAATTACCCAACCCTAGGTTATGCAATTACTAATTGCGAACTTAGGGTTCAAATTAAACATACCTTTCAATATAGCTCATCAACTTCTGTCGTCTTCCTTCTCTGACCTAAAACTGCCGCCATTGTCCATGATCTTTCGCAGGTCCATCCAACGTGTCCTGCTCTGCTATTCCTTTTGAAACACGAGGATCTATTGCCTCTCTCTATCCTCTTTCGCGATGGATTGAGCTCTATTGCGAATTTTTCATGTGATTGCCAATAGAGGTTATGTCGCGTAATGTTGTGCAATAAATCGTACAATTTCGGCTCGACTCGAACTGGAAGAGGGAGGGTTATAGAGAATAAAAATAGTTAAGTGGGTATAAAGCTCCTTCTATTCCCTATTTCTACTTGGGACAATTTTGTAATAACCCAAAATTATTTTCCTATTTCCACAAAAAAATTTAGAATAGAGTATTAAAATATTCTCAAACTCAGATTCGGTTAACTAGGACAATTCCCCTTTGTTTTTTCCGATAGTAGAAATCGGTACCGAACCGAAATGCTCCAAAACAGTGTTATTTTGGCCCATTGTCTAATAATGGGTCTTATATACCCAACTAGAAGTGAAAGGCTGAAATCCCATATCTCAATCTCTCCCTTCTTCGATACGATCAAAGTATCGAAGATCGATCTTTCTCAATCTCTCAGGATTATGAGAGGCTCTGTCTAAGATTCAGACTCCCATCTCTCTCAATCCCTCAATCGATCTCACTCTCACACTCGCATCTCTCTCATTCTCACACTCGCATCTCTCTCATTCCATTAGAACACAAATTAAATATACCAAGATTTTCAATAAATCATTTAAAATCTTAATTGAATACACCTAAATTTCAAACTCTATTAAAATCACATATTGAATACACCCCGTTAGATTTCAAATAAATTTATTGTTTGGACTTTGGAGTATTAAAATGCTTATATGCTAGGATTGAATAAAAAGAAAATTGTATAAAGCATACGTATTCCAAATTATTTTATTGCATATAATCATTTTTAATCTGTTTAATTTCTACTGCATCTAGTTCTTTTAAAGCTGTGTTATATACCGCCCCCAAATTCGTGATGGAAGCCGGTTGTTAGGCACCGGAGGACCGCTGCCCTCTCTCTCCTTATAACTAGGGTAGAGGAAGCGAGTTATCCTCAAAGAGAGAAGTTTGGGTTCTACGAAGAAAGTTGGGAATCCACCCTAAATAATGTGAAGAAATGCATGTATATATGTTTTTATTCGAATGTAAAGACATTCATGTTAAAATCCAACAATAAAATTAAACCATGCCAAGAGAGGGCAATGGAATTGAAGCCTTTATATTATTACAACAAAGTTGATTGATACCAACAAGATAAATATGCACTAGGATTGTGAAGCATTCAAATGTTTGATAATTGCATTAGAAGATTGATGAGCAAAGAACTTTTGCCTTAGCATTACATAAGGGTATCCAAGAAATGACAAAGGATGAGCTGGTTTTGAGAAGGAAAGTATTTCATACCACACTTGGTTCTTCTCGTCCAGTTCGATTGAGAAGCGTTCTTCCCCAGCCTACTTTGCACAGCGATAGCATACAACAAATCATTTATGATTTTCATATCCATCGAAACCAAGATTATATCAATTAGATCGTGAGTTTGTGATTCAAAAAAGTGAACAAGAACTAACCAGCAAGTGACCTTGAAGGGTACCGCCTCCAAAACGAAACGATGCCATGGCTTGTTTACTTCTATTTTCATTTACATATACAACCTGAAGAGGCATCATCACCCATGGCAGGAATTCCTTGACACAAACACAAAACTTCTTTCCATTTTGAACTGGTGTCTTCGGATCAACAAATGCCCAATTCAATTCAAAATGCCTGAAAAGCCACACCCAATAAGTCATAACATTAAGTTTCTTATCTCCACTGAGAAGCCTTTACATCTAGAAGAGTACATAGGCTACCTCCACTCCTGAAGAGCTCTCTTGCCCTTTTCATAAGTGTCAAGCCCAGAACCGACCAAAACACGTGCGTGGTTGAACAAGAAGCCGTCATCCTTGAGGCTCTTATTTTCTTGAAGCGAAGACAGGGACTTAGCAGTAGCTCCCCGGAATTTAGCATCATAGTTAAAGCTACCTGACCTGGTTATAATTAGGCAAGAGTTTATAGAAGCCATTATGCCACAGAAGGTTTCATTAAAATAGAAATGAAATCAAATTAAGACCAGTCCGAGTCTTGTTTACCTGTCAATGCAAGATTTCTGTTCTTGAGAAGTTGGCCTACGCCAGCTCAAGAAAACCATGCCTGCCAAAAACCTTTATCACGCTAAAATATCACACTTAGAAAGATCTGATGCTTTTCTGTTTTAGCTTTGTTTTATAGTTTTATGTTAGCCTTTATCACACTAAAATAACACACCTCGTAAGATCTAATGTCTCCTGTGATTTTTCAGTTTTTAACTTTGTACATGACTTACCTCTTTTCTGTGGGACATAATAATCGATGCTTCACTTATGTAAAATTTGACATATTAGTTATCGTTTCACTTTTAGAACTTTTTATTATGTTATCTGTTAAACTTTTTATTTGTTATTTGTTAATTAGTTTTTTTTTTCCCTAGTTTTTCGACTACCAGAGGGCATTGAGCTGATGGGTAGTAATCAATAGTCACTGACATCCACAATCAACCAAAAAGAGGTTACGTACTAACTACAGATAGCAGAGAGTGAACCCTAAACTAAAGAGACCAAGGCTCAAAACCATAATAGAGGCATTTGATCAAACAATACATGTGCAGATCATTGAACCAGTGAGAAGTTAATAATTCTTCAAACTAGCAACAAGAAATGAATGATGTTGAAGGTAAACAAATAACCAGAAAAAAGAGAGAACGAAAAAGTAACAACGGAAGAAACCCAAACCCGAAAAGAAAATAGAAAAAAAGCACATCAACTTCGAAACACAAAGCTAAGAGCAGACCAAATAGTCACAGGAACCCAAAACCTCAAAAATAAAAAGGTAATAATTCTGACGGTCTAGGATTTTGAATCAGAAGCTTGAATATATTACCATATAGCAATGAGGAGGAAAAGAAAACAGACCTTGGTTACGGCGGCGTCGAACTTTGGAACGGCCTTTGAAGCCGTTGAAATCGCCGGGCACGGACTAGTGCTTGGGGTTTAAGGCGCTGAGTTAAAGCTACAACGGGGGACTGTTGGCTGGCAGAGGAACCATGTGAACGAGATTGGGGAGAGATGAAATGTTAGGCCACTGTTCCGTACACCTTTTGCATACAATGATAATGGGGAGTGGGTTAAATTATGACTCTCAGCATGTAATGCGCACAAAATTGCACCTAAAATGTCAATTTATCTCATTTACCATTAAAAAAAAACCTCTTTTTCTATTTCATTCAAAAAGCCTCTGGGGACGGTTTATTTATGATCTGCGGTGAAACAAGGTGGAGGCTTGTGGGGATGTTGTTCAAAGGGAGTGGAGGGTGGATAGGAATGGCTCTCCAAGCCAAAATTATTTTTAGAAATTGAAATGGGTCTGTAGAGGTTTGGTGCATTGAAAAAAAAAAAAGGAAGGTTGCAACTCCCAGAAGCTGATAAAAAAGTTAAACGACCAGCTCGCTAGATGTTACAAAGCCGTGTGTTTTGATGGCTCACGGGTAAAGGGGCTGGAGGAAGAACTTAAGAAAGCCATGACGAATGAGGAAATTTATTGGAAGTTGCAGTCTCGGGTGCATTGGTTAAATGAGGGGGATAAAAATGCTAGATTTTTCCATGCAAAAACTGTGAAGCGACGACGGTTTAACCGTATCCGGGGTCTCTACAATGACGAGGGAATTTGGACAGACAGGGAGGAGGATTTGGGGGTGATTGCTAATGGTTTTTTTTCAGGACCTTTTCACAACCTCACGGCCTTCCCACTTCCAGGAAGTCATAAACTGCATCGATATGAGAGTTTCTACCTCAGACAATGCGGCCTTGATTCGGCCAGTCACACATGAGGAGGTTCGGAGAGTACTTGTGCAAATTCATCCTACAAAATCCACGGGCCCTGATGGATTTAATGCGAGTATCTACCATAAGAATTGGGGCCTAATTGGAAATGAGGTAATCCATGTTGTTTTGCATTTCTTTCAGACTGGATATATGTTGAGGCAGTTTAATTTCACATACTTGGCTTTAATCCCTAAGGTTGCTAGCCCGATGAACATGACACAATTTCGTCATATTTCATTATGTAATGTCATTTATAAAATTATTGCCAAGGTCCTTACCAACTGAATGAAGGGTTTGATGGGGGAGGTGATTAGTGATTCTCAAAGTGATTTTGTGTCGGGTCGACAAATTACAGATAATGTTCTTGTGGTCCATGAGTTGTTGTATACAATTGGAAAGAAACGGGGTAAAGATGGTGAGGATATGATGCTTAAATTGGATATGTTGAAGGCCTATGATAGAGTGGAGTGGGATTTCCTCTTGGAGGTTATGGCAAGGATGGGCTTTCATCCGATTTTCTGTCAATGGATCAAAGAATGTATCACTGCGACGTCGTTCAGTGCCTTTATGAATGGATCCCCTACTGATGTATTCCGACCCTCTAGAGGTCTGAGGCAAGGTGACCCCCTGTCTCCTTTCCTTTTTATTCTATGTGCAAAAGGCTTGTCAGCCCTTATCCTTAGGAAGACTGAGGTAGGAGCCCTTTGGGGTATCCTAGTTGCTCCTACTGCTTTCTATGTCACCCTTATTTTTTGCAAATGACTCAGTCTTATTCTCTAAAGCTACTGTGGCGGGGGCAGTGTGTTTGAAGGAGATATTGCAACTGTATGAGTTGTGCTCTGGCCAGAAAATAAACTTTGAGAAGAGTTTTGTGGTGTTCAGTGCAGATTATCTTCCTCTCTTGCCGAACCAGATTGTTGGAGAGCTCGGAGTCAGTGTGAAAGGGGAGTTTGGAAAATATCTGGGGCTTCAAGCCGACTTTGGGGCTTCAAGCCGACTTTGGGGTTTCAAGCCGACTTTGGGGCTTCAAAGAAGGTTGTTTTTGAAGATACTCGTAATAGAGTGGAGGCGAAGGCCCTAGGTTGGTCCAAACAGTTTCTTTCCAAGGCTGGAAAGGAGGTTCTTGTTAAGTCCATTGCTCTGGCTGTTCCTGATTATACTATGTCATGCTTCCAACTTCCGGTAGGGGTTTGCAAGGACATTGAGTTGATATTGGCCCTTTATTGGTGGGGTAAGCAACAACTACAGCGTGGTATGCATTGGGCTGCTTGGGAGAGACTCACATTTTCAAAAGATGCTGGAGAATTGGGTTTCCAGGACATTAGGGTCTTCAACTTAGCCATGCTTTCCAAAATAGGGTGGAGGTTATTGGATCAACCATCCTCCCTTCTGGCTAGGTTGTTACAAGCAAAGTATCATAGCGAGACTACAATTCTGGAAGCTAAGGAAGTGGTGCGGTCCTCATGGGGTTGGAAGGGCATCTTGAAGGGGTTGCGTATCCTGAAGTCGGGCATTCATTGGCATGTAGGGGATGGATCCCTAATTCACACTCGGTTGGACCCATGGCTTCCAGTTGGCCGGCCCTTCAAGGTAAAATCCCTTAATCCAAACCTTCCATATTTGGGTAAAAAGTTGATTTGCCCTATTAGTCATACATGGTTGTGTAGCCTGGTGGCGAGTTTGTTTGATGAGGAGGACACCAATGTCATTTGCTCTATTTCGTTGAGTAAGTATGGGTGTTCTGACTGTTATGTTTGGCGCTTCTTCATGAATGGTCGATATAATGTTCACTCTGGGTATTTATTGGCTACGGAGTTGTGTCGTAATGGTGAGTTGTTTGGAAGAGGTAGAAGTGAGACTAGTATGGTCAGTGGGCAACAACGAATCTGGAAACACGTTTGGAGCCTAAACATGCCACACAAAATCAAGCACTTTATTTGGACTTACTGCCGTGGATATATTGCTACCCGTCAAAATTTGGCCCATCGACGGGTAAATGTGGAGACGGTGTGCCCGTTGTGTGGGGATGAGGAGGAGTCAGAGTCCCACCTTTTTTTCACTTGTCAATTTACTCGAACTTTCTGGTATAGATGACCGCTCTGGCTGGTGACTGATATCTTCCAGGGCCTTTCATTTCGTGACTGTTGGCACGCTCTAGAAGTCAAATATGGTAGCAAAGAGGATGCAGGGAATATTTTCCAGAAGATTTCCTTTGGTTGTTGGCGGATTTGGAAAGCACGTAATGAGCAGTACTTTAAGAATACTTTACAGTCTCTTGCCACAACTCTAGATATATTTTTTCGACAGATGTCCGAGTTTTCTAAGGCAAGAAATGAGGTGACCGTGGTTGGTGAGGTGGTTATGGGTGAAACGGCGGGGCCTTGCCAGAGCGTGCATGACAGGACTCATCCCAATCCCCCCGGGATTAGTGCGGGATGACCCTGCTCCCGTCTGACACGATGTGTCAGACAAGGGATATTTCCGACCTTTGCCCTCCCGGGCTATCAGAGTACGCCAGGATCCGGAGGAGGTATGTGATATCTTGATCTCTGCTACAGTCCACATCCGCTGTTAACTTGAAGGGTATTAAAAACAGAAAGACTGTGAGTGGACAAAAAGGAATAAGTTTCGTAAAACACATTTATAAAAGACCTTTATACCCTTCACTAAAAAGCATGCATGCATAGTAAAACCAGTTATCCAATCACATATGTTAAAACAGCCATATTTAGGGTCACAGCCCCAAGTTCCGTAAATACAAGTCACACGGGCTCCTGCCCAAAACCATTTACAGAAAACCATAACATAGTAAACATATATGGGATCTCAGCCCAAATCCATTTATCATCATAAAACACAATTTCCCAAACCAGTTGAAATCATGTTGATCCATTATATTCATATCCAGAACCTTTCACGGTAAAATAAAGCTACACGTGTGCTAACTGGGGTCTCAAACCCAAGTCTCTCCAGGGTCCACCCAGGTCAATGTCCGTAGATCAATGACCCTCCCTGGAGGTAACGAACCATGCCCATCCTGAGAGTAAGGAACCCCAACTGGGGGGCGACTCCACTCAGTCAGTGCTCCGTGACTACTCCGGGGTCCACCCAGGTCAACGACCCTCCCCGGAGGAGACAATCACATATAAAGGATGGAATATGAAAAACCTTTTGAAATCATTAATTCCCGGCCCATCATAAGCCGTCATGAACCATAAAACCTTTCATGGGTTCATGTCGGTTCCCATAAACCCTCATGACCCATAAATCCATTTCAGGGGTTCATGCCGGTTCCCATAAACCGTCATGAACTATAAAAACCATTTGTAACACATAGTTGGGCCCTAGGCCCGAATCCACATACAAACTGGACCTCAAGTCCGATTCGTAAACCAACTAGGCCTCCGGTCCGATTCCGTAAATCAAATGGACCTCAAGTCCGAGAGTTACCTTTTCAAATCCAAAATCATTTCATGAAATCATTTCCAAACCCATAAGTACGGAAAATCAATGTAAAACCGGAAAACCTCGATTTACGTGCAAGCACATAAATCGCCTCGTAAGGCGTGAAATCATATAAATCACAAGCACCCAAGTCAACATCATAAAATTTTATTCATAATCCATATAAAACATTTATGCATGCATCACAGTTTAGAAATCAAAGTCCACTCACAGACCGTCTGAAGTCACGCCTAGATACGTGTGCCATAATTGTCTCCCGGGTCAATCACCGTCACCGGGACTCCCAAACCTGTCCAAATTCATTTAGAGGGTTACTAATAGCCTCATTAACCTCTCATTGAAGTCCCATAATTTTCCCGATTTCTAACTATTTTTAAAGTCGATCCTAAACCTTCAGACACCCTGAAACCTATCGAAACGATGTCCAATTGACACGAGACCAGTCCCAAAATGTTCGTTACATCGAATAGATGAAATAACATGTTGGAAACTTCCACAAAAGATTGTACACGCGCCCTCACGCGCCCAAGATAGGTCCTGCGTGTAGGCCTCACCGGTCCAGCCCTCCTACTCCCTCATTTTTCGTCCAATCTTCTCCTTTTCGATCCTAAACTTCCTATTTTCAAGTTTCCTATCTAAACCAATCCCTAAAACTAATTAAAAACCATTAAAACCTAAGGTTCCAAAACTTGGTTCACGGTCCAAGTTTTCCAAAACCTCCCCCACGGTGTCTCGACCTCCAATCTTCCTCAAAACCATTCTAATACTCTCCTACTAACCCATTTAACTCAAAACAATCCATAAAAACGGTCCATAATACAAAGAATGGAAAAATGGATTAAATCGGTTAAAACCGATTACCTTTCGGGTTTTGGGCCTCCGCCGTGCACAGTGGCTCCATTCTGGCCAGCCACCATCATCCACCGTCCTCTCCTCACTCTCTGGTCCTCTCAGTCATGATCAAATAGGGTTGGGTTGGATTTGGGTGAAGGTTAGAATGAGATCGGGTAATGGGTGTGTGTTTGAATGAAGAAATGAAAATGCACAGGGAAAGGGAGATGCATGAAGAGAAATTGGTGTCCATTGGATAGGTGACACTTGTCACTCATCCATTGGGCCTTGAGACAAATATCTGGGCCCACTAACTGCCAAAAGTTAAGTTGTTTCGTAAAACGTGCAATAGTGCATTTAAACTTTCGTGAACCGTAACTTCGTCGTCGAACGTCCAAATTCGACGTGCCGCCTGTCTATGGATTCGTATCATCCCGATCTACGTAATGGTCCTCGGCCCTCGGCCATCGGACATTCCGGTCAAAAAGTCAACTATTTGCTCCTTTTAACTAAAATTACCAAAATGCCCCTAAACTTCCGAACGTCATAACTTTCTCCACGAACGTCGGAATTGAACGTGCCACCTGCCTATGAACTCGTGACATCCTAAGCTACGTCACGATCATCGGTCAAAGTCCATTTGACCGCCCAACGAAAATTCAACATTTTGCCCACGCCCAAGGGCAAAACGGTCATTTCGCATCGTTCGTCCGATTTCACTCAACTAATCACGGATTAGCCTCACTAATCGTGATTAGTCACTAATCTAATCTTGGAATTTGGGATGGGTCGTTACAACCTTCCTTCCTTAATTAATTTTGTCCTCGAAATTCCAACCTGGCCTAATTCCAACCGTTCTTCCCTCTTTAATTTAGTTTCGTTCTCGAAACTCCACTATCCTGATCGCATATCCACCTCGTGGAAAGCAAAACCGATCTTACACACGTGTACACTACTAGACCACTAGTCAACATAAAACGCGTCTGCAACCAGACGTACCACTAACACTCACGTCGCATCGACTACACTCGACCACGTCGAATGACAGTAGCCACACGTACCGAATTGACACTACCTGTCAAATCTACCAATTCATTGACACAACAACTCGACGGTTCCTTCCTCAATCCCAATCTATCCTGATATCTACTCCCACTGGGAGTCATCAGACCTCACACAACGATCCACGCTGACACATCCGAGAAACCGTCACCACTTGACAGTCGCCAGTCAAAAACTGACATTATACTTACTTGTGATTATACTAACCACCAAATTACTCAATCTGAGTACACGTTTACCAACAAAATACTCGACCTGTGTGTAACTAGACCCACCAGAATCACTATGACCCAATGCACAGTATCCAATGTCCAGTTCACGTACACGACTAATCCAATGGTATCGGGACTAAGCCGACTACCAACACACTCACCAACGTACCCATGGTATAACCTATAAACCGTCACCAGGCAAGACAAGTTTACCTGGTATTGTACCTCGAACAACGTACAAGGTACGTACATCTACCCATCAACCAGACTACAATCACCTAGGTCATAGCCAATCACGTTTCTATAATGGAGTTCATATGTCCAATCCAGCATTAGACAAATCGAAACTCCAACCCATCATCTATTTCCAGATCCGAATTCGAGTCCGCAATATCGTAAGAAATCCCGAATTCAAACCCAGAAATCATATCCATATTCATGTCCAAATTCGAATCCAAAATCATCATTCCGAAAGCTAGCATTTGGAATAACCATTCCGAACCCAAATCCATAAAAGGAAATCCATTGTCAAGCTCCAGAATCAAATCCTGAATCGTCACCCAGAATCCAATTCCAAAACCCAAATCTGGAAATCCACTTTCAAGTTCCAAAATCAAATCATGAATCGTCATCCAGAAATCTTATTCCAAAATCCGAAATCTCGTTCACGTCTACCGAGACACACTATATCTGAACCTATCGGATATGTAACAACCCGTCCCGAGAGCCGGGATTAAGATAGTGATTAAGGTGGGATTAGTGAGGTTTAACGGTGGTTAGTCGGTACCGATAAGGTCCTTAGCGTAGAATGACGATTTTGCCCCTAGTTTGGGCAAAAATGTTGACTTTAGTTCGGGTGGTCGGATGGACTTTGACCGATGACTAGGACGTAGTTTAGGACGTCATGAATCCGTAGGCAGGTGGCACGCCCGATTTCGACATCCGGAGGAAATAGTGATGTTCGGAAGGTTGAGGGCATAACCGTAATTTGGGTAAAGTAGGAGGAATAGTTGACTTTTTGTAGAATCGGGTTTTGGTACGTTGACCTAGGTTAGTTAGATAGATCTCGTCGTCCTGAGTCCGATGACAGGCGGCACGTATTCATCGAACTTACGAGTTGTGAGTTATGGGTCTAGAAAGTTAGTGGTAAAACCGTAAATATGAGGTAAAAAGAAGGGTAGTTTGGTCCTTCTGCACATTGGGATTTGTGCACAGAGAAAGGAAATGGACGGCTGAGATTGGGCCATGTGGGAGTGTGTGGAGTGGATTGTGACATGTGGCAGGTGTGTAGAGGATTCTGGTGGAATCCTGTACATACACGGCCCAAATAATTGGGGTGCAGCCGTGCCCGTGTTCTTGTGTGTACACAGAGAGAAACAGAAACAGAGGGAGATTGAAAGGGAAAAATTGAGGGTTGATCAAGGTTGTGGATGAGTTCTGGTGAATGAGTGAGGGACAAGAGATCGAAGGGAAGCTGGTGAGGTTGTAGAGAGGTGCAGCGGGTGTGTGTGTGTGAGTTGTGAACCACGGGAAGACCAGGGGGAAACAGGAAGGCAAGCAGAGAGTTCGCGAGGAATCGTGGTGCTGTGGCCGTGTGTAAGTGCAACTGACCTCGAGAGGAGGCTGAGACGGCGTCGTAGACTCTAGGGAGCACGGCGGCGAGCACGGTTGCGGACGGTTGTAGGTACTCCCTCATCCCTGTACAATTACTCTGTTTTTTCCATGAGTTTCAAGTCGAAAGTTGTGGGGTTGGGCGTAGAGTCGAGGGATTTGGAGGCCAGGGTGAGACTCCTGGAGGTCCCGAGAGTCGACTATGTGTGCTGCCGTGATGGATGGTGCACGGTGGTGGATGGCACGACGGAGGGACCTCAGGTGCTCTATTTTGGTCGTGGGTTCAAACGGCAAGTCGTGACGATTGGGGCTGAGTCGAAGGTCTAGGAGGGTTGGTTTAGGTTCAGTGAGGTCCAGGGAAGAGTTTGGTGTAGCCACCGTGAAGGGAGGTGAGCTGGGTGGCTGGATCGTGAAACAGGGGGAGTTTGGCCGTCTGGTTCGAGCTTAAGTCGACGGGATTGGGGCGGTGTCGAGGTCTGAGGAGCTGGGGAATGGATAGATTGGAACTGGACGAAGCTCTAGGTGAAGAAAGGGAGAGAAATCGTGCATGCACGGCGGTGAACCGCTGACGCCGGTCTGAGTTGCAGACCACTATGCCGAACCGGGTTTGATTGAGGAAGACGGTGCACTGTAGCAGCGCGTGAGGGCCACGCGCAGCCACTTTGGGTGGCGCGTGGGGGCGCGTGCTGCGGCGATGGGGAAAGTGGTCAACATGGTTTTTGGTCTAGGTGTTCTAACGAGTCTATGGGAATTGGTTTCGGGTTGTTCGGACATCGTTTGAGGTTAGTTCCGCGAGGATGACGGTTTAGGGTCTCGGTTTATTTCGTTTAGGGTTTAAAGACCCGGATATATTTGACGGGGGACGGGCCCGGATTGAGTTTAAAGACTCGGGAGTTTAAAGACTCAGATATATTGACTTTCCCCCGTAGGCCTTGAGTTTAAAGACTCGGGAGTTTAAAGACTCGGATATGATTAAGGCCTGGATTGAGTTTAAAGACTCGGGAGTTTAAAGACTCGGATAGGTCCAGCAGGTTTGATTGGAAAATGATGATTTGAGCTTTGTGGTTTATGCTACGGTTTCTGATACTCATGCTATGGTTTCCATAACTGTTTTATAGTGTTTCTGTTTCTTATGATGTTTTATGAGAAGTGATTTATAACTGTGTTAACAAATGTTGGTTATGCATGTGGTTTTCAAAACGGAGGGTTAAACTCAGTTTTTCTGATAAAGGATTTTAGAACTTTTCTTTTATTATGGTCCACTCACATTTTCTGTTTTAACTTGCCCTCCAGGTTGTGGAGCTAACGCGGGGTCTTGACGTCGAGGCAGTGTCCGAGGCATAGAAGTGACGTGAGGGATCCCGGAATAGTTTAAAGTCTTCCGTGTGCGTGTCATTTATTGTTTTTTTTTATTTTTCTTGGATTTCGTGCTATACTCTGTAAAACTATAACTTCGGAACATTATGGTTAATTACTCCTGCGTCTGACTGGGTTCGAGTGAGTTTTATCTGAATGTTGCGTCGGGGAGTCAGACGGGAGCAGGATTTACCTCAGGTTTCGGGGTGAAACCGGGGTGGGTCCTGACAGGATACCTGCTCAAACGATTACACACCGTACATTAGATTGACTTCATAGAGAAGTCAATCCCAACATCCACGCAGCTCTAAGGCTGACCATATCCGACCACGTCGGAAAACTACTCACCTGAGTAATATACCATATGGGATTTACCTCGAAAAGAAAGTTCAGTCCCATCATGCTCCACTCAAACATCCCAGTAAGAGTGATAAACTCTCCACCAATCTGAATCATCAAGATCACGATCCAGATCCACAACGATACCAAAAGCCCTAAACTAATTCCCACATCTAAACAGATTTGTCAACGACGAGACACGCCGAGACTGTGGGTTCTCACTGATTACCTCGTATCAATCCTTGTCATTCCACCTAGGATGACAGGACCCATCCCAATCCCCCTCACCCCCGCCCCCCCCCCCCCCCCCCCCCCCGCCCCCCCCCCCCCCCCCCCCCCCGGGATTAGTGCGGGATGACCCTGCTCCCGTCTGACATGAAGTGTCAGACAAGGGATATTTCCGACCTTTGCCCTCTCGGGCTATCAGAGTACGCCAGGATCTGGAAGAGGTATGTGATATCTCGATCTCTGCTACAGTCCACACCGTATCCAACCTGAAGGGTATTAAAAATAGAAAAACTGTGAGTGGACAAAAATAAAGATTTTATAGGTTTAAACAGCATGCATGCATAGTAAGTCCATTTCGTGCATGCATAGTAAAACCATTTATCCAAACACATAAGTTTAAACAACCATAATTAGGGTCTCAGCCCCAAAATCATTTATCATCATAAACACAATTTCCCAAACCAATTGAAATCATGTTTATCCCTTATATTCATATCCAGAACCTGTCACGGTAAAATAGAGCTACACGTGTGCTAACCGGGGTCTCAAACCCAAGTCTCTCTAGGGTCCACCCAGGTCAATGTCCGTAGATCAATGACCCTCCCTGGAGGTAACGAACCATGCCCATCCTGAGAGTAAGGAACCCAACTGGGGGGCGACTCCACTCAGTCAGTGCTCCGTGACTAATCCGGGGTCCACCCAGGCCAACGACCCCTCCCCGGAGGAGATAATCATATATAAAGGATGGAGTATGAAAAACCTTTTGAAATCATTCTTAAAACCTTTCAAGGATTCATGCTGCCCCCATAAGCCGTCATGAACCATAAAACCTTTCAAGGGTTCATGCCGGCTCCCATAAACCGTCATGACCCGTAAACCCATTTCAAGGGTTCATGTTGGTTCCCATAAACCGTCATGAACCATAAAAACCATTGGTAACACATAATTGGGCCCTAGGCCCGAATCCACATAGAAACTGGACCCCCGGTCCGAATCGTAAACCAATTGGGCCTCCGGCCCGATTCCGTAAATCAAATGGACCTCAAGTCCGAGAATTACCTTTTCAAATCCAAAATCATTTCATTAAACTATTTCCAAAACCATAAGAATGGAAAATCGGAGAAAAACCGGAAAACCTCGATTTACGTGCAAGCACGTAAATCGCCTCGAAATACGTGAAACCATATAATTCACAAATATCCAAATCAAACTTATCAAATCACATTCATTATCCTTTTGGAAATCCAAAACCATTTCATCCAGACCAATAAAGACGAACGGACCCGTATAGGCACCGTATAGGGCCGAAACCTCAAAATACGTGCCTATACTTAACCACACATCCAAATGCACTCATGGAATCACAAATAAGTATTTAAAACATATAATAAACATTTATGCATGCACCAATTTAGAAAACAAGGTCCACTCACAGACCGTCCGAAGCCGCGCCTCGATACGCGTGCCATAAGGCTCCCCGAGCCGATCACCGTCACCGGGACTTCAAAACCTGTCCAAATTAATTTAGAGGGTTACTAACTACTTATATAACCCCTCACTAAAGCCCCGTAATTTTCTAGAATTTTTAACTATTTTTAAAACCGAACCTAAACCTTCCGATGTCCCGAAACATATCGAGACGGTGTCCGATCGACTCGAAACCAGTCCCAAAATGTTCGTTACATCGAATAGATGATTTCGTATGTTGGAACCTTCCTCAAATTGTGTGCCACGCGCCCCAAGAAGGCACTGCGCGTGGGCTTCACGCGCCCTGCACAGTGTCACCAGCTTCAGCGATCGAACCGGTCCGAGCCGGTCGGTCCGGTCCAACCCCTGCAACTGGACCTGTGTAACCGGTCCAGGCCTCCTTCTCCCTCATTTTCGGTCCGTTTGCTTCCATTCCAATTCCTAAATTCCTATTTCTTCATTTCCTATCTAACCCAATCCCTAAATCTAAGAAAAAACCCACCTGAAACCCCTTCTTCGAAATGGACCTCACGGTCTAGTTTTTCCCCGCCGTTCCCACGGCCTCCTCCGCCGTGAACCACCCCCCAGACCATATTCAAACCTCCCTAGCAACTTATTGAACACTTCGTAATCACCCACAAGCAACCGTAATGGAAAACACGAATTAAAAATGGAATTTGGGCAAACCGAGTACCTCTCGGATTTCATGGCCGCCGTCCACGGCGGCGTGGCTTCCAGCCGGCCACCATCGTCCAGCCTTCATCCTCTCTACCTCTGGGCTTCACGGGCAAGATCAACTGGGTCAAGGGTTTGGTCTTGGATTGAAAATGGGATCGGGAAATATGGGTTTAGGGAGAAACGAAGAAAATGAAGATGCACGGGAAAAGGGAGATGCATGAATCAATTTTGGGTGGCCTGTGGATGGGTGACATGTGTCACTCATCCAATGGGTCCCCATAAAATATCTGGGCCCCACTAAGTCCAAAAGTGCAACCGTCTCGTAAAACGTGTCGTTGGGAATAGTATCCCGAAACTTTCGTGAACCGTAACTTCGCCGTCGAACGTCCGAATTCGACGTGCCGCCTGTCTACGAATACGTATCGTCCTTATCTACGTAACGGTCTTTGGCCCTCGGCCATTGGACCTCCCGGTTAAAAAGTTTACATTTGACCCCTTGTAACCAAAATTACCAAAATGCCCCTAAACTTCTGAACGTCATAACTTCCTCCTCGAACGTCAGAATTGAACGTGCCACCTGTCTATGAACTCGTGACGTCACGAACTACGTCACGGTCATCTGTCAAAGTCCATTTGACCGCTCGAATGAAAAGTCAACGTTTTGCCACGACTAGGGGCAAAACGGTCATTTTGCATCGTTCGTCTGATTTAGCCTAACTAATCACCGATTAACCTCACTAATCGTGATTAGTCACTAATCTAATCATGGAATTTTGGACGGGTCGTTACATAGGAAAAATCAAGAATGATACACGACAATGACGCCAACATTCATCCTACATGAATGTGAACAAAACTCGCTGCGTTCACCATGCCACGTAATCCAACATCGTCTGCCACCAAGCAGAAATGAGAAATCTAAGTCACCTAACTTCGATATACTCAACTACTTCTGATGACCCAAGACAAATCCCGGGTCCACCAACAATACACGACCAATGTAATGGTGACAAAACCATCATCAACCGTCATCTGCCATCATCTACCATGGCAGAACCTGAGAAGTCACCCCAAATAACTTTGACATACCCAATACCAATGCGGAAAATCCGCATTCCACTCGTCACATTAATCGCAACCTCTCGCAATTCCGAAGTTCCAACAAGATTGGAAACAACATACACGGACATGAACCACGTGTCCCCGCTAGACTGGTTATGGACACATGCCCATTTACGACCGTATATGTACCTCTCGACTAGAGAGTCACAACAGACCCCTCCTGTGATCTGCAGTCAAATCTCTGCATACCACCGTACGTGACCAACTCTGGCCAACACCGACCAACTGGTCACTAAACCCCGTGACAGATCGAGTCTGACCAACCGGTCACTAATCCCCCATGATAATACTCGATCCTTACGTCTCAACTACCGCTAGATCCTATCCAGTCCATCACTATCCGTGATCCACTCCCGAACCACAGATACCAAACATATACGTATCTCGATGGAGTCACATCCTGACTCGTGACTCATCGTCGTCACAATCACCGGCACCTGCACCAACACTAGTACCAGTATCAACACTATCACATGTCAGCATCAGCACAAAGTGTTCGAATCAGACAACCTTGGATCTCCGTTCATGCCGAGCGACGATCCCGTACCTCTGCTCGAAAAGGAGAAACTCTGCCTCCCTCGTACCCAACAACTCTGGGTACAGTCACCTCGACAACTCACACGAGAAAAGGAAACGTCCCCATCTCAATCTGTGATCGTACTCAGCCGTAACTGAGTCAAATCCAGAATCACTGCTCGTACATATGCGTTACTCACGCACCACGTATCATCGTCACGACTGACAATCCTATCGTCACAATCGTCACGGTAACCTGAGTCTACTAGACCTGATAAAACCTCGACTACGTCCATCGTTAGTAGCGTCTGCCACAACCTCGCGCAGACCTAACTACCAGACATCTCGATATCCAGACTCCGCATCCAACGGAATCAACCACCTGTACCAACTACTCGGTATCCCCGCTTCGGGATTCCATCGACAAGTACCAACCCTGGTAACATGTCCAACCAAACTCTAACTTGTCGCAACTCGACTCAACCAATGTCGTCTACCAGGTCGCCAATGACCTTAGTTGCACCAAACCACAACTGAGTAGCACGACAACCAACTAAGTTTAACCGATAAAGACAACCTCGATTGCAAAGTGCAGTCCCAACACAAGCTGACATGACTAGACCGACTAACGGATCCAAATCCGAATAGTCGCCCAAGTCAAACCACTCGTCAACTCATATTTCCGAACCATACCCCTCATACCTTAGGATTCCAGGATCACACCTAGGGTTCCACTGAACCCAACTGCATAAGGGAGTATAATCCATAATCTGACCGACCCCGCGGTCTTGACATCGAAAAGACGTCAATCCAATCCTACCGTAAGTACAATTAGGATTCCACGAATCTGGCTGTCAACTGCCATAAGTTCAACCAGAGTTCCCCAAACTCGACTGCTAACCGCCAGCAGCAATGTAATCTATAATCTGACCAACCACAAACCCACTGCTCCCAGCAGTAAATCCATCTAACTCAACCATATCCGACCATCGAATGGCCATAACACCGACCCAGTCATCGAAACCGATCCTACGACATCGTGAAAGACAATCCCAACTAACCGTCTCACGATCAAAACTCTAACGTACGTATACGTTTACCCTCCGTAGAGTTCCACACGGTCAACAACGACAGAACAATGGCAACCCCGACATCTAGTGCCAAACCAAGACATTCCACGATACAATCCTACTAACTATCGTACCGGCACTCCAACAATCAGGTTGATAACGAACTGTAGCTCCTTGAGATATCACATCATCGATCTGCGTAAGGAGTAGTATGCAAAACACGCTCTGGAATTCAGAGTAACACGAGCAACCATGCCCTGATAAGCAATCTTATGCTCTGATACCACGTTGACAGGACCCATCCCAATCCCCCCGGGATTAGTGCGGGATGACCCTGCTCCCGTCTCAGATAAGGGATATTTCCGACCTTTGCCCTCCCAGGCTATCAGAGTACGCCAGGATCCAAAGGAGGTATGTGATATCTCGATCTCTGCTACAATCCACATCCGCTGTCAACCTGAAGGGTATTAAAAATAGAAAGACTGTGAGTGGACAAAAAGGAATAAGTTTCGTAAAACACATTTATAAAAGACCTTTATACCCTTCACTAAAAAGCATGCATGCATAGTAAAACCAGTTATCCAATCACATATGTTAAAACATCCATATTTAGGGTCACAGCCCCAAGTTCCGTAAATACAAGTCACAAGGGCTCCTGCCCAAAACCATTTACAGAAAACCATAACATAGTAAACATATGTGGGATCTCAGCCCAAATCCATTTATCATCATAAAACACAATTTCCCAAACCACTTGAAATCATGTTGATCCATTATATTCATATCCAGAACCGGTCACGGTAAAATAAAGCTACACTTGTGCTAATCGGGGTCTCAAACCCAAGTCTCTCCAGGGTCCACCCAGGTCAATGTCAGTAGATCAATGACCCTCCCTGGAGGTAACGAACCATGTCCATCCTGAGAGTAAGGAACCCAACTGGGGGTCGACTCCACTCAGTCAGTGCTCCGTGACTATTCCGGGGTCCACCCAGGTCAACGACCCTCCCCGGAGGAGATAATCACATATAAAGGATGGAATATGAAAAACCTTTTGAATTCATTCTTTAAACCTTTCCAGGATTCATGCACGGCCCCTCATAAAACGTCATGAACCATAAAACCTTTCATGGGTTCATGTCGGTTCCCATAAACCGTCATGACCCATAAATCCATTTCAGGGGTTCATGCCGGTTCCCATAAACCGTCTTGAACTATAAAAACCATTTGTAACACATAGTTGGGCCCTAGGCCCGAATCCACATACAAACTGGACCTCAAGTCCGATTCGTAAACCAACTGGGCCTCCGGTCCGATTCCGTAAATCAAATGGACCTCAAGTCCAAGAGTATGGGTCGTTACAGTGCAGGTCCAAGGTTGGCAGCGACCCAGCCCCGAAGTCCTCAAACTCAATTGTGATGGAGCTTGGTCTAAAGGCACGTATAGGAGGGCTTACGACTGGATTCTATGATCATGGCTAGGCTCCTTCAAAGAGTCGAGGGTGCTGGTATACTAGCATGCTCGTCGGCTCTTCAGGCGGAAGCTTTGGCTGTTCATTCAAGTTTGGAGGCTTGTGTGACGGCTGGCCATACTACTGTGATTATGGAATCCGACTCACTACAGTTCATTCAGTTGCTACGCAAAAAAGGTAATGATGGTACTCTTACCAATATGCTTCATGATATTTATGTACTTTGTGAGTCTTTTCTGTCGATTACTTTCCAATTTTCCCCTAGGGCGTGTAACATGGTGGCACATGCTATTGCTAACCATGTTAAGAGTAAGAGTGGGTACCATGTTTAGGTCGATTTTGAGCCAACTTAATAGTTTAACCTTCTTGCTAAGGATGTTGGTGTTCTTATTCGCGTTTAATTAATAAAGATGCATTTTCAAGGGGAAAAAAAAGCCACACCATTCTTTTTTGCCTTCATCCAATTGCTTTTAATTTCTTGGGCAATTATGTCAACCACAAGGTCATGACTCATGATATGGGAAATTTTCCAAACGATGTGGGATTGGGCTCTACCACCATCCAAAGCAGTGGCTAAGGCACAAGTCTTAATAGCTGCCCCAACTAGCCCTGTTAATCGGTTTATAAAGTTTAGTTTTTTTGCCAAAATCAAAACCGAACTGGGTTGATAATCAGTTTTGGTTTGGTCCGGTTCTCAGCCTCAAAATCGGTTGAACCGAAAATCGATAAAACCGATTCGGTTCGATTTTGAACCAATTTTGGACTAGTTTAACCGATTTTTTCTTGTTCAAAACAGCAATAAACGAACTCGAATTCAATCTCAATCTCAATCTCAATTTTAGATTTCATATACAATTTAACCTAATTAATCAAAAACCTAATAGAAATAAAAAAATCAAATACCCATCATATAATATATACCCATCATACAAAAAATCAAATACCCATAAAAAAAAATAACCCATCTGATTCTGAGGTGAGGCGGGCGATGAGGCTTGGCGTCAAGCGATGCGATGCGAGGCTGCGATTGCGAGGCGAGGCGGAGAGGTGAGGCGAGGGTGAGATCGGAGATGTTGTTCGATTGAGAGGGAGGAGAGATATAATAGATATGAGGAAGAGATATGAGAGCCATGACTGCCATAAGGTATGAGAGGCTTAAGAGATTGAAAGTTGAGAGCGGAGAAGAAAAGAAGAAGGTGAGATTGTGAGAAATGAAAAAGACGGCGAAAGAAGTCAGGGTTGGGTTAGCTTGAGTTTTAAAATTTTTAGGGTTTTGGTGGAGACGACGCCGTTGGAAGAGTGGGGCTGGGTTAGACTTCCACATAATTTTTGGGGCTAGGTTGGACAATTGCTTCTGTGCTGGGCCTGGGGTGGAATTCCACCTAGTTTCTTGGGTTGGGCTTCGAAAAACAGAGGTTCCACTTGGTTATGGGCTGGGCTTCCAAAAACAGAAGCCTAATTCATTTAGTTTGATTTTTTTGGTTAGGATCGGTGTTGTTAAATTAAGAACCAAAACAGGATCAGGTTAGACTCGGTTCAGTTCAGTTTTACTATTCAATTTTTTTTTTGGTTCGATTTTTTTGGTTTTGGTTCCAGTTCAGTCTAGTTTTCGGTCCGATTTTTCAGAACCAATTAACAGGGCTAGCCCCAACCTATTCAAGAAATAGGACTGAAGCGATCAGTATTGATGGCAAGACTGTTTAGTTGCTTAACGACACTATCCACATTTTCATTGTTGAATTGAGATTTGACGGAAAAGCTGAAGGCAATTCAAGGCGGTGATTGTGTGGAGCAGGGATAAACCTAGGCGGCGAAATGATACATGTTTGATCCTAAAATGGACCTAATTAGACATGACCAATTGCTAACTGATAGTGTTCCTTCTTCTTATAGACCAAGTGACCTGCGAGTTAACACGAAAAGTACTTGACAACAGTGAAGTACCGGCATAACAGATTATGATGCTTAAGTTAATATGCGAGATAGAAGTCTGTATAAATTAGACAACATAGAGGCAATGTGAGTGATTAGTTGTGTGTTGAGTTACCTTTATGCTAGAGTTTTGACTTTTATTTATAGTAGTATAAATGTGGTGGTTGAACCCTAACGGTGTGGGGTTCAAGCTCCCTTAGGAGATGCTGTCATGTGTTTCGAGAATTCAGGATGAAGATTAGGTGGTAGTAAACCGCTTGAAGTGTCATGGAACTACTTCTATTGCAACGACCCGGACTTTCGGAAAAGGAAAATTTGAAGAAAAAGATGATTTTGCCCCTGGAATTGGGCGAACGGTTGGCTTTTGCTCGAGCGGTCAAATGGACTTTGACCGATGATCGTGACATAGTTCGGGACATCATGAGTCCATAGACAGGTGGCACGTCCAATTCCGACGATAAGGGAACAAGTTATGACGTTCGGAAGTTCAAGGGCATTTTCATAATTAGGATGAAAATGGGGGAAAATGTTGAATTTTTGTTTGACCACTATTTCTCACGCAATTCGAGGACCGTTAGGTAGGTCTCGATGTCCTGAGTCCGTAGACAGGCGGCACGAGGAAAACGGACCTCGGACGGATGAGTTATGATTCTAGAACGATGAAGGGCATTTTGGTAATTTTGTGAAGGAAGGGCAAAATGGTAATTTTCAAGAGTGTAGTTTGAAACAGCCGTGAGTGGGTTTTGACGAAATTGTTTAGAGCAGAGCACGGGTATGCAATTGTTTATGAAACATTTGGTTGGGCTCAGTGCTAATGGTTTGTTTATGCAATTGAGTGGAAACATTGGCGTGCTGTCTGCACTGGGAAGACAGAGCACGACTGAATTTTGTAACGTTGGTGTCTTTGGAATTGAAAAATAGAGACAGAGGAGTAGGAAATGATCGACCTTCCCAAGAGCGAATTGAGAGGAAGAAAAGTGGTGAAAACGGTGAGAGGGGAGTTCGAAATCCGAAACGGGTTCTTGAGGGAGTGAGAATTCGATTTCGAATTGTAGGCCAGCCCAAGCCAATTTGAGGTTCAAATAAGCCTTCTGGAACCTCTTTTAGCCAATCCAGTGTAAGAAATAAGAGATTTGATGCCGTTTTGGCTCTGAATGAACCTGGCGACCGAGAAGAAAATCGAGCTTCAAGTCGTGAATTTGGAGGGGTTTAGGGAGAAATTGACATGAGAAACAAGTTCATACGAACCCTATGAAGCTTCTGAGTGAGTCAATTTCAAGAAAACAATCGAATTTGGTCGAGTTTGAAGATTGAACAGTACCCACCAGTTCTTCGAAGTTCGACTTCGAATCGTCTGGATTAAGGTGAGTTTTTACGTAGTTGAGGTCACATAACCCTAATTAGACACACAGCGATTCTTTTGGCTCACTGAATTGATGAAATTAAGTTGGAATTGATAGGATTCTAATCGGGTCGTCTCGCGGGCAAACCGGACCCGTTTCATAGTCAGCCGGGTGAGGAAGACGGCTGTGCAAGTACTGTAGCAGGCGCGTGAGGGCGCGTGGGCCCGATTCTCGAGGTGAGTTCAACACGACTTTTGTCCTATACACTGTAACGAACATTTTAGCGTTGGTTTCGAGTTAATCGGACACCGTTTCGATATTGTTTCGTGGGTCCGAAGGTTTATATTACGTTTTTAATTAATATTTAATTCCCAAAAAATTATAAGAAATTAGTATGATGTTATTTGAGTACTTAGTGGCACTGAGGAATGATTTCAGACAGGATTCGAGATTCCTGGAAAATGTCGGAAATTACGAAAACGCATGCAGCGCGAAAATGAGCGTTATGGACGGTGTGTGAGTGGACTTTGCTTTCTAAATTTTAATGCATGCATAAATGTTTCTATGATTTCTATGATTGTGATTATGACTTGTGATAATTACAATTTTCATATTTATACGTATTTCGATATGCAATACGTAATTGCACGTATTTCGAAACTATGGTTTCTCTTATGTCTTGATGATGGTTTGATGAACGATTTTACATGATTTGTGCGTATCATGTTTTGAGGATGTTTTGATTATGATTATGAGTATGACTTACGGTTTTGACACGTATTTCGAGATTATTACGGATTTGCGCATTTTACGAGATTCCGAGGATTTTTTGATTTGGTCATGGTTTTGATGCTTTGACTTTGGAATTTGAAATACGACTTGATTTCAAAGATTTAAAATGGATTTCAGGAAAGGTGATTTCGGGCTTGATGCCCAGGGCATAAAAGTAATTTTGATGAACGAGATTCGGATTTCGGAAACGTGGAAGTGGATTTCTGGATTGGGTTCAGAATGGTGGTTTCGGATGCCGACTTACGGAATCATTATTGCGAATTCGGTTTCGGGAATGGATAACGGATATGATTGGGGATTTGAATGTGAAATTCGGACATAAATCCTGTTATCACAAAATGTGATTTCAGATTGGTTTTGGAATTTGGATCACGATGGATCCTGGATTGTTGTGATTTACAAATGGTTTTGGGTTTAAAGACCCGATACTACAGCTGGACTATGTTTTGGGTTTAAAGACCCGGTTAATTGATGACGGGGGGCGGGCCCGGATTGGGTTTAAAAACCCGGATTGAGTTTAAAGACTCGTGAGTTTAAAGACTCGGTTATTGTGATACCCCCCCCCCCCCCCCCCCCCCGAGGCCTATTACTTATGTTCTGAGTTTAAAGACTCGTTGATATCCTGGGAAGACCTGATATATGTAAGTTTAAAGACTCGGTAATTGATATCCAGCAAAACTGATTGACTTGTGATTTGTTGTTGATCTTGATGTTTTCGGATGTGTTGGGAAGTGGCCCGATTTTTATGGTTTGTTGGATTTTGGATTATATTGTGTACTTGGATTTGATTCATGATTTTGGGCTGAGACCCTGTGTTTATGATTGCGGGCTAAGACCCGAAGGTTAAGAAAAGGAAAATGATTTGGCTTTCGTACACGGTATTCTTATGTTGAAAATGTAACGGATTGCGAAATGATTTTCGAATGCATGCATTAGTTTTACGTGGAGGGTAGAAATGTCTTTCTGTAACTGTTTCATAAACTTATTAATTTTTGTCCACTCGCACCTTTTGTGTTTTTATTGACCCTCCAGATCGTGGCACGTTGATCGAGGCTAATCGAGAGGCGGAGGTATGAGTGAGTACGTGTGTTGTTATCCCTTGTTTGGCAAGTACTGAGGGTAAGCCTCGTGCGCGGGAGCAGGACCGGGCACGGTTATCAATGTCCCTTCGGGAGCGGTCCTGTCAATTTGGTATGAGAGCACTAAGTTGCTGATTCTGTTGCCACATCATGCCTCCGAAACGTAAGCCTCGTGCGCGACCTGGTAGTGAGACAGGTAGACAAGAGTGTATGAGACCTCGTGATACATCTCGGATGAGATTGTCCCTGGGTTTAGGGTCCGATGTTATCTAGAGTACACTGTGAACTACTGTTTGTTAGACATAGAACTGTGTGGGTCCCAGGGACGAATGAGCCCAATGGCTAGTTGTACTCGTGATGGGCTTAATTTTGATGAAATCCTTAAGTGGAATGCGTGTTTTAAGAGTCTAAAATGTGATGGGATATCTCTTAGGCCTTATCGGTCGTATAAGATACGGTTGACCATTGGTATTTGCTCGGGGACTAGGTATGTCAGTAATGGCATGATTGATTGGTATGAGATTGGACTCAAGAGGAGTCGAGATATGGGTATGGGACTCAAAATGAGTTCGGATATTAGTTAGAAACTTAAGAAGAGCCCTGGTAAGGTATCAAGGCTCGAGAGGAGCCAGAAAGGCTGTTTGAGGGATGTTTGGCACTTAGGATGCCAAGGACTAGTATATGGTCAGGTACTGAGGAGTTAGGAAATGATGGCTTGATCTTGTTTGGACTTGTGGGACATGTCAGTGTCCTTAGTGACTGAGGTTCGGGCGAAGACTCGAGGGAAACAAGGATTTGGACTTAGGAGATAGTCCAGTTCAGTGGGATGCAGGTCGAGTCCGCTGGGAGGTATGGTAACAAGGGTAAGTATATAGTAATAGTATGATTGCGAGTCGTCTTGTCACACCATAAAGGAATGGTTATATAGATCGATGGATATTAGTGAGATGGCACTGTTGGGGTGTGGTAGAGTGAGGATTGGCTCCTATATTGGTTGTTGATATGGCAAGAGTGGGGAGAGTTTGCGGGGCCCGTGATGGTCCATAGGGGCTTGGTCAGTTGGGACCACATGCTCGGGGATATCCTTCGTAGGAAGAATAAGTAACCCTGGAGTGATGACTTGGATACCTATCACTCGTGGTCATGATGTA